>JAPVLO010000080.1:1274230-1911346 GCA_027257055.1 Cephalopachus bancanus
GAAACCAACCTGCGAGCACCTTGATCTCAGACTGCCAGCCTCCAGACCTTGGAGCAAATACATTTCTGTTACGTAAGCCCCAGGCCTTGGGATTCCCCAGGGGCACTGCTCCAGAAGTAAGGAGTCCCCGAGGAGGCAGGCACTCCTCTGTCCCCTGGCCTGTTCCACGGCCTAGATCCCTGTCTGTTCAGAGGCTCTTGATACTGAGCTTCCATTTTGTTCTACACCTTCAACACTTCTCCTTCTCTGGCCCAAGTGCAGAGGAGCCAATGGCTCCCAAGCAACCATTGCCACTGCAGTCTCCGTTTGCCATGCAGAGGAATGACTGTCCCTCTTTCTCATGGTTCTATTTCCTGGCCCCACCCCACAGTGAAGTGGGCTGCCCTGTGTGGCAGTGAGCTCCCTGTCATCATAAGGGTTTGAGTAGTTGGACAACCATCCTGAGGGAGCCTCCTGAATTAGGGTTTGGGCGTCAGAGGCAGGGATGTGGATAAGCTGAGCTCCGAGGGAGGTGGAAAGAGATCTGGACCCGCGATCAACTCTGCCTCTGAGCTCATGACCCCAGGCGAGATTGCTAGCCTCAGCGTGCTTCAGTGCCTTTCTCCAGGAAACAGGGTTGGCACAGCCAGCACCGAGCAAACGCCAAGGTGGGCTCCATACATGGGGATTCCTGCCCCTTTGGCAAGTCTCTTCCCTCTGGGGCTCTCTCACTGGCCTGGGCCACCTCAGCCTGGAAGGTCGGCCTACAGAGAACAAGTCCCCAGATGGATTTTTCTTCCTTCATTTTTTTTTCTGCTGAGATTGACCAGGAACATCCTGAAAGAGTAGGAGAAGGATCTAAGGGTCATAGGGCTGTACATCTTAAACTTGAACTTGGAGTTGCAGAGGAAGGACTGCTGCAGCAGGGAAGGGGCTAAATGTAGAGCAGTTCCTGAGATGCTGGTTCAGTCAGGGTCAGCAGGAGGACTTCCTGGGGTACTGGGAGCTCTGAGCTCAGCGCTGGCCACCTCTCACTGCCAGGAGAAGGGCAAACTAGGGACGCAGGCCACTCAAGAGGATGCAGGCCAGAGATGATATCTGCTCCCGACTGCCTGCCTCAGCGCTCCCTGCCCTCTCCTCGGAGTCACTCAGCAAGCTCCAGAGGCACTGGCCAGGCCTCTCTGCTCTCCCCTCCCACAGAGGGCCTAAAATATAAGAGGTCAGAGGTAGGCTGCTTCCAGACACAGCCCCATCTCACCTTGGACGCACTGCCCCCCACCTTTGTGGAGGCCAACCCTCACCAGAGGCAGTTCTCAGTGAGGAGTCGGTCCCCACCCTCCTCTGTGTGCTGGACTCCTTGCTCCAGACCCTCACCTAACTCCTCCCTCTTCCCAAGAGTCAGGACAGGGGCCTCCCTGTCTGTCCAGGGTGAGAGGTGGGCGTCAGAGAGGGGCTGGCACTCTCCTAAGCTCAGTGGAGACCCAGTGCTGCCACAGAGCCAGATGCCCAGAGCAGGCCCCTGGGGAAGTCAGCCAACCCAGGACGGCACAGTGGGCAGCACAGTGGCTTCATGCCCAGATCTGCTCTTGATTAACTTGGCAACCCCAGGCAGGGTACTTAACCCCTTGGTGCCCAGCTTCCCCAACCAGGTCTAATAATAGTGCCCACCTCATGGGCTGGGCACTGATGCATCAAATGAGACGGCAACTACCAAGTTTGTGGCTCCGTGGCTAGTATGTGGTTGAGATCCAGCCCTTCTCCCTTAGCCATGTGTCAGCCCCCTGAGATGCTGGCCACAGTCATCACTGATGTGTCAGGGCCTCCTGAGGAAACACCCGCAGGCAGGCCTTCCTTGGGTCTTGCTGCCCACAAGGTGCTCAAAAGCGATCTGTTGGCTGAATCACCATTTTTCAGCAGGGCAGACTGAGGCCCCAAGGGATGGCATCTTGTCAAACGATTTGAAGCCAGTTGGTTTGGCTCCAAAGGCTGCATTCTTAACCACTGCGCTGAACTGCCTCTCAGGAAGGTTGCCACGATCGTCAGTGAAATGGGTAACATTATTGTCTCAAGTTTGTAGATGAGGAAACTAAGATGAAAGGACGAATAATCTGACCAAAGCCATGCAAATACACGGGAAATCTGGGACTTGAACCAGGCAACGTGGCTCTGAAACACACAGGCTTACCCACTGCATGATAACTCCACATGGTCAGCAGCCTTGCCTGGTCTAGGACCTCTGCAGAGCAGGCAGAGCCTCCCTGAACACCACACCACCCCGTGAGGCCATTACTCCCAGGCCTAAGACCACTCCAAGGACGGCCAAGCCCCCTCCCTCCCAGGCTCCAGCTGAAGCCATCTCCTGAGCACCCTGGAGTGGAGGTCAAGCACCCTTAACCCAGTAGCTCATGGGAAAACTGAGGCACAGGAACCTGCCCACCACTAGGGAGACCAACATAGACCTCCCACTTCTTTTGACCATTAGCCAAAGGAAAATGCTTTTACCTCTGGCCCCAGAATCGAAAACCTTTCAGAAGGATCAGGACTACTAGCCAAGAGCTGAACTGAAATCTGGTCACCACTACCGCCCCATGTGGGTCTCGGCTCGCTCTCCTGTGCCTGTGGAGGACCCAGCAGCAGGGAGCGTACAGCGGGAGCAGAGGCGGGTTCCTCCAGGGCACAGCTCCAGGCCCAGGCCCAGGCCCGGTCAGGCCAGGCCGGGGAAAGGGACAGAGCGATGACCAGTTCCCCCTCCCAGCAGAGGGCCAGCCTCGCAGTCTCCAGACAGGGGCCCCTCTGTCCCTGCAGGATGAGCTGACCTTTAACTGATCAGAAGTTCTATAAGCCCCCCGCCTGAGGAAGCAGAACAGAAGGCAGAGAAGGAGGCGAGGGGCAGGAGAGGCGGCTAGGGCCTTCCCTTGCAAGCCCTCCACCCCTCCCTGCCTCTCACCACCCAGGCTGCCTCCTGCCCTGACCGTCTGCTCTCCTTCCTCCCCCCACAGACAACTCTATCCCAAGCCTCATCTTTCCCACACCTCCCCATTCTTGCCCTTAATTATTTTACCTTTGATTTGTCTGGCACTTTAGAGTTTACTAAATGTTTTTACATTTATCACCACCCTGAATCTGCACCAGAGAGAGATGAGGAGACCATAAAAATTCCTTCACATTGCCAAGTGCTCTTGTTAAAAATGCAAACGTCCCCAGCACCACCACCCATTAGGCGGGCGACCTCAGAACAAATCCATTCCATCCTCTGCTTTCTCCCCACCCACGCAGAGCAAGGGGGTGGGGGTGGGGGAAAAGGGGTGCCTTCGGGGAGCAGCCTCAGTGGGGTGGGGTGGGCCCTGATGGGGTATCTCGGGCAATCTGAGGGTGCTGGGCGCCTGGGGGAGGAGATGTACCCCAGGAAGGGGGCAGGGACTAAGGCGGGTGTGAGGATGAGCCATCCCCCTTGCAACACTGCACGTGTGGAACATACTCTCGGTAAGTCCCCAAGGTCTAGTCTGCCCGCCCTCATCACTCCACCCATCTCGTCTCTCAAACCTGTTGCTCACTCCGGCACCTCCAAGGTCAGAGAGAGAATCTTTTTATTTTTTTTTTGAGTTGGAGTCTCACTCTGTCACTCAGACTGGAGTGCAGTGGCCGCTCCCGGCCACCGCAGCCTCGACCTGCTGGGCTCCAGTGATCCTTCCACCTCAGCCTTCCAAGTAGCTGGAATTACAGGTGCGAGCTCCCACGCCCGGCTGATTTTTTTATTTTTATTTTTATTGCAGAGATGAGGTCTCGCCAAGTTGCCCAGGCGGGTCTCGAACCTGCGGGCTCAGGCAATCCACTCACCTCAGCCTCCCAAGGCACAGGATTACAGGCTGAGCCACCGAGCCTGGCGAGAGAATCTTAATGCAAGAAAAGGCCTCAAGACTTTCAGAATGGAGTCACTCAGTCCCAAGCCTTAGAGAGGGAAGCAGAAGACAGAGTGGCAAAAAGGAAAGAGAGCAGAGTGAAGCCCCAGGCCTGCCACTCCCTAACCCGACTCTGCCACGGGCCCAGGGTCCCATCAGGACAGCATAGCTCCACCCAGGACTGGCTTCAGCTGGGAGGGAAAGCCCGGGAGCTGGGTGCTGGCATCCCTGAAAGGATACATCCTGGGTTGTGGAGGGTAAATTCTCCAGAGGGAGGAGGTCCTGCCTCTGGGGGGCGGTTCTCGGTAACCTCAAGTGAAAATGAGTGGGGGATGGGTCAGACCATCCCGAGGGTCCTCCCGGCTCCAACATTCTGCGGTCCTATGACCGGCTCAGGAAAACAAACCTGTGGCCAAGCCCCAGACAGAGCATCTCGAAAGTTCCAGGAAAGGGAGTTTTCCGAGGCTCCGCCCCCATCCCCGTCCCGTGTATTCAAATGAACCACACAAACAAATAGAACTCCCACAAAACTCTCAAGAGCCTACCTGAATTGCACTTGACCATCTGACATAATGTCAGGCTTGTCGTTAAGTTACACATGTACTCGTCTCAATTTGCAGCTTCCTTTTCACATTTCAGAGCCTAGCCGTCTGTTTCCAGCTCACAAACGTTTTGGTTGGCTGTTGATGAAAGCCTGCAGGCCCTAGATCCTACGTCCCCATTCCTAGTGCTCTGACCCCAGAGAACTCAGGCAGCGAGCCTGAAGAAACCCAACAGTGGGTTTCATGGAAATGTAACTAATGCTGTGTTTGCAGCACAGGAAGGTGTCACAAGCTCCACTGGAGGCCACCTCCTCCAAGGGGACCTCCCAGAACACTCCAGCTCTCAAGAATCCCTCTGCTGCCTATCTTGGAGCACTTCCACTGTGTAGGAGACTTAGTTGGCAGCAAAAATACACTCCCATGACACCCCCGTGTGGCCATTTTGCTGTATTCTTTGACCGTGTCCTCATTATTCAACAAACACAAATATTTGCCTGGGAGCTCTAGGAGGCGCCTCGGACCTCTCCTCTGCCTCCTCTTCGAACCCAACCTCTTGACACCAGGCCAAGAGACCTAAGGTCATGCAAGCAGGTGTTGTGCGGTTTGCGGAGGCGCTGGAAGCCACTGGGGCCCACCTACCCTCCACGCCGTCATCCCGATGCCCAGGGAAGTTGTCATAGGAGTCCCAGCGGATGAGGGGGTCGGAGGTGTTATAGTCCACAGACACGCTCGGGCCGTTCTCCAGATGCTCCATGCCTAAGTGGACGGGAAGGGCAGGGGTGGGAGGGGCGACAGAGAGGAGAGGGAAAAGAGATCAGCAGCTGGGAAAACAGAGAGGCAGCACGGTCCCCCAAGGATGCCCCCTGAGGGATTTCTCATTTTCCTGAGCGTGGAAGGGTGGGACCGACCCGCAGCTTAAGCTGGATGGAGAACCCAGGAGTCTGGTTTCTTGCATTCTTGAAAAGGCCCATTCCAGGTCACAGGGGTAAGTCAGGACAGGGCACTGAGGAACTAAGACCCCTGGCTGGGTGTCTGCCTCTTTCTCCCCTGTGTCTCGGGGTCCCTGGGGTAAGGCGGGGACACCAGGAGAGGAAGTGGCCCTGGAGTCAACAGAAGGGAGTGTGGGGCGGGGCTGTAAGGTGCCAGGGACTGCAGGGCAATCACAGCCCTGACACGGAGAGGACACTAAGCCTCTGAAAGGTCGTCCCAGGCACGCCGTGTCCTCGTCTTAAAATGCCCTCCACTCCAGACAGAAACTGAGGGGAGAGGCAGTCGCTTACTCATTCTGAGAAAGCCCAGCTCAAAGACAGCACAGCTGAAAGGCCTTCCAGGGTGAGTTACCTTATTGGCCTGGCAGCCTTTCTTTAGTCTGTCCAGAGTCCCTCTGCCTGAAACCTAACTTCATCTCCTCCCATCCTGATCTCAGATAAGATGGAGAACAACTGGTCTCCACATATAACCAGTCTAGAGGCCTAAGGGCTATTAATAAATTGGCCTTCAGGTTGAATCACCTCAGTTCTCATAAATACTTATCGTCTACCCAGCACCTTTGAGTGTCCCCCTGGCCTCTTCCTCCATCTACCACGGCCCCCAGTCTCTGAATATATCAGGCGGATGACCTAATGGGACCAGAACAGTTGATCCAACCCAGTGCCTCTCTGTCTGCTTTTTTATTTTTATTATCCAGAGATTAAGTCACTGGTTCATGTTTAGCTGGGGGTCCACTCTGACACCCAGATCCTTTACTGAAGGCCCGCCTCTCAAAGGTAACTTGATAATTATAGAGCAGACCAGTGGAAGGATAGTAAGGATAGGGTGGGGACAGGTCAGGATAGAGGGAAAGGGTGGGAGAATGAATTCTAATGACTTTTACCTTGAATTTTCTCTGGCCCGTAAGAAAATACAAACTCCACTTTGCCATATTCTGGAAATCTATCATCTGAAAAAAGAGAATGAAAAATGAAAATGGCAACAACGAATTCCCAAAAGGACTTCATACTGAGGTTTCTTCTGGAAAAATTCAAAGTAGCATATGTATATCGATATTCATACATATATACACGAAATTTTATATACAGTGAAATGAGATCTCCTGCCCCTGTCCTACTTGCCTGAGGTAAGCACGTCTAAGCATTTCTATTTCTTGTTCCACTGGCAATTCATGTCTAAGACTCTAAACAATAGCTACTATTTCTAGATATCAATTTCAATAATCTCTATTGATTCATCACTATGAAAATGAATAACGTGGCTCACTTAGATCGTCCCCACCTCCTTTCTTCATAAGTCTGGTGAGACTATCAATTTCATGTACTCTATTGATTCCCTTGGAAACTTTAAGTACAGTAGTTAAGATCTGTCTGTCTTCGATGGTGTCTCTGACTCCCACCATGGAAGAGGAGGACATCGGTGACCCTCCCTTACCTCCACCTCTGCCCAACCTCATATTTATTTTGTCGCCTAACCCACTATTTTTCCTTGTTAAAACTGATAACATGTACATTTCATTCTATAATTATAACAGCAGCCTCTGTTTTTGCCCTCCTGCCTCTGGTGCAAGGAGAGCTCGTTAAAGAAACACCCTTCTCCATGAGCCAGACTACATGGAGAAGATCCAGCTCCCCCTTCAAGCTCTAGCTCCACTCTGTTCTCTTTACCTGAGCCCGCTCTGGACACAGACCACTGTCCCCTGCTTGTAGGAAAAGAAGTTACAGTGAGGATGGCGTCTGCACCATGGGACACCCATCATGCCAGTAGATGTCTCCACCACGGCAGGCATAACTTCATAGTCTCACATTTGTGTGTCTCCCATCCACACGACTATAAGCTCCCTGAATGTAGGGCCTGACTTCTTTCTCTTTGCATCTCCAGGGTCTAGCACATGCCTGACACATGCAAACACACAAGTGATACTTGGTGGGTGGACAGATGGATGGAAGGATGAATGACTGGATAGGTAGGTGGGTGGTTAGGTAGACAGATGGACGGATGGGTGGATGAATAGATGTATATCTGGTGGGTGAATGAATGTGTGGTTGGATGGATGGATGGATGGGTGGATGGACGGGTGAGTGAGTGGGTAAATGGTGAGTGAGGGTCGGGGAGTGGGTGATGGATGGATAAATGGACAGACAGATGGATGAATAGATGTATATTTGTTTATGTCCCAGGTCTGACCATGATATAGCTAAAACCTCCAATGGACAGAAGAAAGAAAAGACATTGAAGCTTTTCTTTTCTTTTCTTTTCTTTTTTTTTTTTGAGTTGGAGTCTCACTGTGGCCCAGACTGGAGTGCAGTGGCCACTCCCGGCCACCCCAGCCTCGACCTGCTGGGCTCCGGCGATCCTTCCGCCTCAGCCTTCCAAGTAGGTGGAACTACAGGCGCATGCTACCATGCCCGGCTAACTTTTTTGATTTATTGTAGAGATGAGGTCTCGCCTGCCCAGGCGGTCTCGAACCCGCGTGCTCAGGCAATCCACTCTCATTGAAGCTTTTCTGACCACCATTCCTTCTCTCAGAAAATAGGTCTCCCTCATGCTGCCACAGTCCTCCACTACTGTTCTTCTGCCCTGTGGGGTAATTTTTCTCTGCTAGGCCTGCCTCCCAGCTCAACAAGATTTTTTTTTTTTTGAGTTGGATTTTCACTCTATTGCCCAGGCTGGAGTACAGTAGCATGCTCACGGCCACCCCAGCATTGACCTGGTGGGCTTCAGCAATCCTTCCGCCTCAGTCTTCTAAGTAGCCAGAATTACAGGCATGCACTACCACGCCTGGCTAATTTTTTTTTTGTAGAGACAAGGTCTTGCCAAGTTTCCTGGGCTGGTCTCAAACCCACTGACCCAGGCAATCTACTTGCCGTGGCCTCCCAAAGTGCTGGGATTACAGGCTGAGCCACCGAGCCCGGCCCCAACAAGATTTTTGAGCTCTACCAAGACAGAGCCCATGTCATGTTTTTCTTTGAGTCCCCAGCACTTGGTACAGAGCCTAGCACAAAGTGGGATGCCCAATGAATGTTGAAAAAAATGACTGTTGATAGGATACATGTGACCAATTGGGAGGACAAGATGAAGGAGATACAGGGAAAGTAGTAGAAAGTTGCAAGACATAAAATAGCCCAAGGACTAGGAGGAACTTCTCTCCACTTCTACTGACACCTTGAATTCTCAAACCACCTTCATCTGAGCTCTCTCCCACTGCCACCAAGAATGCCCTGAGACTTGGCAGACCATGTGGCTCAGAAAAGATGGTCCCCACATCCACTATACCCCCTCAAACTGAGCTCCTCTCTCTGTCACAGGGGCACCCACCCTCAGCCCCAGTCAAGGAGCCCACCTTTGAAGGCATCATCCAGGTCTTCCTTCCCAAAGACAACCCCCAGGTCATGGATGGCGCAGGTGTGGAACTGCACACGGAAGATGACGTCTCGGGCTGGGCTCCGGAACTTCTTGTGGTAGCATTTCAGCTATGTGGGAAGGGAGGCAGCCAGTCAGGGGCCTGAGACTGAGCCATAAAGTCCCAGGGAGCCCCCTATAACAGCTCCACTCTGAGGGCCCAAAGCTCACCCCAAACCCAGTGTGCAAGAGGTCACCAACACCAAACAAGATTTCAGAGCTCTGTGGGGGAAAGTTCTACTACAGCAGAGAGTTAGAGACCCATCTCAAGACTTTTTGTTTCTTTGAGAACAAAACTGCCAACCTAAAAAAGTTTCTTCATAAAAGTCAGAATGAAAAAAAAGAAGAGTGGATTTAAACTCCAGCTTGAAGGACAAAAGTTAGAATTGAGGGAGTCCCTGTCATCAACAAAAAGCCGGGAGGTAACAGTTCCCACTGAGTGATATTTCCCTGGAAGCTTTATCTTCCAGAAGAAGATAAGCCCAGGGGATGAGACAAGGACTGTTTGAGGCTGGAAGGTCTTGCAGGAGCCCCGAGAGTCTACGATTCCAAGTCTGGAAACCCACCAGGAAGAAATAACTCTCTGGTCCCGAGAGGCAGGACGGAAACAGGAAGAGGAAATAAGGAAGAAAAGACAACAAGGGCGGGGCTTGAGGCAGAGGGGCGGCACTCACCAAGATGTCTCCCTTCAGGAGCAGTCCTGGCTCGATGGTGATGCAGACGCTGGTCTGACTGTCTCCTGGGATGTTGCTAAAGGGATGGGCAGAGAAAGAGAGGGCAGCTAGAGGAGGGGAAAGGGGTACGTTTTCTCCCTGCCGCTCCCCCATCACGGGCCTAGTAGCCTCACTGTCCCTTCAGCCCTCGTGAGAAGAAGTCCTAGGCAGCCTCCCCATTCCCGCCCTGGTGCTCAGCCTTGGGCCTCCCTGGCCTCTCACGCCCATGGATACTTACTAGATTCCAGACGTGTAAACGGGTTGCATGGCTTGGTAGATGCGGAGGAAAGGCCGACATCCTGTGAGGGTGGAGTGAGTATCAGTTACACAGCAGAGCCCGTGGGAGGAGGGAGGGGGAGGAGAGGGAAGGGAGAAAGAGAGGAAGGAAGGAAGGAAGGAAGGAAGGAAGGAAGGAAGGAAGGAAGGAAGGAAGGAAGGAAGGAAGCGGGGAGGAGAAGTAGGAAGAGAAAGGAGGGAAAGAGGAAAGAGAAAAGGAGGAAGCAGAAATACCGATTTCTTTTTTGTAAGACAGTTTAAGTTTACAAAACACATCCAACAGCACTGGCCAGGGGGCACAGCAAGCATCAAGGCCATTTTGCAGAAGAAGAGACTGGAGCTCAGAAAAGTTCAGGAAGTGATGCAGCTGAGACTCCAATCCAAGCCTTATGACTCTGCAGCCCATGTCTTTTGTTTCGCTTTCTCTTTTGTTTGTGTTGTTGTTTTTACTAGCCAAGGCTACCTATCTCTTAAGAGAAGGAGATGGAAGGCAAGAGGGAAGAGGAGTCAGGGAAGGGAATTCAGAGGGCTGGGGCAGATACCTCCTTTAGATTCAAAGTTGGGGATGCCGTGCATGATCACGTGGTGCAGAAATAAAGGTTTGTTGTTCATTTTGATGGAGCCGGAGAGCAGGCCGCTGAAGTAATGCACATACCTGGGATGGGGGAAGGAGCAGCTTCAGGGAGGCAGGACTTTGCTGGTGCAGTCATCCTGTTCACTCTTCTCCAAGAAACTGACCTCGGCGGCCTCCAACAACGTGCCCCACCCCACCATACACCCCTGACCTCCAGGCCGCTGAGGTCTCCACCCCAGGACACACCTCCCTCGCTACTTGGAGCCCCAGGTAGAAAGAGCAACCAGGTACCGCCAGACCTGGCGCTGGGACAAACCACGCATCCCACTTGGAATTCTTCTGCGCCCCCTGGTGGTCAGCATGGACATCTTATTCCTGCTTCACTTCCAGGCCAAGAATCTCCAGCTGGACCAAAACTCTTCCACATCCCTGACAGGCATCATATAGCTGCTCACTACTGCACAAGGCAGGCTCAACCATCAAACAGCGCTGACACCCTGACACCGAGCCCAAAGTAAGCTTATGCTTTATACTTGCAGCCCACAGACCCACCAGCCACGTGATAGACCAGGAAATAGTGATAGTTCTTTCTTTAAATCACACTAAAGTGCACAAAGTCCCTCTGTGTCAATTATTTCATTCATTAATTGAGATAACTAGCTTCCAATATGTATCCTTATCTCTAGGGTCAACAATTCTCAATTCTTTAGTGAAGATCTGTAGGAAGAATGGAAGGATTAGCCCACATCCTCTCCTTCTAGACAGAGAGGGAAAATAAGGTACCAGAAAGGGTCACTGAACTCCAGACACACAGCAAGAACACAGAGCCAGGAGTGAGTGGGGGGAGAAGGAAAGAAGTTTGGACTCCAAAGCATCTAATAAACTAGAGGTCAATCCTCTGCCTCTGATTGGCCGGCACTTCCTCCTTTTCTGAGTCAGCTAGACCAATCAGAATGCATCCTGAGGCTCTGAAGCAGCCAATTGGAGCTCTTTGAGGAGAGTGGGATCAGAATTTGCATGACCATGACAACTCTCCCCTTTGGTTTCTGGGCTCCTTGGCCCACCTCCAGGCCTGTAAGCCTCTGCCCCAGGGGCTGGGTGGGGTCTCCTCAGACTACTCAAGAAAGATAATCTGATGGGCAGCGCCCACTCCTATTCAGGCCCCTGCCCCGCCCCCAGCCCCGTTAAGCAAGCCGGAAACCTGGAATGGCAGTTCCTATCAGATCTCCAACAGGATGTGTCTGTGTGCTGGGGACAATAAGTCCGGGGGCGGGTGACAATGAATGGGGGAGCTACAGGCAAAGCTCTTCCCTCTCTCCCTCCCTGCCCTCCTCTCTTCCATCTGCTCCCTTCCCTGCAAGTGACACTGACAAGAAGGCGGGAAAGTGGCAAGGAATACATAATGAACCCAACAGTTATACTTTCACATCTGGGCACAGAGAGAGTGATCCACCCACAAGCAGATGTGGTGGCAGATATGAGCTGCCGGACAGGCACAGATAAAATTACATGCACACACACACACACACACAGAGAGAGAGAGAGAGAGAGAGAGAGAGAGAGAGAGAGAGAGATGCAGCCCAATTGCGTGCTGTGTAAGTACATACTTAACACCATGAAATCCCTGGATAATCCTATTCCTGAAAGGTAACACGATTCCCAGTCTCTAAGCTCTCACTGCTCCACTTCAGAGGTGTGACTGCTCTTCCCGCTTTCTCCAGACCACACCGTGCCATCATAGTAGCCTGTTTCTCCGCTAGCATCCCTATTCTTCAAAATCAAGGGCCACACCATGACCAGGATCAGCGAGCCAGAGACTGAGAACCCAGTATCTTGACCAATAGTTACTTTCCCCCTGGGAAGACTCACTGATCCACAGCTACTGTGTCCAGGGGCCTAAGCAGCATTTTCTGCCCCAAAAGATATCTGGTTTCTGATCACCGACCCAGAAGCTGGCCATCAGTTTTTTTGTATGGTGCTAGGTTCTAAGGTGCTAAGTGGCAAGGTGCTAAGTTGTAAGGTGCTACCTTGCCTGAGCTTCTGCTTGGGCTTCCCACTACAATGGTGGAAACAGTCCTCAGCAGGGATAGCACACTTCTGCCCGTCAAGCAAGGGGGCGGGGTGATGGGGTGTGTGTTGGGACCCTCAGCATGGTCTGAAAGGCTCCAGGACCTGCACCGATGGGGTCTGGTTGGCCCCGTCGGTGTGTCCAAGGGCTAAAAGAGCAAATGGGCTGCTTTGGCCTCCAGGTCTTTGCACTTGGTGCTGCTCCCTCTGCCTGGATCCTTGACCCCAGACCTTCACTTCATGCGTCCTTCTCCCCACGCAAATCTCACCTTGCCTGTCACCTTCTCAGAAAGTCCATCCATCTGAATCAACCCTTCTCGCCCACCCATCACTCTCTGGCCATCCTGGCTTGTTTTTGTTTTTTTTTTTCTTCATAGCTGATCACTACCTGGAATGATCTTGATTGCTTGTACATGAGCACATCCACTAGGAGCCAAGCCTTGCCTGACAGACTCAGTGCCAGATCCCCAGTGCAGAGAACGGCATTGACACATCCCAGGCAGGCAAAGGCCCACAACTCCCAGCCACAAAAGGAGCCAGGCCTAGTCCCACTCTCTAGATCTCCAGTCTGGGCTTGGGTTTCCCACCATTCCGGCTGCAGCCTCCTCAAAGACCACCTGATCCTGATATTGCCCTGTGCCTTCCTGCGCATTAGACATCATTGAATACGTTACCCACAGAGCAGAATCCTTCAGGACAGTGAGTAGAGTAGCACAACCCAGAGACACCTCTCCAGCCCGCGTGTCACTAGGCTTTCACATACATTCCCGTTCTGCCACTACTTTCTATGGACCCTGGTCATATCTCCTTCCTAGGCTCAAGCTTCTCATGTGAAAAATGGGGATGTCCTAGACTGTCATTTGGAAGCTCACCATTATTCCAGTTTGGGCTAAAATCCACCTCCTCTGAGAGGTACTCTCTGACCACCCCCGTTAAACAGCCCCCCTGCCCTCCCATCAGCTCCATCTCTGCAATGCCCTGTTCTCTCTCTTTCCCAGCACCAGAACCATCTGACACTGACTTGTTTGTAAGGTTACTTGCTTGATGTCCATCTCCCAATGGACTATGAGCTCACCAAGGGAAAGGATATGATCTGTTCACCTAGAAACCTCAGTGCTTGTGGCTATCGTAGCATACCTACATCTTGCCCAGTGAATGAATGCATGAAATCATCCCTGCCCTGCCTCCTGCCAGGGCTCTTGTGAGACTCCAATGAGACTACAAGATTGAAAGCTCTCAGTAAAATGTTTAAAACTCTCCCAATAGAAGGTGACCCTTATCGTGAGTCTCGGTGACCTCCCATGGCAGACGGCAGTGATGTCAGCCTTCTGTAGACTCATCCAAGCACTGAAGCAATCCTGCCACCAGAGCCAAGAATCACATATGACTTCTTGTACAAATGCCTTCTCACCCCCAGACCATTATTTCCCCACAATGGCCCCTCTGCTCTTAGCCCAGTCTCAGAAGCCAGCTGCCATGCCAACCCGCGGTTACACATCAGCTGGCCCACTCACCTGTGTCCCTGAGCTCCTACCACTCCCAGCTGGCACAGGAAAACACACACCTCGTACACTCCACCTAGGCACTGCCATCCCATCCCTGGTGGGGACACAAGTCTCGTCCCCTTGTATAGTGAGTGCACATGTGTGAGTCCTAGACACCCACCTTCTTTGGGATGGCTGGCCAATGGGCACAATCTTATCCTCATAGAACCGCTTCATTGCAAACCGGTCCAGAGCCTGGTCTGCACTGTGGGGAGAGACAGGTGGTCAGAGAAGCCAACTCCCACATCCAAGAGCCCCTCGCCCCCGCCCCTGTCTCTTCCCCAGTCATCCTGTGCTGACACATTTTCAGGAAATGAGCACTCCAGCAACTCTCCATCCTGTGTGGTGCAGCACTCTGAGCTGGGCTTTAGGGCCAGACAACTCAGGAGTCCACAGGGCCTTGTTAGCCCTGTGTCTCTGGGCATGTTCCCTCATCTTTGTGAACCTCACCTTCCTCGCCTGTCAAATGAGGGTGGCAACTGCACCTTCCTTGAAGGCCATTGTACAGCTGAGTGAGGGGACACCCATAAAGAGCTTGGCACATGTGGGCACATAGTAGGAGTGCAGGAGTGTTCACCATTAGGCAAAAAAGAGGCTGGGTTGGGTTGTTCAAAGTCCCAAAACTACCGCCGAATGGCAAGCCCCCCACAGAACATTCTCCCTGTTCTCACTGAGAGCATTTGGAAACCAAAAGGCAGTTCACCAAGCTCCTCCATTCCTGACTCTCCGGTGACTTTCCATTGCTCTTACAACAGAGTCCTCAGGAAGGCCCACAAGGCCCCTTGGCTCCGCCACCTTCCAGCTTCCTCTCCTCCTGTTCTTCCCCCACTCGCTCAGTTTCAAACATGCCGCCCCCTCGTGTTCCCGCCCTTCCTCTCCTATCAGGGTATGGGCTGAGTCCCATCCTTCCTATGGCTCAACCCTTCCCCTCCATAACCCAGTGGGATCACAGCATCATCTGCTCCAGCATCATCCTGCCGGGGCCTTCTCTGACCACACACCCCTCCTCACCACTGTCTTCCTCTAGTCTCTGTTTTTTCACAGTAATTATCCCCTGCTACACGAATGTGTTTATTTGCTCATTTAACATCTGCCAGGGCAGTGACCTGGCTAGGCCCTCTGCTCTACTCCTAGCACCTAGAACAGAGCCTGGCACAGTGGCCATTTAGTAATCACTGTTGAATGAATGACAGATGGGCAGATAACCCCTGGCCTGCAGAATGGGATCAGAACAGAGGCCGGGTGTGGCAGCTCACACTTGTAATCCCAAGGACTTTGGAAGGCCGAGGCAAGAGGCTTGCCTGAGGCCAGGAGTTCAAGACCAGCCTGGACAACATGACAAGACCTTGTCTCTACAATTAATGAATTTAAAAAAAATTAGTCGGGCATGGTGGTGCTAGCCTGTAGTCACAGCTACTTAGAAGGCTGAGGTAGGCCGGGAGTGGTGGCTCACGCCTATAATCCCAGTCCTTTAGGAGGCTGAGGTGAGAGGATTGCCTGATCCCACAGGTGTGAGACTGGCCTGGGCAACTTGGTGAGACCTCATCTCTACAATAAATAAAAATAAAAAACCAGAAGGCTGAGGTGAAGGATCACCTGAGCCTTGCAGGTCGAGGCTGAGGTAGCTGTGAGTGTGCCACTACACTCCAATCTGGGCAAGAATGAGACACCAACTCAAAAAAAAAAAAAGTTGAGATCAGAACAGGATTCATCTTCGGATTGTTCCTTATTCTTGCTCCAAATACCTAGGCGGGAAGAGGGCACTGCTGGCCAGAGGCAGAAGGACCGATGACATGACATAACCTCCAGATGGTTCCACCAGACACAGATCTGATCCAACATTTTGTTTTTGTTTTTGTTTTTAACTCCCTCCCTGCTCACCCAGGGAAACTGAAGGCAGGTTGGCAAGGAAAAGTGGCCCCAAGAAGCAGGCTGCCTGGGGTGCTCATGGCAGGGCCTGTCTCCCAGAGCTGCCCCCACCAGGCTCCCAGACGGACTCTCCTCTCTTGTCCTCTGTCCACAGACTGCTGCCTCAGAGATGTGGGCAGGCACCTTCTCCTCTTCTGGGGGCTCCAACGCCCATCCTCATTGCCTCTCATCTCCCCTGTCCTTATCCATCCGTCTTCCCACCCCACCCAGAGAAGAGAAAGAGGGAACACTATGTTCAGAGGATAGGCAGCTTGGGGCCCCTCTCACCTGGCAGAAATGTTGCTGTAGTGCATGTAAGCCGCGATGACAACTCCTATCCTGCCTCGGTTTCCCTGAAAGAGCCCCAAAACACAAAAGCCTTTATTTCTAAGGCCAGCCCTCCTGCCTCAGAGCCCATCCAGAAGGCTTGGTGGAAAAGGGGCGGGGTCTAGAGAGAGGGGTGTGGCTCTAAGGGAGAAAGAAGGAGGGAGGGGGACACAGGGGAGGAAAGCAGAGAGAAGTTAAATCTCAGAAAAGCATAGCTGATCCTCCACTGCTGGTGATACAAGCTGATACACCTCCACTTCTTGGGGGTACCCTGGGACAGAATCTAGTATACCCTAGAAAGGAGACTTGCACGCTCACACAATCCAGAGATTCAGGCAGGCACCCACACACATCCAAGGATTCATCCAGGAATCCACACACACACCGCCCAGCCCAGCTCTGACCTTGTTGTGCAGAACGACGACATTGTGCGGGTCTGCGTTGAGCCACGTGTCCATGGCCTTGCAGATGCTGCAGATCTTCTCCAGGGCTGGCGTGTGGAGGTCAGGCCAGCCAAATTCCAGGACCTGTGGCCCAAGCCGTGGGTGAGAAGAGGACAGAAGCCTCAGAGAGCCAAGCAGGCCAGTGGGAGCAGCACACACCACGTGCCAGCACGGAGACGGCAGCCCCCGCTGCTGGCTCCTGCTGCAACTTGGCTCCTCCCTGCCCGTCAGCCCCTGGGAGGCAGGCATTTGGAGGGCAAAGGCCATAGCCCAGCACTGGAGAGCCTGGGTGTGGGTCTAGGGTCTGGCACTCACTCACCATGGGGCTTTAGACGAGCCCTGCCCCCACTTTCAGCCTCAGTGTCCTTAGATGTGTATAAAACAGAGGCTTGGAGCCGATGACCCCAAGGTCTCTACCACATGACCGACCTCAAAACGTGCTGAGGAGCCCCCAGGCACTGTCCTCAAGCTGGCCTCCTGTGGGCAGCCCTGGGTCCTGGCTCAGTGGGGGAGAGAGAGAAGTCCTGATGTTCAGGGCTCTTTTCCAGGCCCTGGACACACAAAGCACCCATTTGTCAGGACAGCTGAGAGCGGTGTGTAGGGCACGGAGGGAAGATCTGAATAGCAATCTTCAGGCCCCTTGAAACCTGCCTAAACTCACAGAGCTTTAAAGGAAAACTTCTGCTTGGAAGACCCATAGACCACACCTCATCCAGCCAGTCCACTTTCAGCGGCACAACCTGAGGCCCAGAGAAGTCTGTCACCCACCCCAAGGTCACAGAGCAACAGGCTCTGAATCCAGGAGCCAGGAGCAGATGTCCATGGCCAAGTCCCACACACAATCCACTGAGCAACAGAGTAGACGCTGGAGGTGGGAAGGTCAAAAGCAGTGATTCCCAACAGTTTTCATTCCCAAAACTAAAACGTCTCACCACTCCAGCCTCACCGCAGAGATGCTGTGTACTCCTCAGAGGGGCAGACCTGGTAGAGAATCACTGCCTCAAGTGTGCTTTCTGTAATTTGCATTATGGAAACACTAGATATATTCTTTTCCATCTTACACCCGTAGGACGGCTCAATGACTTCGAATAGGTTTTTCAAACTGTCACAGCACTTTTGCCCAAGATTCCGTTGTGGGAGACCCCAGAGAGGGAGCCCTCCATTCTCCTTTCCTTCCAGGGGGAAGAGGCCCCCACCCCAAAATGGCCACTGGCTTACCTTGGCGTGGAGCTTCGTGATGTCAGGTCTCCGCTCGGAGAGGTTGAACAGCTAGAAGGAGAAAATGAAAGAGTGAGAAGGTGAGGGTGAAGAGGGCTCGGAGTGGAGGGAGAACCACGGCAAGGAAGCCCACTGGTCACACCGGGGACTGTGGTGTCATCTCTAACTTCTTCTGGAGAGACTACCCCACTGCCAACCAGAGCACCGATGCCCTCTGCCAGCCAGGTCCCCAGCCAGGGCCAGCCACGAGCTCCCTGGACTTCCTGTGCTCACTCGCTCTCTCTCTATAATAGATATTCTGTTCATGCATGAACATATGGTAGAGTCCCATCAGACAGACGCCCACCAACAGGAACTCAACAGGGAGATGTTCTCATGGGGAAAAAGAGGGAGGGGGAGAAAGAGAGAGATGCAGATTTAGCCACTCCCCTAGGTAAGAAGATGAGACAGGGACGGAACGTGTTTCAGGTCCCTCATGCATCGCATCACACTGAACAGGAGTCCAGCAGCGTGGGATGATACGTATTGGGCCATCTCTTGTTTCCATGTCACATGTTGACTTCAGACCTCATCTCATGAAGATGCAACTTCTCTGTCACCAGACATCCTTCATCAGAGGGAACAAACCATCCTAACGGGCCCACTCAGACCTTTGGCATGCCTCTCCCAGCACGTGCCCTTCAATGCCTAGCCACACCCCACGGAATTCCCCAGTCTCTGGAATTCCTGCCTCTGCCTCCAAAGGGGTGGGCAGAACTCCCCACCCTTACCCCAATGTCTGGGAAACTCAAAGATCACGATGTGGTCTCCTGGGGAGAAAAGAGGATCACCCAGTCTGGAATAAGCAGTATGGAGAGAGGGGTGGCAGAGCACAGAGACCCACAGAATCCTGAAATCAGGAAGTATCTTAGGTGCTCTCTGGTCTGCTTTTGCTCCCTGTAAAGGAACACATTTTGTTTTATCAGCAACGGCTACCACTCGGTCAGTATCTACCACCTGCCACCCATGTGCTAAGGATGTTACATCTAACAGCCAGCTTAACTCTCTCAACAACCATCAGAGGTAGCCAGTGTTATTAGACCCATTTTATAGATGGAAAGTCTAAGGCTTAGTGAGGCTAAGCAGCCGAGATCACGTAGTTAGTAAGAGCAAAGCCAGAATTGTTTGTTGTTGCTATTGTTGTTGTTGTTGTTTTGAGTTGAGATATTGCTCTGTCACCCAGGCATCGACCTTTTGGGCTCAAATGAACCTTCTGCCTCAACCTCCCAAGTAGCTGGAGCACAGGAACATGCCACCATGCCCAGCTAATTATTTATTTATTTGTTTATTTATGTATTTATTTGAGACAAGGTCTCAGTATGTTGCCTAGCTGGTTTTGAACTCCTGGGCTCAAGCAATCCTCCTATCTTGGCCTCTCAAAATACTGGGATTACAGGCATGAGCCACCACACCCATCCAGAAACAGAACTCGAACCCAGGACTTTATAATGCTTAAAGCCAGGCTGGTTTTTTTTTTTTTTTTAATTGAGTCCAGGTCTTGCTATATTGCTCAGGCTGGTCTTGAACTCCTGGGCTCAAGTGATCCTCCCACCTCAACCTTCCAAAGTGCTGGGATTCCAGGCATGAGCCACTGCACCCAACCAAAGTCAGGCTTTTAACAACGCCCTAACATAGGGAACAGATGGGTCTCTATCGTGGTTGAATAGTGCCCTCAAAAATTCATGTCCACCCAGAACTTCAGAATGTGACCTTATTTGGAAATAGTGTCTTTGCTGTGTAAGTAGTTAAGGATCTAGAAGATATGAGATCAACCTGTATCTAGGGTGGACCCTAAATGCAATAATTGATGTCCTTATAAGAAGAGGAGAGGACACTCGGAGAGACACAGGAAAGGGGCTACGTGAACACGGAGGTGGAGATGGGAGTGACGTGGCTACAAACTGAGGAATGCCAAGGACTGCTGGGAGTCCCCAAAAGCCAGGATGAGGCAAGGAAGGATTCTTCCCCGTGGAATTCAGAAGGAGCCTGGCTCTGCCAGCACCTTGATTTCAGACTTCAGTCCCAGCCCCCAGAACTATGAGAGAATAAACTTCTGTTATTTTAAGCCACCAACTTTGAGGTCCAGTCATCCCCTAGCATCCAGTGGGGATTTGGGCTCGGGATCCCTCTACCCCACCCCCTAGATGGATGCTCAGGGTCCTTATATAAAATGACATGGTCTTTGCATATAACCTATGTACATCGCCCCGTATACTTTCAATCGTCTCTAGATTACATATAACACCTAAGCAATGAAAATGCTATGTAAATAGTTGTACTGTATTGTTTGCATTTGTGGTATTTTTTATTGTTGCATTGTTATCTATTGTTGGGTTCTTTTCTGAATCTTTGCAACCTTTTGAATCCACAGATGCGAACCCATGGATAGGGAGAGACAACTGTACTTTGCTACAGCAGTCCTAGGGAATGGATGCAGTCTCCATCCCTTCTCAAACACCCTGGGGCAGCTGCCAAAGGTGGCTGGTCCAGCCCATGTGTACCTCCTTGTAAAATGAATCTGGGCCCTCCTCTGGGGCCAAGACTAGGTCAGCCTTTCCACACTAGAGACCACTGCTGGCACCTTCTGCACGTGACAGGTGACTCCTCTGGGACAGGCCACAGAGGCAGGGATCAGCAACACAGGGCGCTTTCAGACGCATGTTGCCACAAATCTGTCCCAAGACTTCTCAGAGGCCATGCCAGTTCTGCCACTCCCTGAACCTACGACCTTAGGCAAATAATCCCATCTCTCTGTGCTCCAGGGCCCTGCCTTCTAGGACTGCTGAGAGGGTTAAGTATGTGGAACACATAGCCCATAGCAAGTACTCGATCACCTAAACTTCTGCTGTGACTCTCTTCTCCTGGCCAACACACACACACACACACACACACACACACACACACACACACACACACACACACACACACAAACACTCACACACACACGTGCATGTATGTGCACGGTTCCAGATGCTGCCTTCCAGTTCCAGGTATACTCCTTAGAACAGAGCGGGGCTGGACAGCAAGTGAAGACTCCAGCCACAAGAGCTGCCCAGGGGAAGGACAGGTGAACACAGGGAAGAGGCCTCTCAGGCATAGGCGCAGGTGACAGGGACACCAGCAGTGAAGAGGTGGTGAGCGGATGGAAGGACAGAGGGCGCTGGGCAGGCGGGCAGGAGGCCCCATCCTCACCAGGTAGCTGCCTCCATGCTTGGACTTGAGCATCTGGGCCACCTCGCGGAGGTTGCTCCGGAAATTCTCCTCATTGGCTGTGCTGGGGAAGGAGACGGCGATGATCCTTTCTGTGACGTACACCAGGTCCAGCTCACAGCTGTCCTCCGTGGTCCGGCTCACACTCATGTTTCTGGGGAGACAGCAGGCGGCGGAGGGTCCAGATCAGAATCCAGCCCCCCAGAGGAAGCCCCAGATGGCTGCACCCCCTACACACCATGCATGACTCCTTGTGCAACCTGGGGTGCTTGGCCACACCCCAGCCCAGAGCCAAGGCCAGAGATTCCCTCTGGCAAGGCCAAGTGCAGCCGGCCTGGAAGCGCCGGAAAGAGCAAGCCGGGCCGGGCTGGCAAGGACCTCAGAGCGTTTCAGAACCAAACCGTGATGACACCAGTTCTTAGTTCCCAACAGTCCTTTGGGCACCGCCTTCGACTGGGATTCCTGAGCTCAGGGCTAGAGCCAGACCGGCCAGGAACCCAGAACTCTGACTCCCAACACCCTGTGGCTGCCTGGTCAGGCAGCAGTCTCCCGAAGGACCCCGATTGCTCCGGAAGAGGAAGGAGAGGCTGCGCTGGGCGCTTTCCAGCACCTTGGAGCGGAGCCTTCACTGCCCTCCCTTGCTCTGGAGCTGTGGAGTGGGCGGAGGCCTCTGGGGGAAGGGGGCAGCTCAGGTGACAAGCTCACCCAGGTTCCAGGTAAGCCAGGCCACAGTGCGCATTCCAGCCCTCCCAGAGGCAGGCCGACTCCTGCCCTTTGTTCCCTGGCTCTCTCCTTGCCTCTGGCAGCTCCCACTGCCTGCCAGGGCTGCTTCTTGGCAGTGGCCTCCCTGATTTCTAAGGGCCCAGGAAATGAGAGGGCACCAAGTCTTTGCTGCTGTGGTGGCCGGCGGTTGCCAGTACCATCTCTATGCCTCAGTGAGAGGGGAAGTCCCTGGGCTGGGCAGCTCACCCTCCTTCAGCCACTGGGGGAGGGGGAAAGGGTTTCCATCTTCTCATCTCTTCAAGGAGAAAGGTCCAGGATGCTCATAGGGGGCGGCCCATGCGTGGTTTCTGGAAGCACCTCCACCCTCCCCACCCCCACACCTCTCTACCCATCACCAGTCTCCTGTATCTCATCTCCTGTATCTCACTTCCCCCTCTAATCAAGGTGGACAGCACTCACATTTCATGTAGCTAACCTTTCACGATCGACAGCAGCCAGACTGAAGGGGCAACGGGAAGAACACCACCAGGGTGCTTAAAAGTGACCAGAGGAACACCACCCGGGTGTTTAAAAGTAGTGGGAGCCCTCTGGCACTGGAGTGTATAAGCCCCAAAACATGGAGGAGCTTAGAAGAACCCACCCTCCACCAGGGTTAAATCTGAGCCCAGCTGTGTGGATGGGAGTGGAGACAGGGTGAAGTGTGGCCTCTCTGGTGGGAGGACAGGGGCCTGAGTGGGAAGGGGACCGGTGGCCTGAGGTGAGAAGCCCAGTCTGAGTTTAACCCTCTAAGCCCTAGCCACCTCCCATGCCTATGATAAGCTTCTCACAGCAGCCACTGGGGTAGGACTCCTATCTCAGGCACTGCCTAACCAAGGACAGTTCTGTAGGTGATGACCAGCGTGACAAGAAGCCACATGCACATAGACCCCCGGGAAGCCTCAGCTAACTCAGAGGAACCCCCGCTCCCCAGCGGCCAAAACCCTCTTTGTCCTGGCTCCAAGGAAGAGGCTGAAACGTCAGATACACTTGCAAGCCCAGCTCCTCTGGTTCCAGCTGGGAGGGGAGTGAGAGGGGACGTGGTGATGAGAAGCACAAGTGAGACACAGCCCATCCTGGGCGCTGACCTGACCCTATCCTCAGGCTGGCTCCCAGGAAGAACGCAACTGGCTGGACAACCTCAGCCTCACCCCCTGCACCCACCTGCCCCAAGTTTGTTCTCAGCCATAGGGGAAGGAGGGGATACTCTGAAGAACCAACTCCGGACTGTGGGCAGCTGGCAGCTGGGCCACAACCCACCAGGGCGTCAGCTACACACCAGGGCTGGCCTTCCCACTTGCCTCAAGAGTCTCAGACGGTGGAGGTGAGACAGGGAGGGAAGGGGCCAAACAGACTCTGGATCAGCAAGATACAAAGTCCCCTGGGCATTCCCTCCCCCCAGCCCCTGCCCGGCCAGATAGATAACTTTCCTTTTATAAACAACCCTCCCCCACCAGAAACCCCTGTCTGCAGAGAGGAATGAAGTCCAGCACAGGCTCTGATGCCTGCCAGTCCTGAATGCAGATCCGAGTGCTGCTGTCTCCGAGTAACCGTGTGACCTTTTTCACAAGTCACCTCATCTCTCTGAGACTCAGTTTCTTCATCTGCCAAATGGGAATAAAATACTTAACCTTGTGGGGTTGCTGCAAGGACTAGATGAGCTCATGCAGGTAAATAAGGAAGCCAGCTCAAGGCCTGGCATGGACCTCAAAATGCGACCACTGCCAAGTGACATCTGCCTGCAATCTCTCCCATGACTTGCATGTTTGCCAACACCACTGCTGGGGGTTTTATGGCTTCAGTCTCAGGGACCCAGAGGTAAGACTTGACAGGAACACATATCGAGATCCCATGGCCTGTACCCCGGCCCCTCCTCATGTGGGCCAAGCATACCTGATGGGCTGGGGACGAGGCTGGACACTTGTGGTGACCCTGGTGGAGCCCTGGGAAAGAAAGAGGAGAAGAATTAGGCGGAAGCAGGCAGGATGGGGGGAGGAACACAGCAGAGCGCTGACCACAGCAGCAGTCAGGGCCGTGGCCAAACTTCTCTTCTCCTCTGCCAACATCCCGGTCCTGCCACCCTAGGCCCCCAGCAACACTACCCGAAGCCAATGCCAATTCCACCTGAGTGTGCCTGCCTGTACTCGAGCCAGAGTACAGAGGGAGGAATGGAAGAAATCCCAGGCTGAGGAACACACCCCACCTGGCTGGTGCCATTTGCACTGAGACACACTCAACAGTTACTGAGTCCATGGAAACACATTTCGCCTTGATTCACTGGCCATCACGATAGTAGCCTCACATGCAGGATACAGACTGCAACCATGAAAGAACAGGAGGCATGAGAGGGATGGTGCCCCTCTGTCTAGCCCAGAAGCTGTCTTCTCTGGCCACCGGCATCCCACACTACCCTCCTTGAAAGCAGCAACGTGGAGCCATTCAATCGAGCTTTGAGACTAGAACAGCCAGGCATGTCCTAGAGGAGCCAAGACAAGGTTGAAGGCAATGAGCCATGCTCCTGAGGACCTGCTGCTGCCTGTTGTCGCACCCGCCCCCGTTTCCATGGTTGTCAGCTTGTGCCAAACTTAGGCAAATGGACCCAAGTGGGTGCCCAAAACATCCCGGGACAGCAGGATGGTGCAACAGTGAAAGCACAGACCCCAAAGTTTGGACTCCGGGCTCCTGCTGGGCAGGCTTGCCAGTTAATTAACCTCTCTGAGCTTCTTATAATGTCACACATCAAATGGGACAACATCAGAGGTTTGCAATAAGGACTCAAAGCAATTTTGCACATCAGGCACTTTGCATCATACCTGGCATTCAATAAACTGCAGCTGTTGTTGCTGTTGTATCAGGTACAACGAAAAGGGTAGTTACTTAGACGGTTACCACCAAACACTCGCCTCCACGGAAAATCAAAACTCTGCATCACTGCTACCACCAGCAGCCGTCCATCCTTCCAGCCACCTCACACAACGCAGAATCCAAACACCCAATTTTTAGATTCCTGGGTCCAGCCCGAGTCCTCTGAGCCCACCAACATGTTCCAAATGCCCATGTGCCTCTCAGAGACTGGCTTTTCCTAGTCACCAAGTTGCAGCCGCTTCTTGGAGAAGACAGGACCACGGTCCGCCAAGGAGGAGAGAGACTGAGGCGCAGCGTGTGAGAGGAACTCACCCCCAAGTCCCTGGAAAGCTGATGCCCAGGCAGGATTCACACTCCAACTGGGGGCTTGATCACAGGGACCCCAAAAAGAGGAACCCCTTCCAGCCCTCTCCCGGCCCTGCAGCATCTACAAGGCAGGACAGGTGGGCTCAGAGGCCCAGCTCCCAGTTGAGCTCCAAATCAGGGCAGCGCCACTAAGAAGAGGACTCTCCATCAACTGCCCTGGGAGGAGACTCTGTCCAGAGTCCCTGTCTGAGCTGCCCCTGAGCTCTGAACAGCTCAACTGCAGCAGCCGTGGAAGAAGGAAAGAGTCAAGTGGGACTGTCGGGGCGGGAAGTTTCTCAGTCTCCACAGCTCTTTGGCCCTGAGAACTCGGGTTTACATGAGTCAGGTTGTCAGGCTGGAGGTGGGGGGAGCGAGCGGTGGGGAGGCAGTGTTGGGAGGGGCAGGAGTGGTTTTGTTTGATTTTCAAGCCCCAAACCAGAAGCTTCCAAAACTACCCAGCCAGAGGAAGGCAGAAACCCAACACTTCATCCATCTCCGTTCCTCTGGTCCCTGATGAAGAGTCCCTGAATCTCCCCAGGCCTAGGCCCTGCTCCAGGCCCCAGGGCCACCCTGCTATAAATAGCCCCTTGGGTTTCATCTGTTGCTGAGCCACAGCCACTTTGGGAGGAAGTCACCCCAGCTGCTTCGAACAACTGGAAGCCACAACTGTAGCCAAGGCGTGAGGTGTGGTCGGGAGCACAGGGCCAGGCCCTGCGAGCCACAGGGAGACGACAGGACACATTGAGATGGGCTCGGCAAGGGAACTGGGGAGCCAAGGAGAGCCGAGAGCCTGCAGAGGTGCAGGGGGTAAGAAGGCAGAGCAGGCGGGAGGCCTGGTTCCTGCTTCTCCACCGCCCTCTTCCGAACGTTACAACACTCCACATTCCTCAGCCTCCCCACCCCAAAAAAGCCAGGGAAGATAAATAAAAACTTGGCCCAAACAGAGTCTGGCCAGGCCGCCTCCAGAGGTGATAAGGCAAAGTCCAAGCCCGCTCCGCTCCACCGGGCTGGCCAGGGATGGAGAGGCAGGGGGAGGAAGCCGCCCTGGACAGTGACCCTATGACAGGGGACAAGGCACACGAACAGCTGGACTGTCATCCCCTGATGAATCACTGGGCTGCCTGTTCACTGACAGGGCTTCCTGTTTTCTGCAAAATTTGGGGGCATGTGACCCTTGCTGGCAGAGAGCAGACATGCACGGTGACACGTCTGAGTGTCGGTGCACACGGATGCACAGAGAGGACACAGAGGACAACACACCGGCAGGGGCAGGTGGCAGCGTGTGAGCAAACACACCCTGATGCTCCAAAAAACACAGGTGACCTCACAGGTGAGGCTGGAGTCAGGCGCCTTTTGAAGCATGCCTAATCTCGCCGGCTTTTACAAGAGGATGCGAGGGTGTCCGGGCAGCCGGTCATCCTGGGCCCCTTATCTTCATGCTCGTTCCCTCGTTTGGCAAACATTCACTGAGTGCCACGGGCCGTGTGCCTGGTCACGCTCCAGGCACTAAGAGCAGTATAGAGCAGGTGAAGTCCCTGACCTCAGGTGAAGGCCAATGACACTCATCAACAGACCCAGTGTGAGGTGTAGAGGCTCAGTCTTTTTTTTTTTTTTTTTTTTTTTTTTTGAGTTGGCGTCTCACTCTGTCACCCAGAGTTGAGTGCAGTGGCCGCTCCTGGCCACCGCAGCCTCGACCTGCTGGGCTCCGGTGATCCTTCCGCCTCAGCCTTCCCAGTAGCCGAAATTACAGGCGCATGCTACCACGCCCAGCTAATTTTTTATTTATCGTAGAGATGAGGTCTCGCCAAGTTGCCCGAGCGGGTCTCAAACCTGCAGGCTCAGGCAATCCACTCACCTCGGCCTCCCAGAGTGCTGCGATTAGAGGCTGAGCCACCGAGCCAGGCCTGAGGCTCAGCCTTAGCTACTTATCCGTGAAATGGGTACAGCACTGTGCTCACAAGTTTTCCTATCTACTCCACTTAGAGCCTCTAGGGGATATTACCACAGGATGCTACAAACGTTTCCTTTCTTTCTTCCTTCCTTCCTTCCCTCCTTTATTTTGAGTCGGAGTCTCACTCTGTCACCCAGGCTGGAGTGCAGTGGCCGCTCCCGGCCACCGCAGCCTCGACCTACTGGGCTCAGGTGATCCTTCCGCCTCAGCCTTCCAAGTAGCTGGTTCCACAGGCATGTATGCCACCATGCCCAGCTAACCTTTTGATTTGTTGTAGAGATGAGGTCTCACCAAGTTGAGCAGGCTGGTCCCAAACCCGTGGGCTCAGGCAATCCTCTCATCTCGGCCTCCCAGAGTGCTGAGACTACAAACTTTGTTTTAGAAAAGGAATAAGCTCTCTGGCTTCCTGTAATCCCATTCTTTTCCTCTCTGGGGATCTTACTCAGGTGGCTTTGAGCTTCCTGCTTGCCCCTCCAAAGGCATAGATCAATAAAAGAATTTTTGATCCAACTCTCTAAACACCAAACAGAACTGTCCCCTAGCCTCACCTCCAAAACACAGTCTCTCCTTTGCTGAAGGAATACCATGAAAGGAAATGCCACAGCGTCCTCAAAACAGGGTCTTACTTCTCTCGCTGTCAGGAAGTTTCTCCTGGTATCTAACCCTCATCCTTCCTGCTGCAGACTCAGCCAACCCTTTCTGACTTGGTCCTCCCTGCAGGCAGGAGCTGGCACTCCTGGGTGGCCCAGGGTCTGTGACCCTAGGCTCCGTTATCTGTCGCCTTCTTCCCTGCCATGCAGCAAGGAGCAGGAACCCCCGGCCTTGGGTGGGGTTGGTTTGGAGCAGCGCCTCTGTGGGAAGAGCTCTGCCTTCCTTTGAGGTCCACAGACCAAACACAACAGCTCTGGACCAAAAGAAAGGCCATTTCCTGAGCCAGAGTCCCCAGGGGGCCCGGTTGGGAGGAGGGTCTGTAAGGGAACACCGGGGCCATGTCAGGCCACCGCCCCACATCAGGGGCCCAGCTCCATTCCTACCTCTCCTCTGGGGGCTGCAGCCACCTCCCCCCCATACCACCCCCTCCAGCCACACCCCTTCCTCTCTCCTTCCTGCCCACCAGCCTGGATTTTTCCAAAACAAAGTGCGACACAGCACACTGTCCGCAAACTCCACCACGCAGCAGCTCTGCAGGAGGAAAACAGCCATCCCTGCCTGTGAGGCCCAGGCCCAGGGCCAGAGGCAGGGGTGCAGCCCCACAGACAGGCACACCGCGGCAGCAGCAGGCCTAGGCCCTCCTCGCTCAGGCGGACTGCAGGAGAGCCCCAAGGTCGGGCAGGGGACCGACTCAATGACCCTGGAGCCCCATAACCTGAGACGGGTGATGGGAGCCTTAGAACTTAGGTTTCAGGCA
The DNA here is from genome assembly GCA_027257055.1 of Cephalopachus bancanus. Classification (NCBI taxonomy): domain Eukaryota; kingdom Metazoa; phylum Chordata; class Mammalia; order Primates; family Tarsiidae; genus Cephalopachus; species Cephalopachus bancanus. The sequence goes on from JAPVLO010000080.1 coordinate 1,302,690, forward strand.
ACCCCTTTGGGTCCCCTCCTGCGGTGGGAGGTTTTCTGTCCCCTCAATAATCCTGCTTTCTTAAAAAAAAACAAACCAGACCAAAAAAACTTAGGTTTCCCCGCCTTCTTTGCAGTATGCAGGCCATTCTAGAATCTTCTCACTTGCTTACCTTCCCAAATCCCATCTGTCCCTCCTCCCACATCCAGACAAGACACCACCCTTACCATGTCAACACACAGACACATTCATTCCAGATCACAGATACTTTCCTTCAAGAAAAAAGAAAGAAAGAAAGAAAAACAAATCGCCTCCAATCCCAACTAAATGGCCTTCTTTCTTCCCTAGGACCAAGGTCACACACACCCCCTTGCAATTAAAAGTTCTTCGTGATGTCTAACTTCACTCTCTCTCGCTGCGGCTTACAAGATCTAGCTTACAGGATCCGTCCGGCTCAGGCTGAGGATGTGATGGACACCAGCTTTAGGACTTGACCCCTAAGTGTGCCCAGACCACCGGCTAAAGGACTTGTTTTACACGCCATCTCCCTGTGCCCTGGCCAAGGGTTCGGGGGCCGTGGATGACACCAGATCCAAGCAGCATTCCCAGGAAGGGATGGAGTGTCATCCACTGAGTGACTCCAAACCTCAGCTATCAAAGGGGGGCCCTAGCATCTGCCATACTGGGGTGCCACAAGGACCTAAAGACACCCAGCCCAGCTCCTGGCCCTGAGTCAAATGGCAGGCCAAAGAATGGCTAACATTTATTGAGCACATATTACGTACTGTGAGTACCCTAAGCTGGTTCATCCTCGGTAGCACAAAAAATTCGTTTCCCCCGCACCCCAGCCCCAGAGGCATCACACACCTGGACGTGGGCCCTCCCTAACACAAGTACCCCATGCCTAGAGGAACCCACGCATACCTTGAGCACAGCCTTCCCCGCTACTTTGAGAGGCATGCTCCCTGCTCCGCTGGAGGGGCCCGTGCGGCCTCGGGAGGCCTCCGCTTGCTACGGCTGGCGGTGCAGGGCTGCCCCAGGGCAATGTGGCAGTGGCAGTGGGCTCACCACAGGAGTGTGGCTGCCTGCAGGAGCTGCCCTCCTGCTCCCCACAGTGCTCCCTCCAGGGCCCTCCCCACCGTGGGTCAGGCAGCTGTCAGATGATAGGGCCTCGTGCCATCAACAGCTCCCCCTGTGCCAACCGCCAAAACCACTCCCTGTTCCTCTACAGCCCAGGGCGGGTGGGGATGGAGAGGCCAGCACAGGGCTCGCTGTCAGAACTGGGCAGGGAAGAAAGATGCAAGCCTGACTCCGCTGGGGGTCCGCCCCCGGGGCACAGAGATGAGCCCAGTCACAAGCACGGCTCAGGGCAGAGCCTGGAAGAGACCCCGGGCCCCTCTGTGGGGCCCTTCCACTTCAGGAATTCACCCACTCCCTACCTGCCAAAATGCAAGGCAGGAGGAGCCCAGGGGGACACCGACTAGCCCATCTCTCAGCTCCCTCCTAAACCGGTGATATGTCGGCCACACAGAGGCGACTGCCATTGTCAAAGACGCCTGGTCTACAAAGAAGCAGATCCTACAATTCCCCCGAGGTCTGAGACACCCTAGGGACCCAGGAGTCCCTCATCCCAGCCCTCGGTCCCTCTGGCTGTGGTTTTGCCCATTTCCCTTCCGTCATCTCCATGTCGGCTCCCCAGCATGTCCCCTCCTCCCTCCCACCCTGGAGCACGGAGGCCTGGCACCATCAGGGGCAAATGAACTCTGGATCCGGTGTCGATGGAGGCAGCAGCCAAGGATGGGGCCCAGCGTGAGCCCTGGTGCTGAGTGACCCCGGCCTGCTCTTCCGGAGGGGGTGAGGTAAGCCCACAGAACATGCTCCATGCCCACCCACTCCTCCAGCCACCAGAGGCCCAGCCACATCCTCCTCCTTGCCCTCCCCGCACGTACGTTGTCCTCGAGGCTTTTCCGTGTGGTTCCACCCCGGGAGGCTCCTTCTCCCTGTAGACAGAGAAAAGGCAGTCGAAGAGCAGTCAGGAAACGTCACGAAAGGGCACCCAGGTCTTCCAGCTGCCCGGTTTGTCAGGGGTGGAGGGTGAGGAGGGTTGGCAGAAGGGCCTGGAAGCAGACTTGTTGCTTAGTGGACACATTTCTTAGTCCACTAAGGGCCCCTCAGAGCTACATAAACCCTCTCATTTATATCTCGTGAATGGGAATACTATTATTCCCATTCTGCGGATAAGAAAACCGAGGCAAAGACAGGCTCGTGCTTTGGCCTATAGAACCTTGGCAGAGTCGGGATTCAAACCCAAGTCCCCCAACTCCAAGCCCATGATTTCACGCTGGCCGTTGCTGGGAGACGCCTCTCTGCGGCTAACCTCAGTTTCCCCACTGCGAACCCACCCACTTTCCACCCTTCCTCTTCCATGCAGCCTTGAGGAAACTGTCTCTCCGCTGAGTCAAAAAGATCTGTTTGGAAAGATCTGTCTGGCTTTTTCACATTCTACATATTTAATAGAGAAGCTAACATTTAACCACCGGCCCCTCCTTCCCAGCTCCCGCCCCGCCTGCCCAATTCCCCACTAGCCCAGTTCCGAACACGCTGGAATGGTCATATGCCTCACAGTCACCAGCATCCACACCCCACCACTTCCCCCCACCTTCCCCAAATCTACTCCGGAAGGATGTCCCCAGCCACATCTGTTCAAACTCCCCCTAGCTCCACCCTCCCCTTTCAGGCCTCCTCGGCCCCTGCCCACCCGCCTTCACTCACCGTGTCCACTACATTTTTTGGTGCGCTCTCTGTGGTGATAGGCTGTGGACGGACAAAGGAAGAAACAGCATGAGGCCTCAAGGCAAATCCCCCCCCCGGCGCCCTCTCCCTAGGACCGGTGACTGTGATGGGCAGAATGTCCCCTGAGACAGGGGCAGTGATGCCAGCCCAAGACTCAGCATAATCTGGCTGGCTCCAAGCATGGGAGGCAGAGTTTGGAAAATGAAAAACAAGCCTATGAATACTAGAACCATCCAGTTCTACAAACCTTCACCAAGGACCCACGCTCAGTGCCCAGCACCAGGCCACTGAGTCACAGTTGCTGATTCCCCCGAAAAGGAGCAGTTGCCCAAGTTGCCCCCAAACCAGCTGGTTCTGGCTCCTACGAGCCTGGTGTATTCACTTACGCCAGTTCACATATCCACGACAAGAATCTGGGGAGGCAGGTGCCACTGTTACCTTTTAGCTCCACTTCACAGAAAAGAAGGCGTTGGATGAATGACCCAAAATCATCCACCCTAATAGGAACAGCAGGGTTTGAACATCTCCAGGCTCTACACTTCATGCCCTTTGTGTGAAATCCCAGCGACCTGGGGCAAGCAGCCATTTAGGGTCCCATTATTTCAGTGGGTTTCAAGGCCACCACTACTGGGCCTCACAGACCTCAGATTCCATACACAGAGGCTCTGGTCCATGAGACCCAGCCCCTAGGCCCTTCTGCCATATCCAGGTCTTTACTTGTGGAACAACTTCCCTTGATTTCCCACATGGAGGGCTCTCCCCGGCCATCCCAGCAAGCGGGGATCTCTCTCTCCCCTCTGAACTCCAGTCAGCTTGCTGTCTGTGCCAATTAACTGGTCCTTAATGCAAAAATAATCTCATCATGGAAATATATGTCTTGTTTCCCTATCCATTTTTTTGATTTGCCTTCTTAACCCGCCTCCATCCTAAACAGGTTCAAAGAAACATTTTTACCAACTTATTTGAAAGCTCTCTGCTGCCAGGGACCACAGTGTATGAGTAGCAGGCACCAATAAACACCTGTTGGCTGATCCCATCTCCCACCCTGGTGCCATCCTTTCTCCACTTAGACCAACAGAAGCACTTCCTACCAAAGGTATTCCAAAAGTGGGGTGTTTCCAACTCAGTGAAGTGGCTATGCAGTCCTTGAATCATGCAGAAGTCATGAGCTGCAAAGGGTACACAGCAAACTTTTGCAAAGACAGGCACAAACCGGGTTTAAGACAGTGTGTCTCCTCAAAAGAAGATATACGGGCAGCCAACAGACACATGAAAAAGTGCTCAGCCTCACTCATTGTCAGAGAAATGCAAATCAAAATCACATTGACATACCACCTAATCCCAGTAAGAACAGCCATCATTAATAAAACAAACAGCAACAGATGCTGGTGAGGATGCAGGATGTGGGAATGCACTGCTGGTGGGAATTCAAACGAGTGCAACCTCTTTGGAAGACAGTGTGGCAATTTCTGAAAGAACTAGAAAATGATCTTCCGCATGACCCAGCAATCCCCCTACTGGGAATATACCCGGAGGAACTCAAATCATTGTACAAAAAAGATACCTGCATGTTTGTTGCAGCACTATTCACAATAGCAAAAACATAGAACCAACCATGCTGCTCATAGAAGCTGGACTGGATTTAAAAAATGTGGTACACATACACAATGGAATATTATGCAGCCATAAAGAAGGACAAACACATGGACTTCACAGCAACTTGGATGGATTAAGAGTCTATCACACTCAGTGATCTGTCACAGAAACAAAGAACAGAGTACTCATAAGCAGACCTTGAACAATTATGATAATACTATAAGAAAGGGATTGGCAGTTGAGGGAAACTGCCAGGGGAGGGAGGGACACACCTCATCAACAAGGGTACCTGCATAATGAACATTTGTATACCTAACCCTGAATTGGACCCCACATCTTTAAAATAAAAAATTTTAAAGTTAAAAACAAAAAGATGCCGGGCTCGGTGGCTCAGCCTGTAATCCCGCACCTTTAGGAGGCTGAGGTGAGTGGATTGCCTGAGCCCGCGGGTTTGCGACCCGCCTGGGCAGTGAGACCTCATCTCTACAATAAATCAAAAAATCAGCTGGGCGCGGTAGCACATGCCTGTAATTCCGGCTACTCGGAAGGCTGAGGTGGGGGGATCGCCGGAGCCCAGCAGGTCGAGGCTGCGGTGGCCGGGAGCGGCCACTGCACTCCAGTCTGGGTGACAGAGTGAGACTCCAACTCAAAAAAAAAAAAAAGATAGTGTGCCTCAGAACGGAAATGCCTGCCCCCAACCCCATCCCCGGGACCTGAGGGATGAGCTGCTCATGTCTGAAGACCAGAGGATGGACGGAATGACCTCTGAAAGGCTCTGCGTTGGGGAGGAGAAGCAGTAAGATAGACATGGAGGAAGAAAAGAGGCTGAGCGGAAGGTAATCTCTCTGGAAACAGCCCAGACTCCTCTACCCTGACTGCCTGGAAGACAGGAGGCTGATGCCAAAACTTCTCTCCAGGGATTAAACTTCCGGAGCAGTTCGGGGCCGAGGCATCTTGGGATGGCAGAGGGAGAACAGGGGCCAGGCATGGAGTGGGAGTAGGGGAGGCGCATCAGTCCCATCGTCCCTCTGCACACACACAGCCCGCCAGGTGCACCCGCCACTTTCTACCTAGAGTCTGAAAATGGCCTGGAAGAGCGAAGATGCCACATCCTGCCCCCCCCAGCCCACCCTCACCCTAGGCCCCAGACCTACTCACCTTCCAGAGTCCCCACCCCTGACCACAGGCCACTGGGCAAAGGGCAAATGAGCCCACAGGAAAAGCCCCCAGGGGTTCCCGCCCCAGGCTGAAGAGTAAGCCTGAGCTCTCACAGCTGCCTGGGAGTCAGGATCAGCTTCTCCCCTCAGCCTCCAACAGCAACCCAGCCCCACTCATCTCTCGACTAGGGACCCCCATCCCCAGGAGAGGCCTGTCAGAGCAGTGTCAGCCTGCCCTGCTACCCCCAATCCCCCAGGCTTTCTCTTCTTATCCAGGGCTCTGTCATGCCCACATGGAGACCCTGGACTGGGAAGAATGGCCCAGCTGCCTCCTCTCTGAGCTGCTCTGGCCTCCTGGGGGTCAGGGGAACTCCTGGAAGGCAGACCATGGGGCCTTTTATGAGCAGAACCTATACCTAGCAGATCTGAGACTCGAACCCAGATCGCCCAACTCCAAAGCCTTCACTCCTGACCACTCGGCTCCCCAGAATGGGCAGAAATGGAGTGGGATGGACCAGTTAGAGATGAAGTGCCTGTCCCAAGCCTGTTCAGATCCCCAAGGAGCCTGCTTCTCCTTCTCTGAGTAAAGCTCCCTAACAGTCCTCAACTTTCAGTAGAGTGTAAGCCTGGGGGTCTCAAACTTGATCCTGCCTCAGAACCATCTAGAGGGCTGTCGACAGGTGCCCGGGCCCCACCCCAGAGGTTCCGAGTCAGTTAGACCTATGGTGGGACCCAAGAACATGCCCTTTTGCCAGGTTTCCAGGCCACACAGGGCCCAGATAACTCTCAGCCTGAGCTCTCGGACCTTAGCGGCAGACTGCCCAGGTCCGTGTGCTGAGTCTCTCGGCTCCCACCTGTGTAGCCTCCAGAAGGTCACCTTGTCATGGCTGCTCCTCCACAGGACCACATAGCATTATTTTGTGGGGATCAGATGAAATAAAGCACTCAGAACAATGCCCAACACCTAGGAAGCTCTCGATACTTGTCAGCTATCATTATTAGTTCTCACAACCACGCTCAGGGCAGGCCAGCTCGCCCCCAAGGCCCAGGGCCTCTGCTGTCCACCCTGCCCCACCTTAACCCACCTGCTTCACCCCTCTTGGGTCTTGCAGGGTGCCGACAAGGGAGCAGGAGTCCATATGAAAAACCACAGTCCTCAGCAGTGCAAGAGAAACTTTCCCTTCCTGCCAGCGATCATTTGAGCACCATCCCCTTTGCCCCCACCCCTTCCCCATGCCAGCTGGAGGCCGGCCACAGGGCAACGCTTGCCAGCGATCAGATGCCTTCAGCTTACTGGTCAAGATGCTTTCTGAGAGCTAAAAATTTCCAAAAACCCCTCCTGACCCAAACACTCAAGCTATCCTGCAGTGTTTGCAAACACAGCCCAGCATGCCTGCTGCCCCTCCTTGGCCCTCCACCCCAGCTCTCCTGGGATCGAAGTCCTGTTTCTCTGTTTCCCAACCACTGCCAGTCCTAGGGCTACAGAGAATGAAGAAGGCAAGGGACTGGTAACATGAAGGCAGAGTCCCCTGTGGTCACCCTTGTCTCACACCTTGTAGGCTGGGGGCATAGGAAAGCCCCCTAACCATGCACTGGTAACACAGCTGGCACCCCCGGGACCCTCTGGAGCCAAAACCCTTGGCCTCCATTTTTGCTTAGTTTTTGGCCAGGACATTTCTATACCCACTACACACATATACACACAAACACAGCATCCTTGCATGCCACTCTTCAGGACATCAGCTCCAAGAGGGACCTGTCCCTCCATTTCACAGATGGGGCCATTGAGGCTCAGGGAGGTCTGACCCACCTATGGCGAGGTTCATGGCAGGACGGGAGCTGGCTCCCAGGTTTGTGAAGACCACAGGTTTGCCAAGCCCACTGCCCAGGGCACCTGGTTGCCCGCGCCTTGGTCCCCAGACAACCTACAGGCAGGGTCAGGTGGTGTCTCCCTGTAGGTGTTTCTCTGATGCCCCTTAGGTTGGCAGCAGAGAAGCCCAAACAGGGACAGCCCCCTCCGTCTGGCCCTGCCCACTACCCAGTCTCAGGAAACAGCCTGGAGCCTGAGGTCCCCAGGCTTTCCAAAATGAGGGTGAGCTGGGCTTGGTGGCTCAGCCTGTAATCCCGCGCCTTTGGGAGGCTGAGGTGAGTGGATTGCCTGAGCCCGTGGGTTCGAGACCCGCCTGGGCAGGCGAGACCTCATCTCTACAATAAATAAAAAAAATTAGCCGGGCGTGGTAGCGCGCGCCTGTAGTTCCAGCTACTTGGAAGGCTGAGGCGGAAGGATCGCCGGACCCCAGCAGGTCGAGGCTGCGGTGGCCGGGAGCGGCCACTGCACTCCAGTCTGGGCAACAGAGTGAGACTCCAACTCAAAAAAAAAAAAAGAAAAGAAAATCAAAATGAGGGTGGATGCACACCCCTGCCAGGGGTCTTCCAGAATCCCCCTTTTCTCCAGGCAGGACAACGTCAGAATCCAGCCCGGGAGCAGGAGACAGGGTTTGGACCTAGCGTGACCTAAAAGCCAAATCCTGCTCTTTGGGGACACTTCTACTTTGGGGTCCCAAACACGGGAGTCTGGAGCAAGGTGGGGACTAGGGCGGAGTGCTTAGGGCATGAAATCTAAGAAGGCGTGCCGCGCAGGTCCTTCCAGTGTACCTGCACATTCCCTAGGGCGACGCCTCCCCAAATCTTGCACCCTAGGGACCCCACTTGCCTCACTCGAGTCCTGGGCCTGGCCTGGAGATACCTTTTCCTAAAGTTAGTGCAAGAACTACAACTAGTCATTACATGCTAATGCAACCTGAGAGGTAAACATTAGCCCATTTTATAGTTGAGGAAACCAAGGACTTGCCCAAGGCTACACAACCAGTTGGGGTGGGAGAGCTGGTATTTGGACCTGACTCCTCAAGTCCCTCTCACATTCTTCCCCCCTCCCCAGCAATGATCTTCAGTCAGTTCCTCTTCATCAATCGCCCCCCTGCTGGGAACAAGCTTTCTGAGAAGTCAAGACTAGTGGTAGCAATCCCTCTGGCTCCAGGTCTGTCAGGAGGAATGAGCAGCAGTAGGAGAGAATGAGATCGGACAACAGAGAGAACTTCCTGAATTTGAGGGGTCGTGAACCACAGGGTAGATAAGGGAAGCCGAGCATCCTTTCCTCATCCCCGCCCCCCCAAAAAAGACACACGTGTCCTCTCCATATGTGCCATTCCCCTCCCCCATTGTGTGGGCTCAAGGGAAGAAGGCTGAGGGGTGGCTGGGATGACTGCCTGGAGGTCCTGCAGCAGGACCCATTGGTGGCTGCAAGGAGGGTGGGCTGGGAAGAATGTAGCTTCAGGTCACTGTTTTGGAGGAAGGAAACAACAGGGCAGGAGGAGGTGCCCAAGCCCGGAGCCTAGTGCTGGGGACTGGTGGGGCGGGGAAGGGGGGCAGAATGCAGACTCAGCCTCCAGGGGAACATTCCGTCCAGAAATTCCTCACACCCTGCCCCTTCCACCCTCCAGCTCTCCCCACTCTGGCCCCCTGGGAGGCCTGGAATCCAGGCAGATTTGGGGGCCAAAAAGACCCCATGACATCACATCTCCTGCCACGGCAATGAACTGTGAGGTCACCCCGGCCCTGCCTATCAGGACAGGATGGAGCTGGGAGCGGCGGGGAGGATCGGAGGGGCTGGAATGGCCGCAGACCCAGGACCCAGAGAAAGCTATTCCAGGCTCGCTTGTTCCAAAAATAGACCCATACACAGATGCAGGGACTGAAAGCAGAAGGGCAGGGCAGGGAAACAGCATTTATGGGGCACTTAGCAGGAGCATGGCAGGCAGCGTGACAGCGAGCTACAGAGGAGGCCTCATTTCAAGGTCCCCACAGCCCCACCAGGGGGAATAACAACAGCGATCATAACAAAAGCAAGGCAGCCGTGCTTTGTGCGCCCAAGACATCACCTTACTTAATTGTCACAAGGGCCCTAAATGGAGTATTTTGAACTCCTTTTGGGAAATGGGGAGACTGGGTTTCTGGGGGACAGTGGGCAGCTGGAAGAAAGCTCAGGTCTGCACCTCAAGCCGGAGCTAGTGGGCCTGGGGCTGGAGGCCGCAGCAAAGCGAGTGGGGTGGCTGGGAAAGCCAGCAGCCAGAACCTGGGACCCCGAAGTGTCTGGGCTCAGTGGCTCCAGGGGCCACCTCCGCTCCCAGGCAGGCTGAGGCCACCAGAGGAAAAGAACAGGCTCGATATGATTAAGTGGAAAGTTATGTCTGATTCTCCCTGCACCCCCAGGGGAGGGTCCTGGCAAGCTCGCACCTGTCCTCAGCCCCTCCCCCCATTCACCCCGGGGGCCCTGCGCCCAAATCCTGGCTGAGACCGGGCCACCGTGGGCACCCCCGTGGCAGCCGGCTTGCACACATTCAGCAGCCCTGGCCCAGGGCCAGGCTGGAATATTTCACACCCCCTCTTGCCAGCCCCCCTATGGCATCCCCCGGACCAGGCCAGGGCCCTGGCAGGCTGTGCTTCCCAAGGCCTCCCTCCACGCCCCTGCAGCGTCCCCTCCCCTGGCGGACAGCCTCAAAGCCATGCTGCGCATCTGTGCCAGCCCTGTCCAGTCTGCCTGCCCCGCCCTTCTCTTGCAGTCCCTCCCCACAAGCCACTCCGCAGCTGGCAGCAGACCCCTCCCCACCCCCACCAGCTCTAACACCCTGCTTCAGGAAACCAGAACGGCCCTTAGTGCTTCACGCATCAAGTTCGAGCTCCTCGAGGCAGCCTGTGGACGCCCGTGGGATCTGGCCCCTCCTCCCTCTGGCCACACCACCACTCGCACCCTTTCCTCACAGCCCACCACGCACGCCACACTCTTCCTCCCTCCGTTCCTGCACTCAGGTCGCTCCCACCAACCCCCGGCCAGAGCCACCCGGGATGTGCTCAGGCCCTGGTGATACAAGATGGCCCTGTCCCCTCCTCCCTCAGCAAGAGCAGACTGGCCCCAAACACACTAGAACAGTCTGGCCCCCTGTCAGACTCAGCAATGGGTACCAAAGCCCCCCCCCACTCTGTTTCATCCCCTTCTGGGATGTCCGCCCTTGCTCATCCTTCCCTCTTCTCTTCTGTTTGCTCAAAAACTGGACTTGGGACAGGAGGCAGGTTTTCCCCAACCACCACAGCACAAACAGGTCACCTCCCCTGAACTCCAAGGCCACCTCGGGTCAGAACCCCATAGTTGGGCCCTCATTAATTTCTGTCTTGTAATTCTCTCTTTACCGCTAAACGGTAGGTTCTCCGAGGGCGGGGCCCTCCACCCTACTTGGGTCTCTCCCAGTAGAGTCACAGGGGAGGTGTTCAGAACATCCAGGGATGCCTTGACCCTCTGTCCCTTTGCAGACCAGCCAAAGCACAGGACCTCAGAGGGCCCTGAGAACTTCCACCCAGGAAGAGACTCTTCCACCAGCACTGTGCCTCACACCTGATGGGTGTCAGAGAGACCCCAGTGGTCCGATTTATATATTAAAAAGCTCTTCTTGACAGGCAGGGGTGGCTCACACCTATAATCCCATACTTTGGGAGGCTGAGGTGAGAGGACTGCCTGAGCCCACAGGTTCGAGACCAGCCTGGTCAACTTGGCAAGACCTCGTCTCTACAATAAATCAAAAGATTAGCCAGACGTGGTGGGGTGTGCCTGTAGTTCCAGCTATTCGGAAGGCTGAGGCAGAAGGATTACCTGAGGTCAAGGCTGCGGTGGCCATGAGCATGCCACTGCACTCCAACCTGGGCAACAGAATGAGACTCCAACTCAAAAAAAAAAGCTCTCCTTTACACCCAAATCGCCTCCTCTTCATGACAACCTCCACCTCCCCAGATTCTACTGTGGAAAACAACAGAAAATGAATTCTTTGGATTTTTATCTACCTACATTATTTGTATCATTATTTTTACTTTGAGTGGAATTTCCATCAGTGAAAATTGTGTTCATTTTTACACTTCAATTTTCACTAGCTTTGCTTCTAGGAAGAAAGGCAAAAATATGCTTCTCATCGTAAAGGAATATACATTTTTTTTTTTTTTTTTTTGAGTTGGAGTCTCACTCTGTCGCCCAGACTGGAGGACACAGCCTCGACCTGCTGGACTCCGGCGATCCTTCTGCCTCAGCCTTCCGAGTAGCCGGAATTACAGGCATGCGCTACCACGCCCGGCTGATTTTTTGATTTATTGTAGAGATGAGGTCTTGCTGCCCAGGTGGGTCTCAAACCCGCGGGCTCAGGCAATCCACTCACCTCAGCCTCCCAAAGGCGCGGGATTACAGGCTGAGCCACCAAGCCCGGCCATATTTTTTAAAAAAGAAAATGAATCCATTTGTCTTTCAACATATTCTCGTTCCCATTCTGCATCATTCACCTAAGCTGCTCCAGGTCTTGCACAAGTTGGGATTTTCAACCTCTCTCCCCACGCTGGGCATTCTCTTGGGCATGCAATGCCTAGAGTTTGCTCCTCCCCTCGAAAGCCAGCCATCTTCCAGGATTTCCCAAAGATGGCCACCCGTGGCCTGCCCAGTGCCCTTGGAGGAAATGCATGGGGCAGAGCTCAGGCCGACAAAAGCGGCTTCCTGGCACTCTCCTTGACAAATACCAAGGCTTAGTGCTCCCTGTGCTTCCTGTGGTACCAGTTCACATCACACCCTTCCCGTCTTCCGTGGAGCAGCATAGTGCCTTCTGGTCCCAGATCTGACACCGGGGAACCTTGGGAAAGCCATTTAAAAATCTTAGAACCTTGTACTCCACATCTTTAAAATTTAAAAAAATCTTAGAGCCTGTTTCCTCATGTGCAAAAAAAGCAGGAGTGGACTAGCTGGCATCCAAAGTCCCCTCAACCTTGTGGCTCAGACCTACCCTATACCCATCTGCCTTCAAGAAACCCTGACAAATGGGGCAGAAATGGTCCCTACAGCCTCAGCATACAGAACAGTGCCTGGCACTGGGGGGTCCTAATCCCAGAGAGGTAGGTGCCCAAGAGATAGATGTTGGTAGGACGGTGGGAAGGTGAAGTGGATGGACAGACATCCCCCTTCAAATCCCAGGCCCGTTGGGAGGAAGAAAAGCTAGCTGTTTAGAAAGAAGGCTCAGGAGAAACCTACCAACATGAAGTACTCACATCAGAAGCAAGCACCAAAGTACAAGGGAGAAAGCAGGCCAGGATTCCATGCTTGATTCCAGCCCTGCCACTGCCACCTGTGTAACCCTGAGCAATTCACCTTGCTTTTCTGAGCCCCATAGGCTCTACTCTACAATCTGCTCCTCCCTCCATCTCAGGACAGGCTCAGGCCTGCCCAGGGGTTTACCCAAGTCACTGTGGGTTCCCGGTGGCCCAGTGTCATGGAAGGGGTTTTGAAAACTGCTAGTGCTATGCAAGTGACAGTGACATTTGTCATTATTAGCGGTTAGGAAGGTGGACTCTCTTGCCAGACAACCAAGTCGGAATCCCAGCTCCCCCTTTTTCATTAGCTCTGGGGCCTTTGGCCTCAGTTCCTGGTCTGTGACATTAGTGATCATCACAGCACCTCCCTCCTGTGTTGTCTTCAAGATTAAAAGGGCTTATTTTTGCAAAGCTTTCAGAACAAAGCCCAGCAGTCACGAAGCTCCATAAAAAGGTTAGCTTCTCATGATTACTATTATTGCTATCAGGGGTGAAACCAGTCTGGCCATCCTATTTCCCCTTCACCTCCCCGCTGCCAGACTCCCCACCTACTTCCAGACCTCCAAGCCATTCTACAAGGGCATCCCTAGCCCCTGCACGGGGGCTGTCTGTGTGTGGAAAAGCAGTGCACATGCCGTTTCTCCCCAGCCCAGGACTTTCAGGTGCCAGGCTGCATGTGCAGAAAGCCTAGCATCTGTCTCGTCGACCTTGGGGGCCATTCCCTTTGGCTACCACCCTCGGGAATTTCCTTTGACTTATTTTTCAGAAGCTGAGAAAAGCTGCTTCAGCTCTTTGCAAGGATCAGAAATGTCCATGGCCAATAAGCCCTCTCCCCTCTCCATCCTGCCCCACCGATGCACCCACAGGAGGACAGTGACCCAAGGACCCTTCTACCCAAAGCCTTGGGCAACATCTGAGTAAGACAAAAACATGAGTTGAAGATTAAGCCACTTTGCCCTGGCTGGCCCGGGTACTGGCTAGAAAAAGTGTTTGGCTGGCAGGGCCTGAAGCCGGGTAGAAATTCTGCATCCGGGAAGAGGGGTCCTAATCCCAGGGGGTTAGGACTTAAGCAAGATCTATGAGAAGGCCAGCAGGAGAGCTGGAGCCAAACTGAGCCATGGAGAAAACAGGACAGACAAACAGAAGGACTGGCACACAGTGTGAGGGACAGGGAAGGGGCAGGGAGGCCAGAGAGGCTGCAAGAGGCTGAAGGGCAGGCAGCGAATGGAAAAGGAAGGAAAAATACAAACCCGCCCTTTCCTCCCTCTTGTGAACCTGTTCAAAGGACTTGCCTCACCCGCCTGTGAGGAAACAGGTGCTGAGTGCTCTCGGGGAAGCCAAACTTTCTCCTAGTTTCCCCTGGGCCACTTTCCCACTCTCGGGGGACAGCACCAGAGCTCCCAGCTGAAGGCGGCCACTCCCACAGATGCTCACCCTCAGGACCCATCGGCCCTGCCCATCAGCCAGCCAGGGAATGTGGGCAACAGCAGCCCTGTTTCTTGAGGACCTAATCTATGCCATCAGGCTGAATACCTTTCTCCCAGTCATTCAGTAAACGCGTATTGAGCACCTACTGCGTGCAAGACTGTGGGGGAATCAGCCCTTTGTGAAATGTGCATGCTGGCATGAGCAAAGCCCCTGAAACAGGATACATACATAAAATGCAAAGCATACTAGAGGGTGATGTGTGCTGAGGGACAACGAAAGCAGGGAAGGAAGGTTGAGTTCTGGGGGATGGGAAGAGCTGGCGCTTGAGTAAAGACTTGGGGAGTGAGGAAAGCCTTGCTGGCATCTGCAGGAAAAGCATTCAGGCAGCAGCAGCAGCAAGTGCAGGACAAGTAAGAAGGCCAGGTGGCTGAACAGAGTGAGGGAGGAGATGAGACGAGAGAGGAAGATGAAAGATGAAAGAGGAGGCGGCGAGGTGATGAAGAAAACCTGTCGTGTAGGGCTGTGGAGACCAGTAGAAGAACACAGGCTTTCGCTCCAAGTGAGGCAGGCAGGCATTGGTGGGTTTTGCCAGCAGATTCATTAAATGAATTAATCTGCTCATTCTGAAGAAGGGACAGTGAGGCCCAGAAAGGTTAAGCAAGTGCTCAGGATCACACACCCAGGGTGTGGGGGAGCTACGAGCCAGAACAAGGCAGTCCACATCCCTGCTCATCAATGCCAGGGAAGAGGGTTCTGTCTCAGGTCAGGAACCTCCGGGAGCACAATCTGGTGTCACAACCACCCCACCACCAAGTGGCTGATCCAACCTCCTCGAGGTTAGAGCCCCGTGCATAGGTAGGGCACATCACAGGGACACGAAGATGCCACAGTTTGTTCAGGCAGCAGTCCCTTCTGGATTCTAGCTGCAGTCTCTCCAGCTGGAATGCCAACCTCTTCCTTTTTGTCCCAACCTCTGACCCCTCTTCCTGTAAACACAGCTCATGAGACTTTCACCAGCCAGACATCTGGCTTCTGCCTGGTGGTCCCTAAATCCTGGACCCCCAGCCTTCCAGAGCAGCCAAGGACTTTCTGTCCTCGGTCGCGAGGTGGTGGTTCAGCCGGGACCAGGAGAGATATGTGCTCACCCCTCCCTGCCCATCTGCCTCTGCTTCCACGGTGGCCCTCTGCGACCCAGAGCGATTGCTCACTGGCAGTTCCAAGCCAGGCTGCACTCCAGCTCCCATTCCCCCGATCCCCGCCCCCCCACCCCCGCCAATGTCAGATAACCCTCTCCACTGGGCTCTGTGTGAATAACACTCCACATCTGGAGCAGCCCAGCTGGGCAGCCCTGAGGCCCAGAGAGGCTGACCCCGGTGAGATCAGGGGAGGAGGGGCTACCGCCAAGAAGGTAAACAGCCAGGCCACAGCACAGAGAACAGCGCCACTGGTGGTCCTAAGCACTTCTGCGTCCTTTATTTCATTCCACCACCATCCTGAACAAGAAGGGAAGGACAGGGAATACTTAGCAGCACCGACAGGGCTTTCAGAGTGCCTGGTCCAACACCTCTCTTTGACAGAAAGGGAAAGTGACGTCCAGAAAGAAAGAGGACGCTGGCATGTGTGCATGCTGGCATGAGCAAAGCCCCTGAAACAGGATACATACGTGAAATGCAGAGCCTACTAGAGAGTGATGTGTGCTGACGGCAACGAAAGCAGGGAAGGGAAGTTGGGTTCGGGGGGAAGAGAAGACCTGACACTTGAGTAAAGACTTGGAGAGTGGGTGTTGGAGTGAAAAAAAGGAGACCGGGCGGCCTGAGAGTGTCCAGTGCCTGGGCTGAGCAAGTCACCGCATAGGTGGATGGGACGCCCACAGCTGCCTGGGCCCCAGGACAGCCTTGCCCTCTCCCCTCAGACTCCCACCAACATCAGTACCACCACAAGCACCTCCACACCAGCTCATCTGATTGTGCTCACCCGGTGCTCCCTCCATGACACACCCTCATGCCCATGGCCATGCACTCATGTGCACAAGTACAGACCTCTCCCCTGCAGCCCCAGAGTCCTGCCTGACCCCAGCAGCATGGCGGGAGAGCAGGTAAGAAGATGGTGAGAGGCAGGAAGGAACAGCACTCAGCATCCCCCATCAGCCCTACTGGGGTCAGTCTGGGGCAAGGTCCTCTCCATAACCCAGGACTCACAGGGATCCCACCCAGGTCCAGGCTGTTCCACAAGGATTGGGAGGCAGATAAGAGGAGTGGGGAAAATGGAGAGAGAGCAGAAAAGCACAGTGAAGCCAAGGCACTTAGAAGCAGAGCAGAGGGCACCTGGGTGCCCAGGTGGACGGATTCGGAGAGTCATGCCATCCATCCCTGACTGACCTGGGACCAGGCAGGCGGAAGGAGGTGCCACAGCAGCCCCTGGTCCTCTAAGCACTGGGACAATAGGCACCTGGCCAGGCCTGGAGACACACGAGATGCCCTTTTATGGATTTTTCCAAGGACTCGAGTCTCAAGGTTGGAAACAGCCGGCCCTGCGTCTCATCAGAAGGGACCTCATGACTCACTTCCTCCCAGTCCAGCTTCGGCCTAGGGAGCGCGACCCTCCTCCTCCCACCTAATTACCCAATACCCGACACTGGGCTCCCAACATACTTGGGTCTAAAGAAAGCGGCAGCTGGGGAGCTGGGACAGAGGGGAGGGCTGGCGGGTAAGGAGGGGCTGTCACTCACCACCAGCTCATGGTTGGATGGAGGAATGCAGGGGGCAGCCACCTGTGGGAGAAACAGAGAGAGAGCAGGTGAGCATCTCCAGAGACAGCCAGGACCCCCTGAGGTCATCCTGTGCCCCTGCCCCTTCCCTCAATGCATGCACCCTCCCACATGGAAAAATGCTTAGGCAATAACATTGGGGGAGTTAAGGACTCACAGGAGGCAAAAATGAAATGTGTGTCACAATTAAAATGCTGTGAAAATTATGCAGACGCTGGAAGGCTGGAAGTCAACACATCAGCACAGCCAGTTAAAGCAAAAAGAAGGATTATTTCACTCTATAGTTTCTGAATTTTCTACAGTATGGTAAATTTGTTTCCCATTTGCAGAAACTGTCATTAAGACCTCTTGAAGCCGGGCTCGGTGACTCAGCCTGTAATCCCAGCGCTTTGGGAGGCTGAGGTGAGTGGACTGCCTGAGCCCGCGGGTTCGAGACCCGCCTGGGCAACTTGGCAAGACCTCATCTCTACAATAAATCAAAAAATCAGCCAGACGTGGTAGCATGCGCCTATATTTCCAGCTACTTGAAAGGCTGAGGTGGAAGGATCACCAGAGCCCAGCAGGTTGAGGCTGCAGTGGCCGGGAGTGGCCACTGCACTCCAGTCTGAGTGACAGAGTGAGACTTCAACTCAAAAAAAAAAAAAAAAGACCTCTCGAAAAGAGAAAGTCACCTCCTTCTCCTCCAAGATGCCAAGGCATCTCGCCCAAAGGTCAGAGCTGCAGAAGGCTCCTACTGGCTTGGCCAAGTTTCCCGGAGTGTGCAGGAAACAGGTTGGTGGAGGGCACCACCAGCCAGCCCTTCCACAGAAAGCCAGCGGGTTGCTGACTAATAGGAACGGCTTGGAGGGGCAAAGCACCCTCTTCGGACGAGCTACTGTCTCATTAGTTTCATCATCCTCATCTTTCTCTCTGATCCAGAGACAGAGCTGGCAACTTGGGCCTCTGGAGGAAGGGAGGCAGGGAGAGGAGCAGAGAAGGAGGGAGAGAGGGAGGGAGAGAGGGCTCCATCGCTCTCTTCCTTGAGAAAACATTCCCCTGGCCAGGTCTGGCAGCCAAACCATTACCCTGACAATTAGCAGGGGCATTTATCAGAGACTCAGTGTGCTCCTTTTTTCTAGCCAGGACACGTTTTTCTTGGAGCTCAACCTTGGCTCCAATTCCCGACCCGAACACCAGGCAAGGGGCCCACGGAAGGCACAAGGGGGAGGCTTTCCCTCAGGCATGAGGGTGGATGGCCAAAGAGGGGGTAGCTGCTGCCCCCAGACAGTGGGCAGCCGCTCCCGCCTGCCACCCCGATGGAGTGGTGATGGTGGCTGGGCACAGAGGCCACCCTAGCTGGGCTCTCCCTCCATCCGACCCCCTGCTGTCACCTCACTGGCCCTAGAATTCCCCAGGCTTGGAACACCAGCCCAGACGAGGTCAGCACCTGGGTGACAACATGCCCCAAACTCTGGAAGGAGCAGGGGTGGTGGGAGCTAGCATCCCTGGGCTCTTGACCCAGTCATGCTACAGGCTCCCTGCCCAGCTCACTCTCCTGCAGGGGCCTGAGGGGAGTCTTAGCATTTGTCGCCCTGTATCCAACAATATTCCAGGACTGTTGGGAGAATCATGAGGCCCCCAAAACCCAAAAACCCAATATCCAAGGCTTCCTGAATATGTACTATATGACAGGCATTCTTACAAATGCTTTACTCATGGTTAATTCATTGAATCCTTTCAGAAACAGTAAGGAGGTACTACTGTTTTGACCCCCAGTTGAGATGCAAGGAGCACAGAGTAGTTAAGCAACATGTCCAATGTCACACAGCTGATAAGTGGCTGGGATTTGAACACAGGCAGTCTGATTCCCGAGATGAGACAGTTGTGAAAGGGACCTTATCATTTGTGGCCCCGCTTTCAGGAAAATGAGGAAACAGGAGAACAGAACTGCTCCCAAAAGTTCAGGGCTCTTGACACACACGTGTTATGAGCCAGTTTTAGAAGAGGCCTCTGGAGGGACACAGCCCAGGGGTGGGGTGGAGCGTGTCGGGGCACAGGCTGGAAGGGAAGGTCCCCAGAGCTGGTTGTGGTCTGCAGAGCTCCCTGCCTGCCCTGCCCACCAGACCAGGTCTCAGCCCCAGGGGACACTGCTGTCCCTGCCAAGCACAGCCCTAAACCCCACTTTGGGGACCGTAGAGTTTCCAGGTCATGGGTCAGGCCCCCAGAGTGCCCTCTCCCAACTCACTCCGTCACCACGGGTCCCTCCACTCCTGGCAGGAATGGATACAATGCACAGGGCCGCGCCGTTGCTACCTTCCTTCCTTCTGAGCTGAATGAAGCTGGGGCTGGACAAGGAGCCCGGATGGAAGGCCAAGTCCAAGAGGAGAGGTTGCTGCCTGCTGTTGCCACATCCTCCCAGACCCTGGACCCCATCGGCGGCCCTCAGTTGAAGGAGGTGGGTTTCAAGTCCCCATTCAGAGGCTAGAGGCTGAGGAAGTGAGGGAGAGGATCGGGGCTACATTTTGAGGCCCGGGGAGCGTGAACAGGTGTTCTCTGAGACAAATGGGAGGGCCTCTCTCACAGACCTACCCTAAGGCAGCGGAAAGGAGATCCCTTCCCTGTCCTTCCAAGACAGAGGCACTCCCTGAGAATCTGGATCTTTGGGGGAGCTGTCGAGACCCAGTCGGAGGGCCTGGCGCCCCCCACGGCCTCCTCCACCCTCCGCCCACAGCTGCGCATTCCAGGCCAGCTGGCCGGCCCACTAACGTTGTTGTGTGTGTCTCAGTGTTTCTTGCCTCTCTCTTTTTTTCAGCAGAGAAACGTTTCCTTAAAAGGCTCTCTCCTTCCCTCCGGCACCCTGGCCCCCGGCCACCCTCTCAGGAGCCCGGAATGTGCCAGGGAGAGCCAGGGCCCCCTGCCGCTCTGTGGCCCGTGCCCTGTGGTCCCAGAGTCCTGGCATCCAGGAGGGGTGACCCTGCAAGGAAACTGACCCTGGGGGGTGCCAGCCCTGCCATCGATCTCCCACCCCACCCCCACCCCCACCTCCCTGGGGCTGGCAATGTGGAATTCCAGGGCACGGACGCAGGAAATCAGCCTCAATCAGTCCCTTCCCCTGGCATACTTCAAACAACCCCTAGAGACGCCTGGGACTAAGGGGGCCTTATGCTCAGTCTTGTCACTCTGAACAACAGAATAATAGTAAAAGCCACCACAGCAAATTCTCCAATTGCAATTGCTCTGCGCCAGGCACTGTTCTTTGCACGTTGCATAAATTAACTCATTCAACTCTCGCAACGACCCTGGGCGCGATAATGAATATCCCCATTTTGTGGATGCAGAGACTGAGGCACACAGAGGCGAATAAGCTGACCAACAGGAGGCAGAAGGCGAAGCCAGAGTCTGGCTCCCAAGCCATGCTCTTGCCCTCTCTGCTGTGCAGACGCTCCTGTAAACAGGAATTTCCACAAAGCCGCTAATAACCGTAACAGCTCCAGGAGTGAGTGTGCTGTGTCTGCACCTCGCCCTTTGCTCAGACTAACCAAAGCTTCATTACTGTACCAAGCCCTTTGCTCACACTCACAGGATGCTATCATGCCCTTTTCGCAGATGAAGAGGCTACGCGAAGAAAGGTTCAAGTGCCCGGCTGCAGCCAAACAGTCTGGCTCTGGAGACTGTAAGGTGAAAGCAACGGTGCAGCTGGTGGTAGAGTTAGCTCCCCAGACCAGAGCCGATGCCCAGCATTCATCAGCCCCCAATCACTGGCACTTTCTTAACTCAAAGGTCCCTGGGCACAGTGCCAACAACAGGGCACGCCTGTGAAGCCTCCCCCAGGAAGAGAGGGTCTTAAAGGTGCGAGACAGCAGCCAGCCCAAGTGAGGAGCTTCCTGAGTAACCTGGTCGCTGCTCTCTTCCTAACCTTTATTTTGTGCCCGTCCCTGTTGCCCAGGGGCCAAAGCCACACACAAGGGATGGGTTCCTCTCAATTCTTCAAATACTTAACTCAGTTCTTCCTCAGGGACTTTGCATATGTTTTTCCTTCTGCTTGGAACGCTCTTCCTCCAGCTGTCTGCATAGCCATGTCCCTCCTTTCTGGCTTTGGCTTAAATGCTACCACCTCAAAGAGGCCCTCCCTGATTCCCTTAGGTTTTACACACACACACACACACACACACACACACAAACACACACAGAGAGAGAAAGAGAGAGAGAGACTCTCTCTCATACCCATATCTCTTCCTTCACAGACCTAACCTAAAAAAAAAACAAAAACAAAAACAATACCTCAATGGGTCAACACTGCACCAACAGTACACCGGTCACCCAAAGAGTCAAGATCTCAGAAATTTTATCTCTCATAAATGCAGCTGCAGAAGGATTATGACTAAGATCCCTTCACAGCCCTAACTACAAGTGCCATGATGTCAGGAAGCATACCTTGTTTGTCCTTCACAGCCCTAACTACAAGTGCCATGATGTCAGGAAGCATACCTTGTTTGTCACACTAGTCCCGATACAGAGCCAGCACTCAGTAGGTACACACTAAATGTCTTTCAAAAGAATGGAAGTGACACAAAGCCTGGGGAAGGTTGGCACCTGTGGCCGTTTGTAAAAACCACTGCCATTTGTTAAGTACCTACTATGTGGCAGGCACTGGGGCTGATCCCGTCATGTGCCTGATCTCTGAGACCCTCCAAGCCTGCAGAGTCAGCTATATGCTCCCATTTCACAGATGAAGAAACGGAGGCTCCACGAAGCCATGTCACTTGCTCTAGGTTAATCAGCTGGGAAATGGATCAGATCATAATCCCATCACTGGTGTATTTGTGAGAGAGAAAATTTCTTGAGATCTTGGCTCTTTGGGTGACTGGTGTAGTGATTATGCAGTGTTGACTCATAGAGGTGTTTTTGGTTTTGTACTTTTTTTAGACAGGGTCTCACTCTGTCACTCAAGCTGGATTGCAATTGCACACTCATAGTTCACTGCAGCCTCAAATTCCTGGGCTCAGGAGATCCTCCTGCTTCAGTCTTTTGCTAATTTTTTAATTTTTGTAGAGACAGGGTCACACTATTTTGCCCAGGCTGATCTTAAACCCCTGGCCTCAAGAAATCCTCCTGCCTTTGCCTCCCAAAGTGCTGAGATTACAGGTGTGAGCCACGATGCCTGCCTCCTTCAAGGGTTTTGATCAGTTTCATCAAAGAACTTAGGTTTTTTGTCATGGTATTTCAGATGACTGCAGTCAGAAAGCTGTGTACACACAAAGACCAACCACAGTGATATGCATTTATACATTTCTCTTTTTGACCTCTTTCTTATGAATATGGTCCTTCTGCTCATAACTGTTATACCCATGTGACTGTTGCTAGAATACCTAGTGTTTATGCTTGCAAATGCATGTATTATTGCCTATTCTTTTTTTTTTTTTTTTGAGTTGGAGTCTCACTTAGTAGCCCAGACTGGAGTGCAGTGGCCGCTTCCGGCCACCGCAGCCTCAACCTGCTGGGCTCCGGCGATCCTTCCACCTCATCCTTCCGAGTAGCTGGAATTACAGGCATGCGCTACCACACCTGGCTGATTTTTTGATTTATTGTAGAGATGAGGTCTCGCTGCCCAGGCGGGTCTCGAACTCGCGGGCTCAGGCAATCCACTCATCTCAGCCTCCCAAAGGCGCGGGATTACAGGCTGAGCCACCGAGCCCGGCTTATTGCCTATTTTAATGAGTAAAGTGGCCTATGAAGTGTTCTGTTGTGTTTTTGTTTCTCAAATATTCCCCCTTTAAAAATGTAAATAAATATCTTTTAAGTAATTTTTAATTTTTTTTTCCAGAATTGTGTTCGGAGATTTTGATCTTTCAGGATGTCACCACTCAGGATTATGGTGATCAGGACCGTGTCTTTCGAGACTGAGATAGACTTCTCCTGGGAGTGGTCAGCTGCAGTGGAATCTTGGCCTGTGATCTCTGAGCACGGCTCTGCAGAAAGAGAGAAAACCCAGGCACCTGCCCAGCACTGCCCCTGTCACCTCGTTACCCTGCAAGTGACATGACCTGGGCCCCATCTGGGTGACACTCCTGTCCCCAGGGTCCCAAGGAAGACCTAAGGTCTAAGCCTTGGTTACATAAAATCTGAAACTCCTGCACTCTCCCCATCCCCAGTTCTCCTGGCCCTCCGGGGCTGCACAGAACTACCTTGTACTCAGTCAAAACGAGACCCAAGTGCATCTAGGAGACCAGCATTTCATAGACGAAAGGGTATTTGTTCCCTATCTCTTGCTAGTCCCTTTTCTTTTGATTGTAGTAAAATGTACATAACATTAAATGTACCATGTTAACCATTTCTAAGTGTATTCAGTGGTATTAAGCACATTTGCAATAACGTAAAAACGTTACCACTATCCATTTCTAGAACTTCTGCATCATCCCAAACAAGACCAACACCCACTGAACAACAACACATTTCCCAAGTAACCTCTAATCTACTCTCTGTCTCCATGAATTTGCCTATTCTAGGTACCTCACATAAGAGGAGTCATACAATATTGGCCTTTTTGTATCTGGTTTATTTCACTTAGTGCTATGGACTGAAGTGAATCTCCCCCAAAGTGTGTATTTAAACTCCTAACCCCCAGTGACCTCAGAATGTGACTATTTGGAAATGGAGGTCTTTAAAGAGGCAATTAAGTTAAAATGAGGTCAGAAAGGTGGTCCCAGCCGGGCTCAGTGGCTCAGCCTGTAATCCCGCGCCTTTGGGAGGCTGAGGTGAGTAGATTGCCTGAGCCCGCGGGTTCGAGACCCGTCTGGGCAACTTAGCGAGACCTCATCTCTACAATAAATCAAAAAATTAACCGGATGTGGTAGCGCATGCCTGTAATTCCAGCTACTTGGAAGGCTGAGGCAGAAGGATCGCCGGAGCCCAACAGGTCGAGGCTGTGGTGACCGGGAGTGGCCATTGCACTCCAGTCCGGGCGACAGAGTGAGACTCCAACTCAAAAAAAAAAAAAAAAAAAGAAAGGTGGGCCCTAATTCAATATGACTGGTGCCCTTATAAGAAGAGGAAATTAGAATACAGAAATATACACAGGGAAGACCATGAGAAGTTACATCCACAAGCCAAGGAGAAAGGCCTCAGGAGATCGAACTCTGTCAGCACTTTGATCTCACACTCCCGGTCTCCAGAACTGCAAGAAAATAAATTTGTTGTTTAAGCCACCCAGTGCATGGTGTTTTGTTATTGCACCCCCGAGCATACTAATACAATTCGCATGATGTTTTCAAGATTCATCCCTGCTGCAGCATGTATGAGAA
The DNA here is from genome assembly GCA_027257055.1 of Cephalopachus bancanus. Lineage (NCBI taxonomy): Eukaryota > Metazoa > Chordata > Mammalia > Primates > Tarsiidae > Cephalopachus > Cephalopachus bancanus. The sequence continues at coordinate 1,326,860 of JAPVLO010000080.1, forward strand.
TTTCCTTCCTTTTTAAGGTTCCATTGTGTTTATCCTCCAGGCACCCACCTCGAATGACACCAAAGGTAACTGGAAGGAAAGGCCCTGCCCTAGGAACCTGTGGCCAGGAGGCAGCCAGCTTCTGAGCCCTAGTTATCAAGGCAACACCAGACCCCAGAAGGGTCAAGAAAAATCTAGACAATAATCCCAGAAGGGTCCAGTCTCCATGTCCATGACTGAGGAAACAGCCAAGTGATCCCTCATCTGTAGACAGCCTAGCACCTGAGTTCATGAGTCCCCATCAGAAAGACTCCAGCAAGTCCCTGTGAGCCAGGCAAGGGCAGCCCGGGAGGCCCAGCCAAGTGGACCAAATGTTGACCTAGAAGCCAGGGAAGGAGGTGGGGCTGGGCAGAAGGGGTTCTGGGTAGAAGCGGTTCCGGGCAGGAGGCGGCCCTGTTCTGGCTCCACTTCCTCCCAGACCTGTGCCCTCCCCGCCGGACCACTCGCCCTCATCAGGGCTTGCTCCTGCCTCTCCAGGCTCCCCGCCTGCTAGGCTGTTTCCTTCCCTTATATAGAGCTCGCTAGGACCAGGGAAGGAAGTACATCGAGTTCCTGCAGGCAAGAAAGGGCCCGTTCCCAGCGACACCTCGAGCCAGGGGCACACGTCCCAGCCCTGAATACCCCTTCCAGAGCCAGGGGGCCTGCGGGGATAGGGAGGGGGCCTGGCCTTCTCTCCAACCTGGGCAGACAGGACACAGGGGAGTCCCACAGGGCTGACACAGGGCTGACTCGGGGCACCATCCCCAAGGCTCCAACCTCCACACCCTCCCCGAAATCCTTCTGGACTTCACTCCTCTTGGACTGCTGAACCCCTCAAACTGACCCCGAAGCTCAGTGGCCCTCTGTGTCTTCCCAGTCCCTCCTCTTGTCCCAGGAGCCTTCCAGGCCCTCCTCACAGCCACCCAACCCACAGTCAGGCTTAGTTCCTGCAAGGCACTCAAGAGGGCCTCTCCAGGTAGGGAAGTTCCTCTTTAGGCAAGCACCTCCCAGCCCTCTAAACACGCTCACTCACAGAGCAGCACCAGCCCTGCACAAGGGCCACTCAACAACCTGGCCAGCAGGAGGAAGGGAGAGCGGGTGTGCCTGACACTGCAGGAGCCTGTGGAACATGGAGTTCAGAACAGTCCATCAGAAGGTCCTGACAACAGAAAAGGACAGGGATCTAGCATTTAATCGGTCAAGCTGCGGGACCAATGGGCCCCCACCACTGAAGATAGCCCCCTTCCAAGCCAGCCCGGAAGAAGGCACATGGTAGCATCCAGAGGGTCCTTCCTGGGTGCTGAGCTGGAAGGGGTGCAGAGCAACTTCTCTGAAGATCTGCCTCTGGAGAACCCAAGCTGATACCCCAGGGACCTCAGCTTAGGGGCTGCACTCACCCATACCCAAAGTCAGTGATGCTGGGAGAGGTGAGAGCACACAGGAGGCCAGACCTGCCAGGAGCAAACGCAGGTAAGCAAAAGGATCAGCAGCATCAGACTCAGCAGACCTGCACTGAGCACCTACTGTATGCCATGCCCCAGGAGCACAAGAGAGCAAGCCAGGGAGTGTGAGAGGGGCTAGCAATAGTCAGAAGACAAGGGCAGGACAGGTGGGACACAGGAAAGCACCAGCAGGGGCCAGAGGGCACGGCTGGGCCCAGGGCCTGACCCTGCTCAGTACCCGGGATGCACCGTCCTCCTTATAGTTGGCCACCTCCTGAGTTCCCTGCACAGCACTGACGACTTCCCACCCCCCACTGCCCGAAAATTGTTCAAGCCCGAAGCCTGAGTGTCCTTCGCCCCACCTTCCCCTCCCTCCCACCAAGCCTGGACAATTCCTCCTAAACAAATATCCCTCTGGGCCATACTCCCCCACACACCTGCTGCAGTCCCCTAAGCCACAGGGATGATTGGCAGCAGCCTCTCAACCCCTGTCTCCCTGCCCTTGCCCCCTCCACCTATTCAATACTTGGCAGCCAGGGAGTTACGTCTAAAATGCACATCCAGCACTGTCACTCCTCGGCCTGGAGTCCTTGCATGGCTCCCAGCTCCACGGGACCAGGTCCAGATGCCCTAATATGGCGGTCAGGGCCTGGCTGTGTCTCTCTGTCCATGCCCATCTCTCACCTCTCTGTCTCAAAGCCCTTGCTCCAGCCAGAGATAACCACGCTCCGGTCCACTTTCATTCACCACTGTGTGCTCTGAGCTGGCGGCTATCAGCCCATTTTACAGATGAAGAAGTGAGGCAGCAAGAGGTCACATCCTCAGCCCAAGGTCACACAACCAGTCAACTGTGGAAACCCAAACCAAGGCCTCTGCTCTACCCAGGACCACACCACCTTGCTGAGGGTCACAGGAAGAGTTTCATGGAGGGTGTGGCCTCTGAGGTGGCTAGGGAGGGGAGATGCCAGGGTCAGGAAAACAGAGGGGAGACCCCTTGGCCAGGCCCAGTGCACACCTGGCCAAGTAGAGAAAGCAGATCAGAATGGCAACTTGTGTCACACTGTGCATAGCCTGGAGGGCCGAGCTGAGACAAGCATCCAGCTTGTCTGATGCCCCCGGAGAAAAGTGGAGGGGGGCAGAAGCCCAGGAGTACAGCCTGGAAGAGGCTCTGAGTTGGGCTGGGAGTAGAGAGGGAAGTTAAGGAGCTGCTTCAAGGGACATAGGGAGAGGAAGGAGCTGCTGAGGGCACAGGGGGAGGCCGGGCCACCATTCTGGAAGAGGTGGCATAAACAGGCAGTTCGGGATGGAGGCTTCAAAGTTTGCCTCCTCCTGAGACCCAAAGAGCAGGAAAACCCCACCCCTTCTTCCCGGACAGTTCTGAAGCAAAGAGGGTAAGTGACACGGAGAACAGAGCTTCTAGGAAGTTCCTAGAAGAAGCTGGTCAAGGAAAGGGCTGTGGTCTGTGGTCAAGGTTCTGGTGGAACCAGGGCGGGAGGAGGTGACAGGCTAGGGAAGCGAGACCACATATTGCGCACTGAGTGTCCCCTCCGTATCAGGCTCGGGAAGCAAGACCACACAATGCCCGCTGAGTGTCCCCTCTGTGTCAGGCTCCCAGCTCAGGACCCAGAGACGTCTGAGAATGGCCCCTGCCTAGGAGGGAAACTTGTGGTCCGGTGGGGGAGACAGGGCATGTAAACAGAGAATTATCAAACAGCCCAGTAAGTGCTCTCATGGAGGTATGAAGAGAGCTATGACTGCACTGGGATTCAAGTCCGTGTGTTTTTCCAGAAATTACACCCAGAGGGAAGCTGTCCACCCCACCCCCTCACTCTCCACCAAGGGTTTCTGTCCCTAGATGAGAAATTGAAGGGACAAGAGTCTTTGACCCTAAGCTGTGCTAGAACAGTAAGGCAGGAAGGATGCATGGGAAAAAAAATCTAAGGGCAATGGGAAAACCCAAGAAGCCAAAGGTCTCGGGGACCGCTGAAGACCAAGCCAGCCACCACTGGGATGTGTGAGTGTAGGCTGGGAGTGGGGTGGGGTAGAGGGGCTGAGCCAGGCGCAAATAGAGGATTCTGGGGCTGGGGCCACCATGAAACCCACACAGACATCAGAGTCCCGCAAGCACAATTAGCCCCTGCCTTCCTAAACTAGGCCATCGTCCACCTGCCAACCGGGACACGGGCTCAGAGACGTCTCTGTCTTCTACACCTGAACAGGTCCTTGCAAGACTGCAGGTGTTTACTGCCCTGTCTCCTAATTTCTAGGATACCACTGATGGTATGGAACACCATCAACTGGGTAACAGCTTTTGAGCAGGAAAAACGCTGCCCGAATTGTACACATCCATCATAAAGTGCATTCTGTCTTCAGAAACATTCAAAAGTAAAACAAAATCTCAGATGTGCAGAAATGCCTTCAATGTTTGTTGATTCTTCAGGCTCTCAAAGCTGCATATATCACTGCTCTATGTAGCCGGCAATCAGGAAGTCCTTCCTGATGCCTGCTTCTCTTTTTAGAACCCAAGGCTTGCCAAAAGAAGGTACAGGGTGGAGGCAAACCCAGCCACATATTACGCAGGAGAAAACCCCATATTCTAAGACTATTTATGTGCTTTATATTCCCCCAACCCCTCAAAGGTAAATTTGCCTCATTGCCTGACTCCAGATAGCTTTTCATGGAACCAAAACCCAGTAGCTGGGAGCAGATTCAATTCTATAAGATCACAACACCTGTTTGCAGACCCTTGTTTCCAAATTCCAACACACAAAGAGGTCATGCATTCCCAGCTGAAGGGTAAGAAAAAGGATAGAGCAAGCAATGGACTGGCAGCATGGCCTCAAATGTCAATTTTACCACAGACCGGCTACTAAGACTTTATTTAGCCTCCCTGAGTCTCAGTTTTCTCCTCTGTAAAATGGGTGTGAGGAGACCTACTTCACAGAGTGACTCAAATCACTAAATACAGTTGACTAAGACGGCATCAGTAAAAATGTCTAGAACATAGAACACGCCTGGTAAACGTGAGTTCCCTTCTATTTTAGTCCAGAGGCAATGACTTTTCTGTGCCTCACAGTGAGACCAGTAAATCCTACCGTGTTTACCAAGCACCAGGCTCAATTCTAAGCATCTTATGCATCTCAACTCATGTAAGCCTGACCTCAACCCTGTGAAGCAGGTTCTGTTCTTATCCCCATTTTACAGAAGAAGAAACTGAGGAACAACAGAAGGAGAGGAAAGAGGTGATTCCCAGGCTGGAGTGCAATGGCACGCTCCTGGCTACCACAGCCTCAACCTGCTGGCCTCAGGCGATCCCTCTACCTCAGCCTTCCAAGTAGCTGGAACTACAGGCACGAGCCGCCACACCCAGTTAAGTTTTTGTTTTTTTATAGAGACGAGATCACACCATGTTGCCCAGGCTGGTCTCGAACCCTCGGACTCAGGCAATCCTCTCACCTCAGCCTCCCAAAGTGCTGGGTTTATAGGCTTGAACCACTTGAAGATTTTTAGGATTCCATCAACCATAAGTCAAAGAAAGTGTGGAATTTCACCATACAAAGCAAGAGACCTCATAAAAAAAATCCACCTCTTTTTCTGTGCTTTCCACTCTTCCATGGCATAAGCTTCAGTTATCTGAAAATTCACTCACGTGGAAAACTCCTGTCCCATGCGTGGAAGGCGCAGAAAGGTTAATAGCAACGGGAAGAATAAGCGTAATTGTTCTGCACAGTTAGCGCAGGTCAGGGCTGGAGTTCTGGAACCCCTTCTGCTCTGAAGGAGGAGGCTGCACAGGAGCCGGAAGCAGGAGACCTTAAGGGCAGGGCAACCCAGGGCCCCGGTGCTCCTTGAAACACATCTGTGGCCGAGTAGCAGGAAGCCCCCTCTCACTCCCAATTAGGCAGCAGCAGAGATTTGACACCAGGCCAGCACTGAAGGCCAGAGGAGGCATGGCTGTCACCAGCATTGTTTGGCTCCATGTGACGCATATCCACCCCCCTGCAATGCTTCCTTGTTCCCGGGCGGACCTTGGAGATGCACGCATCTGAAACCAGGTCTGGAGGGGAAGGGGGGGGCCAGGAAGACCTGGCTCAGAAAACACAGGCAGATCTTAAAAGGACAGAAGAGAAAACTCACATCAGATAGAGACCTGGAGACACTACAGCCGGGTGTACACACAGTTCAGAACAGCCGGAGACCCATACCGCACCGACCACTGCCAGATCCAGATGCAAAGTCACTCCCCATGCTCTAGCCCCACCCCAAGCAGAGCCACGCAGACAGAAACACACCAGCACCGCCAACACACCCGCTGTCAGGGGCAGTCTGCGTGGCCCTGAGCACAGCCTATTGCAGGAAGCCAGAGTGGAGAAAGGAGCCCATGTGTTGGATGGGGAAGGAGTGTGGACTGCAGAGGTGGCGGATATAGGAGCAGCCTGAGCCCCTGAAGCACACCCAGACCTCTGTGCTCCTTTCAAAGACCCCCTGCAGCCTGGGCAGGCGGTGGACTCCCCTAGGACTAGCCCGCCCCATGTGAGCTCTTCTATCTTTCTGGAATAGTGGGCAAAGGGCAAAGGCACACCGACAGAAGCTGGGTGGGAGGTGTCAGAAATGAAGGAGCAGGCCAGGCTCAGTGGCTCAGCCTGTAATCCCAGCACTTTGGGAGGCCAAGGCGAGTGGATTGCCTGAGCCCGCGGGTTCGAGACCAGACGGGGCACCTTGGCGGGACCTCGTCTCTACAATAAATCAAAAATTACCCAGGTGTGGTAGTGCACACCTGTAGTTCTGGCTACTTGGAAGGCTGAGGTGGCAGGATCGCCGGAGTCCAGCAGGTCAACGCTGGGGTGGCCATGAGTGTGCCACTATACTCCAACCTGGGCGACAGAGTGAAACTCCAACTCAAAAAAAAAAAAAAAAAAAGAAAGAAATGAAAGGGCAGGTGCACAAACAGGGTGGAGGGGACAGGAGGATAACAGCCTAAATATCAGGGGATGGAAGGATGGGCAGCAGGAATTTTAGGACAGAGGTGGTAAGGAGGCTCAAAACAGAGCTTTGGGATTGTGGAGACAACCACGTCATTTGAACACATACAAGGGGCATGCAATTCAGGCACGTTATATTTGATCTCTTCAACCATAAGTTCAGCCTGCAGGTTCCCTGAGCAATGGCCCATTTTTCCATATGAGGCTACTAAAACTTAGAACTGAGTTGGCCAAGGCCACACAGCTATGAGTGGCTGAGGTGGGGTGGACTCAAACCCATGACAGCCAGGCTGCAAATTCCACACTTCTCCAGGCAAAGCAGGTGGCCTGGATACTTAGGTGACAGGGCAGCACAGGAGGGGGGCCTGGGGAGGGTCAGGGATAAGTGGTGGAGGGACTGATGTGGAAATACACAGAGAGGCAAAGGGAATGGGGGTGTGGCCAAGGGGCCTCTGCCAGCCTGGACCCCCAGCTCCTACATAGGACAAGCACGGGGGAGGCCAGGTGGCTGTGAGTCAGTGGCTGGGCCTGTGGGGAGACTTTCCGGAACCCCTGACAGCGCTGGACAGTCTAGGAGCCACCTGCCCAGCAGAGACAGGGAGCCATTACTCACAACCGTTACTCACTCTGCCTCTGCACCCTTGTCCCCAGCACGTCACTTCCTCCCACTCTGTTTCCTTAAGGTGGCCAAGGGGGAGCCAGCAGATCTGCCCAGACCCCTCCCTCGCTACGCCGGCTCCAACCCTGCCAGCGCAGCCCCACCTGAGTCACTGGGACAGAGACGGGAGATTCTGGCCAGCTCAACCCTGACAGCTGTTCCCCTCTGCTCTGTTCCAAGAAACCAAGCTGCCTGGGGGAGTGGTCCCTGGAAAGGAAAGGGCAATCCCACTGCTGGAGGGACCTCTGCAGCCTCCCAGCTTGCATCCCTGTAGATGCCCCAAGAGTCTTGCCGGTCTCCTGGCTCCATGCCAGATGGTTCTGCCAAAGACCCCAAGAGGAGAGGTCTCTCTATCCAGAGAGATCCAAGGACCTGCCAAATTTCAGCACTGCTGGTAAAGAGACGACATTCCTAACTCCAACTCTCATCTCCCACACGAGGAAATCGAAGCCCCAAAGGGGAAGCAATCTGCCTAAGGTCACACAGTGCCAGAGGGAGACTGGCAGACCACCTGATTCCCCTGTCACGGTCCTTCCCTTGCGCTACCCCGACCCCTCCCTCTGTCCCAAATCAGGGCAGGCCCCTGAAGTCCACTCTCCCTCCCTCCTGTTGCAAAGCAGCTGTTCATCCTGTAACACAGGAGACGGGAGAGCTGAAGACAAGGGGGTGGGGGTAGGATTTGCAGCCAGACAGTGGTTAGCAGGAGGAATCACTTTCTAACAGCACAGAGGCATCAGGCTCCAGGCCACAGACTCAGTCTGCCCGGGAGGCAGGGAGAAGGACCAAGGCCTTCCGAGGCTCTGGAGCTAAAAGGTCAGGCCCTCTGGCAGGAGATGATGGAAGGAATTCCTGGGGTCCCAGCTGGGAGCTTGGGCGAGTCCTGGCCTCCACCCCACTCACCTCTCCTCCCCCACCACCCACCCCTCACCCGGCTCACCCCTGCTCTCCCAGGACTCCAGCCTGGAATCCAGGCCTGGTCACTGCCTCTGCTCCCACGCTCAGCTCGGCTCAGCCGGCCACAGAGGAGGCAGCCACATATGTGGTGGTGGAGGCAGCTTGTGAGCCACTGACGAATTCCTCCTAAGCTCCCAGAGGAGCCTCATCTATCTCCTGTGCTCTCCCCTTCCCCAGTGGGCAACTGCACGCATCTCAGCCAAGAGGCCCTGCCCCGGCCCCTTGTCTCCTCTGCACCCATAATAGTAATAATGCTGACATCAACAACAACAGCCGAGCATCACACAGTGCAGGCTGTGTGCCAGGCCCAGCTCTATCTGTTTCCCACACTTTACAGATGAGTAAAGGCAGCACTGGCAAGTTCAGGAAGGTGTCCATGACCACACAGCCTGCAGGAGGTGGGGTCAGAGTGGCTGCAGAGCCTGTGAACTTGAACCTCGCACCGCACTGCCTCATGGGAGGCCCTTGATCTGGAAAGGAAAAGCTCCTGCCAGCCCCAATCCTTCACCGACACATTCTCTGAGCACCTGTGACGTGCCAGGTTTTCGAGATACTCAACATTCCTCCTGGCTCGACACGCAGCCCCTGTCCCCACACTCACCAGGCCAAGTGGAGTCAGGCCTCAGAGCAGACAGGCTCCTCCGCCGTGACTAATGGAGACTTCTGTTCATTCATTCATTCATTCAACAAACAGAGAGGGCCTACTGTGTACCAGGTCAGATGATAAAGGAGGTTCCCAAAAGATGCTTCTTGCTGCCTTGGAAATATGAGTTGCCTGCAGTCTACCCTCAGTTCATCCCTCCCAGTGTCAAGTGTGCAAACTTGCCAAGGAAGGCTCTCTCTCTTGGCCTGAAAGATCTCCCAGGAAGGAGATCTTGGTGCTTTCTTGGCCTCCTGATCCAGGAGCAGAGGACTGCATACTGGACAGAAGCCCAGGGAGATGGAATGACTTGGGAGAGGACTTCCCAGCCCCAGGGCTGAGGAATTTGAACACAGGACTCCAGGAGCCCAAGTCCTGGCCCACGGCCTGTTCCTGGGCCTCCCCTGCCTGGTGCAACCTTCACAGCTGCCCAACTGCCCTTCCTAAATCATAATCTCATCATGCTTCCCCTACATGAAAGTCCTCTGCTGCTCCCCTCCTTAACCTGGCTCAGAATACCCCTCCTCCCCAGCTCCAGGCGCTCCTTCCCACACATGCCATTTTACACCCCCACGTACTGTGGGCTTGCTCTGTGCCAGGCACTGAGCTGAGCACTTTACAAAGAGTATCTCACTTCATCCCACCCCAGCACCACAAGGCTGCAATACTAACCCCATTTTACAGACACTAAGGCTTGGACCAATGTCATACAAGAAGTAGGCAGCAGAGCTGAGAGGGAGACCCAAGCTTGTCTGACTCTAACACAGGACTGGAACCATTATTGTGTGCATCCTCACCTGCATGTTCTGGTCCCTGTGCCCGAAGAACTCTTTGTTCCTTTTCCTGCCTATAAAACTCCTCCTCAACCTCCAAAACCCGTTCTCAAAGGGCATCTCTTCTCGAAAGCGTTCCCCACTCCTTCAGCTCATGTGAACTGCTTCCTTCTTGATGTTCCTGCTGCATTTTGCAGAAACACTCCGTCTACTCCCCTTTGTTTCCCACTAGACCGTGTCTCCCTGGCCTTTCCAACTCCATACCTGGCACCTTGCCTGGCATGGGGTGGATGCCCTAAAAGGCTTTTAAAGTGAACAATCAGAAGGCCCTGTGTGCCCAGCCAGACTCAGCCGCTGCCACACAGCCTCCACGGGGGGTAGAGGGGTGCAGCCCTGGACCCGAGGAGCCCACCCTGGGACCAGACCATCTCTGCCACCCTCAATCACAGCCCGACACCCCAGCTCGTGTCCCTGGGTGGAGGCTTCTCCCCATGCCAGCCTCCATTCCTGGCTTGGCGGTCCCTCTCGCTCAACCAGCTCTGCCATTTCTGGGAGTCTCAGCCGGTGATTAGGGCCCTAATCAGCAGGACTTCCTGCCAGCGACTGCCAGAGGTGGGGGCGGGGCAGGGAGGGAAGCAAGGTCAATCCAAGGTTAAGTTCCACAGCCCGGGACCAGGGAGACCAAGGGAGGACCAGGGGAGAGGGGTTCGCAGACCCTCCCGTCCTTCATTTTATAGGTGAAGACACTGAGGCCCAGAGAGGGCAGGGACACAAAAGGGACACTTCCAGAGACAAGGGACAGAGCTAGGGATACGCTCAGATATGCTAGCCTGAGGAGCACTGCTCTCCTCCAGCCTGGATGAGAGGGACCCCCAGGATAGAGACCCTCTTTCAAGCTTCTCTCAAAGCCCTCCACCCCACCCCCACACCCTACCCTGGCTCCAAGCCCGGTACTGAACCCACAGACTGCTCCCACAAAGGGGAATGTAGACCAGTTGATTGCAGGTCTAGTCAAGGTCAAGGGCCAAAGGTGAGGCCCACCTCTAGATGAGCAATGGTCTAGAAATGGGGCAGAGGTGAGCAGGGGCCCGGGAGGGGAAGCAAGATAGGGCCAGGCTGTGCTCAGGAGTCCTCCCCAGCTGTCATCATCATCAACCCAAACCCTTGCTTTCTCCAAAAAAAAAAAAAAGCCTAATGCCTTTTGCAGCTGCAACTGGGCGGGCCAGGGGTCCGGAAATGGAGCTCACCCCCGACCCTGAGCAACCCCAGCCTCCCTGGGTGGGAACCGGGCTGGGTGGAGAGTGCAGCTTGGCAGGCCTTGAGGACTGACCCCTGCTAATGAGGAATGTCAGGGGCACCGGAAAGCAGAGCACCCCAGAGAGGGAAGAGACCTGGGATGGGGAGGGAGTGTGGCCAGGAACCCTACCCTGCCACAGCTTATATGGCATGCAGGAAGGGCTGGACATGGTTCTCCCTACCCCCTGCAAGGGGCTGAGCTAGAGTTGTGGCAAGAGGAATGAGAATTAGATTTCAGAGAGACCTCGAAGGCAGAAGACACAACATTTGTGGCAGTTACGTCAAGATTCTGCTTTAAAATGTAGATGGCACCTCTATGGGTACAGCCCGTGGTCCAGAGTAGCCTTCCTGGAGGTCAGGTCTGGGAGTCTCTGATTATGTGACTCCCATCAAGGGCTGGGATGGGATCCAAGAAGGGGTGCTAGGACTGGTTTATAATAATGTAAACCATCTTGTTTACGGTGATGGCAACTTTCTCAGAGTCTTCCGTAAACACAGATTTGCATTGGCTCCCTGGGCAGACAAGGCCTCCAGAGGTCCCTCAGCTCCCTGCCTGCTCCCTAATTGCAGAGGGAGAGAGATCGAGTGGAGGGGAAAGGAAGACTCTTCTCTGGGATCTGACCCTTTAAGGGAAAATGATGCCACCATCCCCTCCACTCTCCGATCCCATAATTCTCCCCATCTTAGGGATGGAACAACCACGAGAAGAGAGAGACGATGACTACCACCACCACCATCACTAATAAAAATAGCAGTGACTAACCTCAATGGAGCACGTATTCTGTGCCAAGCACTACTCAACGTGCTTTCAATAAATTAACTCATTTGACTGTCACAACCACACCATGAAGCAGGTGCTATTGTCCCATTTTACAGTGAGGAAGCTGAGACTCAGAGAGGTCCAGCCACCTGCCAAGACCACACGACTGGTAATGACTGAACTGTCATGATTGAACCCCAGCCCTCTGGTGCTAGACTCACATCCTCTGCCCACTATAGACATTGCAGTGAGCACAGCCCCGTATCCAAATCTAACCAACCCTCACCAGGCCCCGTCGAAAACTCTCATCCCTTTGCCCTCCACCAGCTGGTCATCCATGGCCAGCAGTAACCCCCTCCCTCCCCCAGGCACAGCAAGGACCACCAGGGATGCAAAAGGTGCGGGCTTGCCCTCAAGGAGCTTGCGATCCAGCTAGAATACAGGTGAGCACACAGGAAACTCACAAGGAGCGGAGGGTGTTGAGGGGTCCCACGTGTTTGCCAGAGAAGGTCTAGGAAGGTCCCCGGGGGAAATGGACCTGGGACTAGGACCCCTAGAGTGGCAGAAGACCCAGGATTCAATCCAGATGTGCCTATGGCCCCTCACTCGCGTCAGCTCCCCGCGACCCCACCCTTCTGGACCAGGCCCTCCAGCCTCTCACTCCCCACCCGCCAGAGCTACAGGCTCCCAGCCCTAAAAAGGCAGGGATCACAGAGCCCAGACTAGCCCTGGAGGAGGCAGCGCCAGGGACTGGCTCAGGCCCACCTTCCACCTCTCCCACACCAGCTTCAACTCCACAGAGGCCAGCCACCCTGCTCGGGGGAAGGCAAGGCGGGGGCCAGCAGGAAGACGGTCACGGCCACCAACCTGGGTGGAGGCTGCACTGGGGACGCAGGCCTCCCCCTCGGGGATGGGAAAGTGCCTTGGGCGACTGGCGAGGAGGAAAGAGAGGCTGGCCGGGTGTGACCTTGCATAATGGAGGGCCACAGGGAGGGGGACATGGCCTGCCAGGTGGAAGCCCTGCCACCCCCACCCCTGGTTCCAGCTCACTTGTGCCCACACTTCTGCACCACGATGGCCCTGGAGAGCTAAAAGCAAGCCAGCCAGGGCGCCACCAAGCCAGAGGCCACGCGGGGACAGTTGCTGGGGACAAAAATCTAGACCTGCCCCCTACTCCCTTCACACACAGTCTCTCCCTCCCCCTTCTGATTTGGTTTTTTACTTTTTCCAGAGTCCAGTAACTGGGAGGGCTTTCCTGCTGACTCCTCTACCTCAGCCGTGCCTCAGTTTCCCTTTGGGATCAGAGACTCGTGGTCTCAGAAACAAGCCAAAAAGCCAGAAACGCTTGCAGGCAAAACCCTTCACCAGCCGGCCTAGTTCTCACCCAGCTGCCCGCCCTTGGCACACTCTGGCCTCCCGTTCCTTCCCCACACCCCTCTCCCCATCACCTTCAAAACCCAGAGAAGAACATCCTAATTAAGTAGCCTCATCTAGTCCCTGACTGGAGACAAGAAACTGGAGTTAGACATTAGAAAGGACTTCCCTCTCAGAGCCAGGACTTTGAGGGGGCTGCCCCGATCGGAGGCTGGGGTTGACGCAGGTGACCTCAGTCCCCTCTTCCTTCACCCTCTCTGCTCAGAAGTAGAGGGGTCACAGAGGGGCTGTGGGGTGGGGGGCTGGCTGGGGTCGGAAGGATGGAGTCCAAGGTGGGTCCCAAGCCCATCCCGAACTCCCCCCGACTCCCCACCCGACACTTCCATCACAGGAAGCCCAAGCCTTCATGCATTTGGTTTTGGGAAGTCTATAACCCCACCCCCACTGTCTATCCTCTCCTGCCCACCACAGGGAAAACAGGTTTGGAGAGGCCCCTGCAAGGGGAACTGCTCCTCCCCCCATCCCTCTTGAGAGGCCCTTGAGAACAACTGCCTTGGCTTGTACCCCCTCCCCATGCTAGGTACATAAACCACTTGGAACTGCCCTGACAACCCTGCATTATTTGCAAATGTGGAAACTGAGGCTCAAAGGAGACCCACCCAGGTTTTTCTACATCTGGGTCTTGGCACTGTCCTCTGCCTACCATGCTCAGGCTGGCTGAGGAGGCCCCTTTGGGGGAGGCCAGGGTGGGCAGGGGCTCGAGGTGCCCAACATCCTAGCCCTCCCCCACCCCCGCTGTGTCCTTGAATACTGGTCAGAGTCCCTCAGCAGGGGGCGTGAGCTCTAACTACCGCGGGCCAGAGGCAAGGTCTGTGGTGTTTGCTGTGCCCTCCCCTCCTCACGGCGTCACGGAGCCCACAGGTCTGTCTGTCCAGCCCTCACAGAGGTAACCAGTAGGCAAAGCCCAGAGTGAGCCTAGAGGAGAAGGCAGAATCCCAAAAATCTCCTTTGCGGGAGGCAGCTGGGGCAGACCTGGTGGACAGCTGAGGGTTGGGCGTGAAGGAGGGCACAGTGCCAGGGCACGGCATCAGGGTCTCTGCTCCTCACACACCGACCGGGAGAGGAGCCCTGTGAGTCCTATCTGTGCCCATGTCCCAGGCCAGAGGCCAGAGCTTCCTGATCCCCCATTCTGGTGTCAGAGAATTCCCCGACTCCAAGAATCCCAGGCCCTCGGCATCCCAAGAGACCATGCAGGTCATCCCCTCTAACCACATCCCAGCCCAGAAGTCCTTCCAACCAAGCCCTTGTCCAGACTCTGTCTGAACTTACCCAGGATGAGAAGCCCACTACCTTCCACGGCAGCCCCCTCTCCTGCTGACCCAGCAAGGCCCTTAGGAGGCTCTTTAAAGCTGAGTCGAGCGTCCACCTCGGTCGGGGCTCCCCTTCCTTCAACTGAAGTAAAGTCCACCCCCCTCCCCGCTGCTTCCTGCTCCTACCTCAGTAGAAACAGTACCCTGAGGTTCCTAAACTCCAACTTCAACCACAGCACATCAGATAACTGAGGAATGTCACAAGACAGTAAAGTCATCTCTGAACCCATATGCATCCCAGTCCAGCCCCACTCTGTCCGGCCATCAGCCTCTCGGTCCGGTCACTAGCCTCTCTGTCTATACTTCCTGACACAGCCACCCCCATGGAAGTGCTGCCCTGGGGCTTTGTGGGAAGTCAAGTATGAAAAAGTGTGCGATGAGGGATGGGGAAGGACAGACAGAGGAGCTCAAGGCCAGGGGCTTGGAAGTAGAGGGTCCCGGGGGCCTCCACTGCCACCCAAGATCTCAGCTCCAGTCCCCAGTGCTGGCTCCCAACTCTGGCAGTCCAGCTGGACTGGCTGAGACCCTCCCCGCCTGGCCCAGGCCACTCTTCCCTGGCTTCCCACCCTGCATGGGGAGTAGAGTCCAGACCAATTCCAAGCTGGGTCCCCAGCACGGACTGTTTTCAGGGCTCTCCCCACTTAACTCTCAATTCCAATCCGGGCCCTCTCTCCCTCGCCTTGGGCCAGCAACGTCAGACAGAAGGCACCTGAGCAAACCCTGAGGTCCTGGGGAGAGCTGAGGTGGGGAAGACAGGAGTAGCCTCCTGCTGACAAGGGCAGGGGCAACCTAAGGCCAAGTTTGAGCCCCAGTGGTCCTCACCCCACACCAGCAGCTTCTAGAGAAGAGAGAGAGCTCCCCCCATGCCCTCTTCACCAGCCTCTGCTCTGCCTCACTGAAGGGGCATTTGGGGCTTTCAGAGGAGACTTCCTTGTCCCCAGTGACGCTGGAACTCTCATTTCCAGTTCCCCCTCTTACTGTCACCCCCAAACCGCCTGCCTTCCTGCCCTCCCCTATCCGACTCCTCCTCTCCCAGGACCCATCCTACCCCCTAATCCCCCCATCCCACGTCCTGCAAGGAGCCCAGCCTGAGAGCACAGCTGGCTTCTCACAGTTGCCCCTAAGTCACCCCACCCAGATTCCTCCTTGAGGACAGTGGCCAGCCTAAAACATCTGGGCAGGTCGTCCTGGCCCAGGTCCTGAATTGGGGGTGGGGGACAGACACAGAGGACAGCTCTGCATGGATTCTCCAGCCTGGAAAGGGATGGCAGGCAGGACATCAGAGTCAGAGGAGGAGAGGAGGGTGAGGAAGAAGGAGGGGGTGGAAGGCAGCACCCATGTCTGTTCATTAACCACCTGGATTAGCCATTGCTGCCCAGAGGGGTAGGAAGGAGTAAGAGCTGGTGGTTGGGGAGGGGTCAGGGCTCTCATGCCAGGCTGTGCCCACAGATAAGAGAGCAGGGCCCGGGCTGAGGAGCAGAGTGGGGGAAAGTGCTTTGAGCCCTACCCTTGCCAGGCCCACCTCCCTGAAGCCTAGGTCGGCCCCCCGGGAGCAGACAGAGCCCCAGGGAGAAGGGTCCCTGACAGCACTCCAGAAATAAAGTGGAAAAGACACCCACATGCCGGCCATGGGTAGGCAGGTAGCAGAGGAGACCCCCAGCCTTCCCTGTCCTTGGTCCATGTGTCCCACCCCACTTCCCCAGCTGGTCAGTCCCAAGCAGCCACTGACACCAGCAACTTCCCAGCAAACAAAACTCCTGACTGGTGGCTCTTGTGGAGCTCAGAGACAGCCGCACCCCAGACATCCCTGCCAGAACCACAGAAACATCTCCAGACAGGGGATTGGCAGGTTGGCCTCTGGGGGCCTGGTCGAACCCGGAGAGGTGGGACCAGGCAGGCGGATCTCATCGTCCCCTCATGTGCTCCCTGATCTCTTTTGACAGCATTAGCACCAACAGCCCTGCAGCCCTGGCGGACTCCATTCCCCTCCGTGCGCGCGCGTGCACTGACACAGACACACACACACACACACACACACACACACACACACACACACACACACAGATGCACGCACGCACACACACCCTCACCTTTCCTGCAGAGGAGTCACTGAGAAGGGTGCGTGTCTGAGCCCAGGGAGGGGGTCCCTGGACAGGGACTGTGGCCAGTGGCAGGGGTGCGGTTGTAGCTGGTGAGAAGCTGGTTGCCCAGAGGAAGGTGGTGAGTGAGCTTGTGTCAGGCAGGGAGCAGGGTGCCAGGAGCAGGGCTGGTCCCAGGGCCACTGCTGGAGGGACTGAGCAGAGGGCTCTGCTGGCCTGGCTCCCTCCTGGACAGCCCATGGGCGGGCCAGCAGTGCCCCGCCTCCTTCCTGGAGTCAGCAGCAGTTGGTCCCCTCCTCCGGCCACGCCCCCTTTAACCCCTGCAGCCTCTGCTGGCCGCACTCTGCCCAGCTCTGGCCAGGCTGGGGCAGGGCACAGACACCTGGGCAGGAATTGCCAGGAAGGGTGGCTGCCCTCCTTCCGCCACTGGCTCAGCAGCCTCCCTGGGGGCCCAAGGGCGGTGCCAGAGGAACTGGGGGACAGGAATGGAGAAGGGGGCCGGGAGGGGTTAGGACCCCAAGACGTACTGGACTCCATGCAGAGAAACGGCCAAAGAGCTTTTAGTGTGGATGTTTGCTGATATGCTGATGATGATAACAATAATATAGCAACTCTCAGTTTTTCTAGAACACTCTGCTTTATGTATTTCAACTCATTTTACAACTAGAGGCCAGGAATCTCACTTCTGAACTTGTTTTTTCCTTAGCTGTCAAATGTGGGATAACAATCCCTGCTTGTTTTTCTGGGCTGAGTGAGGACATTGGCGACTGTATATTCAAAAGTGATTTAAACTGAGCTCTAGTTAATGAAATACAGGCTTCAACTCTCTTTGAAATGCATCAGAAAATAAGATGGGCTGATGGAAATGTGATAAAGAAAATATACCAGCGTGTTCATTGTATAATCTAGGGAGTTTACCACACAATTGCTTCAACCTTTCTATACATATGAAATTTTTTCATAATTAAAAATAATGGGGGTAGAGTGATGTGAAACATTTAGTGCACCCCATCAATGGCCAAAGCAGGAGCAAATAGGATTATTTAAAAAGGAGGGGAGAAAGTCATTTGCTGCCGACCTACTGGAAGCCACGCAGGAAAGACTGTTCTCTCTCCCTTAATCTTCGACGCGTCCTGGTTATTACAGCTGGAGAAGGTGACCTCAGAGCCATGAGGTGACTTGTGGAAAGCAAGGCAAGGCAGTGCAGAGTAGGACCTCAGATCCAACCTGGTTGGCTCCTCACCACCCAGACTTTCAAAGGATGAAAATCCCTTCTTCCTCTTCCCCATCTGGACCAGTGACCTCCACCTCTAAGCCCCAGTTTCCCCTGCAACAAGACGAGTGTGTGCCCAAAGGTCTTTAAGAGCTCCAGTCCTAACATTCACTTATTTTGTTAATTCAGTCAAACCTTTCCCCTGAGTTCAGTTTTCTCCAGGAGTACCGTGACCGGAGGGTCCCAGATGGGGGACGAGATTTGGGAGCCTTTGGGGTCAGAACCACAGGGAGATGTCAACACTGTGGAGCACTGCCTCGCCCCCAACCAGGGACAATGAAGCCCTTGGGGATGGGGAAGGAGAGGGGTGTCTTCTCAGGGCCTTATGTGGGAAAGACAGAGATCAACACGTCATTCCACTCAGCCTCCACCTCCAGAGCAATAAGGCCTCATCCTTTCCCAGCTGGAAAGATGGTCCGGGGTCCCAGAGTCCCAGATTCCAGCATCTCATAGCCCACCAGCCTTGGCAGCAGCCTCGACCTGTGAGTGAGTATGCTGCCCAGAGACAGCAATGCCAGTGCAGACACTCATCCTCCTCGGCCCTTGGCCGGGCCCCAAACCAGGTCTCCCACTCACTGGCCCCAACTCTGAGGCAAAGATGCCCTAAAAGCCTAAGCATTATCCCCACCCCCACCTCAGACTAAGGAGGCCTGGGTCAGCTCTGGTCAGGAAAAGGAAGTTGGAGGATACTGGGTCCAGTTCAGGGGGATGGGAGGGATGCATGCTATAAAACTGCAACCCGGCTGGGCATGGTGGCTCAAGCCTGTAATCCCAGCACTTTGGGAGGCCAAGGCCAGAGGATTGCCTGAGCCCAGGGGCTCCAGACCAGCCTGGACAACTTGGGGAGACCTCACCTCTACAACCAATCAATCAATCAATCAACCAATCAATAATTAGCTGAGCATGGTAGCCTGCACCCGTAGTTCCAGCTACTTGGAAAGCTGAGGGGGAAGGATCGCCTGAGCCCAGCAGGTTGATGCTGGGACGGCCATGAGCATGCCAATGCACTCCAGCCTGGGCGACGGAGTGAGACTCCGACTCAAAAATAAATAAATAAAAATTAAAATAAAATAAAATTGCAATTCCTCCCACTCGCAGGTCCCCAGAGCCACAGAACGCACCATCCTTGCCTTCTCCTTCTTACCTACACCCATTTTCTCCCAGTCAACACCAGAGGGTCCCACGTCCCGTTACCAGCCACATCCAGTTCTAGCTCTGCAGTGGGGCATTCCAGGTGATCTGTGCCACAGCTGACCCCCACAGCCTTCTCTCCCTCCATCGCCCAACTTTGATTTCCAGGCATTTCTCATCCCACCATCCCCTCTTCTCCCTGTAAGCACTCAAGCTCAATTCAGAAGCCATATTGTCCTCAGATCCTCCTTCAGCTGCTCCACTGGCTGGGCACTGGCCCTGCCCTGAACACCTGGGCTTTTGCTCACTTATTAATGCCCTGACATACAGCGTGTTGGGTGTACTTTTGCAGCTCCCATTTGGCAAACAATGATTTATTCATCCTTTTCCTCCCCCTTGCCTTCTTTGTTCAGTGCCTAGCACAAGGTAGATTCTCAATAAACGTGGAAGGAATAAGTGAATGATAGAGAGATAGCTGGCTGGATGGTCGGTTCATAATTCAATAAAAGGGCATCTTTAAATGCTTAATATGGCATAAGGCTGTACCAAGATAATCATGTGCAGACTTTTATCTTTGAAACTATATAATCGCAGGAAGAAACACTGGCTTTGCTGGGACCTGGGAGCCATTAAACTGATAACAAAGACATCAGACTACATCCCATAGATCCCCAGGTCTGAGGTAGATCTGGGGTTCCTGAGAGATCCTTTCTCCAGCTGCTCTCAGGAGCCTTTGGAGGTCGCACTCTCCATCCCCACCCCAACATCACCCCCCCACCCAGCCTGCCTGCTCCAGCACCTGGGCATGGAACCACAAACTCAGCAAGTCCCTAGAACCCAATGAGACAGAGGACTTGAAAGAAAACCAGCAGCCTTCCTCTTCCCTTTGAAAAGCTATCGCACAGCCCGTCATCCACCCCCGGCTTTCCCAGTGCCAGTCCCACGAACACACACACACACACACACACACACACACACACACACACACACACACACACAGTGAGAACTGCTTTCTGAACAGCCTGCTCAGCTCCCATTCCCACCCCTCCCCCCTTCCCCTCCAGGCCACTGAGGACCAGATTCCCAGGGTTTCCACCCCCCAGCCCCAGGGCCCATGCCCTCTCCCTCCTCCCTCTCTCCAACTCCAACACAGGATCGCACATCTGGTTCCAGTTGCGGTTGGTCCCTTCAGGGGTAGGCCTGGGGGTTTCTCATAAAACTGAATAATACCAGCCTTGGAGCCCGGTGGAGCTGCTGGGGGAGGGAGGGCCGAAGGCCGCAGGGGTGGGGAAGGGAGAGAAGACAACAGCCAGAGGTGAGGACAGGCAGAACTGAGAAAGGAGAAGGGCAGTGCCTGGCATCGAGGAGGCGCTCAGTGGAGTCCTGTTCGCTGCACACAGAGGCTGCAGAAACAGATGGCGGGAGAGCCAGGAGCAGAGAGCCCGGAGACAAAGAGGGCGTCAGAAACAGAGGCCCAGAAGAGGGAAGGAGATGGTGCTGGGGGTGGCGGGATGGCGCCCGGAGCAACAGAGAGGCCATTGAGGCAAGCTGGGAGCCATGAATTGTGTGTGTTGGGGCCAGGTGCTGAGTTAGGCACTTCCACTGGAAGAGAAGGAACGGAAAGAAAGGGGACAAAAGTCACAGAGAGGCACAGAAGAAAGGGCGGAGATGAAGTCAGGGGAAAGATGGAGCGAGGCCCAAGAGTGCTGAGGACAGTGTTCCCTGGCCTTGCAGTCCCCGCCCCACCCAGAGTCCCTCAGTGCTGGGATCAGGCATGGCCAGGGCAGCCCAGAGCGGCCCTCATGTGTTTCTCCATTTCACTTGAGTCAGTATATGAGGGCCTGCCCTTGCACCAAGCATTTCCTACATGTCCTCCACACAGGCCCCACTAAGACCTGGGAATTGGTCATAATTCTTTCCCAAGCTTAGGGATGGGCTCAGGGCAATGAGGTCAAGCAACACCACAGAGCGGCTGATGAACAAGAAAGAGCTTGAACCCGGTATTCCAACTCAAGCCCACATCACCACAGGATACAACTGAGAACTCCAGGTCCCAGCGCTCCCTCTGGAGGGCACCGTGTCACCCATGATCAGGGACCAGGCTCTCAGATTCTTACAGCACTCTTGGGAAGTTCCTCTGAGCTCAGTCAAAAGCTGTCCAAAACTCCCAGCAGGGAAGTCAGTTTCCCAAATCTTCCTAGGATGGGTGGGGGAGTCAGTCTCCAGGGCAGAGGAAGCTACCTACCTCCTCTAACACCCCAACGCCCACTCTCTTCTTTCCTCTCCATCACAGAGAGAGCAGGTCCACATGCTCAAGTCCCAAGGGGAGAGGCCACTCAGGCACAGTTCTGCTTCCCTCCCTAGGTGTCCTGGGGCAGGGACAATCTGAGCCTCTGAATCCTGCTGGACCCAACACTCTTGCTGCTGGGAGCCAGGTCCTGGGCATTCAATGCCTGTGCATTGGAGTTGCATCCTCCACCTTCTAGTCACACCCGTCTTTCTGTTGCTAGGAATGATTTCAGGCTGCCCCAGCCAGGATGCTCTCATCTCAGGGTCATCCCCTGCAGCCCCTCTCCCTAGAGCACCCTCCAGAGCTGACCCCAGAAGCCACAGCCACACCACTGCCCTGCAGGTCCCAAATCCTTCCTGATGCTGGGTCCTCTTCTTCACATCATCCTTAAAATTCAGGCTAGAGAGAGGCAGAAGTAGGGGTTCTCCCCGTCACCACCACATCCACTATGTCATCTCATTTGCATGCCTTTGCATCTTCTCTCAAAGTGCAGACTCAGGCACAGCCTCTGGCCCCTAGCTGCACACTCCTCCAGGAGGCTGAAGTTCTGAGACTTCCACATTCCAGCTTCCAACTCAGATCTGTGCCAGAGTCTGAGGGCAGAGAATCAGAAGGGTAGGGAGCCATGGGGGAAATGACCTGCCAGCAGCCCCGCCCCACCCCTACTTGCCTCAGTTTCGAGCCAGGATCCAGCACTAGGGGCCTCAGGCCTTAGTGTCCACCCAACTTAGGCAGTCAGGCCTCAGGGTCAACCCAACCCAGCCACCGATGCCCTTGGTGACCAGAGAAAAGTCTCAGTCCCTTTCGGCCTCAATCTCTTCATCTGATGACCTCAAGGTCCCTTGGAGATTCCTGGGAGGGCGTTTCTAGGCAGGTGTTGGTTCTTGGTAAAAAGTCACTGCCGGTGCCAGTTCACGGCACACAAATCCCTGGTCTCCCCTGAGAAGCAGAACCTTAAAGTTAGAAGAACAGCAGGGACCCTTTGTGCCTACCCCTGCAAAGACCACTGGCTTCAGCCTGGATTCTTTCAGGGAGCCCATGACTCCTCTCTCCCATAGCCCCATATCCATCATCTCAAACCCATTGTTACAAGGCTCCCAGACTGGATAACCGGGAATCCTCAGACCTCGACTTTCTGGATCTCAGGAAGGTGTTGGCAAGACCCCGATGAAATTCTCAGAGACAAGATAGAAAGCTGAGTGAATTCCTAGGCAGCAAGCAAAGGGGTGTTGATTAATAGATCAATGTCAGCTTCCTGACTTGCCAAAGGGCTCTGTCCTCTGCCCTGGCTTGTTCAACATACTTATCAGTAACTTAGGTTAAGACTTAGAAGGGAGGCTTACCAAGCACAAGAAGGAACAACCACCAAAAAACAAAAAAGCAGAAGGAAGAGCTAAGTCACTGAATTAATCAAAATGCAAAAAACTGTCTTTATAAATGAGCCAGAATTAGCAAGGGAACATTTCTCTTACAGTAACATCCTGAACTAGGGTTCAAAAATCATTTTTAAAAAACTGAAATTAGGCCAGGCATGGTGGTTCATGCCTATAATCCCAGCACTTTGGGAGGCAAAGGTGAGAGGATTGCCTGAGCCCATGGGTTCGAGACCAGCCCGGGCAACTTGTCGAGACCTCATCTCTACAATGAATCAAAAAGTTAACCGGTTGTGGTGGCACATGTCTGTAGTTCCAGCTACTTGGAAGGCTGAGGCAGAAGGATTGCCTGAGCCCAGCAGTTGAGGTTGCGATGGCCATGAGTGTGCCACTGCACTCCAGTCTAGGCGACAGAGTAAGACTCTGACTTAAAAAACCCAAAATTAATAATAGCTCATGTAAGGAAAGTTCTAAGACTTGGTGAAAACAAAAATTCAGTTTAGTTGATGATAGGCTAATGACTGCCCCCAAAAGGCACAGGCACTTTTGGTTGTATTAATAGAGGCATAGAGTCTAGACCAAAAGAAGTAAGAGTTCTAATCTACTCTACCAGACACCATCAGGAATGTCAAGCTCTCTTCTGTACCCTATAAACCAAAGAGCATCCAGAGAAGGACAGCAAAGACACTCAATAAATATTTGTTGAATAACAGCACAAGGAAAAGTCAAAGAAACTGGGCCCAATTTTTATCTCAGATGATAAAGAAAGAACACAACAGGCACCACCATCTACTTGAAAAATTGCCTTGGGAAAGTGAGCTAGGGCAAATGCCACTGCCCCCGTACACCTCCCTTGTCTCTCTGCCCCTTCGTACGTGAGCTCCTGGAAGTCTAGGAACACTTCCCATTCATCTCGAGATGGCCAAAAGGCAGAAACAGCCAGGAGCAGCTGCTGAGATGGGTCAGCCTGCTGGCAGAGCCAGACCTGTGGGTGATGACCAGTGGGGAGTGCGCTGGCCACACCAGGAGCGTTGACCTTTAGCCATGCTGGCTGCTGGGTGGGATGGGGGGTTCAGCTGGTGGCTCACACATGTTGTCACAGGCAGGCTTTAGTGCTAGCCGCTGGCCTCCTGCCCCCAGACCTCCTCTATGCGAGCCGGACCCAGATGGTCACCCTTGCTCACAGCCCAGAGTGACCCAAGGGTCCAGGTGACCAGCTGGGGCCAGTCCCCATAGGGAAGCCAAGAACTCCTCTTCCCTCACCTTCTCCAGTCCCCCTGCCTCCTTTCTCGTCACCTGCACGGCCCTCTTCCTCTCCCTTGTTCTTCTGTGCATCTACCTCCCCTTTCCCCCACCCCTCTGTTCACCATTCCTTTTCCCTGACACTGACTTCACTTCCCTGGTGCTGATTGGCACCCTTCTCCTTACCCTGGGTTCTGTGAAAAAAAAAATCCAGCCTTCACTGCACCCTCTCCCTCTCCCCAGAGTTTTTAAAGATGCACCCCTTCCGGGGGTAGGAGAGAACCAGAGACTTCCTCCTGAGGACTTCAGTTCCACCCCTACAGTCCATCACTTTGCTTCACCTTGAGGGTGCCATCCCTTCTGGGGATGAAAATCAGAGAAGTCCAACCTCTTCCCACCAGGAGGGAGAAGACTGAGCCCAGGCACTGGAGTTGCACTGACCACGTCTGAAGCCTGTGTCTGAGCACTGAGTGCAGGAGCAGGCGCACAGCAGCCCTCTGTTAGCTCCCACCACATTCCCCTCCTTCAAAGAAGCCATCACCACCCTCAGCCCAGAGTCACGAGTTGCCTCTTTCTTCAGTATATCTCTCTGGCTGCGTTTGGGACATGCTCAAACTGACCGAGTGCTTCCCGGTTGCCAGACATTGTTCCTAGAGCTTCACGGGTATTAACTCATTTTAATCCTCCCAACAACCCATTGACTATTATCAACCCCATTTGATAGATGAGGAAACTGAAGTTCACAGACATTGGAGACCACAGCAACTCCTCTTCTAACTGAAGCACCAAGTCAGCGGGGACCTCAGGGCTGGCCACGTACCACGCAGGGCTCTCTCTGACCTGGCAGGAGCTCAGAGGGTGTCTGGCCACACACCCCAGGCCCTCAGAGCTCATTCCATACACCTAAGGCAGCACCCACCACCGAGGAAACCTGCTTCCTAGGACCCTTGATCTATTTCAGAGGACAAATCCCTTTGAAACTTTATTCATAATCACACACACACACACACACACACACACACACACACACTCTCTCTCTCTCTCTCTCTCTCTCTCTCTCTCTCTCTCTCTCTCTCTGTCTCTCACTCACTCACTCACAATCTCTTGGAGTAGCGGCTTCACGGGCTGGGCATAACCAGCTCTTTCACAGTTTCTGGATCCTTCCACACACCAGGGGCCCAGTTGTTGTTTCTCAGGATCTGTTCCTTTTCCACTTGGTCCCCATCCCTTCGTTCATTCACCTATTCATTCTGCAAGTGCTTTCTGAGTGCTCACAGTAGGCCAGGCCCTGTGGACCCCGCAGGCAGACCATGAGTAAAGCCAGATGGGCCCCTGCCTTTGAGAAGCACTTGACCCAGAAGGGAGACACTGAAGAGACAAAAGCCAACACATGACACGAGGAGCATTAGTAATCTGAAGGGAGAGAACAGACGGCTGGAAAGAGAGCTCGATTAGAACCCAACAGCCATGCGCACGTAAAACGTGCCAGGCCTTTGTTCAGACCCGGTACATGCCTTAGCCCACATGACCCTGAGAGTAGGTGTTATTCTAACCCCACTTTGTACAGTTGAGGGAGCTCAGACAGGAAAGGTGAAGCCACTCATCCAAAGTCAATGATAACAAGACAGCAAATAAGCAGTGGCGATAAGATCTAACCCAGAGCTCATACTCTTAATGGCTGTGCTATACAGCATGAACCCTTCGGAGAGGGCCCATTAAGACCCAGTTCTCAAACTCCCTCCACACACATGCCAGTTACAGCCTGCACAGTGCAGAAGGCAGTGGGCCCACGCCGACATCACCTGAACACCACACTACTGCTATCCACGTATCAGAATGCACCACTGACTTCACCAAGATGGCAGTCTCCAAGTCAGACTCTCAGCTCGTTCTTCCACTTGGATGACTTGGATGTCAACTTCAGTCATTCAGCCTTTGCCCTGATGGGCTTCAAGGTGGCTGGAGAGACTCTCTAAGACAATGTGAGTGGGGCCAGTGGTTTCCCAACAAGGCTTGCTTGAGACCTGGCTCCTGGTCTCACCAGTGGGACCAGGGTTGGGGCAATAAAGACCTTGGCATGTGGGAAATAGTGACCCCAGCCTTTCCCCGAGGCCATCCCATCAGGGCTCATGAGACACTGATAAGAATTTAGAGCTGATCAGCCCAAACCTCTTATGGTAATAATGTAGAAAGCAAGGCTCAGGGAGGACACACAGAGAGTCCCAAAATCACTATGGGAAGGAACTCAGTGGAGTCCACCCTAAAGCCGGGTCACAGGTCCCTGCATCACACTGGACCCCAGGAGAGGAGGCACTGGCTGGACGCACGTGGGGTTAGAAGCAAGAGTCTCACCTTCATTTCTAACATAGGAGGTGAGGAGGGACAGGGTGCCCCACCTCGAGCCCCTGAGGTGGTGAGAGACCTTCAGGGCCCAGATGAAGGACACTTGGGCTCCAGGGGCAGCACAGACTTGCCCTCCGAAAAATGACCCAAGTTGTCAAGGGGTGACAGCTGCTGCCCCTCCTTCTGGACGCTCCTCACCAGGGACCCCACGGGTGACTGTTTTCTTGGAACACTGTGTCCAGGCTGTGAGTCTTGGCTCAAGCAATCTACCCTGGCAAATCTCCATCTGCCTGTTTAATAATGTACAGCCAATCGGCCATTAACTGCAGATTAAAAAAAAAATTTGGTTGTTGCTGCTGCTGTTGGTTTTCGGTCTTTTTCTTCCGGGTACTTGGTGGTGGTGGTGGTGAAAACAAATTTTCTCTGGCCGGCGTCCAGGGCAACCACAATCTACCCTGGCTGGAGGATCCTGGCAGAGTCCACCTGCCTTTGCCCACCCCTCTCCTGCCCCACCAAGCCCAGGCGCCAAAGTGCCCGCTCCCACCTCCACATTCCTGGAGACGCCTTGGGCCGGCTACCTGAGGGGGGCCACAGGGAGGTCTAGGAGGGCCGAAAAGAGGAAGAGGGATGTACCAGCAGGGGCAGAGGGGTGGCAGAGGGAGCCCAGCTCTACACGGGGCCAGTGCTCCCCAGGAATTCCACTCCTGTCTAGCCAGAGTCAGGAGCCGAAGGAGGAGCTGATGTGGCCCAAGCAGGTGTGAGGAGCTAAGTCAAGAGCCAGGTGGCAGCCAGGCTCGGTGGCTCAGCCTGTAATCCCGCGCTTTGGGAGGCCGAGGTGAGTGGATTGCCTGAGCCCGCGGGTTCGAGACCCGCCTGGGCAGCGAGACCTCATCTCTACAATAAATAAAAAAATCAGCCGGGCGTGGTAGCGCGCGCCTGGAGTTCCAGCTACTTGGAAGGGTGAGGCGGAAGGATCGCCAGAGCCCAGCAGGTCGAGGCTGCGGTGGCCGGCAGCGGCCACTGCACTCCAGTCTGGGCGACAGAGTGAGGCTCCAACTCAAAAAACAAAACAAAACAAAAAAAGAGCCAGGTGGCAACCTCAGTCCCTCTCCTGGGCTTCCACTTTCCTTTCCATGTGAGAGTCTGGACCTGCAGTCAGATCGGGGAAGTTCAAAAGCAAAGACTCAGAGAAGCAGTTAGGGCCTGGGAGGGAAACACTGGCTCTATAGGAAGATGCTCAGCGCACAGAAAGGTTCCACGCGATCTGCAGCACCTGCCAGATCTTCCTCACCTCTCTAGCCTGGCAAGGCACAGCCACCCCACACACATGAGCAAGGTAGTGCCACGGGTGGCAAGAGCTACCAGGCACCAGGGGCTGGAGTCCTGTGGTTCCCTAGTGACCCTGGGCCAGTACCACGCCCTCTTTATGCCTCCACCGGCCTGCTTGCTAGGTCACAAGCAAATTAGCTGGGGTCCCCTATCCCACCTGAGAATCGTGACCAGAAAGGGGCTGCCAAGGCCAGACGCAGGGCACCCACAGGAGCCCATAATGGTGATGACGACAATGTGTCTTAGCTCCTTGTTGTCACTGACCCAAGGTCACAGGCTCATGAATGATGGAGGCAAGACTTAGACGCAGGCTGTGGCCGCAGGGGTCTTCACCATGCTGCCTTAGGGACTCCATTCACAGGAGTGGCCCAGGCCCCACTGCCAGGAGCCCCGGGCAGCCCTTCGTGCCTGCCTGCACATCTGAGCCTGTGACCCCTCCTCCTACCATCCAGCCTCCCAGCCTCCCCTCACACCTGGGTGGGGTCATCAGCCTCCCCTTTCCTTTACTTACCTTTTGTTCCCTAGACCCCCAGGGGCTTTCTGCTTTCCCCTCCCCCCAGGCCGAGACACACGCAGCCACAGCCACACAATCATGCACACCTACACATTTTCTCATACACACACACACACGTGCACTCATGCACCACACACAGCACAGGTACTTAAACTCATGCACACACACACGTGTGCACCCACAGGCACAGAGATGCAGGTACACAAACACTCCATGCACACCTACTCCCATGCATTAAGGCCCCGAAAATCCTCACTAGCAGACGCTCACCCCACATGGGCGCATGCCCACACATACACACTCCCGTGCATGCACTCGCACACACAAACACAAGGAATACAGGCACACTCATGAGCTCCAGCCAAGGGCGGCTGGGCGCAGGCACCCACGGGCTGTCTGGGCAGGCAGAGCTGGACAGGTGTCCACCATTCCCCCGGGGGTTATTCTGAAGGCGAGAAAGCTGCTGGCTAATAATACCGCAGCGCATTCCTGGCTCGAGATAAGCGGGCCCAAGCATCCTCGGCACATTCCAGCCTTGGTGTCTCACTCCTGTGGATTCCACGCCCCCAGCGCCGTCCTGAGGAACCGCAGAAGCCGGCGCCACCGGCAGGCACAGGCGCCTTGGCCAGGGGCCGGCCACTTTCCCTTCCAGTCTGTCTCCCCGTCTCCATGGACCCCAGGCCCATGTGGGCCTGTTTCCCCTCATCTAACCAGGGAAGGAGAGGGCAGGTCTGTGTTCATCTTCGGAAGTGGACCCAACGATACGCCGTCCTTACTCACATGTCCGTCCACCCTCGTCCCTTCAAGCTAGGCCAGCACTCACCGCCATGTTGCCCTGAGCATCGAATACTCAGTGCCTGGGCAAGGCCTGGAACGGGAGGCTACGGAGCCCCTCCTGGAGGGGGGTTCAGCATCTTATCTCATCGGCATTGTGGTTATTTGCCAGGTGAGGGGACTGAAGCTCAGACCACATGGCGACAGAGTCAGAAATTCGGACCCTGAGCCCAGTCTTCCAACTCCAAAGTCACAGCTCTTCCCCTCCTGGCCAACTCCTGGAATCACATCTTTTCAGTGCCGTTGGGTAGATCAGGAACGGTACTCTCTGGGGGAAATGTGCGTTTATTACAGGTTCAGAAACAGTGGCATGCTCCCCCAAAGCATCAGGCATTCGGGGGCTGTGCTGGGGCCTCTGCAGCTGCCTTCAGCTGGGAGGGGCATTCCTGAAACAGGGGACAGGAGGACGTGAGCCCCTCAATCCCCTGAGTCCCAGAGGGCACTGGAGGAAACAGGAGCTGTAAAGATGGAGACAGGGGCTCCCTCACCCGTGGGGCCAAGAGGGAGGGCTCTTGAATTTTGGGGTTCGGGTCGGATGAAGGGCTGAACTTAGGAACAAGGCAGGTCCCTGGGGATGACATGAACATAGAGTCCTGAGGGTGCAGGAGAAGGGGCAACAGGGCCAGGAAGGGTCAGGCGGAGATATAAAGACAGGAGCGGGGTCTGGATGGCCCGGAGAACAAGGTGGCAGGAAGAAAATGGAGATGCCGCCATGCCAAGGAGCAGGGCTGGCACAGCCTGTGGGACCCGGAAGATCAAGGAGCAGCCCACACCTCGGCCTCACTCCCTGCAGCCCAAGCAGCGTTTTAGGGCTGTGGTTCTAACATCTGCATGTACGCACACTCACACACACTCACTCACAAGTTCACACACGCATACAGACACACATGCACACACACATACACACATACACATATACTTATTCACACACATGCATACACACACATACTCATACACACACTCACACTTTCACAAACAGGCATACACACACACACATTCTCACACGCATACACTCTCACACATTCACATAAACTTACACACATACACACTCACACACTCTCAAACACACTCACACACACTCACGTACACACTCACATGCACACGCATCCAAACACATATACACACACATCAGCTCACACACACTCATACAGACACTCTCACTCACACTCTCACACACACTCCCATACAGACACACACACATATACACACTCTCATATACACACATATTCACAATCACACTCAAACACATTCACACACACACTCACCCCTAAACCTCAAGTGTCCCCGGACCCCTTAGCCCCTCTGGCCTGGAGCTGTCTTGGGAATGCCTCAAACAAGATCACAGAGCAGGGCTGTGGCTTCCCCAAAGGTGCCCTGGATCTCAGGAAGACGGCCAGGAAGAGAACCCAAGTGGCCCTCAGCCTCAGTATCCCAGAAAGCAAGCAGACTAGCCAACAGAACCGAGGCATAAGACCTTCTCACCCGAGGGAGGAGAGGAAGGAAGCAGCCTGGGGACCCTGGGGGTGATGTCCTCAGCCCCAAGGAGACAGGCTCAGGGAGGGCCAGAGTAGTGTCCCAAGTTGGAGAGCAGCTCAGAGAGGGCAGGACCTTGACTGGCAATGAAACACACCCAGGGGCATGGGGAGCAGGATCACAGTGGAGAGGGGTGTGTTCCCACAAGCCCACCCTCAGGCTGTCCTGCCCCACCCGGTGAGGCAGCTGTGCTTCCCAGAGCCCAGTGACCCCTTGGCCAGCCCCTTCCGAGCCAGCCAGGCAGCCTTACATGGACATCCCTGGGACACAGCATTTATAGGATGAGACATCCAGGAAGACAGCCGTGGACCAACCCCCACCAGTCCAACTTCCCCCCAAGGTGCCGCTCTCCTCCCACTGTCTCTCCGCACACCCACCCAGCCCTCCAGGGCCCCCTGGGAATAGGGTGGTAGGACTGACAGGTCAAGGCTTCTGATTCTCCAGGTGGGAATCCTGGAGGGAAAGGGGAAGAGGAGGAGAGGAAGAGAAACTCGGAACTAGGAACCCATCGAAAAAGTGGGCAAGTATCCCCAGTTGATGGTTAAAAGACAAGGCAATGATGTATGTCCATGCATGATCACTACAGAAAAAGACAGAGAGGCTAGACAGAGCACAGCCTCCAAGTTCATCTTGCCTGCCTGAAACCAACCAAAACGAGCTATTTCTGAGATAATCAGAGAAAGATGAACACACATGGGGTAGGGAGTAGCTGATCTTAAGAAAGTATAATTAGTAGCTGGGGTCTGTAGTTCACGCCTGTAATCCCAGCACTTTGGGAGGCGGAGGTAAGAGGATTGTCTGAGCCCAGGGGTTCGAGACCAGCCTGGGAAACTTGGCGAGACTTCGTCTCTACTATAAATCAATAAAATACATTTTTTTAAAAAGAAAGAAATTATTATTAGTTACCTTAACTGTGATAATGGTATTATGGTAATATCAAAATAAAAAGTCCTTATCTGTTCATGATACATACTGAAGTATTTAAAATGAAATGATATAATGTCTGGGAATTGCTTGAAACACTCCAGGAAAAAAAAAAAAGGAGGAGGAGTGAGGGGGAACAGATAAACAAAAACAGCAAAAAGCCGATGGTTGTTGAAGCAGGGGGCAGGTACAAAGGAGTTCATTATACTATTCTTGCTACTTCTGGATGGGTTTTAAATCTCCCATGGCAAAGAATTCACACACACACACACCAAAAACACATTAGGAGGGGAAGTTCGTCTGATCCCATGTTTCCTAAAGTGTGACATTCAAGATGATTTTAGTTGGAAACCTAGGTTGACAATTTCATTTCAATACTTACGTATTTAGAAAAATTAAAAATCCACCACTACAGATCAAGCCCATAAATCCCATCAAGGTTGAAAAAGCAAGTTGTTTTTAATGAAGTGAGTGACAGAATGGGATGGTGACAACTGACATGGTCACACGGGAAAGAAGAATGCATGCCTGACAGCAGCTTGGAAATGGAGAGCTCACCCAACTACCCGTGGGGAGGACACACAGTCCCACATGGGAGTCACCCATTCTCCGCTCAAACCCTTGTCCACATCCTGAACACGCAGCTACACAGCTACACCTGAGACATCAGCCGCAGAGGAAGGCAGGCCGCGGGTGGGCGGCCGGCTTGGATGGAGAGCGACAATGGCAAATAATAATGACAGCAGCACTGGCCGCTTGCAAGAGCAGCTCTGGCCTGGTTCTCTGCTTCCATCTTCTCTGATGCCCACACAGCCCTCAGGGCTAGACCTCAGCATGCCCATTTTACAGATGGGTAAAGTGTGACTGACAGATAAATGACTCCCTCAAGACCTCAAGGCCAGCGGGTAGCAGAGCTGGGATGTGAACCCACGTCTCTCTGACGCCCAAGCCTCACTTGTTGGACCTCCCCAACAGGCAGGCAGGCAGGCAGGAACCTGGGGCCCAGGGGAGAGCTGAAGCAATGAAAGAGTTGGAAAGGAAGGCAAGAGGGAGAGGAAGGAAGAGAAGGCGGGAAGGCCTGGGCTGCATGACAGGTTTGGGGACCCCGAACAGTTGTCACACAGGACTCAGTAGGAGGGGAAAGACAGCAGCACGCTGAATGAAGATTAGACCAGGAGGAGGACTGGAAGATAGTGGGAACGGAAGGCTGCGAGCCTCAGTCAAAATTTCGCATCGCTCAGCCTGTAATCCCACGCCTTGGAAGGCTGAGGTGAGTGGATTGCCTGAGCTTGCGGGTTCGAGACCCGCCTGGGCAGCGAGACCTCATCTCTACAATAAATCAAAAAATCAGCCGGGCGTGGTAGCGCACGCCTGTAATTCCGGCTACTCGGAAGGCTGAGGCGGAAGGATCGCCGGAGCCCAGCAGGTCGAGGCTGCGGTGGCCGGGAGCGGCCACTGCCCTCCAGTCTGGGCGACAGAGTGAGACTCCAACTCAAAAAAAAAAAAAAAATTTCGCATCACAGCTCTGTGCTTTGGGCTGGAACTGCACCAACTTGGTGTGGTAACGCAGGGTGTCCCTTGCCTCCTGAAAACTCTACTACGTGGTCTAAAAGCGTGTGGTTAATAAGATGAGGAAATGGGTGTTATTTCCCAAAATGGGAGGTTCACAAGGGAAACAGCAGTACAGGGTCCATTCACTGTCCACCCAGAGCCCGAAACAGGCCTGAAGACAGAGGGGCGAGTGTGGTGTCCTGGAAGGGGCCACCACCTGCTTGCCCAGGTTTCTAACCGCACACTCTAGGAAACTGGGGGTGGAAGGGGAGGGAAACAGCCTTCTTCCACAAAGCTCTCAGCACCTGGGAGATTCCCCGCCCGCCTTCCTGGCAGCCAGGCCCTGTGTCCTGGGATGAGATAGACTGCAGGAAGTCTGGGGAGCGGGGCCACTGGGACAGCTAGAGCACAGGGGTCCTGGCTCCACTCACTCCCTAGCTGTGTGATGCAGGGTGTGCAGCCTGACCTCTCTGGGCCTCCGTGCCCCATCTCCCCGCCTCATCCTTTCTGTTCCCACTAAAACTGGAGCAACAGTAAAAGCAACTTCCTCGCGGGCTGTTTTGAGAAGTTATTGACACAACCCATATGAAGGGCTTAGCTTGGAACCTAGAGTCTAATTGCTTAATCAATGATAACCACTATTCGGTTCCTCTTATTATTCCAGATGACCCTACCCGAGATCCAGACTCGGGCCCTTTGGCGTTCAAGGTTCTGATGAGACGGGACGGAAGGAAGCGCCTGGGTGGGCAGCAGCCGCAGGACACAAGAGGCAGCTGGACGCCTCTGAGGGTGGAAGGCGAGAGGGGCAAGTGGGGGCCTCGGCCTTAGCCTCTCCAGGAATGCAGCCTGGGCTGGGAGGGAGGGGGGGTGAGGGGAGATGCCTCGCCGCTGAGGTCAGGCCCTATTCGGAGCTGGCAGAGTGTTTATCATCATCCTCACGTGTGAGGGGAGGTGGGAGGAGGGGGAGCAGTGCAGAAGGCCTGGGAGGAACTCTCTGGAGGGCCACCTCACCCCCACCCACCCTGGCACCGCACTTGGGGTCCTGGGAGCCCCACCAGTCCCTCCACTGTGAGTGGGGGACAGGGGGAGCGTCCCCTACTCCTCGCCCCTGCCAGGGACACGGCATCCACCCCGCAGTGTGCATCATTTACAAAGCTCTTCACAGCAAGCTAGGCATTGTCTTCATCCTACAGATGAGGCTGGAGTGGTCAAGCTTGCTGCCCAAGGATGTTCACTGATACTAGTCCCATCTCCTGGCCCCCACCCTCGAGACAGGGCTCCCACAGATGGTTGCAGGGAAGGGGGCGTATGAGAACAGCACTGTTTTTCTCGGGTCAGTGCCAGGCAGCTGGGACCCCAGGACTCTCCCTCTGGTCCCCACAGCCCAACTCCTGACCCGCCCCTCTAGGCACTCACCCCGCCAGTGCAAAGGCTCGCCCTTCCCCTGCCCAACACAAGCATTTCTACCCTTGAGATCCCAGCTAAAGGGGGCCCAGTTGCTCCTTCAGTCTCCTGGCCTGACTTCCTTGGCCCCACCACTAGAAGGTGCAGCCCTTGGAATGACCTCAATACCCTCTAGCTCCGGCTCAGCCTGTTTTCTCCTTGGTTTCGAGAAGACGAAGAAAACCACCTGGTTATCCTCACTAATGGTGTCTGGCAGCCATTCCTCTAATGAAGCTTGAACCATCCTGGTCTCAGTTTTTCCTCATGGAAAAAGGGAAAACAACTGACACACAGGAAAATAGTAGGATGTCAAGTCCCCATCAGCAAGCAAAGTCTCCGGGACATATTTGGGGTTTTCCGCTTACATGAAGGCTCCTGTCTCCCTAGATTCCATAGCTCTTTCCTAAATCCTGGGAAGCCAGGCTGCTCCCGCTCGCTCCCTCCTCCCCCAGCAGCCTACAGAACTTTGGAGAACTCTGCCCAGTTAGGGAATCTTGCTCAGTGGCTTTGGCCCCTTTGCTGGTTCAAATCTCAGAAGGTCTCTCTGAACCTCCAATACCTCAGGATACTACACACACACACACACACACACACACACACACACACACACACACACACCGCCCTGCAGCCACAATTCCTGCCTGGGCTCTGTGGTTAACCCACTTTGGTCTCTCTGATTACCCTCTTCCAAACTGATCAAATCAGAGAGAGGGCACACTTTGGCCAACACCACCTTAGCCTCTTCCAGAAGGCAAGGAGACCCCAGGTGTGTCCCCAGAAGGAACGAAAACTCCAGGTTGGGGTGTCCCTTCCGAGTGGTGGAAGCACCTGGAGCCAAACCCTGTGAAGAGGCACTCCCACTCTGGCTTTAAAGGCAGATTTAAAAATCCTCCTGATCCCCTACCCACCGGAGAACAACGATTCACCCATCTTACAAATGGAAGGAGGGATTTGCCCAACCCCTCACAGAGAGCAGGAACCAAAGGTCAAATCTGAAAACTAAAGATGCCTGGACCAGAATGACAAACTTTCATCCCAAATCAGCCCGATGAGACTCCTGCATTCTCCATCCAACCCACCCACGCAGCCATATGAAAAGGCTTTCACACCTCCTAGAGAATAACTATGGGTGAGTGTGATAGTTCTCTGTGTCAACTTGACCAGGCTATAGTATCCAGTGACTTAATCAAACACTAATCTAGGTGTGTGAAGGTATTCTACAGATGTGGTTAAGACTTACAGTCAGTGACCTTAAGCAAAGGAGGTCACCTTCGATAATGTGGGTGGGTCTCATCCAATCCGTTTTTACAAGCAAAAACTGAGGTTTCCTGAAAAAGAAGAGATTCTGCCTCAAGAACCCACAACATCAACACTTGCCTGAGTTTCTAGCCTACCACTTCCCATACACACTTCACACACACCAGGGCCCACAATTGTGCAAGGGAATCCCTTACAATGAATGTCTAAATAGATATGCCCTGTGGGTTCTGTTTCTCTGGAGAACTCTGGCTGATACAGTGAGAAAATAAGAGAAGGCAAGAACTGTGGCAAAGAGCCAAGGTAGAGAGCCCCCACTGGCCATGACTGGGTCAATTTGATCAAAGACCAAAAAAAGGTGACATTGGATTATGATCCATAAAGTTAATGTGTAGGTGTCCACAATGGCATAAATAATTGAATTTTAAAATAGGGGACAAGGGACAGTTCTTTATAGCAGAATTCCAGTGAATAGGTATAGAAGGAGTGAGAAAAATAGAATGCCAAACAAACTCAAATTGAGGGGCGTTCTTCAAAATAACTGGCCAGCACTCTTCAAGAGTTCCAAAATCGTCGGAAACAGAGGCAGAGAAACAGTCCCAGATAGGAGGAGACTCAAGAGACAAGACTACTAAATGCAATGTGGAAATCTTGAATCAGATCCGATTACAAAAGTGTAGTAGTAGGGACACCGGCCAGATTGTACTACGATCTGTAGCCTAGCTAATTGCATCAGATCAATGTGAATGCCCTGGTTTGGATAATTATACAAGGGTTCCATAAGATGTCAACATTAGGGGGAGCTGGATGAAGGGGATATGGAAATTTTCTGTACCATTTTCACCAATTTTCTGTAAGTTTAATTATTTCACAATAAGAGGTAAAAACAAATGCAAACAAACTAACAAAAAACTTGGGTCCTAAGGAGGACACAGACCAGGGTCAGAATGAAAGCCAGAAGAGAGTTAAAGAATTAAGCCCTTTAAGAGGAAGAGGAGTTCGACATGGGAGGGTCCCCAGATGCCCCAGGGACTCAGACAAGGGATACTCAGACTAGCAGCTTAGAAGAAGAAGGCGGGTCGCCCAGAGCGCACCACAAGCAGACCTGACCCAGGGACAGTGGCACAGGTGTTCAACTCCAGGTCATCCCTGGAGAGAGCCAGACTCGGCCACTCACAACAATAGCCACAGTGCCACTACCACCATACCACAGTGTCACAAATCCCTGGCTACCATGAGCCAGGAGCTGCAAAGCGCTTCCCATGCCCAGCTTGTTTAATCCTCACCACAACCCTGCAGGCAGAACTCATGACCCAGCTTATAGATGAGGAAACTGAGAACCAGGGTACTTCAGAAAATGACCCAAGGCCACTTAGCTGGGGCCAGGGGTGGGGGGTGGGGAGGAGTGGGGGACGTGAGTGTATATTTCAAAATAGAAGAGGAGAATAATTCAAATGTTTCCAGCATAAAGAAAAGACTTAAGGTGACAGATATCCCAGTTACATTGATTTGATATTTACAAATTATATGACTGCATTAAATGATCACATGCACCCTGAGAATATGCACATCCATTATGCATCAAATAAAAAATAATTTTTTTAAAAGAATCAGTTCTGACTCCCCGGCCCCCAAATCACAGAACAAAAGACACCTTGACTCCCCCAGTCCAACCTCCTCCTCCATGACGCAAGATGGCTGCGGAGAGCTCACCATCTCCCAAGATAGCCCAGTCCAGAGGGGACCCTTGAACTGTCCTCCCCAGAGGTTCATGAGGCCTCAATAAAGCAGAACACGATGAGCCAGTCTGTGCTCACTTCTTCCACCCAACTTGACTGCAGCCTCTGTCCTGAGACTCTATTCGCAGAGGAGTAATAATAATTGCTGGTATCCACTGCTCTGAGCACTTTGTATGCATTAACGCATTTAATTCTCACAATAATCTTTTGAGGCAGGAGGTATGCTTATGACCATTACAGATCAAGAATTCAAGTCACAAAGAGGCTATGCAACTTGCCCAAAGTCAGAGATGGTGAGCGTGGAAGAAGAAAATCAGGCTTGGGGATCAGCTCAGATCCTCTCCTCAGGCCTCTCCCTAAGCCCGGGTTCAAGTCCCGGTCTTT
This sequence comes from Cephalopachus bancanus, assembly GCA_027257055.1. Lineage (NCBI taxonomy): Eukaryota > Metazoa > Chordata > Mammalia > Primates > Tarsiidae > Cephalopachus > Cephalopachus bancanus. The sequence goes on from JAPVLO010000080.1 coordinate 1,364,383, forward strand.
ACTGGCCATATGGGCACGCTGCTCAGCATCTGAGCCTGTTCCCCTCTCTGTGCCCTGGCGATTATACTCATACCTATCTGGTAGTGGTGCTATGAGGATTAGATTAAATAGACCCTGTGTGCGCAAGGACACAGGAGCCTGGAAGCTGGGTGCCGATACGGGATTCGAACCAGGGTGAGTTCCGTGTGCAGGAGAGGGTAGCAGAGCTTGTTGCTCCTCCAACCACGTGTGACCCACAACGTGACCCACGACTGACCTTCTCCCCTGCTTCCTCGAACAGAACCCAGTCTGAACCCAGACACCTCTGGACACCCTCGCTTGGGTGCCCCAGGTCAGCGCCAGAAGAAACAGGCTGGGGGTTAATCTGTGACTCGCTCTGTGTTCCACGATGTGGCCAGGACACACACATCCGTCCCTCTCCTCCTAATGGCCCCCTGCTAACATCCCACCCGCCTGCTCGCTGTGGGGGGCATTAGCTAAGTCACTCATCAGCCAGAGGCCAGAACCCCTACAGAGAGGGAGCAGGAAGGGGGGGGTGGCAGGGCAGGGGGAGCCTTATGGGTACTCAGCAGAGCCAGGAGAAAGAACTGCCAGAGGGGGGGACATAGGGCCACGGGGTGTCTGCAAGCTGAGGAATCAGTGGGGGCAGAGCAAGGGAACACGGAACACAGGCCGGTCCTTCTGCGGAGCTGCTCTGGCCTGCTGGCTGGTGGATTTCTGGGGCATTAGCTGTTTGTTATTTCTGGGGCACTTAGCTCGTTATTATCCTAGGATCTCAGAAGACTAGAACAAGAGTTATCTATTGAGCAAGAGCCTATCACATGCCAGGATTTTACCTACATTTTCTCTAATCCTCACACCAACCTTGCAGGGTCAGCATGGTAGCAGAAAGATATCAATGTCACCATTTTCACACAGCTGAGGAAATCCGATGTTGGAGGGTGAGTGACTTGGCCGATATAACACATCTCGCATAAAAGGCAAAGTCAGGACCCACCTGACCCCAGCCGGAGGGGCTCCAGCTACATCAGACCACTCTCATGCCACCCAGGTTCTGGAAACGGTTTAGGTCAGTGACTTGGAGGCTCAGAGGGCTACATCTTGACCGCCGGGGAGAGTCCAGCAGGAAAGAATGCTGGATTCTCAGCATCTCAGCAAGTTCTCTCAGCCAGAGGCTGTGTCCCAGGAAGCAGGGGACTGCAAATCCCCGCTGCCAGGCTCACCATGCCCCCGTGGGGAAGAGGGGCCACCAGCAAAGGCCTCTTCCTGCTTGGCTGGCCGCAGCAGGCGGGACAGACCCCCAAGCCAAAAGGAAGAGGCAGCCATGGACCACGGGTCCCTTCCCAAACTGCACAGGGCCAGCCCCTCCCCTCCCTGGCTCCCTCACATGCTTAGAGGGACCCCACCAGCCTTTGTTCCCTCTGCCATATTTCATCATCCGTCCTGTCCTGCCAGACTCCAGAAATTTGCCTCTGCTTTCTCCCCCTCAATTCTCCCTCTCCCATTTGCCCTTCCACTGCTCCGGGTTCCTACCCTCCCCCTCTCTAACTCCTTCAGTCTCTCAGATGCAGCAAACCCCTGTGTGATGTTTACACAGCCCCAGAGTCCGAAACGCCGAAAAATATGAGACCTTTGGGGAGCCACATTCCAGGAAAATGAGAAGCCAGTCACAGCTCAATGTCACTTTTCCCCCAGTCTTGCCCCTCCCTGCTGGTGGGGAGTGGGATGTGTATGTCTGTGTGTGTGTGTCTGTGTGTGTGTCTGTGTGTGAGAGAAAGAGAGAGAGAGAAAGGGACCAAGCCTATTTATTAACCCCTGAACATTTGCCCTAGACTCTATTAATTCAGAGAGAACTTTAAGAAGATTGGGATTGGAGGAGTTAAAGCTTCTTGCAAATTTTTTATAAAGCACACAGGAAATAGCCTCCCCCTCCAAGAACCATACTTGACCCCCACCCCAGACAAATCCGAAGTCAGGAGAACACAGAGACCAGAGGAAGCAGCAACTTCCTCGAGGCCTGCGTCCAGTAGAGTTGAAGAAGCATTTCCGGGGGCAAACACAGGTTATTCAGGTGCTGTCAGAGAACCCCAGCCTCAGAATCACTGGGGACACCAGAAAATAACGCGGGTTCCTAGGTCCAATCCCAGGCCCACTGAGCCAAACTGGACAGGACAGGACTAAGCTTAACAGGCTCACCGGGGCATGGAGAGGCCCACGGACAGTGAATAGTGACCCATGGCTCTGCTCCTTAGTGACAAAGGAGTCAGAAAATAATGAAGTCACAGCCGTGGAGAGTAGAGACCAGGCAGGAGCAGGAGAGATCCTCTCCTGCAGTAAAATCCATCGGACCTTAGAGCCAGACACTCAGACCTGACCTGCTAGCTGCAGTTCTAGTGTAAGGCATTTCATTTCAGTGTCTCATTTGACAGTGCAGACAATCACAACAGCTTCGTGTGTGGTGTTTCAAGGATTAAATGGCACAAGTAGCAAGTAGCCACCAGGCAAAGGATACTCAATAAATAGTGGCTACCAACAAAGCTATTATGATGAAAACCTCTGTAATAATAAGGAAAAAGTAAATTCTTTGGAAAGGTCAACAAAATTAACAAATTGTTAGCTAGACTGGCCAAGAAAATGAGAAAGAACCAAATTACCAGAATCAGAAATGAAAGAGAGGACATTACTACTAGCCTTATAGAAATAGAAAGAATTATGAAGAAATACTATGAATAAATTAGATAACTAAGACCGACAAATTCTTAGAAAGATATAAACTACTAAAGCTGACTAAAGAAGAAATAAAAATCTGAATAGACCTTTAATAAATAAGAAAATTAAATTAGCAATCAAAAAACTATTCACAGCCTGGCACGGTGGCTCATGCCTGTAATCCCAGCAATTTGGGAGGTAGAGGCAAGAGGACTGTCCGACTTCAGGAGTTCAAGACCAGCCTGAGCAACATGGTGAGACCTCATCTCTACAATAAATAAATAAATAAAACTAGCCAGGCATGGTGGCACATGCCCGTGGTTCCAGCTACTTGGAAGGCTGAGGTGGAAGGATTACCTAAGCCCAGCAGGCCGAGGCTGTGGTGGCCATGAGCATGTCACTGCACTTCAGCCTGGAGGACCGAGTAAGACTCCGACTCAGATAAACAAGTAAGAATCAGTATCAGTTCTTTACAAACTTTTCCCAAAAATGGAGGAGAAACAGACACTTTCCAAGTCATTTTATGAGGCCAAAACCAGACAAAGACATTTAGATAAAGAAATAAAGGATAGGCCAGGTGTGCTGGCTCATGCATATAATCCCAGCACTTTGGGAGGCTGAGGTGAGAGGGTTGCCTGAGCCCACAGGTTCAAGATGAGCCTGGGCAACTTGGCGAGGCTTCATCTCTACAATAAATAAAAGAAATTAGCCGGGCGTGGTGGTACGTTCCCGTAGTTCCAGCTACTTGGAAGGCTGAGGTGGAAGGACCAGCCTGGGAGGCAGAGTGAGATTCTGACAGGAAGGAAGGAAGGAAGGAAGGGAGGGAGGGAAGGGAGAGAGAAAATGAGAGAAAGAAAAGAAAGAGAAAAAAGAGAGGATAAAGAAAACTAAAGACTTATGATTAGAGATGTAAAAATCTTCAATAAAATTCTAGCAAATTGAATACAAAAATATATAGGAAGAAGAATAATACACCACGACCAAATGGGATTTATCCCAGGAATGCAAATGCTTAAACATTTGAAAGTCAACTACTATAATATACTATATCAATAGAATAAAAAGATTAAAACCACAAGATCATTTTTAAAGTAATTTGAAAAAAAATTTTCATGATTTAAAAAACTGTCAACAAACTAGGAATAGAAGGAAACTTGCTCAACCTGATAAAAGACATCTATGAAAAAACCACAGCTAACACAATGCTTAGAGCAGTGAAAGACTGGATATCTGCTCCCTAAGGTCAGGAAAAAGACAAGGATTTCTGTTCTTGCCACTTCTAGTCAAAATTGTACTAGAGGTTCTAGTCAGGACAATCAGGAAAAAAGAAAAAGTGAAAAAAAGAAGGAAACAAAAAGCAGCCAGGTTGGAAAGGAAGAAGTAAAACTATATCCACAGATGACATCATCTTGTATGCAGAAGATCCTAAGAAATCCATTTAAAAACTATTGGAACTAATAAATGAGTTCGTCAAGGTTGCAGGATAAATCATTAATATATAAACATCGATTGTATTTCTATACATTGGCAATGAACAATCTGAAAATGAAATTAAGAAAACAACTCCATTTATAATAGCATCAAGAAGAATGAAACACAAATAAATTTAACAAAAGAAGTAAAAATAATATATATTCTGAAAACCATAAAATATTATTGCAAGAAAGTAAAGAAGATGTAAATAAATGGAAAGACATCTCATGCTTGTAAATCAGAAGACTCAAAACTTTATTAAGATGTCAATACCCACCAAATTGATCTGCAGAATCAGCGCAAACCCTATCAGAATCCCAGCTTGTTTCTCTTCAGAAATTGACAAGCTGATATTAAAACTTTCTCAAGGGACCCAGAATAGCTAAAACAATCTTGGAAAAGAGCAAAGTCAGAAGACTTACACTTTCCAATTTTGAAACTTACTACAAAACAGCAGTACTCAAAATAGTGTGGTACTGGCAAACGGAGAGACATGTAGATCAATTAAATTGAATTGAAAGTCCAGAAATAAATTCTTACATCTATGGTCAGTTGACTTTGACAAGAATACCAAGATAATTCAGTGGGGAAAGAACAGTCTTTTCAATAAATGGTGCTAGAACAAATGGATCACCACATGCAAAAGACAGCACTAACCTTACCTCATATCATATTATAAAAATTAATTCAAAATAGAGGAAAGGACTATATTTCACAGCCAAGATTATAAAACATTCAGAAGAAAACAGAGATAAATCTTCATGAATTTAGATGTGGCGATGAATTCTTAGATAGGACACCAAAAGCATAAGCTACTGAATTGGACTTATCAAAATTTACAACTTTTATGCCTCAAAGTAAAAAGACAACCCACAGAATGGAAAAAGATATATTTCAAATCATATATTTGATAAGAAACTTGTATCCTGAACAAAGAAAGAACTCTTATAGCTCAATAATAAAAGACTAATAACTCAATTTTTGACATGGGCAAAGAATCTGAAGAGTTATCTCTCCAAAGAAGATATACAAATAACCGATAAGCACAGGAAAAGGCACTCAATTTGTCATCAGGGAAATTAAATCAAAGCCATGATGAGTTACCACCTGACATTCACTAGAATGGCTGTAATCAAAAAGCCAAATAATAACAAGTGTCAAAAAGGATGTGCAAAAACTGAAACCTTCATAAATTTCTGGTGAGAATGTAAAATGGAGCAGCTGCGTTGAACTGTGTCCCTCAAAAAAGAAGTGTTAGTCAGGGCACGGTGGTTCATGCCTGTAATTCCAGCATTTGGGGAGCTAAAGCAGGAAGATTATTAAAGGCCAGGAGTTTAAGACCAGCTTAAGCAACATTGTGAGACCTCCGTCTCTATAAAAATTTAAAAAAAAATAGCTAAGTGTAGTGGTGTGCACCTGTAGTCCCAATTACTCTGGAGGCTGAAGCTGGAGGATCGCTTAAACCCAGAATTACAGGTTACAGTAAGCTATCGATCATGCCACTGCACTCTAAACTGGACAACAGAAAGAAACACTATCTCTTAGAAAAATAAAAATTATCAGGGCACAGTGGTTCATGCCTGTAATCCCAGCACTTTGGGAGGTGGAGGTGAGAGGATAGCCTGAGCCCAAGGGTTCCAGACCAGCCTGGGCAACTTGGCAAAACCTCGTCTCTACAATAAGTAAAAAAAAATTTAAAAAAAATTAGCCGAGCATGGTGGCACGTACCTGTACTTCCAGCTACTTGGAAGGGTAAGGCAGAAGGATTGCCTGAGCCCAGCAGGTGGAGGCTGCAGTGGCCATGAGCATGCCACTGCACTCCAGCCTGGATCACAGGGTGAGACTCTGACTCAAAAAAAAAAAGTAAAAAATAAATATAAAATTTTTTTTAATTGTTAAAGTCCTAACTCCCAGTACCTCAAATGTGACCTCCTTTGGAAGTAGGGTCTTTACAGACTTAAGATAAATGAGGTCATTAGGGAGGACTTTAATCAATATCCTTATAAAAATGTGGACACAGAGACAGATAGACATAGATAAAAGATAATGTGAGATGCAGGGAGAACACCACGTGAAGACAAAGGATTCGAGGGATGCATCTACACACCAAGAAACACCCAAGATGGCCAGCAAGCCACCAGAGCTGGGAAGAGGCAAGGAGAGAATCCCTCTACAGGGTTCAGAGGAAGCACGGCGCTGCCAATATCTAGATTTTAGATGTCTAGCCTCCAGAAATGTCAGACAATAAATTTTTGTTGTTTTAAGTCACCAAGTTTGTGGTGACTCAAGTCACCTAAGGACACACACCCAAGAGAAACGAAAACATATGTCCACACAAAAACTTGTACATGAACACTCATGGCAGTGTTGGTTATAATAGCCAAAAGGTGGAAGCAACCCAAATGTTCACCAGCTGATGAATGAATAAGCAAAATATGCTATACTCATGCAATGGAATACTACTCAACCATAAAAAAAAGTGAAGCTGCAACATACATGAACCATGAAAACATTATGCAAAGTAAAAGAAACCAGTCTTGAAGACCATATATATGAAATCTCCAGAGCAGGCAAATACATAGAGACAGAAAAATGGTGGTTGCTTGGGACTTTGGCTGGAGGGGGAGGGGTTGAACACAGGGATTACGGGCGTAAGCTAAACAGCACAGGGTTTCTTTCTGAGGTGATGAAAATATTCCAAAATTGACTGTGCTGATGATCATACAACTCTGTGCATATACTAGAAATCATTGAATTGTACACTTTATTTTTATTTTATTTATTTATGTATTTGAGTAGGAGTCTCACTCTGTCTCCCTGGCTGAAGTTCAGTGGCGCCTCACAGCCACCACAGCCTCTGCCCACTGGGCTCAGGAGATCCTTCCACCTCAGCCTTCCAAGTAGCTGGAACTACAGACCACGCCCGCCTAGTTTTTTTTATTTATTGTAGAGAGGAGATCTCACCAAGATGTCCAGGCTGGTCTCGAAACCCTGGACTCAGGCAAATCTCTTGCATCAGCCTCCCAAAGTGCTTGGATTACAGGCATGAACTACTATGCCTGACTGAATTATATACTTTAAATGGGTGTATTATACGGTATGTGAATTATACCTCAATAAAGTTGTTACCAAAAAAAATACAAGGGAAGCCCTCAACCCCAGAAAGTTTGCTAAATGCATGGCTGTGTTTGGTGCTAACAGAGAGAAAAAAGCAGAAACGGATCTCCTTGAGCCACAGACCCGTGGTCCTCAAATGTGGCTGCTAAGGAGATTCACGTGGGAACTATTCTTAAAATAAACTTTATGGCCGGGCGCGGTGGCTCATGTCTATAATCCCAGCACTTTGGGAGGCCGGGGTAAGAGAATTACCTGAGCCCACAGGTTCGAGACCAGCCTGGGCAACTTGGCAAGGCCTCATTTCTATAATAAATCAAAATTAGCCAGGCATGGTGGTGCGTTCCTGCAGTTTCAGCTACTTGGAAGGTTGAGGCAGAAGGATCACCTGAGCCCAGCAGGTTGAGGCTGTGGTGGCTGTGAGCATGCCACTGCACTCCAGCCTGGATGACAGAGTGAGACTCCAACCCAAAAACTAAAATAACATAAACTTTATTAAGAAATGGCTGACATGCAGTAAAATGCATCCCTCTTAGGATTAGAGTTCAATGAGTTTTGACAAGTGTGTGCACCTGGATAATGACCACAATCAAAATAGAGAACATTTTCAGCCCCCAAGAAAGTTCCTTCATGCCCCTTTGCAGCTAATCTTCCCATTACCCCCAATTTCAGATAACTACCAATCATCTCTTTGTCACTAGAGTTTTGCCTTTTCTGAGTTTCATCAAAAGGGAATCATGCAGCCAGGCATGGTGGCTCATGCCTGTAATCTCAGCACTTTGAAAGGAGGAGATGAGAGGATTGCCTAAGTCCAGGGGTTCGAGACCAGCCCGGGCATCTAGGTGAGACCGCATCTCTACAATAAACTAAAAAAAAAAAAAAAAAAAATTAGCTGGGTATGGTGTTGCATACTTGTAGTTCCAGCTACTTGGAAGGCTGAGGCAGAAGGATGGCCTGAGCCCAGCAGATTAAGGCTGTGGTGGCCGTGAGCGTGGCACTCCAGCCTGGGCAACAGAGTGAGACTCCTACTCCAAAATAAAAGGAGGGGGGGCGGGAAATCACGCAGTCTGGACCCTTCTTGTCATCTGGCTTCTTTCACTCAGCACAATATTTTTGAGATTCATGCACACTGTTTTGCCTAGTGACGGTCTGTCCTTTCTTATTGCTGAGTTGTATCCCACTGTACTGGGATACTGTGATTTCTTTATTCTTTTGCTAGCTGTTGAATACCAGGTTTGAAGCTATTGCGAAGAAAGCTGCTATGAATATTTGTGTACAAGTCCTTTTGCAGACATGCTTTCCTTTCCCTTGGCTAAACATCTTGGAGTGGAATTGCTGGGTCACACAGTCAGTGAATGTTGAACTTTGTTAGAAATATTTGGTCAGACTGTTCAGGGTGACCATGCCATTTGACATCCCCACCACCGGTTGTCACTTTAAAAAATCTCAGTGCCCAGACCAAGTCATACCCCAAGATAATTAAATCAGAATCATTGGGGAGTAGGACCCAAACATGGATGTTTTTAAAGCACCTGGGTGATTCGAATGTGCAGACAGGATCTCAAACCACTGCTAGAGACCTCAAGGACCAGGAGGCAGGTACACAGGCACAAGACATATTGCATGCACCCATAATTTCCCCCACGCTTCCTTGATGATAGTGAGAAAGAGGAGGACAAACAAATACAAATATCCAGCCTTGACATCACCGTCCTCAGCAAGCTTTGCTGCTCTCTCAAATTCTCCCCACCTTTCACGAGGTAGGAGAAGCAGAGAAATTAAAAAAAAAACTACATAAATATTAGCATCTTTATGACCACTGAATTTTGAGCTTAGCATTTTAGCTGGGTTACCATTTTCAGTGTTCACCTGATCTCTACAAGATAGGTCTCAAAAGAATCACCATGTTACAGATGAGGAAACTGGGGCTCAGAGAGGTTCACAAACTTGCCCAAGGTCACACAGCCACTTATCGATGCAGCTGGGCTTAGACTTAAGTCTGTTTCCAAAGCCAAAGAGCTTAAACACTCCACTAGGCTCAGAGCCATCGATGGGTCCTGGGGCCATGAACCTCTTCCCACCCAGCTATTTCTGATAGCAGGAGAATACAAACCTCCAATCCGACTGCAAAGGAAGGCTACAGGTGTGTTTACGAGAGACTAGCAGGAAAGGTGATGTGCAATGTGACTGAAAGGTGGGGGTTAATTATGGGATTTCCTTTCCTTTCAAGCATAAAGGATGAGATTTAAGTCCTTCTGGTATAGAGGAGGAGACCAAGCCATTGGTAGTGCCAACTCCCTGCACCCCGGCTGGCACTCGGGACAGGAAAGTGCAGGGCCTGGAGACAGGGTAGGACAGAGCTAAGGAAGGAAGCCTGTGAGTGAGAAAGAGTCACCCTGAGGCAGAGACCTGGACCATCTGCCTGCCCGGCAGCTGCCTGGCCCTACCATTTAACTCTTGTCTGACCTGGAGCAGACATAGGGCATTTGGCTGAAAGCAGTCACTGTCGTCAGCTGAAACTGCTATTTTTAAACTAAGGGGCAGCCCGGCTCGGTGGCTCAGCCTGTAATCCCAGAACACTGGGAGGCCGTGGTGAATAGATTTCCTGAGCCTGCAGGTTCAAGACCAGCCCGAGCAACTTGGAGAGACCTCGTCTCTACAATAAATCAAAAAAAATTAGCCGGGCGTGGTAGCATGCACCTGTAGTTCCGGCTACTTGGAAGGCTCAGGTGAAGGGTCTCTGGAGGCCAGCAGGTCGATGCTGGGGTGGCCGTGAGTATGCCACTGCACTCCAGCCGGGTGACAGAGTAAGACTCCAACTCAAAAATAATTCATTATTAAAAACTAAGGGGCAAATCAAGAAAGAGAAAAGCATTTCTCAAAACGTAACCGGGGGCTAGTGGAAGCTGGGTGCTTGCCACTCAGGAACCCTCTGTGCTGTCTTTGCAACTTTTCTATAAATCTAAAACTATTCTAAAATTTAAAGTTTGCTTAAAAAATAAATAAATGCATAAATAAAATGTACCTGGAGGCTGCAGAGTCATATAGCAGGAGACAGAGGAGAAAAGCAAAACAGAAGAAAGCCTTTGGGGTACACATACAGCACAGGTGCTAACATAAAAATGGAAGACAAATTCTGGGACATTCATTTTAAATCCTCAACAGAAGAGAAGTAACTGGGGACAGATAAGGACCCAGGTGAGAGGTGAGGATGAGAACTAGGGAGGCTGAGAATATGCTTCTTTCAGGAGATATGGGGGGAGGATGGAGAGTGGAGTCTCCGTGAACCATGGTGGTGAGATTCTAATGCCAGAAGCAAGTCCTTTTCTGGAGCTTCTGTTTCTCTTGCTCGTTGTCCTTCTGTCTTCCCTTCTCACTGCTCCCTACCCCTTGATCCCAGGGCAGCACCAGAATTATGCAGAAGGTGCCTGTTCCAAGGTGTCATTAGCCAAGCTGGCAACCCTCACGGGGTCTCAGAGTTGACTCTGCGTGTTGAGGCCACCATGAGTCCCGCTCACCTCGCCAAACTGCAAAGAGGAGTGAAAACCTTTTGTGGATTACGAAGTACTGGGTGGGCAGAGGCGACCCAGTGTTCACAGCAAGTCTGCTCCTAACGGCCCCAAACTGGAGAACACCCAAATGGCAATCAACAGGGGAATGGATAAGTACATTGCGGTTTCTTCACATAATGGAATACAACACGGCAATAAAAAAGCATGAGCCCCTGCAACCTGCGTGAACGCAGAGGAGCCTCCCAGACATAATGTCGCGTGATATAAGCCAGGCGAGAAAGCAAACATTCTGTGTGACTCGATATCTATGAAGTTCAAAAACAAGCAACGCTAATCTCTGATGATACAGACAGGGAGAGCAATTACCTCTGGGGACACTGACTTGGAGGCGAGCATAAGGGTTGTTTGGTGGGGGCCGGGAGTTGTTCTGGATCTTGATCTGGTTCATAGACATGTATAAATTTGTCAAGATGTCCATTTGAGTTTTGTATACTTGACAGTATGAGAGTTACACCCTGATTAGAAAAAGGAAAATGATGAGGATTAAACATGACTTGGGGTGCCCTCTGTGTTGGGAGGTTGGAAGGCTCTTTGGAGAGGAATTCAAAGTGATATTGCTGCTGCTTCTTTCCTGCTCTCATCCACCCCTTAGCATCTCCCCAGATTGGAGGAGTCTCTTTATGTTCCTTTATTCCAGCCTTTTATTCCTTCACTGGCACCCCCTCTATGGGCCAGGCACTGTTCTAGAAGCTAGGGTATAACGCAGCTCTCAGTCTACCAACATGTAGGTAACATCAACTATGAGCCAGCACCAAGGCCCACCTCTACTGGCAGGAGAATTTTCTCTCAAGCAGATCCCAGTGGCAAAGAGCTGGGCACAGAGTATCTGGGCTCCTTTCCAAGCTTTGCCTATCGTTCCAAGAAAGGAGAAAGGTGCCTACTGTATACCACTGTGCAATTAATCCTCTACAGCCCAGCTCACATACCTGGAAGGCAACACGGGGAGAGTTCAGACCCAGATACGCCTGATTCCTACATCCCTACCCTTCCCACCATTCCCCCGGCCTTTCACCCCGCCCTGTTTCTGGGCAGCTGTGTAGTCAGCTTCCAAGGCAGGATCAGTGACCCCCATTGATCCTCGTCCCCTGGTATTCAAGCCCTTATGAAGGTTCCTCCGGCAATGAATAGGGCTGACCTGTGTAACCAACAGGATATTGTAGAAATGACAGTGTGTCCTCTAAGACTGGGGCATAAAAGACATTGTGGCTACTGCCTTGCTCTCTCTTCATTCTCTCTGGGGAAACCAGTCACCATGTTGCGAGGACACTCAAGCAGCCCTCTGGAGAGGTCCATGTGGCAAGAAACTGAGGCTGCCTGCCAACAGCCAGCCCTAATTTGCTAGCCACATGACAGAACTGCCTTGGAAGAGGATCCTCAAGCCCCCGAAGGGCCTTGAGGACATTGCCGCCCCAATCAACATTTTGGCTGCGAGAGACCCCTAGCTGGAATCAGCCAGCTAAACCACTCCCAGAGTCCCGTACCCTCAAAACAGATATTATTACGAGGTGATCCGTGTTTGATGCCACTAAATTCGCAGGAGCTTGTTAAATTATATCACTGTGTATAAATAAAATAGCCCCTGCCAGAGCCAGGGCTTCATGTGTCCAGGAGGAGTCTGAAGGTGGCGTTAAGGCACTAGGAACCAGCCGCTTATTCGACGGGTGGCCAGGGCAGGGTGAACCGGAGTGAATCGACATCGAAACCCCCAGATGTGGAAGAAGGACTGAAAAAGAGACCAGGCTAAGTGGAAACCCTGGGGCGGCTTTCCTAGAAATGTCTCACACACTTCATCCCACTCGGTAAGTGAAACCACGTGTACCCTGTTACTCTGGCCAAAGTCCGGGTGTTACCCAAACCCATCCCCTCTCTCACACCCAGCATCCGACCCATCAGCAAGGCTCCGGCTTCCCAGCCCCAGCCCCTCTCCACCACCTTTCCTGCAAGCACCATGGACGAGGTCAGCAGCCTCACTCCTGGGGTCCATGTCAGCAGCTTCTGGGCCCACATCCTTGCTCCCACCCTAGTGCCTGCTCCGGGCCAGAGCAGCCTTCTCAAAGTAGAAATCAGATCACGTCCCCAAACCCAAACTCCCCAGTGCTCGCTACTCTTCAGCTGCTTGACCTTCTTCAAGCATGACAAGCTCCTCCTCTCACCTCAGGGCCACGGCACTTGTTCATGCCTTCCTTCACATCATCACCTGGGCCCCACCTCACACAACACCTCCTCTAGGGAGTCTTCCTGGACTACCTGGAAGAATCCCTCTCTATCCCACTGCTCCAGCCCATTCCCTTCGTATCCTGCTTACCCATTTAGTGCCTGGCTCCTCTGTAAGCCTCAGGAGGGCAAAGGCCTTACCCATCCTGTCCATTTAAAACCGCATCTGGCCCATGGAAAGAGCTTAATAAACAGGCATCTCATGAATCCTGCCTAGAAGCAGGTGATGGACGAGATGACCTCTGAGTTGACCCGGCTATAAAACCCAGAGTACAGAGCTCTGTGTGGCTCTGAGCTCCTACTGCCCTTCCCGGCAGGAGGAAAAGGCAGGGCAGTAGTGAAAGCTGTGGTTTCAGGCCGGCTGGGTGGAGCATCCACCGAGTGGGTCTCATTCCCTACAGAGGAAAGCCCTATACAAAGCCCATCTGTTTGGCCACTGCCCTGCCGGTGCACCCTCTTCCCTGGCTGGCCTCCTTGGCTGGGCAGAGCAAGATTGCTGCAGCCCAGGGCATTCTGAGCCCCCAGCATAAGTAGGACGCCTCGGGAAAGCCAGATCACCTTTGGAATCTCCGTCTCCACAGGGGAGACCACTGCACAACAAGGGACCATCCTCTGTCACATCTTTCTGGGCCTCTCTGGGCTACCCAACCCCTCTCCTCAGACCTTTCACTACCAGTAAGTACATCCTCTTAGCCTCTCTAAATGTAACCTGCTGCTGTCAAGAGATGGAATGCAAAAGGAGGAAGGGTAGGTGAGGATGCGGTAAGGTCGGCCAGTAGGCAATGAGGGACAAGTGGAAGAAAGCACCAAGGACGGGGGAAAGAGAGTAGGTGAAGAATTACACCTTGAGACCTTGGGGAAGTCACTCAACCTGTGGTGCCTCAGTTTCCTCCTCTGTAAAACAGCATGAACTCTGGCCAATGTTTAATGCGCTAATGGAATTAAAAGAATAAATCTGAGAATGCAGGTGAAATGCTTTCAAAAAGAATAAATCTGAGAATGCAGGTGAAATTCTTTCAAAGGCCTAAAGCATGGCACAAACGTTCATCGCTATCAAGAGAGACAGATGCAGGAAGGGCGATAGGAAGGGTCGATAAAGAAAACTGGAAGGTTCTGGAGTTAAGGGGCAGGAACTCTGCTCCAGATAAACCGGACAAGGAGGAGGTGGAGGAAGAAGCAGAAACTCACTCTCCATCCAGGGAAGAAAAGACTGAAGGAGCCAGGAAAGCAGAAGACAAGGAAGGGACAGAAAACTCACCACACAGACGTTCCTGCTGCCAGCCCAGCCCTCTGCGCCTCTGCTAGGTGAGCAGCCAGGCTGGAGTCTACAAATGGGAGACGCCCACCACAAGGTGTGTACTTGATTAAGGACGGTCTCTCTGGAGGAAGTGGATTCCTCCCACACCTGCCTAACCAAGGTAACACTTGACCTTGGAGCCCCCAGTTAGTGATCACCAATCACGATGTGCTTGAGCACCTAGCACTCGGCTGGGCACTTCACACACATTATCTCATCGAAGCCTCATAACAGCCTTACGAGGTTGGCTTCTTACGCCCATATCCTTGAGGATGAAACAGGGATGCAGAGAGGTACAGGACGCACCCAAGGCCACCCAGCAAATAAGAAGTAGAGCACGAGATGTACCAGATTCAGGGTCCCAACTGCTCCATGGATGCTTCCTTTTGGAAGCATCCTTCCTCCTCCTTCCATTCACTGAACTCCTCGAAAGGTCAAGTGTGAAGAGAGAAAGCAGGAGGCGAATGGGCAGGGATGGTACCAGCAATAAGGGGAGAAGGTGCAGACACTGGCTGCATGTGAATGGTAAAGAGAGGTCCTTCCACCTTCACCAGGGCTGACCCGCTGGACAGAACAATTCCCCCTCCAGTTCCTAATCCCTCCTGGTGTCAACCTCCCACCCCCATTATCCCTAAAAGCTGATCTACCAAACCTGGGTCCAGGCCTGAGAGGATGCAGCAGAGGCCCAGCCAGTCTGGCCAACCAGACCCCGGCAATCCCTTCTGTCTCCTTGCCTCAGTTTCCCTCTCAAGACAAGTCAAAAAGCATTCATGGGGAAATTGAGAACCAAAATGGAATCTGGCCAATAAATGGGGTGAGACAGTCGCTCATAGGGTTCCAGACCAAGTGAAATCCTGACCTAAATTCTCATCCCTACCTCATGCCCACTTCACCCACACACCCCCTTCTCCCACCCTCGGGGTCTCGTGGCTGTGGACACCGAGCTTTTCCAGGCTGGCCAAATAGGGCCAATTAGGGCTCTGCGTGCCACCACCCCCCACCGAAAGGCACCCCCCAAGCCTACCCCCCCACACTACTCGAGAGCTAGAGAAACACCTTCAAAGGCCCCTCCCTCGCAGCCCAGGCCCCGACAGCCGCCCCCCACCCGGGTCCCCGCGTCCCCTGCGCGCCCCGCCCCCGCCCCCGGCCTTCGCCTTCACCTTGACCTGCGCCGGCTCCCAGGCCCGCGCTTTGCATAAACAAAGAGAGGAGGCGGAGGGCCGCCCCGGGCGCCGCCCCCGCCCCCGGCGCCCCGCTCCGGCCCGGCCCGAGTGCCCTGGGCCCCCAGCCCGCGGTCCCTTACCTTGGCCTGGCATTTCCGATGACAGGAGAAGCTGCAGACTGCAAGAGGGCGAGACACAGAAAGAAAGTTTTAGCCGCGAGGTATGAAATGGAAACTCCGCGAAATCTCCTCCCACCCCCGCCCGCCACCCGCGCTCGGGAGGGAAGGGGGGAAGGAGGGAAGGAGGGACGGGGGGAGGGAGGGGTCGGGGGAGCGGCGGCCGCAGCTCCCCGAGCCTGCGGGGCGGGGGCGCCCGGGACTGCGGACCCGCGGGCGGCGACCCCGCGCCGGCGCCCCCAAGCGCGGGAAGGTGGGGGCGCGGGGGAGGGGGCGGCTCCCCGCTGGACCCCTGCCAGGGCAGAGGTAGCCCGGACCCAGGCCCCACGCCAGCCCCGCCGAGGAATGGGGGCGGCCTTCTCCCCTTACACACACGCCAGGCAGGCAGACAACACCCGCGAACCACAGTCACACGTACTCTGCCCCGGAGACGCACACAGAGACCCGATTCAGGGCCCGGGAGAGGGAGGGTGCACACACCCAGACACACTCCCAGACACTCACACCCGGGACCACCCCCACCCCTACACACAGCCGTATGCACACACCCACCTCGACACACACACACACACACACACACACACACAGACACTCATGCCAGGGAGACCCTCTGGTGCGGGGCACTAACACACACACAATTTCATGGGACACCCTCCAGTCCAGCCCGGCACAGAGTTGTGGACAGATGCTCATACAGACTTCATGTGCATGAGTTGAAACACACACACACACACACACACACACACACACACACACACACACACACGACTTGCCCCCACTCCCACTACCAGAAGCTGGAATCAAATTTCCTATCAGGTTCCCAAAGCCTGGAATGTTCCCCAGCCCTGCCTCACCCCCCACCCTCCAGGGCCCTGGGACTGCACCAAGGGCTTTGGTGGCCTCCTCCCAGCAGGCCCCACGGGTGGGGTGAGGGGTCTCCTGAGCTGGTTTCTGCACTAACTTGGGACCTACTGAGGCAGGCGGGTTGGGGCACTGGCTAGAGAACTGGCTAGAAGAAGAGGCAGAGGAGTCCCCTGACCCCAAATCAATCCTTAACGCAGCCAGGGTCCACAGCCAGCTGCCGGCTTCTCCTGCATCTTCTGTACCCCTCCCCCTTCCAGCTTGGAACCAACCTCCTTCTCCACAGGAGGCCGAAGGGGAGACTGAGGCACAGACTAAGGCCCAGAGCAGCCAGAAGAGGCTCCAGATTCCCCACCTAAGCCTTCTGGTTGGTCTGAGGCATAGGGGGCTGGCCGTGGGGGCGGGGAGAAGCTGGGAGGCCGACTGGGTGGTGCCTGGGATGTGACCTTGGCCCCTGGCCCTAGCCTGGGACCTTCTCAGAGCCTAGTCCTGGCCTAGCTCAGGCCTGTGACTCATCCTGGACTGAGCAAGGCTTTCCTGACCCCACCAGACACCCCACCCAGCTCAGGGACATCTCCATCCCCACCACCAGGCCACGCTCCCCACCCAGCCACCAGAGCCATACCCATCCCTCTAGCCTTTCTGCTTCTCCCTCTCCTGCAGCACTCCCACCAGCCCAAGCGGCAATCCCACCCTTCCAGAGTGTGTTTCTCAGACACCAGCAGGCCCCCAGCCCCACCCTGTGCAGGTAGAGGGAACTTCCCCTTCGCCATCTGAGTCCTACAGTGTGGGCTCCTTCACTGTCTCTCTGCCTCTCTCTGTCTCCCTGTTCCCCCTCCCAGCGCCTTAGGACACTGTGGAGGCTTAATGTTTGCTGAGTTGGACTTAACTGGAGTTTGCATGTACTCCTGTGTAGTCATGCCCACCCCACTCTCAGACTTTCCCTGAGCTGTAGAACCCCCACCCTGACATCTCAGATTCAACCCAGAAAGGCATCCTTAAGGGTCCACTCTTGCCTCCAAGCTCAGTCTAGATGCGAGGGGCATGATGGGAGCCAGGATTCCGCCTCCCTCCAGCCGGACCTCACACTTCTGACAGTTCTCAGAATGCACCAAGCTCTATCCTACCTCATGCCCTCTGCACTTGCTGCTCCAGCTGCCTGAAACACTCTCCCTCACCCTAGCGCCCCATGGTTCACTGGGCCAAATCGCTCTTATGCTTCTGGAATCCACTCCAAGTCACTCGAAAAGACCTTCCCTGACCACCCAAAGCAGAGCAGGTCTGCCAGGTCAGGTGTGGTGGCTCACATCTGTAATCCCAGCACTTTGGGAGGTCGAGGCAGGAGGATTGCTTGAGCCCAGGAGTTCAAGACCAGCCTAGGCAGCATAGCAAGACCTCATCTCATCAAAACAAAGCAGGGTGTGGTGGTGTGCTCCTGTAGCCCCAGCTACTTGGGAGGCTAAGGCAGAAGGGTCACCTGAGCCCTGGAGGCTAAGGGTGCATGCCACTACACTTCATCCTGGGCGACAGCATGAGGCCTCGACTCAAAAATCATGTTTAAAAAGTAGATCTCGGCTGGGCTCGGTGGCTTAGCCTGTAATCCCGCGCTTTGGGAGGCCTAGGTGAGTGAATTGCCTGAGCCCACGGGTTTGAGACCTGTCTGGGCAACTTGGCAAGACTTCATCTCTACAATAAATCAAAATTAGCCAGGTGTGGTAGCGCGCGCCTGTAGTTCCAGCTACTTGGAAGGCTGAGGCAGAAGGATCGCCAGAGCCCAGCAGGTCGAGGCTGCGGTGGCTGGGAGCGTGCCACTGCACTCCAGTCTGGGTGACAGAGTGAGACTCCAACACACACACACACACACACACACACACACACACACACACACACACAAAAGTAGATCTCCGTCCGGGCGCGGTGGCTCAGCCTGTAATCCCAGCACTTTGGGAGGCTGAGGCGAGAGGATTGCCTGAGATCAGAGGTACGAGACCAGCCTGGGCAACTTGGTGATTTTTATTGTGATTTACAATAAATCACACACACACACACACACACACACACACACATGCACACACACAAACAGGCATGGTGGCATGTATCTGTAGTTCCAACTATTTGGAAGGCTGAGGTGGAAGGATCGCTTAAGCCCAGCAGAGCGAGGCCGCAGTGGCTGTGAGTGTGCCACTGCACTCCAGCCTGGGCGACGGCTGAGACTCCAACTCAAAAAAAAAAAAAAAAGTAGATTTCCTATTATTCCTTCCCAACACCCTGGTTATTTCCTGGTTATTTTCTGAAACATCTTAGGCAACTTATCTGTGCCCTCTCTCCCCACATTACACTCCTGAGGGCAGGGAGCGAGCCTGTCTCATTCACACTGTAGCCCCAGCAGCCAAGGCAGTGGCTGCTTCAGGCCCACAGAACCATACAGCTTCTTTGTGCAAACTGGAACAAAGCAGACCATCCCCTTGGACACACTGCAAGGCCAGTGGGAACGGCGAGAAGGTGCCCTTTCTCCCAGCAGATCAGCCCTGTGCCAGGACGCATGGCTGGGTAAGCAAAGCGTGGCTGGCTCCAGTGCTCTCTCGGGTAGCGCCCTTGGCAGGACATGGCCTGGATGATTGCACAGGGCAGCCCTGCCAGTCACACAGTGGGCAGACCACTCAGCAAATGCCTCAAGTGGAGGGCAGATGGTGAAATTGTCGGGCAATCGCAACATGCTATGCTGAGTGTTCCTGCACGCTGGAACGCAGAGAGCTTGTCCTTGGCCGTTCTACAGTGGGCACCAAGGAAAGCCCCCCTCCCCACCTGCACCCTCCTTCACCCAGCCCAGAAGACGAAAACTCAGCAGGTCCCAAACAGGACAGGACTGGGCTTGGCCAAGACCCCGTGAATGGATTTGATACCTTCAGAAGCGCCTGCCTCCAATTCCAAGGAGGACGTCTTGTTGAGTCCCTTCCAGGGAAGCCCCCATTATATTCTTGGCCACCCTCCTCAGGTCCCCTCCCATGGGCAGTGGGTTCTGCTCTCTCACTCACGTCCCTCCTGCCATACCTCGAAGCTTGGGCGTGCGATTTCACCAGTCTCTCACTTCCAGAAAGCCTCTCTGATGGGCGCCAGTGTTTCTTGCTTCTGCTACTCACGCCCTTCTGCAATCCCCTCCCACACTGAAGAGGAGTGAGTGTGTCCATATCATACATTGTAGACTTATATACACACATCTATTTGTATGCTGTAGATTTACACAGCCACCCTTTGTGGCTTCTGAGGGTGAGCCGTGAAAGACACTGACTTCAGTCTTGGTCTCTTGGATCACTCGCCCCGAGGGAAGCCGGTGACCATGTTGTGAGGACACTCAGCAGCCCTGGGAGGATAGCAGTGTGGCAAGGGGCTGAGGCCTCCTGCCAACAGCCAGCTCTAACTTGCCAGCTTGTGAGTGAGTCACGTGAGATGTGGATACTGCAGCCCCGGCTGGGCCTTCAGATGAATGCAGCCCCGGCTGACATCTCGACTACAACTTCTTGAGATACCTGAGCCAGAATCACCCAGCTAATTCACTCATGACTTCCTGTCCCTATGTGAAATAATGGTGTTTTTGTTTGTTTTAAACCACTAACCTTGGGATAATTTTTTCTTTCTTTTTTTTTAGTTGTAGTCTCACTCTGTCACCCACCCTCTTCTGGAGGGCAGCGGCACACTCACAGCTACCATAGATTCGACCCGCTGGGTTCAGGAGATCCTTCCACCTCAGCCTTCCAAGTAGCTGGAACTACAAGCACATGCCACCACGCCTGGCTAATTCATTGTGGAAACGAGGTCTCACCAAGTTGCCCAAGCCGGTCTCAAACCCCTGGGCTCAGGCAATCCTCTTGCCTCCGCCTCCCAAAATGCTGGGATTACAGGCATGAGCCACCATGCCCGGCCTTGGGGGTCATTTTTTATGCAATACTAGATCACAAATATAGAAACCAGAGCACAGGGCACCTCAGAAAGCAAGAGGCCAAAGGCGGCTGACGCTGGGAACTGACACCAGGGGCCATCTCACAGGGCCTGCCTTGCTCCTTGGGGGCCTGCACATCCCTCTCTTTAATTCCTTCTTCACATTCTAGACCCTACCAAGCAATTAGTCATCATGTCCCAGAAAGTGACTGCACCTTGAAAGCAGAAACTGGGTCCTTACCAGACACCACATCTGCAGGCACCTTGATCCTGGACCTCCGACATCCAGCACTGTACACAATAAACTTCCGCTGTCTGTAAGTTTCCCAGTCAAAGGTATTTCGTCAGAGTAGACCAAGACATTCCCCATCACCATCACCTCCTACTTCTCCCCACAATCAAGAAAGGAGGAAAACCCAGGTTCTAACCCCAAGAGGCTGCTGGAGAAACCTCCTGTCTGTGGGTGACAGGGATGCTCCTGCCACAAGGTGTCATTTCTCACGGGGGAACGGGGACAAGCAGAGAAAGAAAAGGGCAGGAAAAACCCAGCCTCTCCTCTTCTGACATTGTCTCCAGATGCCCGAGTCCTCCCCAGACACACATCCCTGGGTCAGCCCCACCCGAGCAGACCATGGCCTCCCAGCTTCTACGGAAGGCCCCCAAATCACAAACCCACCCACAGCACCCTCCTGAGCCAGGGACCCTGAGTCATGAAGCCAAAGCTCCCTGGAGACCGAGGAGCCCCATCTCCATCCCTGGTGTCAACGCTGCCCCCACACAGCAGGGCCCAGCGGTGGCCTGAGAGGGAGCAGAGAGCCCCGCGGCGGGGAGGGGCCCTCGGGTTACCTGCCGGGTGGAGAGCCGCACCCCCAAGCCCAGCCCTTGGCCCCAGCTCCCACCTCGGCTGGGCTGCAGTGCTGTGTTCTGAAGTTGCTTCCTGCCTCTCAGGAACACAGGAAGCCAGCATTGTTGGGATCTAAATGGCCTTTTCCTTCTCGACTCGGTCGGAAAATGAGCACATAGCCTCCGTGTGCACCTGACCCCAGTGATAACCACTCACACGGCCGGTCCGGCCCCAGCTGGTGGAAAGGCCCAGGCCTGGTCCCTCACCTGCTCACCAGCCACTCAGCCTGCTCTGCTTCTTCAGCCCCAAGGCCCGGGCTGAAGGAGTGTGGTGGTTCATCTCCGGAGCCAACGCATCTAGGCCATAGTACTCAGACCATTTGGTCAAACATTATTCTGTATGTTTCTGAGAAGGTATTTTTTTTTTTAGAGGAGATTCAAATTTAAGACAGTAAACTAGCCGGGCTCGGTGGCTCAGCCTGTAATCCCGCGCCTTTGGGAGGCTGAGGTGAGTGGATGGCCTGAGCCCGCGGGTTCGAGACCCACCTGGGCAACTTGGCAAGACCTCATCTCTACAATAAATCAAAAATTAGCCAGGCGTGGTAGCGTGCGCCTATAGTTCCGGCTACTTGGAAGGCTGAGGCGGAAGGATCGCCGGAGCCCAGCAGGCCGAGGCTGCGGTGGCCGGGAGCGGCCACTGCGCTCCAGTCTGGGCGAGAGTGAGACTCCAACTCAAAAAAAAAAAAAAAAAAAAGACAGTAAACTTCGAGTACAGTACATCTGCTTCCATAATGTGGGAGGGTCTTTATCCAATCAGTAGAAAGCCTTACTACAGAAGACTGACTTCCTAACCAAGAAGGAATTCTGCCAGCATCCCGCTGTTAGATGTCACCTGCCACTCTTCCTTGGGCCTCCAGCCTGGCAGCCTACCTTGCAGATTTTGGACTTGCCAGTTTCTCTCTTTTCTTTTTCTTTTTCTTTTTTTTTTTTTGAGTTGGAATCTCACTCTGTCACCCACGCTCGCGGCCACCGCAACCTCGACCTGCTTGGCTCAGATGATCCTTCCACTTCAGCCTTCCAAGTAGCTGGAACTATAGGTGCACACAACCACACCCAGCTAATTTTTTAAAATTTATTGTAGAGATGAGGTCTCACCAAGTTGCCCAGGCAGGTCTCAAACCCGTGACTCAGGCAATCCTCTCACCTCGGCCTCCCAAAGTGCTGGGATTATAAGCATGAGCCACTGCGCCCATCCTGGACTTGCCGGTTTCTACAGTCACGTGAGCCAATTCCTTAAAGAAATCATGATCTATCCATCTATCTACCACACATCCTACTGGTTCTGTTCTTCCAGAGAACCCTGGCTAACACAGGATGTCTCCAGGGGAGTTTGGCGCACAGTGCAACTCTGGAGGAGGAACAAGTAACCTAGGTCATCCTATCCAGTAGCTTTCAAACTTCTGTTCTTACAGCCAGACTCTCCAGGCAGGTGGGCTCCTAGGTGAAATCTCAATGATGCTGGTTAAGATTTACTGAACGTTTCCTATGGGTCAGACTCTGTTCTGAGCTGCCACACATACATTATCTCATTTAATCCCCGCAGTAAACCAGTGAGACAGGGACGGCTGTTTGTCTCATTTTGAAAGTGAGTAAACCGAGGCTCGGGGAGGTTAAGCAGTCTGCCCAAGTCCTCCCTAGTAAGGGGCAGGGCTGGGATTTGAATTCGAGACATCTGAGCCAAGGGCAAGACCCCCACATCATGCTGCCTCCTAATATGCTTGACTCCTAAAATCAGAGCTGCCCTGACTAAAGTGGCCAAGAGATCAGAGCCCTGAACTTTTAAGCCTTCCCTGGGGTTTCATCTCTTTCCTACCTTCTTGGGCCCCTGAAGAATGTCCAAACACCTTACAGCTCCTTCAGAACACAGTTTAGAGCTTCCAATCTGCTCCAACCCCCTCACTTAGAGAAAGGGAAAAGCCAAGCCCAGAGAGGTTAAGCATCTCACCCAAGGTCACACAGCCAGGCAGTGATAAGCCAAGGCTAGTAAGCCAGGGCTGGGAACCCAGAGTCTTCCTACCCTACCAGGCTGCCTATGATGTTTCCAAGGAGGACAGTGTGGAAACTTGGGCCTCTGGTGAGGTCACAGGGCTGGGGAAGTACCCAGAAACAAATCCAAACAGCAAAAGTTTCTGGGAAGGCTTGTCCCATTAAAGACTGAATTTTCTTTCCAGGTGCATCCTGTTTGAAGCACGCTGCAGGTGACTGCGCCTCCTTCCAGGCTGACCAGAGGCATTGAGAAGGGAAGTGGTCTAATTCTGGGCTTCAGAACAGGCCCAGATGGCAGCTCTTGGCCGCCTGAGATGGCATCCCGGTATTTTTCCTTGGTTTTTGGCCTGGTGGGAGGCTAGGGCTTGAGCAAAGCTCTGAGTCCCGCCAGCCTTCCTCTGGGGCCTCCAGTGTTCATGGACTCCCCGAGAGCACTGCCCCAGGGACCTATGGGAAGCTCAGTGTTTGGACTGAGGAACTCCTGCACATACCTCAAGACCCAGCCTGCACATGCCTTCCCTGCTAAACCCTGACAAGATCATCTCTGCTGAGTCAGAGACAGCCCTTCACACACACCTGTGTGAGCTTTGCCACCATGTTCCATGGTTGTCTGCATATCTGCTTTCCCAGCTAAGGGGCTGGCTGTCAAGACAGTACCTGGCACAGCACTGGGCCCAGAGGACAGCTCAGTTCTGGACTGTCAGAAGCACAGGTGTAGAGGAGCTGATGTAGCTACCTGCATTGGGAGAGTGATCCCACCTTCATAAACTCCAGCCAGGAAACTCTCCAGAAGTTCTCAGTGTCTGGGCCGCAGTGAGTATTCTTGGTCCAGCCCCTTAATTATAGACTAGGAAACTGAGGCCAAAGCTGTGAAGGGACTTGGCCAAGATCACCCAGACTGTGAACGGCAGGACCAGAAATAGAGCCCTGGCCACTAACAATGTCCTGTGCACCTTCTCCCCCCATTGTCTCATCCATCCTGTATCCTTCCCACGGAGCCATGGTCTCTAGCGTTAAGACGCCTCTTACCAGCACACACAGAACCTCAGTGTTCCTCACAACAACCCCCAGAGACCCAAGACAGGGCTCACTATTACTCCCCTTGTACCCAGGAGGAAACAAGCACAGTGCAGTCAAGGTCTTGCCAAGGTCTTGTGGCCTCTTCCTGTACCACTAGTTCATCGGTACGTCCCGCCACTGTAGTTCCTTGTCTGTCTTGTTTGTCTCTGAATCTCGCAGACCCAAGATGGGACCCCAGGTTCCTTGCCCCACTTTCCCACCCCTTCCACCACATTACACCATCAAATGGGGAACGCAGAAGGGAGGGGAGCCGAACAGTCATCCAAGCTAGGGCCCAGCAGCCCGGGGAGATGGACAAATGCCCCAGTGTCTCCAGATCTGAGAAAGTTTCCTCACCCCCTGCCTTCAGCAGAAGTTCCCTCAAGGTTGCAAGCCCAGTAGAGACTGGGAAATCAGGTTGGATGAATCACTGAGTGGATGGATGGATAGATGGATGGATGACTGGGTGAGTGGATGGATGGATGACTGGGTGGGTGGGTGGATGGAAGGATGGATGACTGGGAGGGTGGATGGACAGATGACTGAGTGGGTGGGTGGGTGGGTGAATGGATGAATGAATGGATGATTGGGTGGATGGACAACTGGGTGTGTAGGTGGATGAGTAGGTGGGTGGGTGGGTGGGTGGATGGATGGATGGGCGGATGGATGACTAGGTGGATGGGTAGGTGGATGGGTAGATGGATGGATGGATGGATGGATGGATGGATGGATGGATGGATGGATGGATGGATGGGTGGATGGATGAATGACTGGGTGAGTGGATGGGTTGGTGGATGGGTGGGTGGGTGGATGGATGGATGGATGGGTGGATGGATGGATGACTGGGTAGATGGGTGGATAGATGAATGGATGACTGGGTGAGTGGGTGGGTGGATAGATTAATGACTGGGTGGGTGGGTGGGTGGGTGAGTGAATGGATAGGTAGCTGACTGAGTCGGATGGATGGATGGATGGGTGGATAAGGGGATCTGTCTGCCTCATGCCATCATGACCTCTTAGTTCCAAAGACAGCGAGTTCCTCCACACCTATATCTCCCACCAGTGGGCCCAGTAGGCCCCTGCCCCACCCCCATTCCTGGTGATTTCAGTCTTTTAACCTCTCACGGAGGGTGCACATGTGGCCTGTAAAGCCTGGCATCTTTTTCCTTTCTCCCTCTCTAGGCCTCTGGACATTCTACAGCCCAGTCCTGACACCTGGTGGTGCTGCTGGGGTGCAACTCTGGCTTTCTTCCTACCCACTTCCCCCCCCCTCCATGCCCCCCCCAGAGCTTCCAAACCGGCCTGGCCACCCACCTCCCCTCTGGTTCATACCAGCAAGGCCAGGTTGGAATCCAGGTGAACCTGGAGCCATCCCTTATTCATCAGTGTGCTCAAATCCCCTCCTTAACCCAAGCTCTCAGGCCAGGTCAGCTGGGGAACCTAGAACCCTGGAATGCGGGAGCTTACTGGGCCCACTGAGACAGAAATGTGCCCAAGGTCACATGGTGAGTGTTCCAGAACTTTCTTCTGCCCCTGCTCCCGGGCTGCCTCCTGTCAAAGCAGTATTCAGAGTCCTTGGGGTGATGAGAAGACACCACGGAAGGAAGGAACTGGGGAACAGCCAGAGACTAACTTATGCATCTGCACAGCGCGGTGCAGGGTGGGGGCTGTTACAGAAGCAAACTGCAGAACCCTGCCCTCAGCAGTTCCTCTGTGACCTCTCACCAGCTCCCACCCTAAACCTCCAGCAAGTCCCAACCAGACCTCTTGGGAGGAGGATGACACCACCTGGCTGGTTCTGGTATTGCAGAAGTTCCCATGTGCCCCCCCCACACTGGAGGTCCCAGCCCTTCCGTTCTGCACCATGAACTTCTGCTCTTTGCCACGGCAGGCCTTGCCTGGAATGCCCTCTGCACACACATCCACACACACACTCACACATGCACTTCCAGCCATCCACTCCTACCCTCAACGCCCAGGTGAAACACCTTCCCTCTCCCCGAGAGCACACACCCCGCAAAACCCCACACCAACCCAGCCAGCTGGGTGCCTCGGCAAGGGATGTGGACACTTTCAGCCTCAGTTTCTTCCCCTGGAGAACAGGGGTGGCACCAGTACCTTCTGGATGGTTGTGAGCATTGAATGAGGTCGTGCGTGTGAGCGCTCGGTTCTCAGGAAGCGTTTTAGAAATTGTGCACCAGGCTCTGATGCCCACGGGGACTTTGGCAGGGAGGAGAGGCAGAGGGGAGCGAGGCCAGGGGGAGAAAGCCAAGCGAGCACAGGCTGCAGGGCAAGAAGCAGCAGGGCCCACTTGGCATGTTGGACACACACAACATAGGAGTTTTGCGGGGTGCTGCTGGAGGTGGGGGGCAAGACATGGAGCAGACCTGGGTAAGGAGACCCCCCCGTCCGTGGAAAAGGGTCTGTGCTCCGTCTAGGGGGTCGTGAGGGCTCCCAAAGGGTTTCACCTGGGAAACCCTTTCACACTCCGATTTGACCATCAGATTTGTTTTTAAGCCCCGCAGAGGGCGGGTCAGGAAACAGAAGGCCGAGGTGAGTCAGTCATCCACGGGAGTGATGACAGCAGCTGCAGTGGGAGGGAATGATGTTCAGCAGCTCAGTGGCCCCAGCCGTCCTTGGGGGCCCTGGTGACGGATGGGTCGTGGGGGTGAAGGAGGGGGAGGCCTCCGGTGGGGAAACTGGGTGGGTGATGGTGTTAGCCACCAAGATCAGGTGCAGGGGCCTCCTGCTGATATCACCGTGGATCTGGGACAAGACACCGACTTTTCTGGCATCAGTGATAGCCAGACTCCAGGCTGTTTCAGAGAATTGTGATTGAAAAGCCTGGCTGCCACTGGTCCTCCACCAAGTCTGATTTGGGGCCTCTTACAGTCACCCCAAGCTGCCAGAGGAGAAGACGGTGGCCTGCCTTCCTTGCAGGACTCCCAGTGCCAGGCCCAGGCCAGCCCCACAACTTTCACAGGCCATCCACACACCACCACATCCGGTCCACACACGTCATCCACATGACCCCCACACGCCTTCAGCCAGCCCTCTGCATGCAAACCACATGCTCACCACACACCCTCCACACCATCCACATGCCACCACAAGCCAACAGTACCCCTTTCACATGCCATTCACATGCCATCACCTTCTTCATGCCATCCACACACACACTTCTGTCAGCTACACACAAGCTACATGCCATTTCTACTCCATCCACTGCCCGTGGCGCCCACCCCACCGGCCCACATGCTTGCCCTCTGGTGAGCTCAGCATCATCCTCCAGATGAGAACCAGGCACCAGGGGAGGACCCCAAGGACCTGTGCGCGGCTGAGGCCCAGCCTGGCCTGGGCCCAGTGTCCCATCTCCCATGGTGTGCCCATCCCCCACAGCCCGGCGAGCTGCTCACCTTTGCAGGTACAGCCCTCCCGTGTGATGACCTGGCGGCAGATGCCACAGGGTTTCACCTTCTTGAAGGTCTTCACTTTGAAGTGGTGTGTCTTCGGTGCCTCCAGATCTTCTGGCTGTGGATGGAGAGGCACAGGGTCAGCCCTGGGCAGAAGGCCAGGTCCTGGAGAAGCAGTCGGGGGGTGGGGGGCTGCTGGAGAGAAGTCAGTAGGGACTGGGGAAAAGTTGGCAAAAGCCCCTCAAGGACTTGAAGAGGGAAGAGGAGTCCGGGGACAGAGAAAAATGTGATGGTGACAACATGCTCATCCCAGACTCTCAGACTCTGGTGGGGCTAGTGGACTGGGTCCCAACAGAACCTGGAGAGTCCAGCACTCAGGGCCACAGCCCCCTGCATGGCTTCCCCAGTTTTTTTCTGTTTATTTGTTTTGATTTGTTTTGTTTTGTTACCAAGGCATGACTTACAGCACAGAGCACTCACTATAAATGGACCGTTCAGTACAACTCTACACATGCATGCCCACAGGACACACCCCAGGAACCTCTCATGGCCCCTCCAGTCAGTGTCCCCCTAAGCTCAATACGATTGTGGTCTCCATCACCCAAGAGTCATGTTCTGGACTTGTAAGCTGCATAGAAATGGTGTTATCCAGTGTGTTGTCTTGTGTCTGGCTTCTCTCCTATAGCATTAATCTGTGACGGCCACCCTTCCAGTTTCATCCAGTGGTCATTCCTTCTTTGTCATTGTTGGGTACCACTGCAGCGTATAATGCACCAGGGTTATTTATCCATTCTGCGGCTGATGGGCCTCAACTTCTAGAACCCACAACCCCAGCAGGCTGTTCCCCTCGATTCTCTCCCCACTGCACTCTCACCACCACCTCTGGCTCTAGCCCAGAATTTTTATTCCGTCTCTGTTTTTATTTTCTATTCTTTACGTTATGAAAATATGGGTATGATAACCAGCCTCTTTTATTTTTTATTTTTTTTTTTTTTTATTTTGAGTTGGAGTCTCACTCTGTCGCCCAGACTGGAGTGCAGTGGCCACTCCCGGCCACCGCAGCCTCGACCTGCTGGACTCCGGCGATCCTTCCGCCTCAGCCTTCCGAGTAGCTGGAATTACAGGCGTGTGCTACCACGCCCGGCTAATTTTTTGATTTTATTGTAGAGATGAGGTCTCGCCTGCCCAGGCGGGTCTCAAACCCGCGGGCTCAGGCAATCCACTCACCTCAGCCTCCCAAAGGCGCAGGATTACAGGCTGAGCCACCGGGCCCGGCTAACCGGCCTCTTTTAAATTACACCACCTCACACATGAGATGAGAGGCAGTCTAGTCACCTAAGACTTCCTCTGTGTCTGACCCATCATGAAGCACTTGGCCACACCACCACAGGCCTCTGTCTGAAAACAGACAAAAGGAGAACAAGTCAGAGACAGCCGGAGAGGCAAAGACAGGAAGAGAGGCAGAGGGAGAAGAGAGAAGCAGGGGAAGCAGATGAGGACAGAGAAGAGCAAAAGAGAGACAGAGAGGGAATAAAGACCAAGGTAAGGGGACAGACAGAGACTCACAGGCACACACACAGAATGAGAAACATGAGACAGAGACACGCAGAAACTGACAAGTGGGTCAGAGGATCAAAGAGGGACAGACAGAAGGACACAGGAGTTCCCCAAGGCCAAATCTGGGAAGAACTGAGCATCAAGGTGCACAATGATCAGAATGGCTTATGAGTCCATGCTGACGCTAAGAAATAGTCATTGCCACATAATGAACATGTCGGGCAGTGACAGACCACATCTACACCAGTGTTCCATAAGGTTATTATATGATATTTTTACTGTACCTTTTCTAAGTTTAGATACACAAATACCAGCCAGGCACAGTGGCTCACACCTGTAATCCCAGCACTTTGGGAGGCGGAAGTGAGAGGATTACCTGAATCCAGAGGCTCGAGACCAACCTGGGCAACTTGGCGAAACCTCGTCTCTACAACAAATCTTTTTTAAAAATAGCCGGCCATGGTGATGCACCTGTAGTTCCAGCTACATGGAAGGATGAGGCAGAAGGATCACCTGAGCCCAGCAGGTTGAGGTTGCGGTGGCCATGAGTGTGCCACTACACTCCAGCCTGGGTGACAGAGTGAGATGCTTACTAAAAAATAAAGAAAGAAAGGTACACAAATACCACTAAGTTACCATTGCCTGCAGTATTCAGTACAGTAACATGCTGTGAGGTTTGTAGCCTAGGAACAAGAGGCTATTCCATATCACCCAGGTATGTAGTAGGCTAGGTTCGCATAAGTGCATTCTATGATGTTCACACGATGATGAAATTCCTTAAGGACACATTTCTCAGAATGTATCCCCCTTGTTAAAGTGATGCATGACTGTAAATGAATGCATTGAAAGTTTGTGGAGGTGCAAGATATTTACATCTCAAAACACCACCCAACATCATACTTACACATTACAAAGGGGAAAAAAGTAACTTTTCCTGACCAGCTCCACCGTAATTGAATGATCAAAGCTAACATCACCAGTAATGGGATGATGACATTGCTTGCCGCAGAGGGGGTTGCACTGAGAACAGACACTTCTGCGACATTCCTACCAAAAAACCTCCACCAGAATCTAATCATGAGGAAACATCAGGCCAGCCCAAACTGAGGGACAATCTCCAAATTAAACGGCCTGCGATCTTCAAAAGTGACAAGGTCACAAAAGTCAAGGAAAAACCAAGGAGGTTTCCAGGTTGAAGGAAATTAAGAGACAAGACAACCAAAAGTAGTGACTGACTCCGGACCAGGCTCTGTTGCTGCCCAGAAAGGACATCCTTGGAACAACTGAGGAACTTCCAAGGGATCAGGAGCAGACGGTAGTGGGTATCCATGCCCAGCTTCCTGATTCTGGTGTCTTGGCCAGGTCCGTAGAAGTCCTTGTAGGAAAATCAGGAAACACTTAGGGGCGATGGGGCATCGTGTCAGCAACTTACTCTCAAAGAGTCCTAGACAGAAAAAGTTCTTTGCACTGTATTTTCAACCTTCCTGAAGTTTGCAATTGGTTCGAACCTCAAAGAGACAGGCAGACAGACAGAGAAGGTGAGGCAGGGGACAAAAGCCCAGGTAGAGGTGGGGAGAGCAGAGGGTCAGGGAACTGGAGCCCAGCAATGCCCCCTGGTGGTGACAGAGGGCAGCCTAGTTCTGCAGGACAAATCCTGTAGGCCAATCCCTGAGTTCTGATACTCCAGAGAGCTAGATTCTAGGAGCCTCAGCTGTGAGAGTGGGGCCTCACTCAGTGTCCCCCAGCCCACAAGGAGGGGCGGATAAGTTCCCTCCCTTCGGCTGCCTCACCTCCCCTGGTTTCTGTCCCAGGCCTGGGTTTGGACCTCCCTGTTGATCTCTGTCACAGACATTCCAGGGAGAGGCCCAAGGCAATGCCAACTGCAGCAGCCCAGGTCTGGGGTGGGAGGAGGAACAGGGAGAGGACTTGGGGTTGAGTATAAGGGCTGTCTGGGGAGGTAGACAGGACCCCCTAAAGCGAACTTTCCCAGTTCATCTCTGGCACCCCAAGCCTGTCTCTCCCGCCCCACTAAGTCAGGAAGAGATTCCCATTCCAGATTATTTCCCAGACTTCCCTCCTCAAAGCACAGTCAGGGCAGTGGAACCTCTCGAATGAGAGTCCTTGCTGCCCAATGGGCAGATGGACAGCCAGTGTGCCTGCTGTCTGTTAAGCAAATGCCCAACTTCTCCCAGGAGCCCAGGTGTCCCTGCTTTGCCAGCCTAGCCCCAGGAAATCTGTTTAAAAAATCTCTCCCCGTTGGGGCCTGGAGGGCAGGGACAGGGTTTCAGACACTTCTCTGCCCTTGCCCTGGCCTCTCTAAGCAGCCCCAGGCAATGCCCCTCACCTTTACTGGGTCCTGGCTCTGGCAAAGAGCACTGGAATGGGAGTCTAGAGACCTGCCTTCTAGGCTTCTGGCCTTGAGACTATCAGGGGCCTTCTATGGACCTCACAGTCCCCAAATGAAAATGAGAGTTTGGTATCAGACCAGGCTGCCGGTAGGCAGAGCAGGGAAAATACTGGGACAGTCCCCTTAGGATGAAAGAATGGAAGGCCAAGGTGGGGGGACATGCCGAAGATTAGGAGAGCAGAATGGATGAGGAGACAGCACCCCTCCAACTAGAGCCTGGGAAGCCCTGGTTTGAGCGAGGGGCTAGCTCTGCCACCCCCAGGTGAAGGGCCCCAGGCTCTGCCAGTCACCACTTTGCCTGCTAAAGGTGCTGGGTCATCTTATTGAAAGAGGCATTGCATGGGTTTGACATCTCCCAGGTGCTGGGGGCACAAGTCTAGAGTGGGCTAGCCCCTTATCCTCAAATATCTGAAGGAGCCATCATTGTAAGAAGGAGCAGACAAACCTGTGACATTCAAAAGGCGAAAGCAAAACTAGTGGGCAGACACTGCAAGGAGGCAGACTTGGACTCCAAGGGGAAAAAGCACTTTTCTTTTTTTTTTTTTTGAGTTGGAGTCTGTCTCTGTCACCCAGACTGGAGTGCAGTGGCCACTCCTGGCCACCGCAGCCTCAACCTGCTGGGCTCCGGCGATCCTTCCGCCTCAGCCTTCCAAGTAGCTGGAACTACAGGTGCGCGCTACCACGCCCTGCTAATATTTTATTTATTGTAGAGACGAAGTCTCACCAAGTTGCCCAGGCGGGTCTCGAACCCGCGGACTCAGGCATTCCACTCACCAGGCTGAGCCACTGAGCCCGGCCAGAAAAGCACTTTTCAACAATCAGATGTTAAAATCTGAGTTTAGCTGAACACAGTGACTCACACCTGTAATCCCAGCTCTCTGGGGATGCCGAAGTGGGCAGACTGATTGAACCTAGGAGTTAGAGACCAGCCTGGACAACATAATGAGACCCCCATCTCTACAAAAAATTTTTTTAAAATTAGCTGGGGTGGTGGTGAGCCCCTGTAGTCCCAGCTCCTTGGGATGCTGAGGTGGAAGGATCACTGGAGCCCAGGAGGTCGAGGTTGCCGTGAGCCGTGATCGTAACATGCCACTGTACTCCAGCCTGGGCAACAGAGTGAGACCCCAACTCAAAAAAACATTTGGACTAAGAAGAGCGCGTGTCTGGTACCTCCCTGCCATCTCTGAGGTTGCTGTACAAGTTTAGGAAGAGGATGCAAACCAGCCCCATAAAGCCTAAAGTACCGTTCAAGGGTAACAGCTTGTCACAATGAGTGGCAGACAGCCTCCTGGGCACACCCCCGCCCTTCCCTTGCTGGGCTAGCTGGCTCCAAAGGGACCTGCAGAAAACAGGGCAGAAGGAGGCACGGCCACAGCCGGAGCTGCTTGGCCTCTCCAACCCCTGTCTCCCTCAAGAGCCGCTGCCCAGCACGGGAAAGAGGTCCAGCCCGGAAGTCATTCTTCTCGCCCTCCAACCCCAGAGCAAAACCCTCGCCTTGCAACAAGCCCACTCGCATCCATCTGAGGACTTTCCTAGTCCCCAGGCACCCTCTTCCTCCCCTCCCTCCCTCCCTCCCACCCTCCAGCTTGGCCTGCCTGCCAGGGCAGCCCAGCCAGAGGGGTGCGGCACATCTGGCTTGGACAGCCTTGGCGGGAGTCCTTGGCCCTGGGGTGGGAAAGGCTGTTTGTTGGTTCCTCCCTTCCCCATGAGAGTGGGGAGGGGTGATGAGAGGGGGTGACAGCTCCAGGGTTCCCCAGCTCCCCAGCTCCTCCCAAGGAACTGCCCCTACACTGCCCCCTAAAAGGCTCCTTCAGGGGAACCGCCCTGGAAGAAATAGGGACAGGTTGGGAGTCTGTGAGCAAGGGCTAGCAACACAACCTGGAAGAGGGGGTCACCACAGACAGACTCGGGGCAGACCTGGAAGGTCAACTCTTTCTATCCACCCCAGCTCCAGCCTCCTGGCCACCCAACCCTGCATGTCTCCGGCCCTGAGGCTGAGAGGCCTGGAGGGCATCCAGCCATCAATTCTGTGGGGAAGCCTGGCTTCTGGAAGTCCCACAGTACTTCACATTCCAGCTTCCCCCCACCACAACTCACCTTCACACACACAATTTGTCACCTCCCCATCCCCTAGCCAGCTAATGGCCTGACCGTGTTCTTGGTTGCCCTGAGTGGAAAACTGAGTCACCCTCAACTCCTCCCTGCCTCCTTCAACACCATTCCACCAGTCACCAGGACCTGTGAATTTTGCCTCCTAAGCATTCTCATCCTCCTGTGCCTTTTAATCCCACTGCCTTTGCCTACGTGAGGCCTTGTCACTTCTGCCCAGGGCTGTTGCATCCACCTCCTGGGCCCCGACACTGGGGCCCATGACACCCCCACCCACCCCAACGTGCCACCATGACCTTCCAGGCATCCAGGACCAACCTTGCCCTCCCTCAAACCAGAGGTTCCTACCCAGCCCACCCTGCCAGTCTCCACCCCCACAAGCCCCTGCAGACTCTTGGTTCCCCAGCTCCCCAGCTCCTCCCAGACTCGGTGCCCTGTGTCCATGCAGAAGCTCCACACTTCTCAGCCCACCTCTGAGTCTCTGCCCACCCAAAGCTGCCCACCTCTGAGTCTCTGTGCAGGCCTTTCCTCTGCTGGTCCACCTTCTAGTCATCCTCAAAGGCCTAATTCAAACCTCATCCCCCCATGGGGTTCTTGCCAGATACCCCTCGACCCCTGTCAGAATCCATCTCCCCACCTGTTTTGTTGTGCCTTGTTTTTCTTTTGGGGTCAGGGTCTCACTGGGTCACCCAGGCTGGAGAGTCGTGGCACAATCACAGCTCACCACAACCTTGACCTCCTGGGCTCAGGCTATCCTTCCACCTCAGCCTCCTGAGTAGCTGGGACTGTAGGCATACCACCAGGCTTTTTTTTTTTTTTTTTTTTTTTTTTCATAGAGTCAAGGTCTCGCTATGTTGCCCAGGTTGGTCTTGAACTACTGGGCTCAAGCGATCCTCTCACCTCAGCCTTCCAAAGTGTTGGGCCTGTCTTCCTTTCTTTCTCTTGAAAAGTGTAAAAGCTTCAGAAGAGATGAGCACCATGTGCCCTTCCCCTGGGTTCCCTGATTGTTCCCACGTTGCGTTTCAGCCCCCTCTCATGTTTTCTGTTCACATAACCCCAATACGGTGATCACTCTCAGAAATTCAATGTCTGTGTCACCCTACTGTCCAACATGCAACTTATATTCAAATTCCTTCTGTGTCCATTCCAGCCAGATCTTCATTTCGATTTTTATTCTGGATTCAAGACACAACCTGAATCACACATTGCCGGTAGTTGTCAAGTCTCTTTCATCCTTTAATCTAGACACGTAATCCACCTTTTCATTTGTTTTTTTCCGACACTGATGTTTTTAAAGATTTCAGGGCAGTTGTTCTGCAGAATGTCCCTGGATTTGAATCTGTCTGATGGTTTCCTCATGTTTCGACTGAGACTAACACTTCAGGGAAGAACATCACCTTGGTGATGGCCGCTAATTTTCTCAGTGCTTTTTTTTTTTTGAGTTGAAGTCTTACTTTGTTATCCAAGTTGGAGTGCAGTGGCATGCTTGCTCATATCCACTGCAGCCTCGACCTGCTGGGCTCAGGCGATCCTTCTACCTCAGTCTGCCAAGTAGCTGGAACTACAAGCATGCGCCACCATGCCCAGCTAATTTTTTTTTTTTTGAGTTGGAGTCTCACTCTGTCACCCAGGCTGGAGGGCAGTGGCCACCTCATCCGGCCACTGCAGCCTCGACCTGCTGGGCTCTGGTGATCCTTCCGCCTCAGCCTTCCAAGTAGCTGGAACTACAGGTGCGCGCTACCACGCCCGGCTAATTTTTTGATTTATTGTAGAGATGAGGTCACGCCAAGTTGCCCAGGCGGGTCTCGAGCCCGCGGGTTCAGGCAATCCACTCACCTCAGCCTCCCAAAGCACAGGATTACAGGTTGAACCACCAAGCCCAGCTTTTGATTTATTATAAAGACGAGGTCTCACCATGTCACCCAGGCTGGTCTCGAACCCATTGGCTCAGGCAATCCTTTCACCTCCACCACTCAGAGTGCTTGGGATTACAGGCGTGAGTCACCACACCCAGCTCAGTGCTTTCTCTGAACCTCATCACAGTACTTGGTGCAATCTAACACTCCTGCACTTGTAAGCTGGGCAAGTTGTTTAACCACTCCCTGTCTCACTACACTAACTGAGAAATGGGCTAATGATAGTAATCACCCAGTTTTTGTGAGGATGAAATGCCTGTAAAGCAGATGGAATGGGTCCTGGCACATGGTAAGCACTCAGCAGAGGTGAGTGACAATTTGTTTTGTGTGCGTTGGACCCCTGCCAGACAGACGTGCTTCTCACATCTGAAGGATCAGATGAGTGGAGTTGCTGCCTGGCCTCGGATTTCTGTGGTGAAATTACACCCCATTCCCATGGACCTGCCCTCAAAAGAGAGAGGACACGGGGCCATCCTCAGCACCAGCCACGGACACCAGGTGCTGGCAGCACCTGGCTGAGAAGGCCCCTGGATCTCCACTGAAGGCAGAAGAGCAGGCAGCGATGTTTTCTGGCTGGCTTCCAGGTCACCGAGGAGCCAGTTGAGGCTCTGGGAGCCCGAGATCCAACCTGGTAGCCTCCAAGCTGACTCAGTTTCCTGGGGGGGGTGATTTCTCTCCATCAGCACTCCCCCCCCCAATCTCTCTCAGCTCCTTCATAATGCAGGCCTCCCACGTTTCTGGGCATTGAGTGCCTTTTCTGCCCTGAAGTGAATCGTATCCTGGTGTGGGAGGGCTCAGACGGGGATGGTGGGGCCAGACACCATGGTGAGGGATTGGTGTGGATTTCCTCATTTAATCCTCACAATGACATCCTATTATGAGACTAAGGAACTTGCCCAGGGTCACACTGAGAGGGCAAGATGAAACAGAGATTCAAATCCAGGTCTGCCTGGGGCAGAGCCCCAAGTCCCTAACCACCCATTCTGCTGTCCATGGTGATCCTGGGGAGACTAGACGGTTACATCGTCAGTGGCGGGCCATTCTCTCTAAAGGGCCATCTACCCACCATTTACCTTTGTCTTACCTATCCTCAATTGTTTTCACTTTCTGCACTTGGATTTCTGTGTTCTCAGGTTCATCTTGAGATCTAGTTTAAAATTCACCTTCTGAAGGGTCTCTCCTGATACCTCCCCTGCCCCCAAAGGCTGGGTCCCCTTAAATGCCCCATAGGTTCCCTCTTGGTAATACCCATCATACTTGCAATCATGTACCCAATATCTATAAGCTGCTTGAAGGAAGCAGCACTCCATAGTCAACTGTGAAATGGGTAGAGGGGTGCACAGTGGGGAGAGGTTTAGAAAGCCAGATGAGTGACAGCAGTCTTCATCACCCCACGTCTCCAGCACCACTCTTTGCCCCTGGGCTGCTAGCCGTAAACCTCTTCATCCCAGATCTTTGACACCCCCCTGCCCATCCACACTCTGCCTCTTTTCAGGAACACTGAGTCCAGTGACCATGTGACCTTGGGCAAGCCACTCCCCCTCCATGGATCCACTTCTGCTCGGCTGTAAACTGGGATCAGTCATCTCTTCCTACCTCACAGAATTATAGCACAGCTCAAATGGAATTGTGTAAGACAAGGAAATGTACACAGGTAAGGCACAGAGAGGCTAAGTCACTTATCAGGACCACACAGCTAGCCAGTGGCACTCAGGTGGTCTGGTGTGCATGTCCACACTCTGACCACTGCAGAAGATCTGCACATCCTGGGGCCTTTGCGTCATTCTCAGGACGCCATTCTCATGGACCGCACATGCCCTGTTCTGGAGTATCCTCAGAATGGAGAGCCCCGTGTGGGAAAGACAGCCGCTCAGATTCTAGTCCTGACTCTGACTTACTGGGTAACCTTGAAAATGTGCCATCCTACAAAAGAGCTAGCAATGATTAAGCTCTTACTGTGAGAGACACTTTTCCAAATGCACTTGTGGGTCAGCCCATTTAAAACCTGACAGCCTATAGGTAGGTGGGGAAGCCAAGGCACAGAGATGTGCAGCTACTTTCCTATGGTCACACAGCTATGAAGTGACAGGACCTGAACCCAACCTGGGCACTGCACCCTCAGTGAGCTTGCTACACTTCCTCTCAACCCTGCAGAAAAAGAGCACAGAATTGCTCCCCAACTTTGTGCCTCCTACGCCATTTTGAAAACTTTGCAAAGTGAGGGTTCGACTTCAGACCTTGGCCAGCTTCCTGCAGCTCAGGCTGGCTCACAAGGCTATGGTCAGAAAGCCCTCACACATGAACAAAACTAGAGAGAAGGAGTCTGGGACTGAGGGGTAAGACTGGGGTCTATGTGCCAGGAACCACACACAAGGAGTCCAGGGGCTCACGGGAACGCTTCTGTTGCAAACGTGTGCTTAGTACTGGACAGGACACAGTTCCAGGAAACATTGTCTGCAGCTGGACGTGGCCTTAAAAAACAGCGTCCAGGTTTCTGTGAGGTCCTGAAGAGTCAAGTGACTAGCCTGAGGCCACTCGGCTTGCTCAGGGCAAGGCCAGAGCTGTTCCTGGACCCAAGGCCCTCTTCCAACCCCGCCCTGAGCCCCTTCCTGAGAACAGAGCAAGCCCCTCTGGCAGGAAGGGCCTGCAGCTCTAACCCCACCAGCGAGACACCAAAAAGCCTCCATGGCTAGGCCCGTAATTATTTTCCAAGTAAACCATATTTGAATATGTAACAGCAAATGGGAGCACTTGATGAGAAAATCAAGTTATGCATAATAAATATCTCTGCTCCTCAGCTAATAAAGTGATTTTTATTCCTAGAGCTTGTTTAATCTATGCACATCAGATCTGTTGTTTCTTGGACGAAACATCTGCAGCTTTTCCCATACAAGAACACGTGTTTACACACGCAACCTGGGGTGCAAGACTTAGCTCTTCCAGACCATCCCTCAGTTATCTGCCCTGGCACCACAGAATAGCTGGGCAGGGTCCCTGGGCAGTCAGGATAGACACAGCCCAAGGAGTAGAGCCCTGTCCCTT
Organism: Cephalopachus bancanus; assembly: GCA_027257055.1. Lineage (NCBI taxonomy): Eukaryota > Metazoa > Chordata > Mammalia > Primates > Tarsiidae > Cephalopachus > Cephalopachus bancanus. The sequence goes on from JAPVLO010000080.1 coordinate 1,403,290, forward strand.
GACACCCTTCCCAAGGAGATCCTCCCTCACACCAGGTCTGGGATACCGGGGGTCCCAAGAACCAGGCAGGAGATTATGGAGTAGGAATGGGACCAGCATTTACTGAGCACCTACTGTATACCTGGATACCTGGTCTTTTGACCTATATTGTTTCCTCCTTTACCCCAGCCATATAAGATGTGTCTTATTCTCCCCACTTTACAGATTATGAAACTGAGGCTCATGAAAGAAACTTTTACCAAGGCTGCCCATCTTGTAGTGATGGGGCTAGGACTTGAGCTTAGTCCTGTCTGGTAGCAGGACTGCTTTCTCTGTCCTGTCCACACACACAGAGACTCCGGCTCACCCTGTCCATGGGCATCCCAGTCAGCCAGAATGGGACAGGGGCTGAGGCACTAGGAGAGGGGCAGGAAAGGAGCCAGGAGAGAAACACAGGCCCTTCCGGTCCTAAAGAAGCCCAGGGAGGCAGCATCCACAGCTATCTTGATCCCCAGAACCTCTCTGCCACTCTCAGGGAAGACCTAACATCTATCGGGCACTCCCTTTGTGCCAGGCACTGCCCCAGGCACTTGGATACCAATCTCACGCCTACCTCTCTGGAACCACCTTTCCCTGCAATCCTCACTTTAGCCATGAGGAAACTGAAGCTCACAGGGGTCAGGCACTTTCCCCGAGACCTCTCTCCACTCACAGCAGCACCTCAGCCCCTGGAAGTCGAACTGCCATCCTTCCTGCCGCAAAGCTCCCTCATGCCCACCTCTATCCTCAGCACAGAGGTGAAATTGGCCAAGGCTCCCATTTCACAGATGTCAGCACCAGCCCAGCGAACCACAGATGCAACCTCCCTGCAGGATGCTCTGGCCATCTTCAATCTCTTAATCACACCCATCCCTGCACCCAGTCCAACATGCCACCCAGATCTCTCATTCCAGGCCCCCTCTCTTCCCGAAGGACACCTGGCTGCCCACGTCTGAGTTCCCACAGGGGAAGGTCTTTGGACTGAGGGTGCTCAGGTCTGTCTGTCCTTCTGTAGGTGAGTCCCCAGCCTAGGCCTATCTGGGTCAAAAGGGCCCTCCTGCAGATTGGCCGGAACAGGGAAGGGGGCAGAAAAGGCCACATCTGGATCCCAGACCTGAAGACCCCTCCCCCAAACCAGCCATCACTCTCTCAGAGCTGACAGTAACCTCAGCCAGGGATCACTTCCTCGCCCTCCTGACCTCGTGCATGCCTTTGCCTGACCCAGACAGCCCTGTAGGAGCCCCTCTGAGGAAGGGGTCTCCCCCCCACCCCCCAGCTCCCGTTGCAGGCAGCCCTCTCCCATTTCCCCTTTCCTAGGGGCCTCCCCCCAGGACTGGCCTCGAGACTTTTAATCCATGTGGCCCCCAGACCTCTCTGCCTGCTCCCCTGGAGCCCTCACACTGACACCCACCTTCCTAAACTGGGACCAAGACAGAAAGGAGGGAGAGCAGGCCATGGCTTTCTCCTATGGGGCCAGGGAGATCTTGGCAAGGGGGAGGAAGCTGTGGAGGAAAGGATGGCAGTAAGCGGAAGCCGAAATTGGGTCTAGGAGGGATAAAAGTGATGGAATCTGAGAATTCCCCCCCAACCCGGCTCTTCACGACGGAATATTTGGGACTACTATTCCTGTTCCCCAGGCCTCTGCCACAGCCCCCTCGTCAAACTCTTAGGCTGAGCAACGGAGGGGGATGAAGAATTTTCACCCCAGTGTGGAGTAAGGGTAAGGGGAGAAGCTCTAAAAAGAAACAAACTTCTTGATGGCTTCTATTTACAGCTCGGGACTCGATGTACTAGCCCCGGAGCTAGGGCCTGGGCCCTGTTGGTGGGGAGGGTCTCTGGCTGAGGGTTGCTAAAGTTAGCCTGTCCTTTTGCAGGTCAGAGGCAGAAAGGACCCCCCCCTTCTCCGACACCCCCACTCCAGGCTCTCAGCGGAAGGATAAGGTGGACAACACCCCAGCTAAAACTGCCCGACCTACCCAGAGCATGCAGGACAGACAGATCCACGTCATCTTCGCTGGGTCCTGTCCCTCGGGCCACACCCAGGGTCTGTAAAAGGCCCCCTGGAGCCACAGCCCCACAGAGCAGGCAGAAGGGCACTGGAGTCCGTGGCTGCTCAGGCTCCGCCAGCATCTGCCGGGCCTCTCACCCTGCTGCCTCCAGCTCACCCTCCCTCCTCCTCCTCCTCCTCCTCCTCCTCTCCCTACTCCACCCCCTTGTCCCAGCCTCCTCTCTCCCCCCTCCTCCCAGGCTCCCCTGGTGGCCTTGGGGGTCAGGAGCTCTGCTTTGCAGGGGGTGTGAAAGGGATAGAGCAAAGGGACAGTTATCTACCGGAGCCTCCTCCTAGCCACCCCCCACCACCAGACACCCCCCGCCCCTCCCCGTGAGCCACCAAGGTTCCTCTGCCTTCTGATCTGAGCTCGGGGGTCTGGAGTCAGCCCTCCTCACTGCAGAAGCCCCCACCCCCACCCCCCAGCAAACCAGTCCAGGGGCCTTTACTCTCCAAACTCTCCAGACCACTGACAGCCAGACAGCCTGAGGCCCATACAGTCTGCACACCGGGGGTTCTTTGCCCTCTCCCCGCTCCAAGTATCCGCGCCTGCCCTCTGCACACACTCAGCTGGGACAGACCCCGGTGCCCAAGCGCGCCAAGCTCGGCGCCCAGGACAGGCCTTAACACAGGAGAAACCAGGCCCGGGACTGCGGAAGAATGGCCCTGCCCCCAGGCTGTGGATTCCGTTCCAGTTTTTTTTCCTATTTCTTTTTTTTTTCTTCTTCTTTCTTTCTTTCTTTCCTCCAAACATCTGTCCCAGCCCTTCCTGCCCTTCTGAAAGGGAGCCCCCGCTCCGGGCTCCCGCGAGAGTGTGTTTTTCTTGCCGGTACCCTGGGCCAACATTTGGTTTGCATTTCCCCACTTCCTCCTCCTCTCCTCCCTCCCCCTCCCTGGGTCCAGTTCTCCCTTCCCATCATTCCACAGACCTACTTCTTGCCCACATTGTCCCCTGGCCACCAGCCCTCCCCTCCCCTCCCCCCACCCTGGCCCAGAGGCGATCGTTTGGGGTCTAGGGGGTGAGAAGGAAGCAAACACAGAACCCAAAATTATTCCCAGGGAGGACTAAAGTAGGATCCGGCAAAGTCTGCCCGCGGCCCTCATTGTCTGAATCCACAGCCCTTCCCCACTCCTAGCCTCCCCGCCCCCTCCCCCCATAAAAAACCTTCCTCTTTGAGCTTTAGCCTTGGCTGGACCAAGTGAGGGTGGGTGGGGGCTGGTGATTCACCCGCTCTGCTCTTTGGAGCTGTCCAGGGGAGGGAGAGGGCTCAGCCCCACACCCTTCTGTGGACACACACACACTAGGACACTCAGGCCAACTCACATAAACACACAGAATGCCAAGGACAGGCCCCGCCCAGAATAGGCACTTGGAGAACAATTTCCTGGACTAAGTAACTTTGCAAGAAAGTCCTCTCGCCCAGGCTCCTATGCACACGTGCGAGTGTGCTGTGCATGCCGGGGTCCACACACACAAAGGGTTAAGATCCCCCTCCACACACAAAGGTTACAGAACCCCACCCCCACCCCCTGTCTCCCACCCAGGAGCAAAGCCTGTCCCTCTCCATCAGCACTACGTACAGTGCTACCCCGGAGTTTAGCCTCCACAACCGGCCTCTCCCTCAAGGGGGAGCTGCCCAGCAAGTGTGCGGACTCCCAGCCCACCGTCCAGCCAAGGCATCTACCTGGGAAACCCCAGAATGAGAGGGGAACACTCACTCTTCATCTGAGAAAAGGCTGCCACTTTCCAATACACTGGTTATGCACAAGGGACTGTCTACTGTTGGGTGGTTTTGAGAAGTCAGGAGAGGACACAAACGAGGTATCAGATTCTGGTCCTTCCTAGAGCAGGTGCCTGAGTTAAGTCTTTGTTCAGGTGAAGGAGGGAGGTTGAGGAGTCGGTCGAGTTCCCTCTCCATACTTCTCCAAGTCACTCTGCAGAGCTAGGAAAGGTGCTGCCCCCAGCCTGTATCCCTGCCAGAATCACAACACCCCTCTGGACTCCAAGCCGGCTGGGGCTCAACTGACATTTCCGCCAACACTGAAGTGGACCGATGCTCCGCATGGAGCCAGCCCTGCTGTCACCACTGGGTGTCCATAGACAACCCTCAAGCCCCTCCTCCTCCACTGGCCGGAGCACAAAGCAAGCAAGGGGGAGTGGTCTTCCAGAGGCTTCACTGAGAGGTCCTCAGCCCCTTCCCCACGCACCATCAACAGCCCTGCCAGGCTCTCCTCACCCCGACAAGTTCAAGGGCTCAGCCAACTAAGCCCTGCCATCCGGGGTCCACTCCCACCGGCTCCCCTGCCTGTTCCCACAGCCGTTTGCTGCTGGCGTCACTGAAGGCGAGCCTCCCGGCAGCTATCTCCAGAGTTCTGAGAAATCACCTCGGAGCTTCCCAGAAAAGCTGGAAAACCAGACCAAAGACCAAGTCACAGCGTCACCAACTTGTCTGCCACCCACGCAGCCCGAGGGGACCCTGCTGTCCCAACCAGGACTGAAAATGGGAGAGGGGGCCCTAGGGCTAGGAGTTCCCTAGTGCTGGGGGTTCACTTGGAAGAATCTTGCCTCTACGGGGCTCTCTCCTATATCTTAACCTCTCACCACCAAGTAGTCCTTCCTGCCGCTTAATCATCACCCTCCCTGTTGAATGTCAAACTCTGCCACCTGAGGTGTCACAGGCTGGAGGTAATGACCCTGTTCCAGCCTCGTTAGCCTTTGTTCTTCCCTCAGGGTCTGGTGTCTCTGCTTTCACCACACATGGGCAAGGACATGTCCTGTGTTTTGTATCCCCAGAGCCTGGGATAGAGCAGGTGCCAGACACAGTTGAAGAATGACTCAATCAATCAATCAATCCATAAGCCCTGACATATTTTCCTGTTCTTAGCATCCATTACCCCCTTCCCAAACATTCATTGCCCATGCCTGCAGTACCGCCCCCTCCACAGGGCCCACCTCTGCCAGCTGCCAGTGCCCGGTCTCAGAGCTCCAGCAGGCTGCACTTTCCAAAGAGCAAAACGGTTTTGCTCATCTTGGAGTCCCCACCCTGAGCCCAGATCTGCATCTCACACGCAGCAGACAGCGGGTACTCACTGGGGGGCTAGTCCGTGTTCAACAGTGGGATCCCAGAAGCCTTGGAACCCAGCCCCCACCCTGTGCCATTCACCCCACTCCCACCCTCCCCGCTGCATGCAGAGACCTCCCAGTGTTCCTCCCTCGGCCCCCTGCTCAGCAGCCAGCTGAAGAAACAGAGTTGGGACTGTGGGCTCTGGGGCTGGCACTGGGCCCCAAGGGGGGTCAGGCCAAGGCAGAGGAAGGGTGAGAGTGACCAGAAATGAGCTAATGGCCTTGGAGCCTGAGCTTGGCAGGCCCTTCTGGGGGCCACAGTTTCCTCACCTGCAGAACCACCAAGCTGGTGGGCTCCACACGGCATCCCCTCTCCCCCTTCCCCCAGAATGCCACAAATTTCCCAAGTCAAGACCCCAGCCCTGTCCTAGCTCTTCCTCCTCTCTTTGGCTCTTGTCCATCAACACTTCCTCCTGGTGTCCAGCCCCTCTCCTACTTTGGCATTCAGCCTTTCCTCTGCCACCTCTGGTCACAGCTTCTGAAGGCCACAGAACGTTAGAGCTGGAAGGCCTTCAAGCTCAGCTGCCCGGGGTCACAGTAAGAGCCTTTGGGGGCCAGACAGAAGTTCAATGTGAGCAGCGTGGGCACGGGGTCAGCAGGGACCTGGTGAGGGCAGACCCCAGCTGACCGGGGCACCCATTCCTCAGGTCCAGTCACTGCAGCACGCAGCAACATGAGCCCATATTGCCAGATCTTTTGGTCTGCCACAAAGCCCCAATTCTATATTTTTATGTAAAATCTTTTTACAAAATTGAAAAAATGCAAATTTGAACGTGTTGACTTTTTTAAAAAACCACTCGGAAGGTCAAAGTGAACACGTTTGCCAGGAGGGTTAGTCTTGGGGGCATCTCTCACCTAATTCAGAGCCCTTGCTTAACAGATGACCACACTGCAGTCGAGAGAGGTGGTGTGACACACCGGAATAACTCCTCGCTCTCTGGCAACTCACAGAGCCCATCAGGAGCAGAGCTCCCAGGCCCTGGGTTCTTCCCTAAACCCTGCAGCCTGCCACCTCTCACAATGGGGCCACCGGCACTGCAGGCTTCCTCCAGCCCGTCCCAGGGGCCTCATATCCAATAGGTGGGGCAGAGCCCCATCAACGTCCAGCTGCAGATCTCAACAGCACAAGACACAGGCATCTACACCAAAGCTCAGCTCCCGGACCTGCACCTTACAGCCTCCTCAGACTCTGACCCTCCTCCCCTGCCGCAGGAAAGAGCATTATCAACTAGCCAGATCCTTGGCTTAAGGTATGGCCTTGAAACCTCCTAACAACCCCCCTTTTTTTTTTCTGAGTTGGAGTCTCACTTTGTCACCCAGACGAGTGCAGTGACCGCTCCCGGCCACCGCAGCCTTGACCTGCTGGGCTCCGGCGATCCTTCCACCTCAGTCTTCCAAGTAGCCGGAATTACAGGCATGCGCTACCACGCCCGGCTGGTTTTTATTTATTTATTTGTTGTCAAGATGAGGTCTCGCTGCCCAGCGGGTCTCGAACCCGCGGGCTCAGGCAATCCACTCACCTCAGCCTCCCAAAGGCGCGGGATGACAGGCTGAGCCACCGAGCCCGGCTACAACCCCATTTTACAGATGCAGAAACTGAGGCACAGACAGGTTCAGCAACTGGTTCAGAGTCACACAGCTAGTAGGTGTGAAAACGGAGCCCAGGGCATCTGATTTCACATCTCCCGTGGATCAAGAATTTTCCTGCGCTCTTGTAGCAATAGTCACCCAGGTACTGGAGTTATGTTCCTATGTCGTGGTGACGTGTTAACTGTCCTCTCTACTCATCTATAGACTAGCGTTGTGATTCCAGGAAGGGGGTCGACCACCCACGCGTAGATCTGACTGGGCAGGGGGTGAGGGGAACCAGGACACACAGGCAGGAGCCAAGGACAGGGCTACCACATGGGTCAAGATGACACCGACTGGCTCCCTCGTGGCTCCCGAAGAGTCAACAAGGGACATCTGGGTGCAGAGAGGGTCTGGCCCCGGATGCCCCTAAGGCCTCCCTTTCCTGTAAGCCATGCTATCTCACCCTTTGCCCCGCCCCTATACACAATCGGCCTGGAGCTCTGGGGTGTTCAGACCCCCAGCAGAGCCTCCATGTCCCACTGAGCACGACGCTCACCACACAAGGGTGCAGCCAAGACTTGGGCAGGGCTCAAGTCCCACCCATGGCCCATTTACCAAGCTCTGGCATGAGATGCATCAGCCCAGAGCACGGGGCACTTCATCCTAATCCCCACCAAAGCAGCACACGGGTCAGGGGAGGCCCTGCCAGCAAACCCCAGCCCCCATGACCACCACCCCTCCAGCACCACACTGAGGTCACACCCTTGCACTCCAGAGGGAAGGCCCCGTGTGAGCCTCCGTCTCCCTCACTGACACAAGAAAGAGCATCACTCACACCCCTTCCCCTATCTCCCCTCCACCAGCGCCCTGGGTGGGAATGGTGTCTGGGCCCGATCCCAACAGCGTCTAATAAGATCCTTCCCAGAGTCGGACTCCATAATCTTGATCTCTTCCCCAGCTCTAATTTCCTGCCTGACTCAGGCCCCTCAAAGGCTGGAGGCAGGCAGCTGCAGCTGCTCATCCGCCCCTCCCCCAGCTCAAATCCTGGCCCAGGAGGAGGGGGACAGTGGGGTGAGTAGCTTCCATCATCCTCCACCTCTGCAGATGAGGAGGGGGACGTTGCTAAAGTGGCATAGGCTCCAACTGACCTGGTGCTGGCTGGCCATTTCCCGCTGCAGGCTGCCTTTTCCCAAATCTAGAAATCCGGACTCTACAGCATCTGAACTCAGAGCCCAGTGGAGTGTGGACCAGGCTCCAGCCCTGAGATTCACAGCTGCAGCGCCTGCCTCCCAGCCAATCCCTGGGGACGATACATTTTGCTGGAAGATTTCAAAGCACACCTTGCATGATGGGACCCAGAGCCTGCTGGCACCTTTCCCCACTGCGGAATGCCACCGAGGGAAACTGAGGCTCAGAAGCAGAACCTGGGAGAAGGAGCTGAAAGTTCAAACTCCCGCAGCAATTGGAGGATGCTTTCCATCCATTTGGAAGAGAGTAACGCATTCGGGGAGCAATCTCTCTATCCCCACATGCCTCAGCTCTGGCCTGCCGAAGGCCTGCAAAGAGGGAGATCCCTACAGGAAGGGACAATAACAGGAATGATAAATAGTGATCACCACCCTCATTTTTATGGAGTAGGCATATAGCTAAACACTTTACATGTACTATCTCATTTAACCCTCACAACACTCGAATGACGTCGATATTTGTATTATACCCATTTTACAGGTGGGGAAACTAAGACAGACAGATTCTATAACGGACCCAAGGTCCACAGCTAGTCAGTGGTAGAGCCAGAATTCAAAACCGCAGGTTGGCCGAGTAGCTGGCACTCAACCAGAGTGGTGGGCCGCCCTTCCCTATCCCGTGTGCCATGTGACAGGGCCCACCTGCTTCCCCAAAGGAGTGGAGAATGGGTCAGAAAGTCAGGCCCTCCCATCCCTGGAATCCCTTCCCTTACTAGAGGCTCCAAGGGGGCATCTCTAAATCATGTTCTTGGGGTCCTCCCTGCCCCTCCAGGGGAGAATTTAAGGTTACACGCAATTCCCCAGATCCCTACTCTGAGACTTTGCCTGCACCTCCAGCCTCATGACAACGCCCCCACCCCAAACACATGCGCGCTGAAGGCAACGGCAAGGATCCTCTCAACTAGGACACACCCCCCAAGCACGCAGTCCCCCAGACCCCTTCTCCCCCCACTAACCCAGCTGCTGCTCCCTCCCTGGGCCCAGCCCCCACACCTCCCATCCCCCACCCCATCTAGATCCCTGGTCCCTCCCAAATAGGTGGGAAATCCCCCTGACGTCCTCCAGTCCTTAACTTCGGTGTCCACCTCGCTCGGTTGCCTCTCTGCCTTAATTCTGAGGCTTTCTGGGGGTTGGATGAGGGACATCTCCCGCAGCCCACCTTCCCGTCCACAGAAATTTGGCAGGGGACGCCTCAAGCCCCAGGAGCCTTCCTCCGTGCCCCGAATCCGCCGTCTTCCCGCAGACTCTAGCGCTCGCCCTCAGCCTGCTGACCCAAGCCCAAGCGCGCAGGGGTGTGTGCCGGGGGAGGGGCGGCTACTCCCTCCCTTGAGCCTCGCAGCACAAGTGGGACTCCCCAAACTCTGACGAGAGCCGGGCTGGCGAAGGCGCTGAGGTGACGAGAAATCGGATCCCAGGAGGCCGCCGGGCGAAAGCGCGGGAGGGGCGGAGGGCCGGAGGGGCCAGGTGTGGCAGAGGGCGTTTACCTGGCTGCGGAGGCAGAGGCGCAGGGGCAGGAGGCAGGAGAAGAGGTACTTGCCCCAGCGAACCACGCAGGAAAAGCACCAGCTCAGCCGAGTCATGCTGCCCCGAGAGCGGGCGCCCGGGGCGCGAGGGTCGGGCGAGGAGGACCCTCGGCTCCCGGGCGCGGAGCTGGGTGCGGGCGGGAGGCGCGCGAGCGTCCTGGCCCCGGGGTCTCCCGCTGCTCCGCCCGAGAGGAGCAGCCCGGGTGTCCTGCCCCCTCTAGCGGAGGGAGCGGGGCCGGGGGCTCGCGGCGCGGCCCCGACTGGGCTCCGTCCCCCGGGAGCCCCCCGCGGGGGGTGCGGGCGGCGACGGGGCGCTGGCTACCCCGGGGACTTCCTCCGCGGCTCTTGCTCTCCTCCCCCGGCGGCGCGACAGCCTCCGCCGCCGGCCTCCCGGGCGCGCTGGGGGGCGGGCGCGGGCACCCCGGCCACGTCCGAGGCTCGGGGAGCCGGGCGGGGGAGGCGGGCGGGGCCCGCGCAGAGGCGGCGCGGGGCGCGGGGCGTCCACCTGCCCGGAAGGAGCGGTCGCGGGAGCCCGGGCGGGGGCGGCGGCATTGTGCTCCAGGCTGCAGTGAGTGTGCGAGCGTGCGCGTGTGCGTGAGTGGATTCCCTCCAGCTCACTCCAATCCCCAGATAGCTCCCCAGGGCGTAATGTGATTAACTTAAACGGAGGCCACCGGCTTCCACCACGGCAGCAGAAACACCGCTGTGCCCAGCGTGCACATGGGGCACTACACTGCACGACCTGGACCAGCTGCCCTCTCCTCCCTCCCACCTCTGACCCTGCCACGCCCCTCCTAGGCCAGAAGCTCTCTCCAGCCAATTCAAAATGTGAGTGCTTGGCTGAGCTCAGAGCATCCAAAGAGCCCCCACCAGAGAGAGTAGAGCTGGCAGGGCACCTGCGGGCTAGGGTTGCATCCTCCTGCCCAGGGTCCAGGGCCTCCACGTGCTATCTTTCACCTTCTCTCCTGCCCTGACGACCTCCACCGGGCCGGGGCTTCTGCCCTGCTTCACTGTGCTCAGGTGAACGGAGGATGGGGGCCCCTCAGGAACAGTGTTTGAGGTCATCATATTGGGGCCCTGAAAAGAAGGAGTGGGAAGAAAAGAGAGGGGAGGTGGAGGTACTGGACTCTGGAGAGAGAAGGGGAGTGCAACAGAGAGGGAGACCAAGACAGAGAGATGCAGGCAGAGACCCACAGGCAGACACTATGGAGTGCTGAGGGGCGGCCCCAGCTTTGCCCCTGGTTCCCTGGCTGCAGAGAAAGTGGGAGGGCAGGCAGCCAGCCAAGCTCAAGAGAAGAGGGGCGGAGGAGCTGCCACAGGGCCTCTTCTGCTGCAGGAGACACTGGAGCCCGGCCAGACCCCTCCCCCACTCACGACCCACAAACCCTGGGGGCCTGGGCTGCCCTGGCACCATCTCAGGGCCCTTTTTCCGAATGATGCCGCCTCCCTGTGGATCCCTTCCTCCCCGACTCCAGCTGGGGTCTCTTTTCCAATATGTAGGCTGAGGACCTGAGAGCGTCTCAGCCTCTCCCCCAGTAGACTCCCCAAGCCTGGCCATCCCACTTCAGCTCCCCAGCCAGAGACAAGGCAGGAGGGTCCAGCACTTTGGAGGAGAACCCAGCTAGTGAGAATCCCTCCCTGACTCCCTCCCTGGCAAGAACCCAAAGGAAGAGGTTCCTGATTGGATGTGGGTGGAGAGGGGGGAAAGACAGGCATCATCAGGGTCCTTCAGTCCTTAACAACCCCCTGCCCGGCAAGGGGGGCCAACATCACCCCACACTGCCATCACCACCACAAGCACTCTGGATGAAAACTGTAGGGGACACCAGGTGTGTAGGTGGAGAGGTAGTGTGAACCCTCCATGGAAGCCAGCCAGTCTCAAGCAGGACAGCCTTTGTCCGTGCCCGCAGTCCCCAGCAAAGCATCTGGTGCTACTGAATCCTGTTCCGGGCCTACAGAGGGGTCTTTGGCCTCCATTGCCTCCCCATCCACAGGAAATAGATCAGGCCTGAGACAGGGGGAAATGGGCTGTAATCCATAGTATGTGGGATAAAATGTAATTGAAAGGAGTCACTGGTAGGACTTGTAAAATAGGAGGAACTTCTTCAGACAGGATTGGCCCTGCCTAGTCTGAGAGAGGAAGACAAGATGACTTTTTTTTTTTTTGAGTCAGAGTCTCACTCTGTTGCCCAGGCTAGAGTGCACCGGCACGCTCACAGCCACCCCAGCATCGACCTGCTGGGCTCAGGAGATCCTTCCACCTCAGACTTCCAAGTAGCTGGAACTACAGGTTCGCACCACCACACCCAACTATTTTTTATTTATTTATTGTAGAGACGAGGTCTCACCAAGTTGCCCGAGCTGATCTCAAACCCCTGGACTCAGGCAATCCTCTTGTCTCTGCCTCCCAAAGTGCTGGGATTACAGGTATAAGCCACCATACCCAGCAAGATGACTGTTTCTTAAGAAAATTCTTAGTCTTTTTCTGCACTTAGGGCATGAAAGACACTCAACAAACATAGAAGGAGGAGGAAAGGAAGCAATGACTGGATACAACCCTTCTCAATGTGCAGGTCAGCAGGACAGAGCCCTTCACTTCCAGCCACTGACCAGCAGGAGGTGCCTTAAGCCGATGACCCTCCAAAGAGAAGGAGGATCCTGGTTTACAGGGCGGGAAGCCAGGCTTGTCACTGCTAGGAGGTCTCCTCACTTTCCCCACCCCTGCCTCTGGCCGCATCACGCCCCATGTAGCTTCGTGCCAGGTGTCTCAGTGCCTGAAGGTCAGTGTCACCCTGCCCCAAGTCCTCTATCCTGTCTTCGTCACCAGAGGAGGTCAGAATCCTGAGGAGGACGGCTGCAGGATCCCTATACCTTCCCAAAGCCACGCCAGAACCTCCTACAAGGTTCTAGCAAGGTCCCTCTTTGCTTCCTCTTTCACCAAAACTTGTGTATGGGAGTGGGGAAGCTGGGGGGAGTCCAGTCCCAAAGCTCTCCTCCTAATCTCGATCCCCTTTCGCCCTCCAAGCAATCAAAGCACCCGACATTGCATCCAGCACCTGGTAGATGCTCAGTCCACATTCCCGCTCTCTGGGCTCTCCTTCAGGCCCTGAGCGTCAGCCAGAGATGCAAGCCTCCTCCTAACGGACCAGATGTGGATGCTCAGAAACAGGGGACCACATATTAGAGGCCAGAGCACGCAGTGCGGGAGAGATGGGGTGAGCCTGGGCAGGCTCTGGGTCACCCGAGGGACCTCATTCCAGAACCCTTGAAGAGATCTCTCTGCAGCCTTCCATGAGGGTGCCCAAGGCGGCCCTCAGTTCCTCACTTCTCCCTCTGCAGCACAGCTTTTGAAGAGCTGGTCGCCATCCTCCTGCGTTAACTCATCCTCTGCAGACTCCTTGTCCCTCTGCCCATGGGACGTGGCGCTCTCCAGGCTTCCACAGACTCCAGACCTGTCTCCCAGCCCTGGCAACCCTGCTCATCCCCCTCCCCCTCCTCTCCTCAGCTGCAGAGTCTAGACTGGCCAGGAAGACTGAGCTGGGGTCTGAACAGGACTTGAAGAAAGAGAAATGACCTCCACACCATGTATCCATGCAGCCCAGAGCCCAGAGGAGGTTCTGGAGTCTGCAGCTCAGTGGGATGGAGACCATGCTTACAGAGAGGGGCTGTGCTGGGCCCTTCTCCCCAAGTTTTCCCTAGGCCAGGGCCGGGAGAGCCCCCTCTACCCCTCCCCCAGAGAACAGTAGCAGAATAGGAAACTTCCCAGAGGCGGCCAGTACAGGTGTCAGGAAACAAGACAACAGGTCACCAGCGGAGGGCTACTCGGCTCCTGGGAGGCACAGAGCCTTCTCTGTCACAGGCCCTCAGGGCCCTTGTGCCCCTGGCTGGTTTTGTCTGCAGGGGGACAAAGGCGGCTCCTGTTAGGGGAGAATCACTCGGGCATCTGATCAGAGGCTCCAGCTCTTGCTTTCACACCCAGAGAGAGATGAACAGAGACCGCTCCCCTGGGACTCCCAGCCTTTCTCCTCCATTAGATGGGACAGCACCACCGGCCCGCCTCTATCCACCCTCCAGAGAGGTCGAGTTTCACAGCTCACTCACAGCGACTCTACCTGTGGCTCCCAGGGGGCTCTCTCTTGAGTCCCACCTCCCAGGCTGGGTTCCCACACCCCTCTGCACCTGCACCTGCACCTGCAACTGGGAACGGAGTTCCCAGTTGCACTCGTGGGTGAACTGCCCAACCACATACACAGAACTCACACCCAGCCCTTCTCCACGCAACAGAACGGGGATTTCTGCAGAGCTGGAGCCCATCTCCTACAAACTCCATGTCCATGGCTCCTAGGGCAGCCTCCTCTGTCCTCCCTACGACTGCTCTCGGATTCCTTCCAGCCCGGACTCTGTGTGAGATCACTGTTATGTTCGTGTCTCCCTAGTACTTCACACTCGATACATTTGCTCACTTCCTCCCTACCTCTCCCAGCCCCACCAGAATGCCAATCCTAAAGGACCCCTCAGTGGCTCGTGGCTGCATCCCTAGAAACAATGCATGGGGCCTGGCATGTGGTTGGTAAGCATGCTCCCTTGATAAGTTGATTGAATAATGGCCTGAAAAAGGAAGGGGGGGAGAAAGGGGGGAGGGAGGGAGGACAGGCCGTTCTGATGTCCAAATCTACCAGCTCCCTCTTGCAACTGGATTATGAGCCAGTGTCAACTGTCATTTTCAGGGTTCTTGCCGCCACGGCCATCAGGGCCATGAGGTCTTCCTGCACCTCTGCTCCACCCATTCCCTGAGAAGCCCCCTGTCTCCCTCTTCTGCAGCAGCTCGCCCATGTTATACTAATTTCAGTTACACCTGAAAGAGACCCAGCCCCTCCCCAAATCCTGATCTACAGGAGGACACTGAGGCCCGGAAAGGTGAAGGGACTTGCCAGGGGCCACACAGCTGGGAAGCAGCAGTGTCCGAGTGGATAGGGAACCCCATTCCTAGGCCATGGCTTTCCATAGCACAGCACCACAGCCAAAGCACAGTAAGGAGGGAGAGAAGACAGGAAGGGGAAAGGGAAAGGCAGGACACATTTCTCCTCTCATGAATATCCCAAGGAAGTGAGTCCCTAAGTTCTCATTCTCCCGTTGGCCACCACTAGTCTCTGATCTCGGACAGACAGGAAGTTCCTCCTGATACCTAACCTCCCTCCCGCCTCTCAAATTCCAGACCGTTTCCCCTTCGGCTCTCTTGCCTGGGGAAGGAGAACAGCTTGGTCACTCTCTTCTGTACAATGAATGCCTTCAAACCCAGAGGCTCATTATTCAAGCCCCCGTCCCCACCCCACCCCCCTCTATTCTCCAGGCAGAGAGTCCCGGGTCCTCTGGGCCCCTTTCCAAAGGACTTCCCTCACTACCCAGCAGCTGACATGATGAACGGTGGGTGGGGGTGGGGTGGGGACAGGCCTGGAGTGGCAGTGGGTATCGATCCACGGGACCCCCTCCCTGGGCAGGCCAGGGCAGCTGGGGTGGGGAAGCAGGGGCCCTGAGGTCATCCTGGTCATCCCTCTGCCCCGGGGTGTTCCTTGCAGAACCCAGCATGGAGACTGCAGACCTGGGAGCTCGGTGCTGGGTCTGAGCCCAGGCTCCCACAATGAGATTAAAGCAGGCACTGTCTAATTGATTCTGATGGAACTGGGGGAGAAAACGAGATGAATTGGAGAGTGCCAGAGAGGGAGGAATGGGGGGAGAGCAGGGAGGGCCGGCCTGGGAAGCCCAATGGCATCAGCACTAACTAATACAATTACCATTCACCCCCCATTCTGCCCATCCCCACCGCGGCCCCCTCCCCCCCTTCCTGGGAACCCAGCCCCCTGGCTGGTCTGCCCCTGAACTGGGTTGGGAGGCACAGCAGGAGGGGAGCTGGACTGATACTCCCCGTCCTAAGCAGCAGCAAGAGGACACAAAAAGACAAAGACGGGGACAGTGACTGGCAGATAGCGACAGACACCAGGAGGGAGAGACAGGCAGATACAGACAGATAATCAGGTCCCCACTCACTTCCTGTCGGTCCACCCAACAACCCCCCTCCATCAATCCCCTGGGCCCACTCTTGGATGATTGTTTCTGCAGGGTGAGGAGGGTCCAGGAAAGTAGACCCCAGGCCTCTCCAGCTTCCTGCTCAGCCTAGGCTCCACCAAGCCTCTGCCCTGCAGACATCCAGGGAATCATGAGAAGGACCAGGGGCAGGGAGGAGCCAGGTCACCCGGACAGACTCCAGGTGGAGCCCAAGACTGACATGAGGACAGGAGGAAGGAAATGGAGCCTCCAGGAGAGACAGTCCAAGATGGAAGAGGCAATGGGGCTGAGACCAGGCATCAGAGACAGGAAAAGAGCGCAAACGCCGGAGTGGAGAAGGAGACAAGCCAAGCGGAAGGGTAGGACGCCAGATGGAGGAAAAGAAGGCGGAGGAAGGTGAAAGGCTCCCGATCCTCCCACAAAGAGCAGCCGGGGGCAATGAAGGGCCAGCACCGGGTGAGGGGGGTTATGGAATCAAAGAAAAAGGAGAGAATGCATGGGGTGCAGCAGTCAGGGAAACTGAGGCATGAAACAAAGTAGACATGGCCTCATCTTGAGAATCCAGAAGCAAACAGGCCTGGGGTCTACCAGGGACCCCAGCCTCCTCAGGCTCAGAGCACTGAAGGGACCAACTCAGAGGGGAGTACGAACTGAGACCCCCAAGGGCCCAGCGACAGCCCGTGGTCAGGATCCACCCTGAGTCTCAGCTCTTGATTCCTGACTAGGAAGAGGCCACTGCAGGGTCAGGTCAAGCCCACCCAGGTGTGAGCCCTTCTCTGCTCCACAGAAGCCGAAGGAGATGGTGCCTCGTGCACCCTGGCTAGACCCTGTATCCCTCAAATCAAGGCTGTAGGCCTCCTTGCTCTGAATGGTACAACTTGGCTTCCTCTTTCCCCCACCCCGAAGGGTCTCAGTCCCCCTCTGTGATCCACTTGACTGAGGCTTCTGGAACACTCCCTGATCGCTCAGTCTGGTAGCTTTAGGGCAGAACAGGGCAGACTCAGCCCCAGGCAGACCAGAGAGGAGGAGATCTCTGATACCGCCTTCCTTGGGCAGCCTGACCCCACCTCAGCCAGGCCCAGGCAGCCCTGTGGATGGATAAGCTTGGGGCACAACACCTTCTGAGAACCTCAATGACCTCATCCGCAAAATGGGTACCACCGCATTTGCTTTTCTTATCTCCCAGAGCAGTTGAGATCACACCAGGAAAAAAATGTCTAAGAAGCATCACTCCATTGTCCCTAATTTCACCGCCCAAAGAGAAGGATCCAGGTTCAATGCCAGCAAAGAGATCAGGGTCAAATCCTGGCTCTCACCCTTATGGGCTTGGCACATACTCGGAACCTCTGTTCCCTCTTCTTTAAAATGAAGATCAGGACCCTAACCTCTCAGAGAAATGGCAAGGATCAAATGAAATGTGAAAACGCCTGACCCAGCTGGGCTCGGTGGCTCAGCCTGTAATCCCGTGCTTTGGGAGGCCGAGGTGAGTGGATTGCCTGAGCCCGCGGGTTCGAGACCTGCCTGGGCAACTTGGTGAGACCTCATCTCTACAATAAATCAAAAAATTAGCTGGGCGTGATAGCGCGCGCGTGTAGTTCCAGCTACTTGGAAGGCTGAGGCAGAAGGATCACCGGAGCCCAGCAGGTCAAGGTTGTGGTGGCTGGGAGCAGCCACTGCACTCCAGTCTGGGCGATGGAGTGAGACTCCAACTCAAAAAAAAAAAAAAGAAAATGCCTGATCCCTGACCTGACTCACCAAGGTGCCCTCAGGAACTACTGGAAAAAAAATATCCCAAGGACCTGGGGCAGACAGGGATGCCATGGTCAGGTTTACCCACAACCCTTTCCGGGTCTGCCAGTCGCACACTGCCTGCCCCACACCCACCAGACAGACACTCCCTGCCAGAGCCCTCAGCCAGAGCACCCTGTCTGGAACACACAGTCCACACACTGTCCAGGGAATGGATGCCTGAGGGAGATGAGCCAGGAGTCCCTGCAGGATGAGGCCAAAACAGCATTGTTAGGAGATGCTGGAGTCAGGCCAGAGGAGGGGTGAAATGGGGGCACATGAAAAGGCTGGGCGCAAGAAGAGACAGTAGTTGGAGGATGCCTCTCCATCAGAGAAGGGAGAGGAGAAGTGCAGCAATGATTTCCTGAGCACCCCCAGACCAAATGAAGACAAACGGGAGGAAATGGACCAGGACTAAAGCAGAAAATACTCAAATTAGACAACAGGTAGAACTTCCAATGGGGCACCACACTGTTTTTATACTACCATTCCTACCTGCTCCTCTTCTAAACACCAAGTGAGATCCAAGTCTTCAATTTTCCATGACTCAGCTTAAAACCTCAGTATCCAAAGTCCCGATCCCCCAGTCCCCAAATCTCTGATCTCACTCAGCTGGGAGTCCTCTGCATGAATTCTCTTGTGGAGATCGAAACAAATTCCCACCACCCATGGCCATCCGAGACCCCTTGGGGAACGAGGCCACTTCCCATGTGGACATCTGCGTCCCTCCCTTGGAAAGCTTTCCCCAGCCAGGCCTCCTCTGGGCCACTCAGACCCGGTTCATTCGAGCGCCAGCCCGTCTCCCTGCCTTACATGGTCTTCTGTCTTTGGAAGCAGAACGAGGGTGCACAGGCTGAGGATGCGGAATGGGGTACGGAGGAGGGGCTGGGCAGCGACTTGGGATCAGGGAGGAGTCCCCTAGGGGCTGATGGAACACTGCCCTGTTCCTCAAGGTACCAAGGAGAGTCCCGGACTTGGGGAGAAAGGGGACAGGCACATTTTGTTTATGGGGCCAAAGGAAAGAAGCAGACAGGGCCGGAAAGATGTACAACACACACAGATACACAGCAAGACGTGCCCCCCGGGGGACAAGGTGGGTGTCCCGGAGGATGAGGGACAAGGCTGGAGCCCTGCAGATGAGGCAGGAGGGACGGGGCTAGGGAAGAATGGAAGCAGGGAGAGCTGGTACCCCCAGAAAGAGAAAAGTACGTACTAGAGGAACTGCCTGGCCATTTGTGGACCCCAAGTGACTGTGCTGACAGGTGGCCCTGATGCAAAAAAGCAGCCTCCTCGTTGTCTACGTCACCTTGACTATAAGGAGATGACAGTTTGGGGGCTGCCCTGGAGATAAGAAGCGCCGCTAATCCTCCTCCAGGAGCACCCTGTCTCCCTGGAGGAAGCCTCCCTCTCCCTCCTGGCTTGGGCACTAAAGAGGCAGCTTCATGGGGCTTCTCTCCACCGTTGGGTCTCTTTCCAGGCCCCCAGACCTTCTCATGGCTTTGCTCCTCCCACCCAAACTTCTTCCCTTCGCAGGGGGCTTGCTTCTTAGCCCCACAGAAGGGGGGCTTGCCTTCTAAGGAGAGAAGCTTTCTGTGGATGAAAACAGGACAGAAGTCAGCAAAAGAAACATCAGTTTCGATCACGGGGTCAGGTCAGGCGGCACAGCTCAAGCCCCAGCACCTCCCTGGGGGCCTCTGTTCTCTGGCTTCACATCCCTGGCTGATTGGGAAGTGCTTCCTGATGTCTGACCTCCCACCCTGCTGCTGTTTTCAAGCTGGCTTCACACCTCATCATCCTATCAACAGCCTCAGGACCACCTGACAACTGATCAAAGAAGGAAAGTGTGGAAGAGGACCTCACATTTAGGTATCAGAGGGCGGTAGACAGGAGAGAAGTCATCCTCCCACCTGCCTCCCAAACCACAGCCTTCCCACCATGCTACTCATTTGCAGATGAGGGGGCCGAGCCCAGAGAAGTGAGGTGGATCCTTTCGGGGCAATGGGCCAACTGAACACACATGATTACTTTTGCTTCCTCTCAAAACCACACGAAAACAGCAGCAAAGGGGCTCTTTTTCTTTTTTTTAATTGAAGCATAAATCCAGGAGGAAGAAAAGGAGAGGAAACACCAACAGGTGCGAGGGGGTGTCCAGCAGCACGCACAGCCGACCAAAATACCTCTGCTCCAGTGGGGAAGCTCTGGGGACACCCCCACGCCCTGCACGCCAGCCCCTGCCCTGGGTCTCTGGGCCTCCCCTCAAGTCAGCAAAGAAAGGGCTGATTCCAGCAGCAACAACAAGGAAAGGGCTGATTCCAGCAGCAACAACAATCCTGAGGCCGGAGGGTCTGGGCCTCCAGTCTTGTGGTCTGGACTTGGGTTCCCTGGGGACCCCTCTAACCTCGAAACCCGGTCCCTGGAACCATGGGTTCAGTAATTTGAATATCACCCCCAACAACAGTGTCAAAATTCCGGGAGCTGGAGAGCAACAGGCGAGTAGGAACCCCAACCCTGAAGATGCCTAACCCGGAGCTGGCTGGGTACCAACCAAGAAGCAGCTGGGTTCACCACACAGAGATATCCCTGGGTTGAGGGGTGAGTGTGGACCCAAACCAGGAAGACTGGTAGAATACTGAAGTGCTTCCATGTCCAGACCTCACCTCGGACCCCGCAGAAGACAGGAGGTTCATTCCCGAGAAAGAGTAAAAGCACCTAGCCCAGGACACTCACACAGTGAGAAAAGTGAGTGTTTACTCTCTCTGTGGGATGGGCAGCCCGGCCTGTGCCTGCCCCAGCAAGAAGAGTATCAGCTTCTCTGGGGATCTGACACGCCCAAGAGGAGGGACCCAAAGATAGAGAAGGGAGTTTCCCCAGTGAAGCAACCAGCCAGACACCTGAGAGCAGCCAATTCGCCCTGGAATGTCCCACTTAACAGTGAGCTGAAAAACCCAGGCTCCCCGGCATCTGAGAAAGGCCTTCGGGGTAAGCCAGGGACAGCATAGGTGGCCTGGAGGAAGCAGGCATGATTCGGGGAGAAGAAATGGTGAGATACCCAACCATGAACATCCTTGGAGAGGAAGAGGAAACAGCACATCCATGAAACAAGAACAGGAGGTTATTAAGCAGGAAGAACAAATTGAGAACAAAAAAGGGTCTTGGGAACGATAAAGCCCAACTGCACTTGTCCAGCCATCAGCTCACCCCTTCACCTCACCCCACCCTTCACCACACCGGCAGGAAGCTTAGCTCTTCCCTAAGAGCTTGGCCCTCAGAACCCAAGAGCGCCAGACAGAGAGCTTGGCTGCAATCTGGATACCAGAGGGGAAATAGAGGTCTGAACTTGGGGAGGGCAGGCCACGCCCTGGGAAGAAATAGACAGAAGGGCCAGGGTGGAAGCTGAAAAGGAATGGGGCCTCCAACGTGGAAAATCTGGACCCTGTCACCCACAGACACAGCAAAGAGTGCCTAACAGCAGCCCTAAGCTGTGGGAAGCATCCATCTTTCCAGGTAGGAAAGCTAATGCTCCCAGCGGGAGTCATGCCTGGAGCCCACAGCAAGCAAAGCGATCTGTCTCTTCACTCAACCTGCAGCAAAAATGTTGCCCGAAGCCTGAGGGTCTCTGTCTCCAGTCTCGTGGTCTGGACTTGGGTTCAAATCCCACCCTCCGAACATACCGGTTTGGACTCCAAGGTGGATCCTGGCAATCGGAGAACCTCTCTCTGCCCATGTGTCACCCACCAGCGCCAGAAGTTCCCTCCCAAGAGTTGCTCGGGTCAGGCCCTCCATCCAGGCTTCTGACTGCAGCAGGGTGGTGGGAAGACCCCAGGGCCCTAGCAGACATGTCCCCTGAGATGACCAAAGGCAGTGCTGGACCCTGCCTCTGCCCCAGACTGCCCTGAAACACACCAAGCCTGGTCTATTTTTAGCCGGCACCCAGCGGGCAGCCAGCCGCCCAGTGCTATTCTAGACTGTGTGGTCAGCAGGCTGGCCCGGGTAAAGGGGACCCATGGCTCAGGCTGTGGCTCTGTGGGGACATGGCACCCACACCCCCAGGGGAGGCCCCTGCAGAGTGGGGGAAGGGCAGGGAGGGCTGAGTTAGGGCGGAAGGCTGGGAAAGGCTGAAATACTGGAAGGGCAGAGCTTGAAGGGGCCTCCCTGGAATACCATCGATATTGAGAAGGGGGCCTGCCTGACCTCTTCTCAGTGCCCAGGAAGGTAGATGCCTGGGTGAGAAAGAGGATCAGGCATGGAGAGGGTGAGGCTGGGGTGGAGAGAAAGGACAGGGAAGGAAGAGAAGAGACCGAGATGGAGAAACAGACAGGGAGACAGTGGGCCAGAGAGAATCACAACGAGGTGGAGGTGGTGAGGGGGTGACAGCACCCACTCTTGGGGCTGGTGAGTCAGTGGCGCAGCCCCTAGCCCACCACTCCCAGGCCTGATGGCCCCCTCAGAGAAGCCCAGCCTCCTCTCTCCCTGTGGAGTCACTCAGTCTTGGTCCAGGGCTCCAAAGACCACTCTGCATCCCTGAATCCTTTCAAGACCCCTCCCTGCCCCCCGAGTTACATATAAAAGATGCCAGGATGGGACGTGGACACACACGCGGGTGTGCACGAACATGCACACACACGCACTCACTCACACACACACAGAGTCACACATGGCCTCCTGGGAAGAGGGGACAATGGAAAGGGGACAGGGGTGTCCCTTTGTCCCCCTGCCTGGCCTTGGGAGCTCAAATCCACACAAAGAGCTTTACAAAGGGCCTCTGGTTCACAGAGGGGGAGATAAATGGGGGAAGGAGGAGGAGGGGCAGAGGGGAGACCCCAGAGCTGGAAATGCCAAGTCAGCGGGTCTGGGAAGCAAGATGGAGGCCGTTCTCACAGCCCAGAGGCAGCTAAAGAGCTTAGGGGGAAGGGACAGTAGGCGGCTGAGGGGAGTGGGGTTGAGGGCTGGGGGATGGGACTTCTCTCATGGGTGGGGAGAAAGCCAGGGGGGCAGACAGGAGGCACTGAGGGAGAGCTGGGCTTCCTTGTCCAACCTGAGTCAGGGGGCGACAGACCCAACCCCACCCCATCCCCAAAGAGGGGGACTGCCTCAGACCTCCCGCTCCTCTCATGTGGTCTCACGTCCCGCTGGGAGCCGGGGGCTGGTATCTTTAGGGACCAAGGCAAGGGTGGGGAACGGGGTCCCAGGAGAAGGACTGCTGATTAGTCAAGACTGACGGCCGGGCTCGGCGGCTCAGCCTGTCATCCCGCGCCTTGGGAGGCTGAGGTGAGTGGATTGCCTGAGCCCGCGGGTTCGAGACCCTCCTGGGCAACTTGGCGAGGCCTCATCTCTATGATCAAAGTCAAAAAAAAATTAGCCGGGCGTGGTAGTGCACGTCTGTAGTTCCAGCTAATTGGAAGGCTGAGGGGGAAGGATCGCCAGAGCCCAGCAGGTCGAGGCTGCGGTGGCTGGGAGCGGCCACTGCACTCCAGTCTGGGCAACTGAGTGAGACTCCAACTCAAAATAAAAAAATAAAAAACTGACAATGACTTCTTGCTCCCAAGAGACCACTGAGAAGAGGAACCTCTCCCCCATACAGGCCGAGGGACCTGTCCTACTCGGCAGAAGGAGAATGGGGGAGACACGGGAGACAGGCCACGTGCAAAGCGCCGGGAACCTTACGACCTGGCTCTCATTCAACTCTACACTAACCGTGGAGAGACTGGGGGCAAGCCACCTTCCTGGGCCTCAACCTCTGCATCTGTGAAATAGGGTGATTATGCCTGCTCAGGTCACATTTCAGGGCTGCCGTGAGCATAATGTGAGGCTCTTTGTAAAGACCTTCATTATAATTCTTGCTAATTGACTTCTGACCCCATGCCTAGGGCTCTCTCCCATTTCCAGCCCTGCTTTTTAAGAGGGGCTCGGAGGTGGGCTCCTGGCCAAGTCAGCAAGGGAGGGGGTCAGCCAGATGACCTCAAAAACCCCTTCTGGGGACAGAAGGAAACTGATGTTTCTTGAGCACCTACTATGTGCTGAGAACTTTACATACCTTAGCCACCTCAATCTCCTCACGAACCCTGCGAGGTAGGTGTTATCATTCCCATTTTCCAGATGAGAAAAGCAAGGCTTACAATGTTGGTCGGTGGCAGAGCCCAGACTTGCAACCAGACCAGCCTGACCTCCAGGGCCATGCTTTTCCACCACCAACCTTCCTGGTTTTCTTGCCATGAGACTACGAACTTATTTGTCTCCATCCCTCACTCCCAATGCCTGAACCCCAGAGAGGAGCTCCCAGAACAGCCCCCTCCTCCCCCAGCCATCCCCAGCTGGCCTCAAGAGTCAGGACTTCAGACTGCAGAGGATGGAAAAGAAGGAAAGGAGATGCCCACGAGGACCGAGGGCAGACGGAAGCCAAAGGTGCTGCCTGTCCACTGCGCCAGAGCTTGGCATCTGCTCTGGGCTCTGACGTGGGTCTCCCCATTCTACAGGTGAAGAAGCTGAGGCTCCGAGTCACTAAGGCATCCCAGGGCAGCCCACCAGGAAGCAGTAAGAAAGGACTCGTCCCCAAGTCCCTATTCCCTCAACTCACAGCTTCATCTCTGAGCAGAAGTCTCGGGGAGTTAGTATGAAGTCACGCGGGGAGCTAAGGGGTCTTGGGAAGGACACAAGAGCGCCAAAGAGAAACCCCACCCTGGACCCCAGAATACCACCCCCTCTCCTATCCCCCACCCCTGCTTTGCAATCCCATTAAGAAGCAAAGACTCGGTGGCTCAGCCTGTCATCCCGCACCTTTGGGAGGCTGAGGTGAGTGGATTGCCTGAGACCGTGGGTTCGTGACCCACCTGGGCAACTTGGCGAGACCTCATCTCTACCATAAATCAAAAATTAGCTGGGCGTAGTAGCACACGCCTGTAATTCCGGCTACTCGGAAGGCTGAGGCGGAAGGATCGCCGGAGCCCAGCAGGTCGAGGCTGCGGTGGCCGGGAGCGGCCACTGCACTCCAGTCTGGGCGACAGAGTGAGACTCCAACTCAAAGAAAAAAAAAGAAGCAAGGGAATAAATTAGCCCCACTTAGCATATTGAGTGCCTGGGTTCAAGAGGGCCCGTCTGGTGCCTCAAACATCTCAATGCAGTCCACCGGCTGCTGCACTTTTGGGGAGCGGGTGGGGGGTAATGGAGGCAGGGGACAGTCTGGCCGGGCTGGGCCTGGCCTGACCTCCCACAGATGGCCTCAGCTCAGTGCCCAGAAATAGGCGCTCCTGCTCCAACTTCATTCCCTAATGGTGCTGCAGCTTGGCAACTGCTCTGGTCTCCTCTGCCCCACACTCCAGCCAGCCCAGACCTGCCCCAGAGGACGCCCAAGGTTAGTATCAGCGGTAGCGTGAGGTTGCCCATCCTCCCCCAGCATGAGCTTTGGAGTGGAAGACTCTGTCCAGGGGGAAAGAGGACACTAGTACAATACCGATTCCTGAATGCCCCTACACAGGACCCTCAATAGCCCAGTGTACCCATGCCTCAGTTTCCCCCTTAGCACAGAGGCATCTCAAACAGAAAGGAGAAACAGAGAGCAGAACAGACAGAAGTGTCAGAGGCCAGATGGAATCGGTCCCCTGGTCCAAGCAGGACCACGCTACCCAACCTAACTGGGTAAAGTATATTCACTCAACAACCAGGAACCAACCTGAAGCCAGGAGGCCAGACCAAGCAGGCCCAGACCTGGAAGGGGGCATGAGGCCTAGGCTGCTACCTCCTTCCAGATGCTGGTCACCCCTCTCCACCTATCCCAACCTACCTCTGATGCCCTGGACCGAAGGCCCTGGCCCTCTCCGTGTCTCAAGGTCCTGCTACAGCCATAAGCATGCAACTCACAAACCCTCGGCTTCAGGGAACAGAAATGACAAGGGCTCCAGCCACGTGCTTTCAAATTCTTTGCCATGTTTGCTGGGACTGTGCCTCCTATGGGCTGTTCCCCGCCATTGGCAAAGTGCAGCGGTGGCACCAAGGCAGACCCCTTCCTGGGAGGCACCTGACTTCTTTTGAGAGACTCCTTTCCAGACCGGTCTCACCTCAGGGGTTCTCTGTTGGCTTTGCTGAGCTCCCTTCTGGGTGTGCTGAGGCCCAGGGTACTTCCCCCACTCTCTCGCGCCCTCTGCCTCACCCAGGCTTAGCCTTCCAACGAGATCGAGGCTCTCCAGCCTCCCCTGGCTCCTTCCTTTCAACCAGACATTTCCCCCTAGTAAAGTCCTCTCTCATCCAATCCCATCTTGTTCCTCTGAGGATTCAACTACATCCCTCAGTCACAATAACAACACGACCAACAGCCATCGCTCATTAAGGGCCATCAAGATGTCCCTCATTAAGGGCCATCAAGATGCCCCGCATTGTACTAAATGTCTCTAGGGTGGTGTGGGAAACTAAGTCACAATGAGGTTACTAACATAAGATGTTCATCGACCCACAGCCCTTAAGTGGCCAAGCCCACACGGACCTCAGTGCCTCAGTGTAACCCACTTGCGTGACTTCTGCCCCACACTGTGCCCTCTCTCATACAGATGCCAGCCATCCCCGCCTCCTGCCTTTGGAGAAAGGGTGGTCAAGTGGCTTGAGGCTCTTGAGGAGTGGACGAGACAGACTCACAGAAAGAAACAGAGTCAGAGCGCGAGGGAGACTTAGGGAGACAGAGAAGGCAGACAAAGACAAAGAGGCGACCAGGAGCAGAAACCCCCCACGGACCCCAGAGGATCCTTCTGCCCATGAAAGCGTCCCCATCTCCCCAGGGCAGGGCCAACTTGGGATACTGGACCAAAGGAAGCAGAAGAGGAAGGAAGATGTGGCCCTACAGCACCTTCCCATCACCTACTTCCTGCCATCCTTGGCCAAACACCCCGGATCCCCACCAGGTATGTGCCCGAGCTGCCCAGCACTCTGCTCAACCCTCCGATCCTCACCTTCCAACCATTCGAGGGCACGGCAGCCAGGCCTGGCCCGGGTCTCAGGGTCCCAACAAAGCCAGGCCTGTCCCCTGCCAACTTCCCCCGGGAGTGACGTCTGGGCTAGGTCGCAGATAAAACTGAGCCAAGAGGACGTGGCAGAGGGCCAGCCCACTAGGTGAGTTCTTGGCTCGGCCCCCAGCCTGCTGGGCCCAAGGTACTGGGGCTGTTGGCTGGGGCGTGAGGGGCGTGGTGGAGGTGAAGTTGGGGGCGTGCAAGGAGAACCAACTTCCGGGGGGTCCACTAAGAGAGGGGGCACCTTACAGCAGACACGGTGCCCCTCCTCCTCCCACACACTTATCCCCATTTGGTCCAGCCGTGTGAGACTCACCAGCTGCTCCAGTCGCCCCGTGACCACCTTTCACCCATCTTCTACCTTGAGCCAGGGAGAGTTTAAAATGTCCAGCCCTCCCTGGTTGAGCCTCCCAGGGGGTCTCTGGTCCACATGATAAGCCAAAAGTCCCAACTCTAGCTCAGCATTCAAGGTGCTTTCTGTGCAGACATACCACTTTTCTAGCTTCTGATCCTGCCTCTCCCCTCCCAATCCACTCTCCATCCACACTTAACTACTCCACTGCCTGAGGACGTGACACGCTTTTGCACATATTTCTGGGCCTAACTGAGTAGACTTGACTCTCCTCTGTATAGGTGAACTCCTGCTCACATTTTAGGAACTGATTCAAAATGTTGCCTCCTCTGGCAGGGCTTTCCAGATTGCCCCACGCAGAGCACAGGCCAGTCCCTGCCCTAGAACCAGATGACAGCTTGTATAAGACAAGCCTTTCGGAGTCCCGGGCACAGTGTCTAAGGATGGTGTGTTTGACCCTCTGCCTTCCATGCTGACCTCCCAGGGGAGAATGAATACTCACTCCAGGGGAGAACATGGGTGTGCAGCAGGCTTGGCAGAGGGTGTGTGGGCAGAAGGGTGGACAGCGGGAGAGGAAAAGTGCATGGCTCAAGGCTGGAGGGAGGAGGAAAGACTGGGGGTGGGGGAGGCAGAGGGGCTGAAAGGTGAGCGGAGATGGGAATTGAGAGACTGCCCCAGTGCAGAGCCTCTACCCAGAGGCACCAGGGCCATGGAGCACTGGACACCAGGCTGGGTCAGCAGGCCCTAAGGACTGCATCTGGAGACACTCCAGGCCATTCTGAACTCCTCTCCTCCTCTTGGTTTTGGCCACGGCAGACGGGGGATGGTAAAATAAGACTCGATGGGAGCACCCACAGGTTGGGCGGAAGGAGCACTGGCAAGGATATCAAGAGGAGCTGGGCGGAGGCCGGAGGACAGGCCCTCCAGCCTCCTGGTGACCATCACCACTGCCAGCCCCAGCTGGTCATCACCAGGCTCTGAAGTTCCTTCTCCCATTCTTCACAGCCCCAAAAGTCCTGCTGTCAGTTGACTTTGTCCAACCCCCAACATCCCCATACGATTTCAGCCATGCCTGAGTTGGGCCCTGCTTGTCTCAGCCCAGCTCCCATCCCCACTCTTGCACCCTCCTGAGGGGAGCCCGAAGGAGCCCAGGGTCAAGGGGAGACGACCACTTCCAGACCGAATAGCCTCACCCGGTCCAGAGAGCCACTCGGGCCCACTCATGCCCACCACTCCTACCCTTTTGTGCTTGCTTCTGTCAGGTCCAGTCTTCCATCTGTGGACTCTCTGCCTGTCCCCCTCTCTTTCTTTTCTATTCTTTTTCTGGGGCAGGGGGGAAGTGGTAGGGTCTTGTTCTGTTGCCCAGGCTGGAGTGAAGCAGCATGATCATATAACTCACTGCAACCTTGACTCCCTGGTCTCAAATGATCCTCCCATCTCAGCCTCCCGTTGCTGGGACCATGGGCGCATGCCACCACACCTGGCTAATTTTGTTATTTTGCTTTGTTTCATAGAGACAAGGTTTCACCATGTCATCCAGGCTGGTCTTGAACACCTCAGCTCAAGCAATCCTCCCACCTCAGCCTCCCAAAGTGCTGGGACTACAGGCTTGAGCTATCATGCCCAGCCTACCTCTCCCCTTCTCACCATTCCTCCCATAATCCTTTGAGCACTCCTTATTGAACATGCATATGTCACAGGTCCTTTGCTAAGTGATTGGGATACCAGGTTCACTAAAGCTTGACTCTGCCCTGAAAACCCAGGCTGACGGATTGATTGTGGAGACAGACTTTGAGCAGACATCGTCAGAAACATCCCAACACTCTCATATTCCCGGCCAGAAAGGAACACTACACCTAAGACTCCTCCATCCCCCATGCCTGGGATAGGTTTGGAGACCCAGCTTCCAGTCTGTGCCCTAGGGCTTCTCAGGTCAGGAGGGGAAGGGGCTGACCAGAGACCCCAGGGCTGAGGTCTCGGAGTGGAGATAAAGGGGTCAGAACTGAAACAGTCAGCAAGGGGATCTGAACCCTTGGCATAGCCTGGGTTACCTTTCCTCCCCTCCACTTGGCCTCTGTGCAGATGGCAGCTTCCACTTCCAATCGCAGGCTGTTGCCTTTCTGGGGGCTGCCTTAGCTTGCCTGCCCTTGGCATCAGGCTCTGCCTTAGTGCCAGGAGACCTTGGCAAGTTCATACATCAAACAAGGAGGCAGTGGCTGGCTTCTTGACTTTCTGGAAAGAGGAAAGAAATAGAGGGTGCGGCCCTCTCCTCACACACTCCTGCCCCTACTAGAGATCAGGCATGCCGGAGAGTGGGCAAGACTGAGAGCGGTGGTCAGCTGACCCCACTCACTCCAGTGCAGGCCTCAGAGCTTCTTCCTCCTTTCCCTCCTGAGACCCACATGGCTTGGGGAGGGGCGGCGAGGAGGAAGACAGGTGGGATGAGAAGAATCACCGCAAAGGGATATATCAGGTGCTAGAGAATCTTCTCCTAATCCCCAGGGTAGCTCAAGACGCCTATGTGCGCTGTTTATGGAGTGACTTTCCTGATACTTAGATGCCTGGGTCTTCCAGAGATGCCATCCAAGTGGAGGGATGAGTAGACCCAACAGAAATTAGAACACGTGATCACCAAAAGACATGCATGAGAATGTTCTTAGCAGCCCTATTCACAAACTGGAAACAACCCGAATGCCTGTCAATGGCAGAATGGATAGGTCAGTAGCGTGTCCTCACACAACGCAACACTGTCCCGCAATGAGAAGGAAGGATTTACAACCACACACAGAAAGATGGATAAAATGCCCAGCTGTGACGTTGAACAAAGGAAGTCAGACACAAGAGAATACATACGATGTGCTCCATTTAGAAGAAGCACCAATCCATGTCTAAGACATTCTAGAACAGGCAGCTCTAGGCGGTAGAAGTCAAGGCAGGGAACCCCCCCCCAGACAGGAATTAACTCTTGGAAGGGGCAGGGAGCCTTCTGGGAGCTGGCATTGCTCTGTTTCTAGACCCTGAGGGCTGAGTACACGGGTACATGGGTGTGTGCCGTCAGTGGGAAGTTGGTTCATTTGTCTGTATTGACCAGCAGGAAGGAGTATCTCATGCCGCCTGGTCAGTCACCTCCCTGTGAGATCCGGGGAGTCATTCTCACCCTCCCACTTCTCCTCACCCACCTCCACGACACCTCCATGTCCCATCCCTTCCTCCCAGTCAGTCCTGTCCTCACTCAGCAAAGGTCCCCTCCTGCCTCCTCTTTCAATCCAGGCCTCTCTCCGTGGCTCACCATGTCTCTCACCCCGACCACCAGCACTGCAACCCAGATGGCTGGCACCAGTGTGTGCACGTGTGCGTGTGTGTGTGTGCACACGTGCCTGCAATTTTCCTCAGCAGGAGCATCCACAGGTTTCATCCAATTCTCAAAGGGATCTGTGTCCTCAAAAGGCTCAGGACCCCTGTCCACATTCCTTTCCAGCTCTTAGTCTATGATTCCACATGACTAGAGAGAGAGGAAGGGGAGGTCATCCGACTCCGGGAGGGGGTTCGGATTAGACCCCAGAACTTCCAAAAGCAGTGCAGGCCCCACAACCAGAATGCAGGGGACACTGCCGGACCTGCTCCCCGGAGAAGTTCTAACCTCAGTGAGACTCTGGGCTGACAGAAGCAGAGCCCAGAAGAGTTACCCCAGGGCTGGCTTGGGAGGGGAGGTGGCAGCCCAGGGTCTCCTCCCTTCTGCTCCTGCCACCATCAACAAGCACACACTTGTCTTTGGACACAGCGGAGAGGCACGGAGGTGAGACTGGCACCTGAGGATGCCTGCCAGGCCCCTTGGCACTCAGGTCAGAGAAGGCTTGACGGGAAGGCTCAGGAGGGATGCCAACCACACCCTCTTTCTCCTGAGGCTGACATGTGGGACCAAAGAAAGGTTTGGAGTGCAGAACAGTCATGGGACCAGGGGAGGCCACCTGGGAGGGGCAGTTCCCACAGCTGGAAGCTCTAAGCCCGAGGCTGGGCTCAGAGGCTTGGGAGTCAAGGAAAGCACCTGAAAGCCAAGAGAAAGAGCAGGACCCAAATTCAAGCCAGGGATGGAGAGAGGTCCAGACAATGGATGCTGGGGGCACAAGGCAGCCACACAGAGGAGGGCAGTCCGCTTAGGAAGACGAGTGGGCAGCCTGGCAGGGGAAGAGGGAAGTAAGGCCTGGTCAGGAGAGGGCTGCCCTGAGGGGAGGGGAGAGCAGCCAGGCTGAGAGCAGACACCAGAAATGAGAGCCCAGCTGTGGCTCAGGGCCTGTGGAAGGGCCTGGGGCGGGAATGAGGGTGTGTCTGCAGCAGGACTGTCAGTAAGAGTGATCTGGCTGGCAACTCAGATGCTGGGCAGCTGCTGCGCCCTGGCTTCTGAGGGGCTTATGCCCAGGAGATACATATCCACCCCAAGAACATGGGTGTTACGCCTCTTCCAGGAGGGCCTGAGGTGAAGGGTGCAGACTGCTGTCTCTTGGGCCACTGAGGTCTCCTGAGAGCAGCACTGTGGATGGGGCCCCAGGGAGGGAGACAACCACCAGCAAAGCATCACTAGCTGGGGTAGAGCCGGCATGCAGACTGGATGGAGTTTGATCCCTGCAGATAAAGCAGGAAGGGAGTGAGTCACGGGTGAGCGCCAGGCTTTCTCAAGAGGCCACTTGGAAACCAGCTCATCCAAATGCAGACAGACACTTGTCCCCATCCCTGTCCCTGCCACTGTCACACGCCAGCACACACACACCCTTCCCCGCCCTCTTCCCTTGATCACCCACCTCCAGCACCCTGGTTTCCTCTTCCACCTCAACCCCGACTACCTGTTCCTATGTCTGCCCACCTTCACATGGCCCAGCAGGCAACCTCATGTCAAAGCTGGCTGTATGGGGCTAAGGAGGCAGGACACCAGGGGAGCCAAGGGGGTCTACCACAGCCTCAGGCTTCAACTGAGACTGGAGAGCAAGGAAGGCCTGGGGACAAGTGTGAGAGGAAACTAGGAATTAGATGGCCTCAGCCCCCCACCTGGGGCTCTCCCAGTCAGAGGGTGGGAGCTCTCAACAGAAATCTAGGTGTCCCTGCCAGGGTTCTCTGCACCAACCTCAAAACACAGAACCCAACCTCAGACTCCCGGAGGGAAGGATCTGACACAGGAACAGATCAGGAAGGGACACTGTGACCTCACCTCCCTTGACCTCTTCGAGGACAGAGGAGAGTTCATGAGGCTAGAGGCGGGAGGTGTCCTGATGACCCCTAGGGGCACACAGTCTGGGAATTTTGCCATGTCACTCCCATTCCCTGGGCCCTCTGGTCCTTTGCAGAGATCATGAAACCGCCCTCCGGTTGCCCAATTCACATCCCTAGGTCTCACTCCCATCTCCCCAAGGCCCTAAGGCAAGCTCAGGCTGCCATCTGAATGACACCCAGGACACCAGCCATTTGAAGGCTTGGGCGACACACACATCCCAACAGGCCTGGGCCTCCCCATGGTGGGCCCTGCGATAACAACTGGTGCTAGAGCTTGTGAAGGTGTCGCATTCTTTTACAGTGTCCCATCCTGCGCCTGGCACTGTGCACCATGGCCACAAATATGCCCCGCCTGTGCCCTCAGGATATCCAAGCAAATGGGCAGAGGACTCTCTTGGGCACATACGTACACCGCACATACGTACACATGCATACAGTCTGGTCTGATTTCAGAGGCTTCCCCAGAGCAGGGGGGTGGCATGGGAGCCCCCATGGCTCTCACAGGGCCCCTTTGGGTCACCCCATCTCTGTGCCGCAGGTGGAGGAATGTAAGATACCCACAGAATCCAAACCACAATGCAGCAGACAAATCTCAGGAGGCTGCCAACTTCCAGCCCCAACAGGGAGGCAGATGGGATCATACAAGGCGCCTAGAGAAAAGGTATCCTGTCCCTGGTGACCCCAGCACCTCTTCCTCTCCCTGGGGGAAATCTGGTGCCCACACCTACCCCAGGCCTGGTGGCTCCCAGACACACACGCCTCACCCGGAACAGACACCTGCTCCCAGCTCAGGCCCAGCCCCATCGCGGTCAGATTCCCACACACAGAGAATGAGGGGTGAGGGGCCAGCTGTCCCCACCGTCCTGGGGCAGTCCTTACCCTGGTGGAGCCCTCCTGGCTCCGAAGGCCACCTCCCTCCCTACTCCAGAGCTCTGGTCAAGGGACAAGTCACAGCTGCCCCATAGGCCAGCTCAGGAGACATTAACCCTTCCGCTGCCTGGCCACAGCATTTCAGTCCTGACCCCTCTTGGGCGGCTCCCAACCCTCACCTGCGCTATTTGCCCTTTTAGGGGCCGGGTCCCTCACCACCCTCCTCCCAAGGGCACAAGCGATCCAGGTGAGCCTCACCTGGTCCTGGTCCCACCCCGCCGCCCTGGGCGCCTGCTTCGCTGCACCTCCCGAGCCCTGACCAGCGCCGTCTTGCCTTCTTACCTGTCCCAGGTGAGCTGAGCTCTGCCAGCCATCCGCTCCAGACTGGGGGCGTCCTCCCCAACGCGCTCCCGCCGCTCCTGCCTGAAGCAGTAGCCGCCTCCCTTCCACGCGGGCAGAACCCTCGGGCTCCCCGCACCCGCCCCGCTCCAGGGTCCAGGGACTCCCCGCGGTCCGGGGGCCGCAGAGGGGCCCGGGCTCCAGCGCCTCGCAGCACACCAAGCTCACGGTGCAGCCCATCCGGCGGGCGCCCGGCGGGCAGGGGCGGGGGCGGGGGCGCGGGCGCCCCGGGCGTCTGCGCGCCCCCAGCCCCGGCGACTGCCCGGCCGGGGCGCCTGCGAAGTCGGAGGGGCGCAGGGACGCCCCCGGCCCTCCCCCGCCGGAGTCCCTGCGTCCTCCGCCCACAGCGCCGGGAGCAGGAAGTGCGGGGCTCGGCGAGGGGCGGTGACACGGGTTCGGGAGCAGCCGGCGACGGAGGGGGCCGGAGGGCGCCGGAGGCGGCGGCGGGTCTCCCGGGCCGCGTGGCGGACGGGCTCGGCTTGGGGGCAACGGAAAGAGGCCGCGGGCAGGACGGGGGCGGGTCGTGGACAGAGGAGGGGGGAGGATGAGGGAGAGGCAGGAACGCCAGACGGAGGCACAGGGGACAGCGATGGCACGTGGAACCTCGGCATGGAAGAGACAGGCAGGGGGCAGACAGGGCAGGCGGGCTCGGGCATCTCTGTGCCCCCTGTGGACGTGAGGTTCCTGGGGTTTGTGCCAACAGCCGTCCTCCCCGGTCCCTGCTCCTCGGTCCCCTGCCCCAGTACTCCCTCCTGGGCCAGCCCAGGCTAGAGAAATGAGGACCCAGAGTGGAAAGACCCCAGCCTCAAGGAGACAGGGCACTGCCAGGGTGGGAGGGCCCGAGCCCCCCGGATAACCCTCCTGGCCCAGGGCTGGACACAGCCTCTCGCTGGGGATGTCACCATCATCCTTCTGGGAATGGGAACCAGGACCGGGAGGAGGGCCAGCACCCATGGGGACTGAGGGGGAGAGAAGGAAGGAGACACTTGGTGGGACCCTTGTCCTGGCCAGCCCCAACTGTCCCACACTCCGACCAAGGGACGGTGAAGTGACAACCTCCAGTGTCGGGTGGGGCAGCCTCACAGCCTCCTTCTGCCACCTGGTGGCAACAGGGAAGAAAAGCAAGCGCGGGAGATGAAAAGGGAATCTCTGATACCGCCAAGGGTGCGTCTGCGTTTGGCCAACAAGGGACCCCGCCCCAGGTCTGCCTGAGGGAACCGTCCCCCCTCTGAGATGAGGGATGAGATTCTCCTGGGAGAGAGAGGCAGGATAAGAACCAGGCACGCTGTTCCCCGTGCTCACCCAACATCGGCCTCAGTCCCAACTCTGGGCCCTCACGTTCCTTCCGCAACCCTGTCCTCAGAGGACACACGTTTGCCACTCAGCTGGGGCCCAGGAAAGGGTGAATGGGCGTCTCAAGGAGGATGACTGCTTGGTTGAGACTGAAGGCTCCCCGTGGGGAAGGGAGGTGACACCCCCAGCCTAGCAGCCACGTGGCACGAGCCCTCACGGGGGGACTCACATCAAGTCAGCAACCAGAACCAGAGCCCTGCTGGCACACAGGCCTGAGTTCAAATTCTGGAAGGCTTTGCATTTGGGTAAACACGCACCTCCTCTATGCCCCAGTTTCTCCTGGTCTGAAATGGAGTTAATAACCCCCCAGGGATATTGTGAGGATTGAATGAGGCAACATATTAAACAATTCGCACAGTGCCCGGCACCCAGAGACTGCTCAGACAGTGATGCCTTATTTATGTTATCTGATCCATGTATAACTCCCTTACCAAGATGTAAGCACCATGAAGTCCATTTGTTCATTGCTATGTCACCAGGGTTAGAATAGGGCCTGGAGCATAGCAAGGACGCAGTAAGTGCTTTTGATGAATGAAGGGGAACAACTCAGGCTCAGAGAGGCCTAGCAGCTTGCTCCTGGACACTCAGCCAGTAAGGACCCAACCAGGACCTGATGCTGAGTCTGTCTGTGGGAGCCCCTTCCTCTACCACGTGCCCCTTGGCATGCTGGAATACAGGATGGGGTCTAGGAGGAAGCATCTCTGCACTTTTCTTGCCCACATTTTGGCCCTAGTTTGACCAGAAAGAGCAGAAGAGCTTCCTGGAGCCTCAGAAGGATTACTGGAACTTTCTCTACACTGCCCGGTGGGGGCAGTGAAAAGACGTGGAGCCAGCCTGCTTTGCCCATTCCCAGGACAAGGTATCAAGGTCTAGGTGATGGGAAAGCTGGCCTCAGGTCATGATAGAGCCCTGCCACCAAACCCTTGACAAGAATGGCTGGAGGGGGAGACACACACCTACTGCAGGCCTCTTTCTCCCCATCTCAGCTCTTCTGACCATAGACACCCCCACACACCTCCTGTCCTCACCTCTCCTGAGCTCTGCCCTCAGCACCCCTCCAATCTCCCCTTTCCTCCCATGCCCTCAGGACCCAATACACCCTTTCAACTCAGCCATGGTTCCCGTCGTCTCACTCTGTGCTGGCTGAGCACCCTCTGTCCTAATACCACTCCTCATTCTGTCCCTTGTGCACTCCGCCGTTGAAGACCCCTCTGGAGAAAGGCTGGGCCTTCATCCACTTTTCCTGGCCCATGGACAGCTGGCTGAGTCCCTGCAGCTCTGCCTCCTGGACCCGGAGCTCACCGGGTGGGGGAGCTGGACATCCTCCTGGAGATCCCTTTGGACCCACTCTCCCTCCTTTGTGATAGGGCCACCTTTGCCATCTGATGGATAGATGGTTTAATACCAAGGACAATTAAATGAGAGTCATGAAGGAAAGTCAAGGGAGAAACAGCAAAGGGAGGCAAGAAACCAGGAGTCCTGGCAGCATCATGGAACTCAGCCTCTCCACTCCCCAAGGGCCACAACCCTGCCTGGGGAACCATCCCATTATGGTGTGGAGTGGAGGCTGATTCTCTGGGATCGGGGTGGCCATAGCACCAGGGTCATAGGCCAAGAGTGCTGACTTCTGTTAACACAAGGACGGTATGGCTGCCGGAGCCCCTTGCTGTGGCCAGAACTCCAGGAAGACATCCTGAACTATCTCCATGCTCTCAGTGGACCTGAAGAGGCCAGCCCTGGCTGGGGCCTGGCCCAGGTTCTCAGAGCGAGTGAGTGCAGCAGGAGGGAATCCTCTTTTCAATGACTGCTCCCATGACCCTCATACATCCTGGGCAAGCCCTAAGCCGTTAGGCTCCGGCCTTATCCGTCTCTACCTTCTTTCTTGCTCCTTGAGCCCAGATCTTCCATTCCCTAGCCTTCAGTTTTTTCAATGTCATTTCATGCTATCCCATGATCCTGGGAGCCATGATCCTTCCAGGGTGGAGGGCTGGAAGGATGAATAGATGTGAGCTGTTGGGGTAAAGTATATGGATGAACAGAGGGTGAAACGCATGGATAGAGGAAGCACTGCATGTGATCAGGCAGGCAGAAAGGCAAGAAGAGTGGTAGTTGAATGGGCAGATGGAAAGATGTGATACCGTCCCTCTGAGGACTAAGCCCATGCCTGGGCAAGGCCCAGGGTATCTCTGCCTTTCTTTCGTTCAGGTCACACTATTCCAATTCCAGCTGGGTCCAGGAAAAGAAACACAGAAAAACAAAGTTGCCCCAAAGGAGATGTCTTTGCTCCATCTTGTTAGCACCTCCAGTTGAGCAGTACCTGGGCTTTTCCTCTGAGGGTACAGAGAGTCTTGGCTTAACTGGTCAGGCATAGTGAGAGGCCAGTGTGTGAACCAGGGGTCCAGGGAGGCACAGAGGAGGAGAAGGCTACTTTTCCTAGGGTGGGAGAGAAAAGGGTACCAGCACCATCTGCAGGAGTCTCAGATCCCCGGGGAGAAAGAGGTTCTTGGGGGATAACTGGAAACTTACAGAAAAGAGACAAAGGAGACGCCCTCTGCTGGGCCCCCTGCACAGGACAATTTGCAAACATCTAGCTCAGTTTAGGGAAGGACTGCAGATGGCCTGGTTGAATTCCAGCTCCACCCTTGCTCACCATGGTCTTAGTGCAAGGTATTTGTCCTGCCTCGTAGGGTGGTTGTGAGGAGGAATTGAGACCACACACGTGTGGCAAGTCTCCTGGCTACGTGCTCACTACTTGGTAGCTTGTGGTCATCACCCTTATTTATATCATCATTCCAAGAGCACATGATGCATCTCGGCTGGCTTTCAGGCACCCGGTGCAGACACACTTAGGACGGTAACCTGAAAAATTCAAGGTCTCTTTGGCAGACAGACCCTAAAGGAGCACTTGACAATACCTGCTGAGGGTAGTGACACTGATGTGGACAGAGGGACATGGGAGCACCAGGTCACTTATAGCTGTGTGTCGGTCGATTTGAGCTTTCATCTCAACCCTAAAACCGGGTATTAGTATCCCGTTTGGCAGATTTAAAAAACTGAAACTCAAAGTCACTTTCAGGAGGAAGGATTCAAGGAGAGGGGAGGGAGGAACTTAGAGAACCAGATCAAAGCAGAAGACCCAGGTGCAGCAGGGAGGAGGATGTGGCCTGGGAGCAATTGAGGCAAGGACATTGGGCCTAGCTGCTGTCCTTCCCAGATCAAGCCTGAGTCTCAGATCACCTCGGGTGTTGCTAAAAGTCAGATTTCTGGTGATAAGTCAACATTTCCAGTGAGAAGTTCTGGGATTTAGCAAGCCTGTTGGATCAGGGCTGTAAGCTCTGCCATGCACCTGGTCAGGGAATTGGCGCTGAGAGGATGACAGGCTTGGGGGTTTCTCTGCAGATTCCAGCCACATACAGAGATCCCAAAAGAGGAGGAGCCACCTACCAGTCAAGCCAGCTCCCCTCAAGATGCACCCAGGAGACACTGGTTATCTAGACTACCAAGATCCCAGCAACACAAACGTCTTCCCCCCATTTTGGAAGAGAAGAAAGACAATTCCAGGAGCCTCAGGTTATCCCCCCCCCAAAAAAAAAAAAAAACATGTGGGAACCAGAGGGGAAGGAGCCTCAGCTGGACAGGAAGAAGGAGACCCATGGACTGGGATCTTCCTGGAGAACTCAACACCCAGCACCCAGGGACAGAGGGAGGGGGCCATGAGGGCTCAGAAGGAGCAGGTAGGGGTGGAGGCTGAGGGCAGAGGTGTTCTGCTGGGTGTAGAGAGTCAGAGAACCATAGAGAAAATTCCTGAAGGGGAAGCAGAGTGGGGCCGTGTCCACAGGCTGCTGGACCCCATCCCCACACAAACAAGAGAGGCAGCATCGCCAGGGAGCAGGCAGGAGTGGGAGAGGCCTAGCATTCTGGGTGCATCTTGGGTCTTTCAGGGCCTGGGAACAAAAGAGGGCTCCACCACAGAGAAACCACCGAAGCAGTTGGGGATGACCAGTGTGGCCGGGAGGGAGGAGCAAGCCAAAGTGGTCCTGCAGGGTATGGTCAAGGTGAGAGCAGTTGAACTCCACATCTGTCTCTTCTCCCCGCTCCCTCGGCCTGAGCTCAGATAGGGTCTCCAGTGTTCATTTGGGGCCATCCCAGCCCACAGATCCATTTTTATTGGCATCTATAGGATGATTTTCAGCCCACAGATTTTGTACATGTATTATTAAATTTTCCCCTAAGTATCTGGTGGGTTTTTGAGGCTGCTATAAATGGTATTTTTAAAATAGTTTATCTGTCAAGTTTTTGTTACTAGGGTATAGAATATAATTGTGCTATGGAGATTTACCTTGTAATTTGGAAACTTCATAGATTTGACATATTAATTCTTGTAGTTATTTCTAAAAGATTATTTTGGATTTTTCCGTACACAAGCAAGTTTTATTTCTTCTTTTTCTTTATGCTATTAATTTCCTTTTTTTTTTAACCTTTTTTTTTTTTTTTACTGGCAAGGCCCTTCAGTAACAGAAGTAAACAGAAGTGATGAATGTGGATGTCTTGCCTTGTTTCCAGTCTTAGTGTGAAGCCTCCGATCTTTCTCAAATAAGATGTTAGCTATAGATTACTCATAGAGATACTTTATCAGGTTGAGGAAGCTATTGTATATTCCCAGTTATTGTTTACTCCTTGCTGAGAGTTGTAAAATGTTAAAATCATGAATGGGTGTTAAATTTTCCTGTTTCTTTAAAAGTGCAGTCTCTGGAGCAAGACTACCTTGCTTAAAAATCCCAGTTCTGCTGCTTCCAGGCTTTGTGGCTAAGGGCAGATTATTTAACCTCCTTCTAAGACCTTGGACACTGTGGATAAAAATATGATCTCAGACCAGGAAAAGTGGGAACCAAAGGGAGGCCCAAACTTTACCTGTAAGATGCCCATTTGTATACCTAATCCTGAATTGTACATTACATCTTTAAAATAAAATATATTTTAAAAAAAGAATGTGCCAGGCTCGGTGGCTCAGCCTGTAATCCCAGCGCTTTGGGAGGCTGAGGTGAGTGGATTGCCTGAGCCCACGGGTTCGAGATCCACCTGGGCAACTTGGCGAGACCTCATCTCTACAATAAATCAAAAAATTAGCCGGGCGTGGTAGTGTGCGCCTGTAGTTCCAGCTACTTGGAAGGCTGAGGCGGAAGGATCGCCGGAGCCTAGCAGGTCGAGGCTGCGGTGGCCGAGAGTCACTGAACTCCAGTCTGGGTGACAGAGTAAGATTCCAACCCCCTCCCCCAAAAAATACAAGCCACACATGTAATTTTTAAAAGATTAAATTAATGAATACACACACACACACAGAGACATTAGAAAAATACCCAGCATATAATAGGTTCTATTTAAATATTCACTATCATCATTCTTTTAGTAGACTTCCTTATTTTGCTAGATTATTTATTTTGCTGAGAAAGAATATATAGGAAATACCTTCTTTGAGAACTTGCATTTCCAATCCTGCTTTCACACTTAATTGGTATTTTGTCTGAGAATTGCATTATTGGTTGTCATTCATTTTCCTTTAGAATTTTGCAGGCTCTTCCTGATTTTTTTCTAGCTTCCAGTGTTCCTGATGAAACTTCTGATACTATTTTAATTCTTGACTGAATGGGACTGAATTTTCTTAGAATCTTTCAGATCTTCTTCTTGTCTTTTGATTTGAAATGCACAATAATGTTGGGCCATGGTGGGGTCTTTTCTGAGTCATTGTACTGGGAATCTGGTAAATTATTTTAATCTGGAAACTCAGAGTGTGCCAATTTTTCTTTTATTTTTTCTAGGATACTTTTCCACATTTCATTTTTCCATGTTTCAATTTCCTTTAGTTGAGTGTTGAACCTCCAAGAGTCCAAGAGTTATCCTGTTAAAAAAAGGAAACTGGGCCAGGGGCAGTGGCTCAAGCCTGTAATCCCAGCACTTTGGGAGGCCAAAGTAAGAGGATTGCCTGAGCTCAAGGATTCAAGACCAGCCTGGGCAACTTGGTGAAACCCTGTCTCTACAATAAACAAAAAATAATAATAATAAGCCGAGAGTGATAGCGCATGCCTGTAGTTCCAGCTACTTCTGGAAGGCTGAGGCAGAAGGATTGCTTGAGCCCAGCAGGTTGAGGCTGCAGTGGCCGTGAGCATGCCAGTGCACTCCAGCCTGAGAGACAGCAAGAGATTCCAACTAAAAAAAAAGATAAACAAAGTAAGCATAAGAACATTTTAAGGAGTTTCTTTGAGGAAACAATTCATAAATCGAGCACATGCAAACCAGAAGCAGTCTAAGAACACACGTGGAAGTAACACCAAGAAAATGTTTGAATGGTTACAGTTATAGAGTTGCCTTACTTGGTCTATCCCATTGGAAACTCCCTGGCTATATAGTTCATTGGCTAGTTCTGATGGTTGATTTGAAGTTCTGTTTTTCTTTGACATGGGCATTTACAAGAAATAGCCCAAGCTAAATTTCACTTATATTTATAAATCAAGCAAATTCAAAGTCATTTTTGAAGCCTTACTGGTTTTGTCTGCTCCTCGACCTGCTGGGCTCAGGCGATCCTTCCACCTCAGCCTTCCAAGTAGCTGGAACTACAGGCACATGCTACCATGCCTGACTAATTTTTTGATTTATTGTAGAGACAAGGTCTTGCCATGTTGTCCAGGCTGGTCTCAAACCCCTAGGCTCAGGCAATCCTCTCACCACAGCCTCCCAAGGTGCTGGGATTACAGGCTTGAGCCATCGCACCTGGCTGCTCAGGGATTCTTTAGACCTGGTCTGCATTTAATTTACTTTAACAATTTTTTTTTTCCTTTTGATCATCTCAGCAAGCTATGTGAACAAACAGTATAGCATTATTCTTAGTTATCACTATCGGTGCAGTCACTGGACCAAAGAACCATTTAGATTCCATTGTCATCAGTGGTCACCTTGGTATGTGAGGTCACATAGTCATCTCTATCTAAAATTGCATAGTCTTTGTAGACTGAGTTGTCATGTTGTTGGGTTCTCCAAGTTGTCTTCTCCTGATGGCAGTCATTTGATGAATGAGTGACTAGTGGAAAGCATTTAAAACCTTGGA
The DNA here is from genome assembly GCA_027257055.1 of Cephalopachus bancanus. Classification (NCBI taxonomy): domain Eukaryota; kingdom Metazoa; phylum Chordata; class Mammalia; order Primates; family Tarsiidae; genus Cephalopachus; species Cephalopachus bancanus. Next base: position 1,444,997 of record JAPVLO010000080.1, read on the forward strand.
GAGGACACAAAGCACTACAGGTGAATAATATCCAAGGATTGAAAAACTCCCTGAAATAGGGATTGAACCAACTAAATAATGCAATGGAGGAAGCAGCACCTAGCTGATGAAAAATATGTTGGTTTCTTAAGGTCTTTAAGTTTAGGGCAACAATATCTGATTTGTTAACATAGAAACAGTTTTTTTTTTTTAATGAGTACAAGTTTTTCCTTGCTAAGTTGCATTGCCTGAAGAGAATTTAGAGTATGTTTCTATGAAAACAAAAGTAAATATTTGGAGCAAATTACGGTTATAGCTTTTGTGTTCAGAGGACAGCTGGTTGAGAAGACTTCTAGATTAGAGTGTGAAACATCTTTAGATGATTGAATGCGGATGATTGTGCAGTCTGATGCAGTTTCCTGGCTTACAGTTGGACTGTTTCTGGTCATGCCGTTGGGTGTTCTGGTGAACTCTCCAAGTGATCCTTACGGAATCAGGCATGGAAGTTGTCTGTACATGATCTGTCCTATGACATGATCTGTGATTTTTTCTTTTTGAAGCTTAGAATAATCCAGTTTCAGCTTGTAGGGTTCAGAAAATAGCAATTTTAATTTATAGTGAAACTAGAAAAAGTCAGGATTCAATCCAGTTTACAGGGAGAAAAGAAAACCTCAAGGAAAATGAACAGGACTAGAATCTGGCAATGGCATGATTGTTATATAAATGCAACAAGAATAGTAAATACATATATTTTAAAATATGATACTTTAGTCAGTGCTTTGATAATATTCAAGGTACTGTATTGTCTTGGTATCGATCAACCTTTGTTTTTTAAAACTATCTGGTAATGAGAAAATCAAAATAGACCTTTAAAAACTTCCACAAACAAGAATCAAGCCAAAGATTGACCAATTATGTCCTGTTACAAAGAGAATATATTCTTATTAAACCCATGCAAATATTTATCTTGCAAATAAGAAAAATTAATAAGAGTTTCCAAATTCTGAAGTCATCAGGTAGGGAGAAAAATATAAATGTTCTATTTTTGTTTGCAAAAGTTTGTTTTATCACATTGTTGTAAATTACAGAACAGTACAAGAGGAAAAAAACACTTATTTAAATCTAGAAATTGTAATTATTCTCATCAGCTAATTTAGCCCCATAAGATTAGTTTTTTTGTCATTTTTATATTTTATCAGCAATTTTATTAATCTACCATAACAATTTTTTTATTAGACCTTTGTAAATTTTTACCCAATCCAACAGTATGACCTTAAAGTTATCAGACATCTATACTGGCCAGAGATTTTTTTTTTTACTTCTTTTTTTAATTGACACATAATAATTGTACATATTTATGACATACATAGTGATGTTTTGATATATGCAATAGTGATCTGATCAGGGTCATTAGCATTTATATCATCCCAAATATTTATCATTTCTTTGTGCTGGGAACATTTGATATCCTCTCTTCTAGCTCTTTGAAAGTACAAATACATTATAGTTAACTCTATAGTCATTCTACAGTATTCTAGAACACTAGAATATATTCCTCCCATACAATATATTCCTAGCTATAATTTCGAACCCTTTAACAATTCTCTCCCTATCCCCGCATCCCTCTACCATTCCCATTCTCCAGTAACCTCTGTTCTACATTTTACTTCTATGAGGTCAACTTCTTTTTACCTTCCACATAAGAGTGAGAACATGCAGTGTTTAACTTTCTGCTCCTGGCTTATTTCACTTAGCCTAACGGCCTCCAGTTCCATCCATGTGGCTGTGAGTGCATACCTTGCACAAAATTATGCACAAAATTACGCATACCTTGCAATTTTGTAACATAGTTGCTTTCAAAATCTCTCAGGAAGGAAAAATGTGGTTGTTTTTGTGACATTGAGCATTTTAAAATAATAATTAGTCTTATGATATAACATTATACCAGGATTCTTCCAATCCATGAGTAGTGGATGTTCTTCCATTTGTTTGTGTTATCTTTGATTTATTTGAGCAATGTTTTGTAGTTCTCAATGTAACGATCTTTCACCTCTTTGGGTTAGATGGATCCCAAGGTGTTTTATTTTGTTGTGGCAGTTGTGGATGGGATTGTGTTTTTTATTTGGCTCAGCCTGCTTGCTGTTGGTGTGTTGAAATACATCCATGTTTTGTGCGTTAATTTTGTGTCCTTTGTGTGACCTTACTGAAATCATTTATCTGTGTGAGGAGGCTTTTTGATAAACTTTCAAGGGTTTTCTAGGTATAGAATCATATTATCTGCAAAGAGGGATCATTTAACTTCCTCTTTTTCTTTTTGGATAACTCTTGTTTCTTTTTCTTACATGATTGGTCTAGTTCAAACCTCCAGTATTACATAAAACAGGAGTGGTTATTAGCTCAATTTAGACATTTCACAATGTATACATATTTCAGAAAAACATTTTCTGAATCTAAGAATCTATTGAGATGTACAAACAGGACTAAAGCTATAACTAGTTTAGACTTCGTTTTCGGGGTTTTTTTTTTTTTTTTTGAGTTGGAGTCTCACTATCACTCAGACTGGAGTTCAGTGGCCGCTCCTGGCCACTGCAGCCTCGACCTGCTGGTGTCTGGCGATCCTTCAGCCTTAGCCTTTCAAATAACTGGAACTACAGGCGCGCACTACCACGCCTGGCTAATTTTTGATTTATTGTAGAGATGAGTTCTCGTCAAATTGCCCAGGCAGGTCTTGAACCCGCGGGCTCAGGCAATCCACTCACCTCGGCCTCCCAAAACACTAGGTTACAGGCTGAGCCACCGAGCCCGGCCTAGTTTAAACTTTGTATCAAAATCTCTATGTATAAACTTTAGCCTAAGTTACAACATCTGTCTGGTTGCAACAAAATTAAAAATTTAAGTAAATATTAATAGCTGACATTCACTGAGAGCTTACCATGTTCTAGGTACTGAGCTTAGTGTTTTATATGTATTTACTAACAAATTTCATCCTTTTTTTTTTTTTTGAGTCAGAGTCTCACTCTGTCTCCCAGGCTGGAGTGCAGTGGCATGCTCACGGCTACTTGTTGGCCTCAGGCAATTCTTACACCTCAGCCTTCCAAGTAACTGGAACTATAAGCATCCACCACCACATTCAGCTAATTTATCTTATCATGGAGATGAAGTCTTGCCATGCTGCCCAGGCTGGTCTGGAACCCATGGGCTTAGGCAATCTTCTCACCTCTGCCTCCCAAAGTGCAGGGATTACAGGTGTGAGCCACCGTGCCTGGCTAAATTTTATCCTTAAGACTACCCTATGAAAAAAATATTTGCCAGCTGTATATCTGACAAAGGTCTAACATCTCGGATCTACAAGGAACTCAAACGCGCCTAAGGGAAAAAAAAAAAACAGCCTCATTAAAAAGTGGACAAATACATGAATAGACACTTCTCAAAAGAAGATTTATGGACAGTCAATAGACACAAGAAAAAGTGCTCAGCCTGACTCATCATCAGAAAAATGCAAATCAAAACCACACTGAGATACCACCTAACCCCGGTAAGAATGGCCATCATTAATAAAGCAAATAACAACAGATGCTGACGAGGATGCGGAGAAAAAGGAACGTTTCTACGCGGCTGGTGGAAATGCAAACTAGTGCAACCTCTTTGGAAGACAGTGTGGCGATTTCTAAAAGAACTAGTAATTGGCTTTCCATATGATCCAGCAATCCCCCTATTGGGAATATACCCAGAGGAACTCAAATCACTCTACAAAAAAGATACCTGTACGTGTATATTTGTTGCAACTCTATTCACAATAGCAAAAACATGGAACCAATCATACCGCCCATCGAAGTTGGACTGGATTAAAAAAATGTGGTACATATACACCATGGAATATTATGCAGCCATAAAGAAAGACAAATATATGGGCTTCGCAGCAACTTGAATGGATTTAGAGTCGATCATACTCAGTGATCTATCACAGAAACGAAGAACAGAGTGCCATATGTTCTCACCCATCAGTGGACCTTGAACAATTATCATAACACTATAAGAAAGGGATTGGTAGTAGTGGGAAACTGCCAGGGGAGGGAGGGGCCCACCTCATCAACGAGGGTACCTGCATAATGAACATTTGTATACCTAACTCTGAATTGTACCCCACATCTTTACAATAAAGGGGGGAAAAACTACCCTATTGGGCTAGGTCTATAATTAGCCCATTTTACACAAGAGGAAACTCGGCAAAATAGTTTAAGAGTTAGGATGTGTGTGCAGGGATTCCACTCCAGGGCCTAGACCCTTAATCACTCTGTTAGACCACCTCAAGGGACAGTTTGGTTCCTTTCTTCTAGTACTTATCTGTTGATGGTTGCTACTTCAATTGTGCCTTGTTTCATCATATTTCAGTGGAGCTTTTCTTTTTAATACCTTCTTTACATGTCTATTTCTGGGTAAAAAGAAACATCTTTCCATGTGGGTGCAAGATTCTTGGCATTAAAACTCTTGCAAGAAGCTCTCAAAATGCCAATGTTTACCACTAAACCAACTTCAAACGTTTACCAGACACCTGTGATGAATGAGAATAAATGAACAAATAAAAGAGTAGCTTTAGGCTGCTCTCTGGGTCTCTGTTCTTGGATTTTCTCTCCTTCTTATTCTATATCCACATACACTGGAAGGAAAAGGTCGTGGACAAAATCTTCTGAGTTCTGCCATCATTCCCAAAGGAATCAAGTTCCCCAACAACTTGAGAGGAGTCTTCCAGGTAGTGAAGAGGGTAATGGATAAGAACCTGGAGACCAGGGTCCAGTGTTTCTTCTGTCACTTATAGTCCAAGACCTCTGGCAAGTGTCCAACTTGTCTGAGTCTCCAGTTGCTCACCTGGCAAAAGAGATTAGTTCAGAAGTGAAACTTCAAGCTCCTTTCCACCCAGAAATTTCAGATTTAGGTAAAACAGTTCAGAGGCACCACTCACACAAGTGGTGACCGGAGCGCAGAATCAGTAGGACCTCTTGTAGGAAGTCACATTGAGCTCATTCAGTGGGAATCCTGAGATGAAGTCAAGCTGAGCTCAACCAATGGGAATCCAGGAAGAACGTGATGTTGTGGTCAGCCAGGGAGGCAGGAGAATTGTGTGCAGCCAAGGGAGATTTGAGTGGGAGATTGGATTGAATTCAAACAAAAAACACCTTGAAGAAAGATTGGGTGAGTTCAGCCAATGGGAACCATGATAGGAAGTCGGGATGGGCTCAGTCAATGGGAATCCGGGCAAGAGTGAAATAAGGTCAACCAATGGATCTCAAATGGGAGCTTGGACTGAGTTCAACCAATAGGAACTCTAAAAGGAGAAGTTTCAAAGCCTGGAGAAGACTGTCAGGTCAGGGCATTTATTTCCTCAGTCCTGTCCCTGCTGGTTCCTGGGGTTTGCACCAGTCAGGCAGCCATCAACATTCTCTCTCTCTCTCTCTCTCTCTCTCTCTCTCTCTCTCTCTCTCTCTCTCTCTCTCTCTCTCTCTCATCCTATAATGGCTCCCTACTGTCACTGGCCTTGAAGTTGCACTATTTCTCATTGCTTTCCCCAAACCCTAACCCACACTTTTTTCAAAAAGTCCCTTTATTCAACGTTTATTTATTTTTTCTTTTTCTTTTTTTTTTAGTCAAGATCTTACTCTGTCACCCAGACTGGTATATAGTGACACCATCATAGTTCACTGCAGTCTCAACAACCTGGCTCAGACAAACCTTCCACCTCAGCCTCCCAAGTAGCTGAGAGTACAGGCATGCTTCACCACACCCAATTAATATTGTGATGTTTTTGATAGAGATGAGGTTTTGCCATGTTGCCTAGGCTAGTCTCAAACTTCTGGGCTCAAACAATCCCCTCACCTAGATCTGCCAAAGTGTTGGGATTACAGGTACGAGCCACCCCACCCGGCCAATTTTTGCCAAATGTGATAAATTTCTCTCTTTTGCCTAGCTTAGGTGTACCATCTGGTTTCTGCCAGGACTCTGGTCCATTCAGGGGTTGTCCATACAAATCTAAGTTTTAAGCAACGAGACCATTTTAAACATGGAGCATTTAAGAAATGCTGGCAGGACTGGGTGGCTCAGCCTGTAATCCCAGCGCTTTGAGAGGCCAAGGAGAGTGGATTGCCTGAGCCTGCAGGTTCAAGACCCGCCTGGGCAACTTGGCGAGACCTCATCTCTACAATAAATCCAAAATTAGCTGGGCGTGGTAGCACGCCCTGTAGTTCTGGCTACTTGGAAGACTGAGGCAGAAGGATTGCCCAAGTCCAGCAGATTGACGCTGGGGTGGCCGTGAGTGTGCCACTGCACTCCAGCCTGGTTGACAAAGTGAGACTCCAACTCAAAAAAAAGAAAAAGAAAACAAATGTTGCTCCGTGGCCATCAACCCTGCCTTGTTCCTTGTTGGTCTAATATCAAGAAGCTCCCTCATAATGTCACTCATTTGAGACTAAAATGATATATTTCAAAAAGTGATGTTACTAGGAAATGAAGTTTAAAAAAGAAAGCTAATACTATTTAATGAAAGAATATAAAACATAAGTGGGTATGTCCACAAAATCCAGCCTCCACTTCCGTAGAGAGGCGAACACCCGGGTTGACGTGACAGGCCCTCCACAATCACCCTCATATCCTTCATTTTGGAAAAATCCAGCCCAACCAAATAAATGAAAACAATGCAAAACTGTATGAAGTAAGCATGAATATCACTCCACCCTCCCATTCTTCTCACCAGCAGTAACTCCTTTTAACAGCTGGGTGTATATCTTCTGTGAAAATTAACAATGTAAATTGGAGTCATCTTGTCATACCCAACTAAATTAGAGTCAAGAGACCAGGAGGAAAAAAGCACTTGGTCACGGAAATCCTGCCCAGGAATTACATCCCAAGCCAGCTGCCAAAATGATCTGCCCTAATCATTTTTGTTAATTTGTTATTTGTAATTGTTACAAGTACATAATAGTTGTATATATTTATGGGGTACCTGTGATGTTTTGATACAGGCAGAGAATGTGTAATGGTCAAATCGGGGTAATTGGGGCATTCATCACCTCAAGCATATCTCATTTCTTCATTTTAGGAACATTCATACTCTTTTAGCTATTTTTAAGTGTACAATAAACTATTGTTAGCTATAATCATCCTGTTGTGTTACCAAATGGTAGATCTTATTTATTCGATCTGTTTTTATGCCTGTTAATGATTCCAATGTTATTACCCACACCCCACTACCCTTTCCAGTGTCTGGTAGCCATCATCCACTATCTCATGAGTTCAATTTTTTTTTTAACCTTCATATATAAATGAGAACATACAATATTTGTCTTTTTTGCCTGGTTAATTTCAATTAACATAATGACCTCCAGTTCCATCTATGTTATTTCGAATAACTGGATTTCATTCTTTTTATGGCTGAATAATATTCCATTGTGTATATGTAGCTCATTTTCCCTTTCCATCATCCATTGATGGACCCTTAGATGGATTCCATAATTTGGCTATCATGAATAGTGCTCCAAAAACAATGAAAGTGCAAATATCTCCTTAAAATACTAATTTCCAACCTTTTGGATATATATACCCAGTTGTGGAACTTCAGGGTCGTACGGTAGTTCTATTTTTAGTTTTTTCAGGAACCTCCATACTGTTCTCCATAGTGGCTATACTGGCTGTACTAATGTACATTCCCAAGAAAGTGTATAAGGCGTCCTCTTTCTCCACATCTTCACCAGCATTCATTATTGCCTGCATTTTTTATAAAAGTCATTTTAACCATCATGAGACGATATCTCATTGTTGTTTTCATTTGCATTTCTCTGATGTTTAGTGATGTTGAGCATTGTTTATATACCTGTTGGACATTTGTAAGTCTGTTTCTAAGAAATTGTCTTTCAGATCTTTTGCCCATTTTTAATCACTTTTTTTTTCCCCTTGAGTTGTTTGAGCTTCTTATATATACTGATTATTAATCTCTTGTCAAATGGGTAATCTGAAAATATTTTCTCCCATTCTGTGGGTTATATCTTCACTTTGCTCAAGGGTTTCTTCGCTGTGCAGAAGCCTTTTATTTTGATGTGATCTCATTTGTTCATTTTTCACTTTGGTTTCCTGTGCTTTTGAAGTCTTGCTTCAAAAAAATCATTGCTCAGACCAAATCCCTGGAGTGTTTTTTCCAATGTTTTCTTCTAGTAGTTTCACAGTTTCAGGTCTCACATTTAGATCCTTAATTTATTTTGAGTTGATTTTTGCATATGCAAGACAAAGATCTAATCTCATACTTCTATGTATGGATATCCAGTTTTCCAAGCACCATTTTTTGAAGAAACTATTTTTTCCCCAGTGTATGTTCCTGGCATCTTTGTCAAAAATGAGTTGAATGCAAGTGTGTGGATTTGTCTCTGGGTTCTCTGTTCTATTCCATTGTTGTGTGTGTCTGTTTTTATGCCAGAACCATGGTGTTTTCATTACTATAGTTTTGTAGCATAATGTGAAGTCAGGTAATACGACTCCTCCAGTTTTGTCATTTTTATTCGGAATGGTTTTGGCTATTCCTGGGTCTTTTGTGGTTCCATGTAAATTTTACAATTATTTTTTCTATTTCTTTGAAGAATATCATTGGTGTTTTTATAGAGATTGTACTGAATCTGCAGATTGCTTTACAAAGTGTGGACATTTGAACAATATTGATTCTTCCAACCCATGAACATGGAATATGTTTTCATTTTTCCCCATCCTCTTCAATTTCTTTCATTAATGTTTTATAGTTTTCATTGTAGAGATTTTTCACTTATTTAGGTAAGTTTATTCCTAGGCATTTTATTTTATGTGTAGCTATTGTAAATGGGATTGCTTTCCTGGTTTCTTTTTCAGATTGTTCACTACTGGCATATAAAGATACTGCTGATTTTTGTATGTTGAATTTATATCTTGCAACTTTTCTGAGTTTGTTTGTCAGATTTAATAGTTTTTTTTTTATGGCGTCTTTAGATTTTTCTAAATATAAGATGATATCATCTGCAAACAAGGATAGTTTGACTTCTTCCTTTGCAATTTGAATGCCCTTTGCTTCTTTCTCTTGCCTAATTCCTCTGGCTAAGACTGGCAGTATCATGTTGAATATATGTGGTAAAAGTGGCCATCTGCGTCTTCTTCCAGATCTTTGAGAAAAGGCTTTCAGTTTTTCACCATTAAGTAAGGAACACGCTGTACAGTCTGTAATGTTCAACAATGGGCAGAGAGATATTTTCTTCCGCGTGATCATTTGATAGTGTTAAAAGAAAAAACGTAAGACAAATTAAACTGAACAGGGTTTAACTGAGCAAAGAATGACTCACGAATCAGGCGCCTCCTGAACCAGAGTAGACTCAGAGAGACTCCATTACAGCCACGTGGTGGAAAAAGAATTATGGATAGAAAAAGGAATATGACATATATAAAAGTGGAAGTGAAATGCAGAATTAACCGGATTAGTTAAAACTCAGCATTTACCTTATTTGAACCTGGTTTGAACAGTTGACCACCTGTGATTGGCCAAAACTAGGTGACTGGCATAGGAGTGGGTTGCAGTCTATTTACACATCCACCTGGCTACAGTTTGCTATGTGAAAGTTTACAGAGAAACCTCTAGGTCAAACCCACAACATGTGAGGAGGCAGTTTTCAGCTAAACTTAATTTAATAATAGTTTGATAGAGAAGTAAAATGAGCAATCACAACATTGGTTGTCTAAAACAGGGAGATGGAAGCATGAAGGGCTGGCTTAAACACCGACATGAGTGTGTACTCACACTCAACATGAACAAAGCTTAAGGAATGTCCCCACTAGATTTTATTTATTTTGTTTTATTTTATTTTTGAGTTGGAGTCTCACTCTGTTGCCCAGACTAGAGTGCAGTGGTACACTCATGGCTACCGCAGCCTTGACCTTCTGGCTCAGGTGATCCTTCCGCCTCAGCCTTCCAAATAGCTGGAACCACAGGCCTGCACCATCACACCCAGCTTATTTTTTTATTTATTGTAGAGACAAGGTCTCACCAAGTTGCCCAGGCTGGTCTCGAACCCCTGAGCTCACCTCGGCCTCCCAAAGTGCTGGGATTACAGGCTTGAGCCACCGTGCCTGGTCTGCTTATTTGTTTTAATGGCTGACCGGAAAAAGACTGGGTGGAAGGGATGCTGGTAAGACCGTATAACTCTTGCCAAAGAAAGAGTACCCTGGTGTAATGACTATAACTTTTACTTTCTTCCCCAAATCATTCCAAAAATGTTTTTCTCCTCTACTTGATGCAATGATCCTAGGCCCAGGGTTACAACTGCAAGTGCTGGACGCAGGTTTGATTTCTAAGCAAGAAACTGTAACAATGTTTTTAAACCTTATGTTAGAAGTCCAAAGGGCCTGATAGGGGTGAGTTGTGTCTTCACCCCATCCAGCAAGATTGGGGCTGAGTGAATGCAGCTCTTTTACCTGGTGGTAAAAATAGCACACTACATAACTTCACCCTATCTGAGTAGACTAGTATTGCTGCCTGAAATCTATACCAGCACAGTGGCGACTCCTATGTCCCTTCCAAAAGTAAAATAAATAAAAAAATTTTTAAGGTTGGGTATTAATGAAGAGAAAGTTAAATAATAGCTGAGGGTAAAGAAATGAATAAATGGGGTACATTAACACCTTGAAAGAAGCTCAGAGCATATTGTCTCTTACTTTAGTTATACCAGATGCTTGAATGGTAGAAGCTATATGTTTGACAAACAAAACCAGTCCTGCTTTTGGAACCTGACAAGATCGAAGGGAAACCTGCAAACATGTGTGACATTACTTTGGGAGACATTAGCACAGTATAAGGAGCTAGACTAGGGAACAATGATTGAATGGAATTCTAGTAATGTGGCAATATCTTTTGAGTTGTATGTCTTTTTGATGTAAGGGCACTGTGTCTGAAGACTTGAGTGGACTGTAATATTGTGAAATATATACATTTTTTCACCCTTGTTTTCTGGCATACAACTCCTAAAATCCTTGAAATCTCCAAAATGGTATCCTTTTGTATGTTCACATTGATTGCTAGCCTCAGGGTGGATCAGGTCGCCACCAGAAGACAAAAGCATAGTGAGAGGGTTGGCACTTTCTGCTCTACACACCAATCTCCAGGAAGGAGTGAGGTGCTGAAGGTCAAGTTGATCATCAATGGCCAATAGTTTAATCCATCATGCCTACATAATGAAGCCCCCATAAAAACCCAAAAGGACAGGATTCAGAGCGCTTCCAGATAGCAGAATACATGGAGGTTCTAGAGGGTGACGCACCCAGAGAGGTCATGGAGCTTCATACCCCTTCCCCCATACCCCACTCTATACATCTCTTCACCTGTATCCTTCATAATATCCTTTATAATAAACTGGTAAACATGTTTCTCTGAATTCTGTGAGTTGTTCCAACATATTAATCAAACCAAAAGCGGCAGTTGTGGGAACCCAACTTGCAGCCAGTTGGTCAAAAGTTTCAGAGTCCCAGACTTGAAACTAGCGTCTGAAGGGGAGTGGGAGAAGTCTTGGAGACTGAGTCCTCAACCTGCGGAACCTGAAGTCATCAAGGCAGAGAGAGTCAGAATGAATTGGAGGACACGCAACTGGTGTCTGCTGCTGAATTATTGCTGGCTTGCTGGCAGAAAGAAATCCCCATACATTTGGGGACCTTAGAAGTCTTCTGTGTTGACTATCGTGGTGTGAAAACATAGAAAAACATGATTTTAGAGCTTTTTCCAGACACACAGAATAGCTTTTTCCATCTCTTTATTTTCAGTCTATATATGACTTTGTGAGTGACGTGGGTTTTTCATATGCAGCAGATAGTTAGGTCTTATTCATTCTGCTACTCTCTGTCACTTGATTGAAGAATTTCATCAACGCACACTCAATGTTTTTATTGACAGGTTAAGGATTTATTACTGCCAATTTGTTATTTGGTTTTGGGTTGTGTTTTTGTTTGATGTGTGTGTTTTGTTTTTGTTTTTGTTTGTCTCCTCATTCTTCCTTCCTCGTTTTTTGAAAAAGTTATTTTCTCTGCTCCAATTTCTTGCTTTTTTCATGTGGGTATCTGTTATAGGTATTTGTCTTGTGGTTACCATGAAGCTTCCAATTGTTATAAGCTGATTACAACCTCTGATTACAAAGAAAAGAAAAAACAAATAAGCAAAAATTAAACTAAAAAACTCTGCATATTAACTCCATCCCCAGGCCTTTTGATAGTTTGATGTCTCTAGTTATAATACATATACATATATAGATATATATAGATATAGATATATATAGATATATAGATATATAGATATATTTTTTTTTTAGTTGGAGTCTCATTTCATCACCCGGGCTGGAGTGCAGTGGCACATTCGTGGTCACCCCAGTATTGAACTGCTGGGCTGTGGCAATTCTTCTGTTTCAGCCTTCCAAGTAGCTGGAACTACAGATGCGTGCTACCACGCCCGGCTAATTTTTCAATTTATTGTAAAGATGAAGTCTCTCCAAGTGGCCCAAGCTGGTCTCAAATCCATGGGCTCAGGCAATCCCCTCACCTTGGCCTCCCAAAGTGCTGGGATTAAAGGTTTGAGTCACCATGCCCAGCCTAGTTATATATTTTTAATGCTGCCTAACTCTCCAAAAATTGTCAAAGTTATTATCTTTGATAGGTCTGTCTTTTAGACTTCCTACTAAAGGTAATAAGTGAAATGTCAGAATATTTGGCATTTGTGTATGACTTAATATTACCAGTGAGTTTATACCTTCAGATGATTTCTTATTGTTTTTTAATGGACTTGTCTTTCAGATTGCAGAACTCTCTTTAGCATTACTTATTAGACAGATTTAGTGTTGATGGAATTTCTCAGCTTTTGTTAGTCTGAGACAGTCTTTGCTTCTTCATGTTTGAAGGATAATTTTTCTGAATATAATATTCTAGGTCCAAGTTCATGTCCTTCAGGCATTTTGCATATGACATCCCACTCTTTCCCCGCCTGTCAAGTTACTGCTGAGAGGTCTGCTGCCAAATGTATCAGAGCTTCTTCCTATGTAATTGGCTTCTTTTCTCTTGCTGCCTTTGGGTTTCTTTCTTTATCCTTGTCCCTTGAGAGTTTGGTTATATGCAAAGAGGCAATCATGTTTAGATAGAATCTTCTTAGTATTTTATGATCTGAATATTCATATCTCCCTTTAGGTTTAGAAAGCTATCTGTTATTATTTCTTTGAATAAATATTCTACCCCAATCTCCATTCCTCTCTACATGCTCTTTAGGGCTAATAATTCTTAGAGTGGTCTTTTTGAGGCTGTTTTCTAGGTCTTGTAGGCATGTTTTACTCTTTTTTCTTTGATCTCCTCTGACTGTGTATTTTTATATAGCTTGTCTTCAAGCTCACTAATTCTTTGAAAATTTGAAATTTCTACTATAGAAAGACTCCAAATCATTTTTTCAGATTGTACATTGAATTTTTCAGTTCCAGAATTGGTTGCTTTTTGAAAATGTATTTCAATCTCGTTTCTGAGTCAGTTCACTTAGGATGATGATCTCTAGCTTCATCTATGTTGCTGCCAAGAATATTATTTTATTCTTTTTTATTACTGTGTTATATTCCATGGTGTATATACACCACAGTTTCTTTAATCAGTCAATTGTTGGTGGGCACTTAGGTTGGGTCCATGATTTTGTTATTGTAAATAGTGCTGCAATGAACATACAAGTATAGGTATCTTTTGTATATTGATTTATTTTCTTTGGGGTATATCCCTAGTAATGGGATTTCTGGGTCAAATGATAATTCAATATTTAGTTCTTTGAGAAATCGCCATGATGCTTTCCATAAAGGTTGTACTAGTTTACAATCCTATCAACAGTGTCCCTTTCTTCTGCAATGGCACCAGCATCTGTTTTTTGTTTTGTTTTGTTTTGTTTTTTGAGTTGAAGTCTCACTCTGTCGCCCAGAGTGGAGTGCAGTGGCCGCTCCCGGCCACCGCAACCTCAACCCGCTGGGCTCCGGCAATCCTTCCACCTCAGCCTTCCAAGTAGCTGGAACTACAGGCGCGCGCTACCACACTTGACTAATTTTTGGTTTATTGTAGAGATGAGGTCTCACCAAGTTGCCCATGTGGGTCTCGAACCCGCGGGCTCAGGCAATCCACTCATCTCAGCCTCCCAAAGCGCTGGGATTACAGGCTGAGCCACCAAGCCCGACTTGTTCTTTTTTTACTTTCTGATAATAGCCATCCTGACTGGTGTGAGGTAATATCTCACTGTGGTTTTAATTTGCGTTTCACCGATGATTAGTGATACCGAGCAGTTTTTACATGTTTTTTTGGCCATTTGTGTGTCAATCTTTCTTAAATTTCTCTCATAGAAAACTGAATGCCTGCTCTGTGTTATCTTCAAGTTCATTGAGCTTCCTCAAAACAGTTATTTTAAATTATCTGGCTGAAGGGTTACATATCTTCATCACTTTGGGATTGGTCACTGGTGCCTTGCTTTTTCATTTTGTGAAGTCATATTTTCCTGGGTTTTTTTTGGGGGGGGTTCTTTTTTTTTTTTTTTGAGACAGGGTCTTTCTGTCACCCAGGTTGTAGTGCAGTGGCACAACCATAGCTCACTGCAGTCTTGAATCTTCAGTTCATGTGATCATCCATCTCAGCCTAGGCTGGAACAAGGCAGACTCCTGAATCACCACACAAATCACTGCACAAATCAAAAAGGCTGTGCTCCTGCTGCAGTCTTCGAAGGCCCCCTGAGCCTCCTAGCACTCCAGTTCCTCAAGGGAAACTGCCTTATCCACAGCCATGCTCTGCTGACTCCCAAGTGAAACGTGCAGGAAAAAAAGCCCTGTGCATCTTCCGCCGCCATTTCCCTGGACCTCAACACTTGTTGACAGTTGCTTTCTAGCCAGCCTAGAAAGGAACTTAAAGACCTGATGGCTCAGCCTGTAATCCTGCGCCTTTGAGAGGTTGAGGTGAGTGGATTGCCTGAGCCCGCGGGTTCAAGACCCGCCTGGGTAGGCGAGACCTCATCTCTACAATAAATAAAAAAATTAGCCGGGCGTGGTAGTACACACCTGTAATTCTGGCTACTCGGAAGGCTGAGGCGGAAGGATCACCGGAACCCAGCAGGTCGAGGCTGCGGTGGCCAGTAGCGGCCACTGCACTCCAGTCTGGGTGACAGAGTGAGACTCCAACTCAAAAAAAAAAAAAGACCTGCACTTTCATTTGCCCCCAAGGGCAAATTTCACTGCTGAAGATAGTTTCTGGCTGGGGCAGGCTCCCTCAAGAAGACCTACATGTTTCCATTCTGTACACAGACTGACTGAGGCTAAGATGGGAGAACTGGGACTTATTTCCCTAACAACCTTTCACTTCTCCTCCCCGTGTAAACTCTTTGGTGTAGCCTCTGCACTGCATGGCAGCTTTACCCCAGTGGCCAGGGACTGTTTCTGAGTCCCCACTGGGGTACCAACTGTGCGCACAGCTGGAAAGTTTGAGCTCTTTCCTCCCACGTACCCTTGAAAGGCTCAAGGGAAGGGAACTTGGGTGGTCCCCACAGCTCCATTCATCACCTAGGTCCACTAGTAGTACTTCCTTGGGGTAACACAGGTCAGGCGGAAAGCTCAAAGCTATCAACACAGCTGGCTCTCTCTCACAAGCACCACCTTCCAGCTGGATGTCAACTGGCACAGCCCATTACATCTTGTATAATACCTCAGCTTTTGTAAAGGTCTGATCCCAGATTTCAGCTAACAGCACTATCCAAGCCACCTTGGCCACTCAGGACACCTTGAGCCTGTGCAGTTACCCAGCACAGCCCCACCACAGCTGGCAATTGAGAAACTCACTACATCAAGGCTATCTATAACCAAGGGAACTCTACATTGTCCTTGTCAGCCCCCTGCCAATCTCAGGTAAAAAGAAAAAGTCTATTCAAATGAGAAGAAAGAAACCAGGTAGATAATTCTGACAATATAAAAAAATAGTTTTTCAACACTCCCAAAGACCAAAATAACTCTCAACAATAGCCCCTAGCCAAAATGAAATCCTTAAAATTCCAGAGATAGAATTCAAAGGATTGATTATGCAGTTTCTCAGCATGGTCCGGGAGAAAGTTGAAACCAACGTAAGAAAATTTTTAAAACTATTCAGTATAAGAACGAAAAATTATTGAAAGATGGCAGGATATGGTGGTTCATGCTTATAATCTCAGTATTTTGGGAGGCTGGGACAGGAGAATTGCTTGAACCTAGGAGTTCAAGACCAGCCTGGGCAACATATCAAGACCTCATTTCCACACACACACACACACACACACACACACACACACACACACACACAAAATCAACAAAAAAGTGGCCGGGCAGGGAACACACAGCTGTAGTCCCAGCTACTTGAAAAGCTGAGGTGGAAGGATTGCCTCAGACCACAAAGTTGAGACTGGGGTGAATTGTGATTGTGCTACTGCTCTCTAGCCTGGGCAAGAGAGTAAAACCCGGACTAAAAAAAAAAAAAAAAAAAATATATATATATATATATATATATATATATTCTCCAAAGAGATAAACACTTAAAAAAAAAGCTGAACTTCTGGAAGTAAAAGACTCATTTAAAAAAGTAAAAAATGCAGTAGAAAGTTGTAACAGTAAACTAGCACAAGTAGAAGAGAGAATTTCAGAACTTGAGGATAAGACTTTTGAGTTAATGAAATCAAACAACAGTAAGGAAAAAAGAATCAAGAGAATGGAGCGAAGTCTTCAAGAAATATGGAACTATGTAAAACATCTAAACAAGAATACAGGGTGTTCCTGAGGAAGAGAAGAAAGCAACAGGTTTGGAAATCCTATTTAAGGGAATAATTGGGGAAATCTTCCCCAACCTTTCCAGAGATTTAAACATCAATATACAAAAAACCCAAAGAACCCCTGAAGATTCATTGCAAAAAAGTCATCTCCCAAGGCACATAGTCATCAGATTATGCAAAGTTAATGTGAGGGAAAGGATTCAAAGAGTAGTGAGATAAACTATCACATAACAAAGGAAAACCTATCTGACTAATAGCAGACTTCTCAGTAGAAACCCTACAAACTGGAAGGAATTAGGGCCCTATCTTCAATCTCTTCAAACAGAATAACAGTCAGCCAAAGATTTTGTATCATGCAAAATTTCATAAATGAATGAGAAATAACAAACAAGAAAATGTTGAAGGAATTTGTCATTACTAGACCAGCTCTACAAGAAATAGTCAAAGAAGTTCTAAATATTGAAACAAGAGGTCAAAATTCACCAGTAGAAAAACACTAAAAATCATAGCACTCACATGGCTTATTGAACACCAACACAATATAGAAAGAAAAAAAGCAACCAGGTAACAGACAACATGACCAATGAAAGAGTACCTTAAATATCACTGTAAGAATTGTATGAACTTGCATATCATTAGAACAATGTATTAAGAAACACAGTCCAAATATCTACTGCCTTCAGGAGACTTCACTTAACACACAAACACTCCTATAGACTCAAGATAAAGGAGTGGAAAAAAATACTTCATGCAAATTGAAACAAAAAATGAGCAAGAGTAGCCATTCTCATAACAGATGAAACAGACTTTAAATTAACAACAGTGAAAAAGGACAAAGAAATTTATAATATAATAATAAAAGCACCAATCCAACAAGAAATTATAGCAATTTAAAATATATATACACCCAACACCAGAGCTCCCAGCTCCTATAAAACAAATTCTACTGGGCCTAAGAAAAAAGATAGACAGCAACACAATAAGAGTGGGAGACTTCAACACTCCACTGACAGCAATAGACAGATCATCAAGGCAGAAAATCAACAAAGAAATATTGGAGCTAAAGCAGAGCCAAGAGCAAATGGACATAACAGACATCCATAGAACATTCTACCCCAAAGCTACAGATTATATACATTGTTCTCATCATCAAGTACATGGAACATTTTCCAAGATAGACCATATGATAGGCCACAAATCATGTCTCAAATTCAAAAATCACATCAAGTACTTTCTCAGACCACAGTGTAATAAAATTAAAAATTAACTTCAAGAATAACTCTCAAAACCAAAATACAAGGAAATGAAACAATCTGCTTCTGAATGATCTTTGGGTCAACTATGAAATCAAGACGGAAAATTTAAAATTTCTTAAAATGAAAAACAAGCTGAACTTCTGGAAATAAAAGACTTATTTATGAAAGTACAAAATGGGGTAGAAAGTTTTAACAGTAAGCCAGAACAAGTAGTTTCTAAAATTGCAAAGAAACTTCAAAAAAATTAATTATATAGCACTTAAGGCATATATCAAAAAGGCTCAAAGATCACATATTGGCAACCTAATATCACAACTCAAGGAACTAGAAAAAGATGAATAAACCAAGCCCAAATCTATCAGAAAAGAAATAACAAAGACCAGAGCAGAACTAAATGAAATTAGAACATGTTTAAAAAATACAAAGGATCCATGAAACAAAAAGTCTGAAAAGATAAACAAAATTGATAGACTACTAACTATGAATTAAAAAATGAAGACAAGAAGATTCAAATTAATTTAGTAATAAAACGGAGACAGTACCATTGATACCACAGAAATATAAAAGATTGACTGGGCTCAGTGGCTCAGCCTATAATCCCAGCACTTTGGGAGGCTGGGGTGAGTGGACTGCCTGAGCCCGTGGGTTTGAGACCCACCTAGGCAACTTGGCGAGACCTTGTCTCTACAATTAAAAAAAAAAAATTACCCAGGTATGGTAGCGCGTGCCTGTAGTTCCAGCTACTTGGAAGGCTGAGGTGAAAGGATTGCCAGAGCCCAGCAGGTCAAGGCTGCAGTGGCCAGGAGTGTGACACTGCACTCCAGTCTGGGCAACAGAGTGAGACTCCAACTCAACAAATAAAATAAATAAGTAAAAGATCATCTGAGATTACTATGAACACCTCTATACAAATAAACTAGACAATCTAGAGAAAATAGATAAATTATTGGAAACATACAACTTCTCAACCTTGAATCAGGAAAAAATTGAAACCCTGAACAGATCAATAGCAAATAGCAAAATTGAGTCAGAAATTTAAATTTCTCAACAACAAAAAAAGTCCAGGACCTGACAGATTCACAGTCAAATTCTACTAGACTTTTAAAGAAGAACTGGAACCAATTTTACTGAAGCTATTCTATAAGATTGAAAGGAGAAAATTCTCTATAATTCATTCTGCAAAACTAGTATTTAACCTAATAGAAAAGTCAGGAAAAGACACAACAGAAAAAGAAAACTACAGACCAATATCCCTGTTGAACATAGATACAAAAATTCTAAACAAAATACTATCAAATCTTATTCAACAGCACATGAAAAAGAAAATCCACCATGATCAAATGGATTTTATCCCATATGCAAATCAAGAAACATAATCCACCACATTAACAGAATTAAAAACAAGAAATATATTATCATTTCACTAGACCCAGAGAAGGAAAGCATTTGATAAACTTCAGCATCCCCTCATGATAAAAACCCTCAGTAAACTACACGTAGAAGGAACATTCCTCAAAATAATCAAAGTCATATGTGACAAGCCTACAGTCAATGTCAACCTGAATGGAAGCTCAATGTACTCCACCTCAGAACTAGAACAAGGCAAGGATGCTCACTTTCACCACTCCTATTCAATATTGTACTTGGAAGTCCTAGCCAGAGCAATCAGGCAAGGCAAAGAAATAAAAGTTAATCAAATCAGAAAAGAGGAAATCTAACTATCTCTGTATGCTGATGATGTGATCTTATACCTAGAGAATACTAAAGATTCCTCCAGAAGACTCCTGGACTTGATAAATGAATTCAGTAAAGTTTCAGATACAAAATCAACACACACAAATCAGTAGCACTGTTATACACCAACAGTGACCAAGTTGAGAATCAAACAAGAACTCAATTCCATTTATAGTAGCAACCAAAAAACTAAAATACTTAGAAATATATTTAACCAAGGAGGTGAAATATCTCTACAAGGAGAACTACTACAAAACGTAGATGAAAGACAGTGTAAAGGACACAATTTTTTTTTTTTAATTCCATGCTCATGGATTGGAAGAATCAACATTGTTAAAAAATGACCATGTTACCCAAAATAGTCTATAAATCTAATGTAATCCCTATCAAAATACTAAAGTTATTTTTTATAGAATTAGAAAAAACAATCCTAAAATTCATATGGAACCATAAAATAACCAAAATAGGTAAAGTAATCTTAAGTAAAAAGAATAAAGCTGGAAACATAACATTGTCTGACTTCAAATTACACTACAAGGCAATAGTAACCAAAATAGTACTGGCACAAGAGCAGACACATGGAACAGAATACAAAAATAATTTAATAACCAAATACCTACCACCAACTAACCTTCAAAAAAGCAGACAAAAATATATACTGAGGAAAGGACAACCTATTCAGCAAATGGTGCTGGGAAAATTGGATATCGACATGCAGAAAAATGAAACTTGATCCCTATCTCTCACTATAGACAAAAATTAACTCAAGATGGATAAAATACTTGATTGTAAGACCTGCAGCCATAAAAATCCAGAGGAAAACCTACAAAAAAATCCTTCTGGACATTGACCTAGGCAAAGAATTTATGGCTAAAACCCCAAAAGTAAATACAACAAAACAAAAATAAATAAGTGGGGCTTAATTAAACTAAAAAGCTTAGGTAACACAAAATAATCAACAGGAGGTCAGGAAGATAGCGGCTGAGCCAGTCTGACTATACAAGTGTGAGTGGGTGAGTGAGTGTATGGAAAATTTTGTGTAAAAGCTGGTGAGTGGCTGGGTGTGCGAGTGGCTGACTGGGTGAGGGCTAGGGAGCTAGTGACCAGGCCTCTCCTGGTGCAGCGGTTAGTGCCACAGCAGCTGGGCTTGGACCCTAGCAATTCCCAGGATGCAGAAGCCGAGCATCATTTTTTTTTAAATCAACGAAACCCTTCCTGGGAAGAAAATGCTGGGAGAGACTGTCTAAGTGGGGGTTCGTGAGCAGGTGGCCAGGTCCCTGGTGCAACGACTGGGGCTACAGCTTCTCTGGTTGGTCCCTGGCTCTTCCCAGGTTGCAGAAGCCAAGTGCCATTTTTTTTTAATGGACAAAAGTTTTCCTATGAGAAGTGGCAGGGAAAGACTACCACTCCGGGCTCTGCCTCAGACTGCAGCAGGAGAGACTGTCGGCTCCAGGCTTTGCCTCACCACTTCAGCACCTGGTAGGGCACTGGCAGCAGGGGCTGCGGAGGGAGTCCAGAGGCAGAGTCCCACAGAAGAGGACGAGAGAGACATCCCCCCACCATCTTGAAGGTGGAGCAGGAAAGTGCTCCGACTTGCTCACCACAGAGCAACAGACCTGATCTCTGTGACTGGTAGATCAACTATACAGGTATTGATCATGATCCAGAGGGACTATCCTGAAAACACAAACTTCAGAGGGACCTGATGAATGCTGGGTTCCAGGTGCCCAAACCCCTACCCTGATCCAGCTGAGGGACAAAGGATGTGGTCAGAAAAGGATGAGGAAGAACTCCAAAGAGAACAGTGGTAAGTCTGGGCTGACCCATACCTCCTCCTCCCCAGCAATCCTCTGAATGTCAGACCCACACAGCTGGGCCACGACTGAAAGGGAAAAACGCAGGTGGAGCCTGGACATCAGTAGAGCAATAGGAGAACTCCATTCCAGGATAGGCCTGGCTGGGGCACCCCCTGCAAGTACATACCTGGGGAAGAGACAATCCTGCACCTCCCCACGGGAGGAGATCTCCCTGACCATATGAGAGTGGGAGGGGAGGGCTTCAGCCCCACCCACATCCACATCCCCTCTTCCTTCCCTGCTCTGGGCACTGAGGAGAGAGTGAAAGAGCTGGCCCTGGAGGACAACCCAGATTAGAGGACAAATTACAGAGATAGCCACAAGGGGCAGGTGTTTTTTTTTAATTTTTTAAAATTTGTTGTCTGTTTGTTAGTTCGTCTATTTTAAAAATATTTTTCCTTTGTGCATGAAAGCGTATGTGAAAGTTTGAGCTGCATCCCCCCAAACTTTTTCTTTTATTCTTTTCTTTTTAGGTTTCTTTCCTCTTTTAGTTGTTGTTTTCTGTTTAGGTGTGTATGTGAATGATCAACTGTTCATCTTTCAATTTTGTTGTTGTTGTTGTTGTTGCTTGCTCTTTTGTTCTTCTGGTTTTTTTATTTTCATTTTTTATAGTTTAGAGTGTGTGTCAATATATGTGTGAGGGTTTGATCTGAACTCCCCTTTTTACCCCTGTTTTTTCTGTTTTTCTTCTCTATTCACTTTGTGCTAGGTGTGTGTGGGTGGGCAGTTTTATGGCTTATAATTGTTGTTGCTTGTTTTGTTTCATTTTGTTGCTATTCCAGTTTGTTTGTGTGTGTTTGAGTGTGTGTGTGTGTGTGTGTGTGTGTGTGTGTGTGTGTGTGTGTGTGTTCAATTGTTTTTTGCGTTGTTTTCTGCTCTGCATCGTCATATAGAGTGGTGGTAGGGAGTGAGTCTCAGGGAACACATATCACAATAAGTGAACATTGTAATTTGCAAGTAGCTTCTGAATACTAGTGCCCCATCCCCTACTTTTATTGACTTTCAAAAACTGCAAAAGACAGCAAAGCTTTCCATCCACCAACCTATTTCAAAATAGAACAAATCCAGAGGACGGATCAGGGAAGAATAGAGGGCTGAGCAAATATCAAAAGGGAAAACCTCTCACACTGATGCTGAATAACAGAACTAAGAAGAAAAACAAGAGATCGGTGAAAAATGAGGAAAAACCAATGGAAGACCACAGGCAATTTCAAATGTAACAAAGAGAAAGCTCCTGAAAAATCAGACCTTGGT
Source organism: Cephalopachus bancanus (assembly GCA_027257055.1). NCBI lineage: Eukaryota > Metazoa > Chordata > Mammalia > Primates > Tarsiidae > Cephalopachus > Cephalopachus bancanus. The sequence continues at coordinate 1,467,901 of JAPVLO010000080.1, forward strand.
GCTCAAACAATGGAAGTCAACAACTACTAGTCCCAGAATACAGCAAGGATTAGTGAATGGATGGAAAGAGTGAAAAAGACTCCAGAAAGACAAGATGCAACACTGAAAGAACTTCTAACAGAGGTTTTCATAATAAAAAATTTCATATAACAAGGAAATAAATAACAAGATGACAAGCATGGAAAGCAGAAATAATCTAGCTGAAGAAAGACTCTCAGAACTTTCACACCAGAACATGGAATTAACCCAATCTGTTTTAAAAAAATAGAAAAAAGACTCAGAAAGAAAGAACATAGCCTACAAGAGATGTGTGATTATATCAAGAGACCAAACCTATGCCTGATTTGTATCCCAGAAAATGAAAGAGAAATGGAGAACAACTTGGAGCAAGTATTCCAGGAGGTAATCCAAGAAAACTTTCCCCATCTCACCAGAGATGTGACCAGCCAAACACAAGAGATGCAGAGAACCCCCACAAGACATGAAATGAGTAGACCAACACCTAGACACATAGCAATTCGCCTACACAAAGTAGACACAAAAGAAAAAATCCTAAAGGCAGCAAGAGAGAAAGGTTGGACTCCCTACCAGGGAAAACCAATCAGAATAGCAGCAGACCTATCAGCAGAAACACTACAAGCAAGACAGGACTGGAGTCCACATTCAAAGTCCTCAAAGATAAACAATTTCAGTCAAGAATTTCCTACACAGCGAAGCTCAGCTTCATCAGTGATGGAAAATTAAAATCCTTCCCAGACATCCAATCCCTAAGAGATTATGCAGCTTCCAGGCCAGATCTAGAGGAGACACTTAAAAAAATTTTAAGCACAGAAGAATGAAAAAAATGAGTGACCCAAGAGAACAGCAGAGCACAGAATCAACAGAGAATACAGCACAACAACAAACTTGAAAATCACACATACATCAACCCCAAAGCCAAAAAAATAAATAAATAAGCAAAGAAAAAAACTTTATAAGAACCTCATGACAGGGATAAACAATCACATTTCAATAATCAGCCTGAATGTGAATGGACTAAATGCACCACTGAAAAGACACAGAGTGGCAAACTGCATAAGAAGCCATGACCCAATTGTCTGCTGCATCTAGGAAACTCATCTCAACACAAGGGACACATAGAGACTCAAAGTTAATGGATGGAAAATGATTTCCAGGCAAATGGATCACAGAGTAGGCAGGAATCGCAATCTTGATATCAGACAAAACAACTTTTAAGCTATCGAAAATTTTTAAAAATGTAAAAGGACACTGCATAATGATAAAAGTTTCAGTCCATCAACAAGAAATATCCATCCTAAACATATATGCACCCAACATAGAAGCACCAGCATTTAAAAAGCAACTACTAAATAAACTAAAAAAAAATTGACTCTAACACTATTATAGCAGGGGACTTGAATACCACACTAACAGCTCTAGATAGATCATCAAGGCAAAAAATCAACAAGGAGACCCAGAACCTAAATTTGATACTTGATCTAATGGATTTAGTAGATACCTACAGAATATTCCACCCAACAACCACAGAATATACATTCTACTCATCATCGCATGGAATGTACTCCAAGATCAATCACATTCTTGGCCATAAATCAAGCATAAGCAAATTCTATAAGGTTGAAATATTGCCATGTACCTTCTCAGATCACAGTGGAATAAAAATAAATAGCAACACGAACAAAATTCCCCCAAAATGCACAAAGTAATGGACACTAAACAGCATGAAACACTGAAATCAAAACAGAAATTAAAAGATTCCTAGAAACAAATGAACATGAAGAGGCATCTTACCAAAACCTCTGGGATGCCAATGAAAGACGTTTTAATAGGGGAATTTATATTTCTACCAGCAAACAAGAAAATGGAAATATTACAAGTTGAGAGCCTAACAAATCACCTAAGGGAGCTAGAAAGAGAAGACAACCAAAACCCTAACTGTAGCAGAAGAATCAAAATCAGCAGAATAAGAGCCCAAATGCAGGTCATAGAAGACAAAAATATCATTGAAAACATCAACAAAACAAAAAGCTGGTTCTTTGAAAGAACTAACAAGATTGATGGCCCCCTCATGAGAATGACCAAGAAAAAGAGTGAAAAATACTAAATAAACAAAATCAGAAATACAAAAGATCAAATCACAGCTGACCCTGAAGAAATACAAAAGATTATCAGAGATTACTATGTCCACCTATATGGAAACAAACTTGATAACCTAAATGAAATGGAGACTTTCTGACATCACACAACCTCCCCAGGTTGAAACAAGAAGACATTGAGACAAATAGACCAATAACAACCCAGAAAATTGACTCTGTCATAAGAAAACTACCTATTTAAAAAAAGCCCTGGACCCAATGGTTTTTCAGCAGAATTCTACAAAACGTAAAAGGAGGAGCTGATATCAATCCTATTGAAAGTATTCCAGGCAATTGAGAGAAATGGAATACTCCCCAAATTATTTTACAAAGCTAACATCACACTGATAACCAAAGCAGGTAAAGATCCAACATAAAAAGGGAACTACAGGCCAATATCCCTTACGAACACAGATGCAAAAATCCTCAACAATATTCTAGCAAATCTGAAAAACACATCTCTAAAATTTTCCACTGTGGCAAGCAGGCTTCATCCCCAGGATGCAGAACTGGCTCAACATTCACAAGATCATAAATACATCAATTAAATACATCAACAGATGTAAAAACAAGAACCACATAATTATATCACTAGATGAAGAAAAAACTTTTGATAAAATGCAGCATCCCTTCTTGATAAAAACCCTCAAACACCTAGAAATAGAAAGAACATACCTCAAAATAGTAAGTGCCATCTACAATAAACCTACAGTTAACATATTGCTAAATAGACAGAAACTGGAAACATTTTCCCTAACACTGGAGCAAGACAAGACTGCCCACTCTCACCCCTCTTGTTCAACATTATGTTGGAAGTCCTAGCTAGGGTAATAAGCCAAGAGAAGGAAATCAGGGGTAACCAAATAGGAAAAGAGGAAGTCAAGTTATCCCTCTTTGCTGACAATATGATCCTATATCTTGAATATCCAACAGAATCTGTCATAATTCTGCTTACACTGATAAAGGACTTTGGCAAAGTCTCAGGGTACAAAATAAATGTGCAAAAGACAGTTACATTCTTATACACCACCAACAAGCAGCAGAGAACCAAATAAAAAGTACAATCCCATTCAAAATAACCACATAAAAAAATGAAATACCTCAGCATCTTCCTAATCAGAGAAGTGAAAGACCTTTACAATGAGAACTACAAAACACTGCTCAAAGAAATCCAAGAAGATACAAACAAATGGAAAAATATTCCATGCTCATGGATCAGAAAAATCAACATTGTTAAGGTGTCCATCCTACCCAAGGCAATCCACAGATTTAACGCAATACCTATTAAATTACCAGCATCATTCTTCTCAGACCTGGAAATGACAATACAGAAATTCATATGGAAACATAAATGACCACGAATAGTCAAAGCAGTCCTTAGCAAAAGAAAGAAAGCAGGAGGTACCACACTTCCAGACTTCAAACTTCACTATAAGACCACAGTAATCAAAACAGCCTGGTATTGGTACAAAAACAGGCATATAGACCAATGGAACAGGATATAGATTCTGGAAGCAAAACCTCAATTTCTCAACCAACTCATGTTTGACAAAGCCTCCAACAACAACTACTGGGGAGAGGAGAACCTATTCTGTAAATGGTGCTGGGAAAACTGGCTGATCACATGCAGAAGATTGAAACAGGATCCCTATTTATCACCATACACAAAAATTAACTCTAAATGGATCAAAGACCTAAATGTAAAACCTCAAACTATAAGAATCTTAGAAAACACAGGAGACACCCTTATGGAAATTGGAACTGGCAACCAATTCCTGATCAGAACCCTAAGTGCCCATACCATAAGAAATAAGATACACAAATGGGACCTCATCAAACTGACAAGCTTCTGGAAAGCAAAAGAAACCATCAAGAGACAGGGCAACAGCCACAGAACAGGAAAAAATATTTGCCAACTGTATATCTGACAAAGGCCTTACATCTAAGATCTACAAGGAACTCAAGCATGCTGAAAGGAAAAAACTAACAGCCCCATTAAAAAGTGGGCAAGCCGGGCTTGGTGGCTCAGCCTGTAATTCCATGCTTTGGGAGGCTGAGGTGAATGGATTGCCTGAGCCCGCGGGTTTGAGACCTGCCTAGGCAACTTGGCGAGACCTCATCTCTACAATAAATCAAAAAATTAGCCAGGAGTGTAGTTCCAGCTACTTGGAAGGCTGAGGCAGAAGGATCGCCGGAGCCCAGCAGGTCGAGACTACAGTGGCCGGGAGCAGCCACTGCACTTCAGTCTGGGCAACAGAGTGAGACTCCAACTCAAAAAAAAAAAAAGTAGGCAAGCTGGGCTTGGTGGCTAAGTCTGTAATCCCATGCCTTTGGGAGGCTGAGGTGAGTGGATTGCCTGAGCCTGCAGGTTCGAGACCTGCCTGGGCAACTTGGCAAGACCACATCTCTACAATAAATCAAAAAATTAGCCAGGAGTGTATTTCCAGCTACTAGGAAGGCTGAGGCGGAAGGATCACCGGAGCCCAACAAGCAAGGCTGCAGTGGCCAGGAGCAGCCACTGCACTCCAGTCTGGGTGACAGAGTGAGACTCCAACTCCAAAAAAAAAAAAAGTAGGCAAAAGACATAAATAGACACTTCTCAAAAGAAGATATACGGGCAGCCAACAAAAACACATGAAAAAGTACTCAGCCTCCCTTATCATCAGAGAAATGCAAATCAAAACCACATTGAGATACCACCTAATCCCAGTAAGAATGGCCATCATTAATAAAACAAACAACAACAGATACCAGATACCGGAGAGGATGTGGAGAAAAAAGAATACTTCTACACTACTGGTGAGAATGCAAACTAGTGCAACCTTTTTGGAAGACAGTGTGACTATTTCTGAAAGAACGAGAAATTGACCTTCCATCTGACCCAGCAATCCCCCTATTGGGAATACACCCAGAGGAATTCAAATCATTCTACAACAAAGAAACCTCCCCATGAATGTTTGTTACAGCTCTATTCGCAATAGCAAAAACATGAAACCAACCATGCTGCCCATCAAAACTGGACTGGATTTAAAAATGTGGGACATATTCACAATGGAATATTATGCAGGGCAAACATATGGACTTCACAGCAACTTGGATGGATTTAGAGTCACTCATACTCTGTGATCTATCACAGAAACAAAGAACAGAGTACCATATGTTCTCACTCATAAGCAGACCTTGAACAATTATCATAATACTATAAGAAAGGGATTGGCAGTAGTGGGGAATTACCAGGGGAGGGGTGGTGGAACTGGCAATCGAGGGAAACTGCTAGGCGAGGGAGGGGCACACCACATCAACAAGGGTACCTGCATAATCAACGTTTGTATACCTAACCCTAAATTATACCTCACATCTCTAAAATTTTAAAAAAAATTTAAAGAAATAAAGGTTAATCCAATTGGAAAAAGATGAAAATCTAACTATCTCTGTATGCTTATGTTATAATATTATACCTAGAGAGCACTAAAGATTCCTCCAGAAGACTCCTGGGCTTGACAAATGAATCAAGTCTAGTTTCAGTTACAAAATCAACACACACAAATCAGTAACACTGCTATACACCAATAGTGAACAAGCTGTGAATCAAACAAGAACGCGATATCATTTATAGTAGTAGTCAAAAAATCCCTAGAAATATATCTAACCAAGGAGGTGAATACTCTCTACAAGGGGAACTACTACAAAACGCAGATGAAAGAAAATGCAGAGGACACAATTTTTTTTTAATTCCATGCTCATAGATTGGAATAATCAACATTTTTAAAAATGACCATGTCACCCAAAGTAATCTACAGATTTAATGCAATCCCTATCAAACTACCGAAATCATTTTTCATAGAATTAAAAAAGTAATCCTAAAATTCATATGGAACCATAAAAGAACCAAAATAGATAAAACAATCTTAACTAAAAAGAATAAAGCTGGAGGCATAACATTACCTGACTTCAAATTACACTACAAAGCTATAGTAACCAAAACAGTATGTACTGGTGCAAGAGCAGACACATGAAGCAATGGAACAGAACACAAAAGTAAACCCAAATACCTACCACTAACTGATCTTCAACAAAGCGGATAAAAGACACACACTGGAGAAAGGCAACCTATTCAGCAAATGGTGCTGAGAAAATTGGATATCGACATGCAGAAAAAATGAAACTTGATCAAGTTTCCTGTCTCTCACTATACACAAAAATTAACTCAAGATGGATAAAATACTTAAATGTCAGACCTGCAACCATAAAAATCCCAGAGGAAAACCTAGGAAAAACTCTTCTGGACATTGACCTAGGCAAAGAACTTATGGCTAAAACCCCAAAAGCAAATACAACAAAGACAAAAATAAATAATTGGGGCTTAATTAAGCTAGAAAGCTTAGGTACCACAAAATAATCAACAGAGTGAACAAGCAACCTACAGAATGGGAGGAGATGTTTGCAAACTACAGCTGCAGTAAGCAGTGCTGCTCCAAATCCTAGAACAAATGGGATAACCAAAAGGAGAGGCAAGGGATAGGTGCAATGCATTCAGATAACCAGTTATGGTCAAAGTGTCACGGTTTCTGCTGTGTTGGCTGGTCAGGTGATGCAGGATGATGAGCTTGGGGGTGATCTTGAGAGGATTATCAGGATGTTGGTTGACAGTCCAGTTGTTGTTTGGGTGGAAGAGTACATTAGTGTTGCAGCCGCAGGCTTGGATGAGCCAGGCTTCGGCGTCCGCAGCTTCCTTGACTTGCGAATGATGAATCCAGGTCGGTATCCCTCCAACCTTGAGTGACATTGGGGTAGTGAGGATGACTTCGTAGGGTTCTTTCCAGGAAGGGCTCCGTCCTTCTTTCCAGAACTTTTTGATGTAGACCAAATTTCCAGGCTGGAACGATGACACGGTGTGGAGGTTGGAGTTGGCAGTACAGCACAGACATTGGTGCGGACAAAGTTCTGCACCCGCTATAAAGACTGGAGATACTTTAACAGATTGATTAGTAAACTTCAAGAATAAGATCCCACAAATAGGGTAACAGAGGAGGGGGTCTTCCAAACACGATTTCATAGGGAGTAAACCCAGCCTTGTACAGGGTACATCTAGCTTGAAGGAGAGCTAGAGGTAAGAGAGTTATCCATTTTTCACTGGTTTCTATTATTAATTTAGATAAAGTATTTTTTAGAGTCTGGTCCATGCATTCTACCTGTCCAGAGCTTTGTAGTCGGTAAGCACAAAGCAGTTTCCATTTGATGTTTAGTGATTTACTAACCAGCTATTCTATGGACGGGGTGAAGGCAGGACCATTGTCTGAGCCAATAGAAAGAGGAAGCCCGTACCTAGGAATTATTTCATTTAACAAGTATTTTGCAACCGTAAGGGCAGTTTCATTTCTTGTGGCAAACGCTTCTACCCATCCTGAAAAAGTGTCTACTAAAGCCAGTAAATAATTGTATTCTACATGTGGAGGTTTTATTGCAGTAAAGTCTACTTCCCATTGTTCACCAGGGCTTAATCTTCATGCCCTGATTCCTGGAATGGGTTTTGGCCATCCCTTGGGATCGACGTGGGCACAAGCAGGGCACATTAAAGTTGCTGAGTTAGCTTGGTCTTTTATGTTGATAACATAAAAACAGTTTAAGAGTTCAGCCTTTTTTGTTCCTCCTAGGTGGGTGGTAGAGTGAAATTGTTTTATTAATTTTTCTGCAAGAACTTCAGGTAGAACAATTCTGGCGTCTTTAACCCACCAGTCGTCAGGTTTCTTGTAAGCTCCTGCCAGTTCTGCAGTCTCTTCTTCTCTGGGAGCATATCCGGGCCACTGTGGGAGAGAAGGAACTGGAAAAGTTTTAGCTGGTAAAATAGTTAGGGCTTCAATTGGGAGTTCTGCCGCTTCCCTAGTTGCCCAGACTGCCAGGTGGTTTCCAATTGCTTCTAGACTGTCAGATTTTGGGGGACCTTTAAATGAATAACAGTTACTTCTTTAGGGAGCCAAATGGCTTCCAAGAGGGCTAATATTTCTTCCTTGTTTTTGATAGTCTTACCTGCTGTGGTGAGAAGGCCACATTCTTTGTAGATCATGGCATGTACCTGAAGTGTTGCAAACGCATACCGGATGTCATTGAAGATGTTTGCTTGTTTTCTGCTCCCCAGTGCAGTTCCTGAGTTAGAGCAATTAACTCAGCCTTTTTGGCAGAAGTACCGCTGCACCAGCCTTATGGACTCCGTTTAATACCAGGCTGCTACTATCCACGAACAGGTCAGCATCAGCCTGGCACAGAGGAGTGTCCCAAAGAACAGGTCGACTGGCCTGGGTGATGTCCAACACATCTTTGCAGACATGCTCCAGCATCTCTAGATGGTCAGACAACAGGATTGCAGGGTTGAGGCATTGAATAGGAGAGAAAGTTAGTCTGGGCTGGTCTAGTAGTAGGCTCTGATACTGGGTAATACGTGTGTTTGAAATCCAATGGCCAGAGGCTTCCCAGAGCAGTTTCAACAGCACGGGGAGCAGTTAAAGCCAGGTTCTGAATGAAAGTTAACTTGTCTGCTTCTTTAACTAGCAAAGTCATGGCCACAGTGGCTCAAAGACAAGAGGGCCAGTCAGAAGCTACCAGGTCCAGTCTCTTTGACAAATAAGCCACCGGTCTTTTCCATGGCCTTAGGGTTGAGTGAGGACCCCTTTGGCAATTCCCTGTTGTTCATGAATGAACAAGTGGAAAGGCTTGGTAACATCTGGAAGGGCTAGTGCCAGGGCTTGAGTTAGAGCTGTTTTTAGCTGCTGGAATGCTTGTTCCTCAGCAGCAATCCAATTTAGGGGTTGATCCCCTGCTGTGGCCGAGTACTAGGGTTTGGCAATTTTAGCAAATCCTGGGATCCATAGCCAACAATACCCTGCTGCCCCCAGGAATTCCCATACCTGTTTCTTGGTGGTTGGTGTGGGAATTCAGAGAATGGCTTCTTTCTGGGCTGAGGTTAGGGCTTGCTTGCCCTCTTGCAGCTGATATTCAAAGTATGAAACTTTGGCAGAGCAAAGCTGAGTTTTCTTTGCTAATACTCGATAACCCAGGTCCTGGAGAAGCCATCACAAAGCTTTAGTACCTTGTAAACAGGTGTCCAAGTCTGCAGCTGCAAGTAGGAGGTCATCCACATACTGAAGCAAAGTATATTCAGGGTGTTGGGCACAGAACACTGACAAATCCTGTTGCAAGTCCTCCCCAAAGAAGGTTGGGGAGTTCTTGAAGCCTTGCGGTAGTCGTGTCCAAGTTAACTGACTGGTGTCTTCTGTGTCTACATCTGTCCACTCAAAAGCAAAGACAGGCTGACTGTCAGGTGACAGAGGAATAGAGAAAAAAGCACCTTCTAAGTCTAGCACAGTATATACCTGATGTTGATGGGGAAGTCGACTGAGTAAAGTGTATGGGTCAGGAACAGTTGGATGAATCGTTTCTACCAACTTGTTGACTTCTCTTAAGTCTTGAACTGGACAGTAGTCAGAAGTTCCCGGTTTCTGAACTGGCAGGAAAGGTGTGTTCCATGCTGACTTCATAGAGTCAGAATGTTGGCAGCTAAGTCTTTTTATGTGAGGAGCAATTCCTTTCCGGGCCTGCAAGCTCATAAGGTACTGGCAGATGCAGACAGGAATAGCTGATGCCAATAAACTTACCACCACTAGAGGGTGATGTTTCACCAATCATGGCGGGTTGGTCTCCGCCCAGGCAGAAGGAAACTCCTGCTGCAACTGTAGAAGTAAGCTTGACGGAACATTTTTAGTAGTAGACTTTGGAGGGGTTAAAAGATACTCTTCAGAAAGTGAAACAGTTAAGAGCATTTGATATGCAGTAGGAATAAAATTTTCAGTTTTGTTATGTGAAAACACAATGACTGCTCTTAGTTTCCATAACAGATCTCAACCCATGAGAGGGAACGGACACTCAGGAGCTACTAAGAATGAGTGCATTACCTGCTTTTGTGCCAAGTCAACAGTCCAATTAGAAGTGAATTTGCAATTGGTAATCATTCCTGTTGCTCCTTATATTAAATGTTGATTTTTAGACATAAGTCCTAGTGGTGACTTTAGGACTGAATGTTCTGCCCCAGTGTCCACTAAGAGTTGAACTGGGTGGCCCCTGATAGCTGCGGTTACCATAGGCTCTTGAAGGCCCAAGGAAAAAGAGCCTTACCGCTTCAGTCTGAATCATTTTCTGCCTCTCTGGTTGAGGGAAATACCAGAAAGGGCCTAGGGTCTGGGTCTTGGTTTTTCTGTGGAGGAGGGCAAAAGGGACAATCTTTGAGCCAATGCCTGAGTTCCTTGCAATAAGCACACTGGTTCTTTGTTAACTTAATGCTTTCATGTTTTTGACCCTTTTGGCCTTTTTGGTTATCAGACTTTGGGCGTGGAGGCTTGGAACCAGTACCTGGGGCCCTGAGGGCTGTCTCTAGGATCCTGGCCAGTCTTCTTGCAGGTTTGTCAGCCACCTGTACTGCTTGCTTCTATTTCTCAGCATCTTGGTTATTGTAAACTTTCTGAGCTACTTCAAGCAGCTGAGAAATGTTCATTTGTGCAAAGACTTCTAACTTCTGTAAATTTTTTTGAATATTGCCACAAATGCCAAATTGAGGGGTCAAAAGGCATGTAGGTTCAAAATGCCTCTTGGAGATGTTCAAAGAATGCCCCTGGGGACTTCTTGGGTCTCTGGAGAACCTCAGTAGTTTTAGACAAATTAATGGGTTTTCAGGCTGCCCCCTTTAAACCTGCTAATAGTGCCTGGTGATATATATTCAGTACTCTAGACCCTGCCAAGGTGTTAGGGTCCCGATTTGGGCAAGTAGGAGGAAAATCCCTGTCCAGAACATCTTGATTTTCCTCCTGTGTGCCCCCAATAGAGTCCAGAATGGACTTTCTAGCTTCAGATCTAGTGCGCTCTTGCTCCTCAGCAGTAAACAGAGTGACCAAAAGTTGTTGACAATTGTCCCAAGTGGGACAATGGGTATGCATAACAGCTTCCATTAACGATGTAAGTGCCTGTGGCCTAGCCAAGAAAGAAGGGTTTTGGTAATTCCAATTGTACAAATCAGAAGGAGAGAAAGGGTATACCCCATAAATATTCCTCCTGCCCAATCCCCCCAATGCTGACACGATCTCCTGCAGGGGAAGGATTGGAACTGGATAAACACAGGACCTAAGTCAGGCTGCCACAGGTGGAGAAGACACAATGGATTTGAACTGGAGCAGCCTCAGCCGTACCCGATGCTGGAGACGACTGGGGACAATCAGGAGCCATGGAGGTTACAGTGGGTGAGGAAGTCTGAGGCGCATACAGTGGAGGGTGAAAGTGGACTGGATCCTCAAGGGAATCCTCACTAGAGGACAGTAAAATGGGATACTATGTGCAGGAGGGAAGAAGAGCTGAATGCAGTGGGACCTTGTGTTCCTGGAGGAGAGGCATAGATGGAGTGGAGTTACCATGAGGCTTAGCCTGTTCTGGTCATTTACACAAGGAAATGACCAGAACTTGACTGGGAGTTTCAAGAGAACATGCCATTAACCAAGGGGGTGGGTTCCGGACCAAACTTAGCCACTGGGCTATGTAAGGGAACTGATCTGGATGACAAGGCTTCCCTGTGACCATTCTCTAGACATCCTCGGTGATGTTAACATCCAGACACCCTGTAGAAGGCCAGCCAATGTGAAAAGCAGGCCAGTCTATCTGACAGAGAGTTCAGAGTCTGCCTTGAGTAAGGCGGACACCATAACCCTCAGCAAAGGCAACAGAAAAGTTCTTTAAAATACAGTCTAAAGGACTGACTTGTTTTGAGCTCTGGGAGCCCATGACACACAATGAACAAAATGGCACACAAACAAGTAAACAGACAAAAATTAAAACAGAATTACAGATCCCTGGAACACCTCAGGGCAGAGAACAGGGACTCTATTCAGCCAACGTCTTGGCTTAGCAAATAGTGTCCGAAGGGTGACCTCGTCAGGCCATAACACCCTTGACCAGAAATAAAAACAGAAAAACCATGGTACCAGGAGAGCAAACAAGAAGCCAAAATACTCTTACCTCCTAGGAGACAGCAGACAGACTCTGATTACTTTGAGGTATAGCTGCCTGCAGTCGTTCCGACCCTCTCAGAGCCAGGGTAGAGGCTAAGGGGTCCTGAGAATCTCAGGTGGCACCTTCCCAGTACCTCTCCTCCCAGCCCAGGAAGACCAGAGCAAAGCAGCTGCTTGTGCTGACAGACAATAAAATCTCACTGGGGCCTCCAGATGTTATGACCGAGTAAGCGAGAAGTCACACCAGCAAGCTGAGTCTAATTATGAGTCCTTTATTAACGCATGGGACAAGAGCAGGCAAATGCCAGAAAAACTCTTGACAAAACTAGTGCAGTTTGTGACAAGCTTTTATAGGTAAAATTTGCAGTGTTGGCTACATAGCAACTTAGTGACCATAGCAACCATTAACTAACAACTTGGCAACCAAAATGGGAACTTTTGATTGTTAGGGAATTTTGATTAATTTCATGTCCTAGGTATAGCCGTGCCCAGGAAGTCCCTGGAGTTCTGCCAACCAGATATAGTTTAAGGTAGTTACATAGAGACAAGGTAGAAGAATCATTACACAATGGAGTTACCTTGGTTAGGTCACTAACAAAATATAAGAAAAAATATGAAAATGTAACAGTGGGGTCTTGCAAAATGTAACATTTGATTTCAGTTAGCAAAGCATACAATTACATGGAACTTATGGCTAGGGAGTTTTGTAACAGTCAGCAGGAACCAGTCAGCACAACCTGCCCAAAGGGGACAAAGCCTGGGGTCTATGGTCATGGTAACACTACTGTGATCACACCTAGGCATTGAGGAGTGATTCTTAGATCAGGCAGGAAGATAGAAGTCTTAAACAAAATGGAGTAAGCTGATTGATACTATTATTTTGCTAGCAATTTGATTTTATTAACTGATTTATCTCATTTCAATACCACCTAACTCCAGTCAGGATGGCCAGCATCAATAACTCAAAAAACAACAGACACTAGAGAGGATGTGGAGAAAAGGGAATGCTTCTACACTGTTGGCGGGAGTGCAAACTAGTACAACCTCTGTGGAAAACATTGTGGTGATTACAAAAAGATCTAAAAATCTAAAAATCGACCTTCCATATGACCCAGCAATCTCCCTTCTAGGAATATATACCCGGAGAAACTCAAATCATTCTACAAAAATTATATCTGCTTATGCGCGTTTATTGCAGCACTATTCACAATAGCAAAAACATGGAACCAACCGTGCTGCCCATCAAAAGTGGACTATATTTTTAAAATGTAGGCCAGGCTCAGTGGCTCAGTCTGTAATCCCAGCACTATGGGAGGCCGAGACAAGTAGATTGCCTGAGCCTGTAGGTTCAAGACCTGTCTGGACAACTTGAGGAGACCTCTTCTCTACAATAAATCAAAAATTAGCCGGGTATGGTAACGCATGCCTATAGTTCCAGCTACTAGAAGGCAGAGGTGGGAGGATCGCCAGAGCCCAGCAGGTCAAGGCTGCCGTGGCCAGGAGCGTGCCACTGCACTCCAGTCTCACAGAGTGAGACTCCAACTAAAAAAAAAAAAAAATGTGGCCCATATACATGATGGAATATTATGCAGTTATAAAGAAGAACAAAACTATGAACTTCATAGTAACTTAGATAGATTTAGAGTTCATCATACTCAGTGATCTATCACAAAAACAAAGAACTGAGTACGACATGTTCTGACTTGTAAGTGGACCCTGAACAATTATCATAATACTACATGAAAGGGATTGGCAGTAACAGGTCACTGTCAGGGAGAGAGGGAAGGGGAGCACATAACACTAATACAAGCACCTGACCCCAAACCAGGTGACATGAGGAACAATAGGAGTCCCAATCTTCACCTGTATGATGACCACTTATGTACCTAACCCCGGAATGTACCCCACATCTTTAAAATAAAATAGAATGATAATAATAAGAAAGTGGGCAAATTACATGAACAGTCATCTCTCAAAAGAAGATATACAAGTGGCTAGCAAACATATGACTAATTCTCATCATCACTAAACATCAAGGAAATGCAAATGAAAACCATAATGATATACTACCTTACACCAATCACAATGACCATTATTTAAAAATCAAAAAGCAATAGATACTTGGTTTGGATGTGGTGAAGGGAGAATGCTTATGCACTGTTGGTGGGAGTGTAAATTACTACAACCACTATGGAAATAAGTATGGAGATTTCTCAAAAAAATAAAAGTAAATATACCATTCAATGCACCAATTCCACTACGAGGTATCTACCCAAAGGAACAGAGGTCATGATACAAAAAAGACACGCGCACACGTATGTTAATCACAGCACAATGCACAATTACAAAGATGTAGAATCGATGTAAATGCTCATCAACAGATCAGTGAATGATGAAAATGTGACATACATATATATGTGTATATATGTGTGTGTGCAATATTCAGCCATATAAAGAAATGAAATAATGTCTTTTGTAGCTACTTGAGAGGAATTGATGATCATCATACGAAGTGAACTAACACAAGAATGGAAAACCAAGGACCACATGTTCTCACTTATAAGTGGGAGCATAAACTAAGGATCTGCAATAGCATATACAACGATATAATAGACTAAGAGTCTCAGAACGGGGAGGGTGGGAAGGGTGGAGGGATGAAAAATTGCCTATCAGGTACAATGTGTGCAAGTAGGGTTGGTGGGTACAATTAAAGCCAAGATTTCTTTACCAATATACAACGCATTCATGTAACCAAGAACTTTGTGTACCTCATAAAGCTATTGAATTTTTTTTAATCATGACATTTACGATACTATTTGAAACATTGTTGGTACTTTACTTAAATGTCTTTTTTTGCAGAATTAAGAAAACTTACTCTCGGGGGCAGTGGGTAAGATGGCGGCCAGCCAATCAGACTATGCGAGTGCCAGTGTATGAAAAATTTTTGTGTGCATGCTGGTCAGTGAGTGAGCATGTGAGTGGCTGAATGGGTGAGGGATAGGAAATTAGCATTCGGGGCTCTCCTGGTGCAGTGGCTGGTGCCACAGCTGCTCGGCTTGGACCCTAGCGACTTCTGGGAGGCAGAACCCAAATGCCAATTTTTTTAATCAACAAAATTCTTCCTGGGAAGAAAATGTTGGAAGAGACTGACTAAGTGGGGGTTGATGAGCAAGTGACCAGTATCCTCCTGGTGCAGCAGCTGGTGCTGCAGCTTCTCTGCTTGGTCCCTGGTGCTTCCCAGGTCGCTGAAGTCAAGCGCCATTTTTTTAAAAACAGACAAAAGTTGTCCTGCAAAAAAGCGGTGGGGAGAGACTACCAGCTCCAGGCTCTGCCTCACCACTGTAGCAGGAGAAACTGCTGGTTCCAGGCTTTGCATCACTGCTTCAGCGCCTGGCCAGACACTGGCAGCAGGGACTGTAGAGGGAACCCAGAAGCAGAGTCCTACCGGAGAGCATGAGAGGGGCATCCTGCACCATCTTGAAAGTGCTCTGACTTGCTCAATACACTGCAACAGACCCAATCTCTGTGACTAGCAGATCAAATACTTAGGGATTGATTGTTAACCAGAGGGAATATCCTGAAAGAACAAACTTTGGAGGGACCTGACGCATGCTGAGTCCCAGGCGCTCCATCTCCTACCCTGATCCAGCCGAGGGACAAAGGGTGTGGCCAGAAAAGGACAAGGAAGAACTCCAAAAAGATCAGTGCTGAGTCCAGGGCTGACCCATATCCCCTCCTCCCTAGTAGTCCTCTGAAAGGTCAGACCCACACAGCTGGACCACAACTGAGAGAGACAAACCCAGGCAGAGCCTGGACATCAGTCACAATAGAACTCCATTCCAGGATAGGCCTGGCTGGGGCACCCCTCTGCGAGTACATACCTGGGAAAGAGACAATCCCACACCTTTCCACCAGAGGGGATCTCCCTGACCATGCAAGCATGAGAGGGGAGGACTGCAGCCCCACTCACCTCCACTGCCCCTCCTCCTTCCCTGCTCTAGACACTGGGGTAAGAGTGAAAGAGGTGGAAGCTCTGCTGGAGAGAGCAGATGAGAGGAACAACTACAGAACCTGACATAAGAGGGCAGAGTTTTTTTCTTTTTTTTAATTTTTAATTTTTTGCCTGCTTGTTAGTTCATCTATTTTTTTAAATACTTTTCCTTTGTGCATGAATGTGTATGTGAGGGTTTCATCTGCATCTCTCCCCTCCCTTTTTTTCCTTTTTTTCTTTTCTTTTTCTTTCTTCTTTTGTTTTTGTGTTCTGTTTATGCATGTTTGCAAATGATTGAGTGTTCATCTTTCAGTTCTTTTTGCTTTGTTTTTGCTCTTTTGATCTCATTTACTTATTTAGTTAGTAAGTTTAAGGTGTGTGTCTATATATGTGTGAGGGTTCAATCTGAATTCCTGTGTGTGTGTGTGTGTGTGTGTGTGTGTGTGTGTGTGTGTGTGTGTTTCCAGTCTTTCTCTTTTTCTTCTCCATTCATTTTGTGCTAGGCGTGTGTGTGTTTAGTTTTCCTGGGTTTTTTGTTGTTGTTGTTGTTGTTGTTGTTTGTTTTACTTCAATTTATTGTCATTCCAATTTGTCTGGGGGAGTGAGTGTGTATGTCTGTGTGTGTGCATGTGTGTGTGTTCAATTTTTTTTTTTTTTTGCTTTGATTTCTGCTTTCATTGTTCTTTGGGTTTTATTCCTTTATTTTTTAAAATTATTGATCATCTTATTTCATTCAATTTTTTCTGTGCTCCTCATGCTGTCACTGTATCTTGAACTCAGGGGATACACACATGTACCAATTGCACCGTCGTATAGAATGATGGTGGGGAATGGGTCTCATTCCACAATCAGTGAACATTATAATTTGCAAGTAGTTTCTGAATCCTAGCTTCCCATCTACTACTTTATTCAACTTTCAAAACTACAAGAGACAGCAAAACTTACCACCCACAGAACTATTTTAAAATAGAACAAATCCAGAGCCCAGATCAGGGAGGATTAGAGGGCTGAGCAAACATCAGAAGGGAAAACCTCTCCCACTGACACTGAATAACAAAACTAAAGAGAAAAGCAAGAGATCAGTCACAAATGAAGAAAAACCAATGGAAGACCACAGGTAATTTCAAGTATAACAAAGAGAAAAATCCTGAAAATTCAGACCTCAGAGCCCAAACAACGGAAGTCACCAACAACTAGTCCCAGAATATGACAGGGATTAGGGAATGTATGAAAATAGTGAATAAGACTCAAGAAAGAAAAGATGCAACACTGAAACAACTTGTAACAGAGATTTTGGCAATAAAAAATTCTATCCAGGAAAAAAATAACAAGATGACAAACATGGAAAGCAGAATTAATCTAACCAAAGAAAGAATCTCATAACTTGAAGACCAGAACATGGAATTAACCTGATCTGTAAAAACCATAGAAAGAAAACTCTGAAAAATAGAACAAAGGCTATAAGAGATGTGCAATTATATCAAGAGGCCGAACCTATGCCTGATTGGTATCCCAGAAGAAGAAAGGGAAACGGAGAGCACCCTGGAGCAATAATTCCAGGAGGTAATCCAAGAAAACTTTCCCCATCTCACCAGAGATGTGACCAGCCAAACACAAGAGATACAGAGAACCTCCACAAGACATCAAATCAGAAGACCAACCCCTAGACACATAGTAATTTGCCTACACAAAGTAGGCACTAAAGAAAAAAATCCTAAAATCAGATTCCCTACCAGGGAAAACCAATCAGAATAGCAGCAGACCTATCAGCAGAAACACTACAAGCCAGAAGGGACTGGAGTCCAATATTCAAAGTCCTCAAAGATAAACAAGTTCAACCAAGAATTTCCTACTCAGCGAAGCTCAGCTTCATCAGTGACGGAAAATTAAAATCCTTCTCAGACATCCAATCCCTAAGAGATTATGCAGCTTCCAAACCAGATCTACAGAAGACACTTTAAAAAGTATTAAGCACAGAAGAAAGAAAAAAAATGACCACACTCTTCCCAAGAGAACAACAGAACACAGAATCAACTGAGAATACAGCATAACAACAAACTTGAAAATCACACATACATCAACCCCAAAGCCAAAAGAAATCAAGCAAACAAAGAAAAAACTTATAAGAACCTCATGACAGGGGTAAACAACCACATTTCAATAATCAACCTGAATGTGAGGGACTAAATGCACCACTGAAAAGACACAGAGTGACAAACTGGAAAATAAACCATGATCCAATTATTTTCTCCATCCAAGAGACTAATCTTATCACAAGGGATGCACACAGACTCAAATTTAAAGGATGAAAAACGATTTTTCAGGCAAATGAATCACAAAAGGAGGCAGGAGCTGCAATCTTAATATCAGACAAAACAACCTTTAAGCTATCAAAAAATAAAAAAATACAAAAGGACACTATATAATGATAAAAGCTTCAATTCATCAACAAGAAATATCCATCCTAAACATATATGCACCCAACACAGGAGCACCAACATTTATAAAGCAACATTAAGTAAATTTTTAAAAAGATATGACTCTAACACTATTATATAGGGGACTTGAATACCCCACTAATAGCCCTAGATGGATCATCAAGGCAAAAAGTCAACAAGGAGGTCCAGAACCTAAACTTGATACTTGACCAAATGGACTAAATAGATACCTACAGAATATTCCACCCAACAACCACAGAATACACATTCTACTAATCACCGCATGGAACATACTCCAAGATCAATCACATCCTTGGCCATAAATCAAGCATAAACAAATTCCATAAGGTTGAAATATTGCTAATCCCACGCCTTTGGGAGGCCGAGGTGAGTGGATTGCCTGAGCCCGTGGGTTCGAGACCCGCCTGGGCAGCAAGACCTCATCTCTACAATAAATAAAAAATCAGCCGGGCATGGTAGCACGTGCCTGTAATTCCGGCTACTCGGAAGGCTGAGGCGAAAGGATTGCCGGAGCCCAGCAGGTCGAGGCTGCAGTGGCCGGGAGCGGCCACTGCCCTCCAGTCTGGGCGACAGAGTGAGACTCCAGCTCAAAAAAAAAAAAAAAAGAAATATTGCCGTGTATCTTTTCAGACCACAGTGGAATAAAAATAAACAGCAACACCAACAAAATTTCCCCCAAACCCACAAAGACATGGACACTAAAGAGCATGGAACACAGAAATCAAAACAGAAATTAAAAGATTCCTGGAAACAAGTGAAAATGAAAAAACATCATACCAAAACCTCTGGGATGCCATGAAAATTCTAAGAGGGGGATTTATATCTCTACCAGCACACATCAAGAATATGGAAAGATCACAAGTTGAGAGCCTAACAAATCACCAAAGGGAACTAGAAAGAGAAGACCACCACAACCCTAACTTTACCAGAAGAATACAAATCAGCAGAATAAGAGACCAAATGCAGGACATAGAAGACAAAAAAAAAATCATAGAAAACATCAACAAAACAAAAAGCTGGTTCTTTGAAAGAACTAACAAGATTGATGGTTCCCTCACCAAAATGACCAAGAAAAAGAGGGGAAAAGCCCAAATAAACACAATCAGAAATACAAAGACCAAATCACAACTGACCCCAAAGAAATATAAAAGATTATCAGAGATTGCTATGTACATCTATATGGAAACAAACTTGATAACCTAAAGGAAATGGAGGACTTTCTGACATCACACAACCTCCCCAGGTTGAAACAAGAAGAGAGACACTAAATAGACCAATAACAACCCAGAAAATTGACTCTGTCATAAGAAAACTACCTATAAAAAAAAGCCCTGGATCAGATGGCTTTTCGGCAGAATTCTACAAAACGTACTAGGAGGAGCTGATACCAATCCTATTGATAGTATTCCAGGCACAGATGGAATTCTCCCCAAATAATTTTATGAAACTAACATCACACTAATACCCAAACCAGGTAAAGATCCAACAAAAAAAGAGAACTACAGTCTAATATCCCTTATGAAGATTGATGCAAAATTCCTCAACAAGATTCTAGCAAATATGATTCAAAAACACATCTCAAAACTCATCCACCATGACCAAGCAGGCTTCATCCCTAGGATGCAGGACTGGTTCAACATTCGCAAGGCCATAAATATAATTAAATACATCAACAGATGTAAAAACAAGAACCATATGATTATCTCATTAAATGAAGAAAAAGCTTTAGATGAAATCCAGCATCCTTCTCGATAAAAATCCTCAAACACCTAGGTATAGAAGGACCATATCTCAAAATAGTAAGTGCCATTTACGACAAACCCACAGCTAACGTATTGCTAAATGGACAGAAACTGGAAACATTTCCCCTGAAAACCGGAACGAGGCAAGGCTGCCCACTCTCACCCCTCTTGTTCAATATTGTGTTGGAAGTCCTAGCTAGGGCAATTAGACAAGAGAAGGAAATCAGGGGTATTCAAATAGGAAAAGAAGAAGTCAAGTTATCCCTCTTTGCTGACAATATGATCCTATACCTCAAAAATCCAAGAGAATCTGTCAAAATTCCACTTGCACTGATAAAGGACTTTGGCACAGTCTCAGGGTACAAAATAAATGTGCAAAAGACAGTTACATTCTTATATACCACCAACAAGCAGGCAGAGAACCAAACAAAAAGCACAATCCCATTCACAATAGCCACACCAAAAAAATGAAACACCTCAGCATCTTCCTAATCAGAGAAGTGAAAGACCCTTACAATGAGAATTACAAAGCACTGCTCAAAGAAATCTAAGAAGACACAAACAAGTGAAAAAGTATTCCATGCTCATGGATAGGAAGAATCAACATTGTTAAGATGTCTATCCTACTAAAGGCAGTCTACAGATTCAACGCCATACCCATTAAATTGCCAGTACCATTCTTCTCAGACCTGGAAATGACAATACAGAAATTCATATGGAAACATAAACGACCACGAATAGTCAAAACAATCCTTAGAAAAAGAAAGAAAGCAGAAGGTATCAAACTTCCAGACTTCAAACTTTACCATAAGACTACAGTAATCAAAACAGCCTTGTATTGGTACAAGAACAGGCATATAGACCAGTGGAACAGGATATAGATTCTGGAAGCAAAGCCTCAATTTCTCAACCAACTCATGTTTGACAAAGCCTCCAACAACAACCACTGGGGAGAGGAGAACCTATTCTGTAAATGGTGCTGGGAAAACTGGCTGATCACATGCAGAAGATTGAAACAGGATCCCTATCTATCACCATACACAAAAATTAATTCTAAATGGATCAAAGACCTAAATGTAAAACCTCAAACTATAAGAATCTTAGTAAACTCAGGAGACACCCTTATGGAAATTGGAACTGGCAACCAATTCCTGATTAGAACACTAAGTGCCCATACCATAAGAAATAAGATAGACAAATGGGACCTCATCAAACTGACAAGCTTCTGCAAAGCAAAAGAGACCATCCAGAGACAGGGCGACAGCCCACAGAATAAGAAAAAATATTTGCCAACTGTGTGTCTGACAAAGGCCTAACATCTAGAATCTACAAGGAACTCAGACATGCTGAAAGGAAAAAAACAAACAGCCCCATTAAAAAGTGGGTAAAAGACATGAATAGACACTTCTCAAAAGAAGATACACGGGCAGCCAACAGAAGACATGAAAAAGTGCTCAGCCTTACTCATCATCAGAGAAATGCAAATCAAAACCACATTGAGATACCACCTAACCCATGTAAGAATGGCCATCATCAATAAAATAAAAAACAGTTGCTGGTGAAGATGCAGAGAAAAAGGAAAGCTTCTACACTGCTGGTGGGAATGCAAACCAGCGCAACCTCTTTGGAAGACAGTTGTGGCTATTTCTGAAAGAACTAGAAATTGATCTTCCATATGACCAAGAAATCCCTTATTGGGAATATACCCAGAGGAACTCAAATCATCCTACAACAAAGAAACCTGCACACGCATGTTTGTTCAGTTCTATTCACAATTGCAAACATTGAACCAACCATGCTGCCCATTGAAGCTGGACTAGATTTTTTTAAATGTGGTAATATACACAATAGAATATGATGCAGCCATAAAGAAGGACAAACATATGGACTTGGATGGATTTAGAGTCTATCATACTCAGTGATCTATCACAGAAACAAAGAACAGAGTTCCATATGTTCTCACTCATAAGTGGATTTTGAACAATTACCATAATATTATAAGAAATGGATTGGCAGTAGCGGGAAACTTCCAGGGGAGGGTAGTGGGATTTGCAGTTGGGATAAACTGCCAGGGCAGGGAGGGGCACACCTCATCAATAAGGGTACCTATATAATGAACATTAGTATACCTAACTCTGAATTGTACCCCATATCTTTAAAACAAAATTTTTTTAACTTCTGGAGGATAGCGAAGATGAAACTTTTATGAGAATTCTGATGATGACTTCATGAAAGATGTGGAGTCCAAGTTCAGAATTTATGGGCAGTCTAAAATAGTAGTTACTTTGAAAGGTAACAATGGATTTTATTGCATTCAAAGGGTATGAGGATTATAATAGTAATCTGGCGCTATAGCTCCGGTGTTACACATATTATAATTGTATTGAGAAGATGAGCGTTATTCTTCTCTGTGACTGAGAAATACATGCTTCTGGATATTGTCTAAATAGTAAAGATACAGTTGCTAGAAATGAAACAACTCTAAAAGTGTAACGATCAACAATATTATGGTGACTAGTTATTTGAATAGGTCCTAATAGACTACTGAGATAAGTCTTTGTGAAGATGTTGGATGAGACTGTATATCAATAAATAAAAAGATATTCACTGTTCTTCCTGCTTATAAAGTGATTGAATACATTAAATTCCTCAATAAAATCCAGCTTAAAATTTAAAAAAGAAAACTTACTCTTAAGTTTACAACAATTTCATAAGCATGCCTTTTATGAACAAGATGAAAACATTTACTTTTTCTTCCTACTCGAAACCTCCAAAATTAGGAAACTATCTGTGAATATTTTTTATTTTATGACAGTATTATTATTTATGTAAGCTCCAAAATGATCCTTTTTTCTTGATTAAAAAGATGCAATTTAAAATGTTAATTGTATCATCAAGATTAGACTAACTACATGTTTAAAATTATTTATAGGCAGTACAGAGATAATCTGAAGCCTGACTCAATTTGGCTTCCAATGATATAAACATCATCCCAAAATTTGTAATAACCATTCCTCTTCATCAGGGTTTGCATTTATGTTCGTGTAGAGGATGTGTATTGAACCAACATAGCTGAGATGGAACTATGTGTTCCCAAATTATCTTCCTTTCCTATATCCAGGTCAGCATGGGCCAGAAGGTACGTAACGTGCAATCTGGAAGGCAGAAGGGAAGCAGCAGCCATGTTCCATTTAAGCAGAAAGCTCAGCGCCAGGCTCCAGACATGGCCGCCTGTCATCGCTTACCTGCTGGCTTGTCTTATTCCTGGGGGCAGTAGCTGGGCCAGCAGATTCTCAGGCCAGTGGATTCATTTTCATGGTGCCAGACTCCAGCTTCTCCAGCAGGTCACCCACTTACTGAACTTGGACCAGCGCAGGTGTCAGTCTGTCCTTGTAGGTTCCAGCTTGTCTTCACTATTCCCCACTTCACGTCCATCTTTTCTTCCGGCTGTCTGTCCTGCCAGGTTCCGATCCCAGCCCCAGAAGCAAAGCCAACAGCCTGACATAAACCATCTAACCAGTTCCCACAGTTGCATAGGATCAAATTCCTGTCAAAAAGTCCTCCTCCTCGTGGTTCTTCTGCCTGGATTGGCCCTGCCTGCTATAGTATGTGTCCTCAATAGAGGGTCTGGTTGTGCCTGTCTGTGAATATTATACTGGACACTGATTGGCTCTTTACCTATCCTGCCTGCCAGCTCAAAATAGAGGACCCAGTCTGAGGCTGCTCCCACACCTGTGTGGTCCTGAGTCTCTGCTGGTCCTCACCTTTGCTGGTCCTTCACTTCTATCAGATGAATGAGGCTCCAGCAACCCCAGCTCTAGGCACAGATAAGTCCAGGGACAGAAAAAAGTAGACGACCTACCCACGTGAGTGCAAGGCTCGGAGAAGGCTATATATGCTGATAATTTCCCTTCTGTCAGTTGCCTGAAATGTCACCACTGAAAAAGTAAAATATCTGGTATTTTAAAAAGAGAGAGAGAGCTGGATTAGGAATTGTAGTCCAACTCTACTACTATCCAGCTGTGAGATTTTGACCAGTTTGCTTTCCTCAGGCCACAGTTTCCTCATTTAAGTATTGAAAGGCGTGGCCTGGGGATCGTTAGGCCTCTCTGGTTACTATTTCATAATAGTGCCCTTCTCTGTGGGTCTGCATGCAATGAGTTTGAATGTGACATGTAAGGGGGTACTTCCTAGTGTCACCCAAAAAAGCCTGGTGACTGTCTCCATTAATGTACAAAGGGAGGCTATCCAGCAGAGACTGGGGATTGTGGTGCACAGACACATCATAAACTCAGGGAGACAGGTTTTAAAAATGCAGATGGTGTTCGTGTAAATACAGGTACACAGCTTGGGAAGCAAGAAAGGCCATTTCAGACAAAGTAAGACGATCTAAGCAGAGACATGCTGGATGCTGAGAAGCTGGAA
Source organism: Cephalopachus bancanus (assembly GCA_027257055.1). NCBI lineage: Eukaryota > Metazoa > Chordata > Mammalia > Primates > Tarsiidae > Cephalopachus > Cephalopachus bancanus. The sequence continues at coordinate 1,492,717 of JAPVLO010000080.1, forward strand.
CTCAGGCCTGGGAACATCCAAGGGAAGAAAGAAATCAACAGCTCAACTAAGTTTGCCTGTTTTAGTGCTGGCTTGGGGGTAAATTATTTGTGTCAAGAATGTTCTTATGACAGAGAGAGAGGGTAGGAGATAGAGACAGAGCAAGACAGAGAAATTGAAAGAGAGAGGGATGACTATTAACAGAAATCATATAAGTGTATTTCACCTCTGCCTCATTTTAGGGCCTGTTTTATTCTCTTATTTTCCCTGGGGAATTGTGTCTCCTTCATCCCTTGCTCAAGAGAAAAGAGCAGAGTCCAAGAACCAGGGTGAAACTTAATGTGGCCTCCTCACCCTGAGACCCAACCCAAAAGCCATGTGGTCCATCCTACACCCAGGCAGAACATCACAGCTCCCTTTGGCAATTTGGTAATTGCCCCTTACATCCCCCCTGAATTTGGTAAATATACCCTGCATCTCCTGCAGGTTGGTAAATATACCTTGCATCTCCTGCATATTGGTAAATGCACCCCGGATCTCCCACATTTGGGAAATATACCCTGGCTCTCACTCATTTTGATAAATACACACTGCATCTCCTATATTTTGGTAACCACACTCTAGATCTCCTGTATTTTGGTAAATATATCATGCTTGTTCTGAATTTTAGTAAATACACCCTGCATTCTCCTGAATTTTGGCAAACATACCTTGCATTTCCTGAATTTTTATAAATACTCTGCAGGTTAATTCACCCTCATATCTCTGGTATCTGGGTAAATACACCCTGTATTTCCTGTATTTTGATAAGTATACCCTATATCTCCTGTGTTTTGGTAAAAACACCCTCAACATCACCTTCATTATGGTAAATACAACATGCATGTCCCAAATGTTGGTTAATACACACTGCATCTCCTGCATTTTGAGAAATATGTCCTGCGTTTAATACACTTTAGTAAATACACACTGTAGCTCCTGCATTTTGACAAACACACCCTGCATCTCCTGCATTGCTATCCTACTGAACCAGAAGCTCTTTGGAAACCTTGGCTGGAACAACTGAGTCACCCTTACTCCTGAGGTTAGCACAGTGCCTGGCACAGAATGAGCAGGAACAAGGACTTGCCGTTGCTGAATTAATCCTGTTTGTTGAATACAATAGGAATAGCACTTTCATGGCTTCTGATTGGAGGTTCCTGGCCCCTCGGGCCCTCCAGTTCAGAGGGGTGCTCCTGCCTCCCTGTTATCTCCTAGATTTAGTGGTCAGGTAGTTGTTAACCTGAAGAGGGTTGGTAACTGTGGAAGTTTCATCACTCTTGCTTTCTTCCACAGGCTACCCAAAGCCAGAGCCCCTCTTGCCAAAGACCCTCCAGAGACAAGCCCTAGAGATGGGAGTTCCTCCAGGGCAGGGTTCTCTGTGCTTTGGTCGCTGCTACATACTGACACCCGAAGAGTTGGCACTCATTGCTGTTGTAGGGGAGATTCTAATCTTTTATTTTCTCCCAGTTACAGACTGGAAACCATTTTCCCATTCCGCACTTTGGCTGTCTTGTCAAACCCTGAATGATGGGTGGGTGTGTTTGGGTGTGTTGGGTGGGACAGAGGAGAGAGTGAGGGAGACACACAGTGGGAGTTGCTGACTGAGCTGGGGAGAGCCTCTGCCTTCCTGCTACCTGGGCAGGTGATCTGTGAACTCGCTGAACCTCCCAGCCTTCTAATTCCCACCCTTGACCCTGCTGACCACTGTTTCATCCAAGAACATGAGAAGTCCTAGAGGATCCCGTTATCCATTTCTTTCCATGACACACGGCCCACAGCAGGACGCCAGGGCTGGGAGAGGAGGGAAGGCCAGGCTTGTTTCTATTCCAGTCCCATTCTCTGTGGACACACAAGTAGGGCAGAGATTTACTTCTTGTGAAAACCGTCCCTGGGACCTCTGCTCACTCTTGGCCCGCCTCTCTGCAGCAGTTTGGATGCTTTTGGCTGAAAGTAACAACAACAAAACCCAGGTAAAAGTGGTTTGTACAAAAAAAAGATATTTAATAATCTCACTTAACAAGGAATTATAGGAAGGTGGTTCCAGCCTTGGTTCAGTGTGGCCCAGGTATTTGCTTTTAATTGAAATAAATATACATGAAAATTTACCATTTTAACTATTGTAATTGCACATTTTAGTGGCATTCAGTACTTTCATATTATACAACAATCACTACTGTCCATCTTCAGAACTTTTTCATCTTCACAAAGATAAACACTCTACCATTAAACAATAACTGTCATTCTCCCCACCTCCCAGCTCTGGGAACCACTATTCTGTTTTCTGTTTCTATGAATTTGACTACTCCAGGTATCTATGGAAGTGGAATCAATATTTGTCCTTTTCTATCCGATTCATTTCACTTGGCATAATGTATTCGAGGTTCCTCCATGTTGTAACATGTATCAGGACTTCATTCCTTTAGAGACTGAGTGTTGCTTCATTATGCATAGACCACATTTTTTTATCCTTCATTCATTTGTGAACATTTGGGTTGTTTCTGCATTTTGGCTCTTGTGAACAATGCTGCTATAAACATGGGTGCATAAATATCCATTGCAGTTCCTGCTATCAGTTCTTCTGGGTATATTCCCAGAAGTGGAATTGCAGGATCCTGTGGTAATTATATAATTATGCATTTAATGTTTTGGGAAAGCTGCTATACTAATATCCACAGAGGTTGCACCATTTTACCTTCCACCAGGGATGCACAAGAATTCACATTTCTCTACATCCTCACCAACACTTGCTGTTTTATCATTTTTTTTCTTTTGATAATAGCCATCCTAATGACTGTGAAGTGCTCTCTCACTGGGATTTTGATCTCCTCCTGTACCTCCTTCTTCTTTATTTAGAGATAGGGTCTTTCTCTGTCATCCAGGCTGGAGTGCAGTGGTGCTCACTGTAACCTCGAACTCCTAGACTCAAGTAATCCTTACGCCACAGCCTCCTGAGTAACTAAGACTACAGGTGTGCTCCACCATGCCTGGTTAATTTTAAATTTTTTTCTGTAGCGATGGGGTCTTGATATGTTGCCCAGGTTGGTCCTGAACTCCTGGCATAAAGTAATCCCCCTGCTTTGGCCTCCAGTGCTGGGAAACAGGTGTGAGCCACCTTGTCTGGCCAGATTTGCATTTTATAGAACACAGAGTGCCATGGGCCCAGAGGTAGATTGCACATAGCTCCAAGAAGTGGCACAGTAATTATGGTAAGTGGGGCAGGGGGATAGGGAAGGCTTTCTGAACCATACAAGGGAGCCTGGGAAAGACATGTCACCTGCTCTTTCCTATAACCACAATGAGGGCTGCATTGACACTGAGACCGTGAAGAGCCAGTAGACCTGAGGCTTGGAATGGGACGCTGGGGAAGGGAGTACCCCAAGGGGCTACATGTAGACAGGGAGTCTTAGAGGGTAGTGGAAGTGTTCCCCGACGATGAGCCGACAAAGGAAGGCCTGCCCTCCTTGGCCAAGAACTCCTTGCTGACCAGGCCATGAGTGCCAGGATCCTGAGGAGTCTGTGGCGAAACTTTTGGCCAATGAAGGCATAGATGAGGGGGTTGAGGCAGCTGTGGAGGAAGCCCAGAATCTCGGTGGCTTCCAGGGCCCGGTCGATGTCGTTGCGGCGCTCACAGCTCTCCTCGATCACCCGGGTCCTCATGAGGGTGTCCGCGAGCAGGACCAGGTGGTAGGGCAGCCAGCAGAACAGGAAGACGAGGACGACGGCAAAGATGACCCGCATGGCCCGGTGCTTCTGCCCCAGGTGGGCCTTGAAGAGCGTGCGCAGGGTGAATCCATAGCAGAACAGCATGATCAGCAGCGGCAGGATGAAGCCAAAGGTCTGGGGCAGGATCCTCAACACCATCCGCCATTTTGCTGTACTGTTGCCCAGGTCCTCATAGCAGACTGGGGCCAAACTGGGGGGGTGGATGGTCTTACGGAAAAGTAAGATGGGCAGGGACAGCAGCAGGGACAGGGCCCACATACCCAGACAAACGAACTTGACCAAGTGGCGCTTCTGGGTCAGTGTGCGCGTGGCATGGACGATGGCCAGGTAGCGGTCCACGCTGATGCAGGCCAGGAGTAGAATACCACTGTAGAAGTTGACTTCCTTCAGGAGCGAGACCACCTTGCACAGGGGTGTGCCAAACCTCCAGCCGTTTGCCTTGGAGGCGGCCCAGATGGGCAAGGTGAGGGCAAAGAGCAGGTCGGCCAAGGCCAGGTTCAGCAGGTAGACGTCGGTGACAGAGCGGCTGATCCTGCTGTATAAGATGACTAGCATCACCAGGGAGTTTCCCAGCAGGCTCAGCAGGAACACCAGGATATAGGTGACGATCACAACATAACTGTTGATTTCCAGGGATTCTGGCCGACATGGAGCAGTATCAGGTAGAAAAGGGGGTAGGTCAGTGCCATAACTGTAATTACTCAACTCTTCACTGAATAAATCATCAAAGTTGTAACTCTCCAAGTCCACATCTCCCATTTTTGAAGTGAGCTTAAGTTTTGGCCTAAAGCAGAGAGATGAGGGTTACTGCACAATAAGTTCTTCCCAGATTCTTGCCCACCCTCCTGAAAAACTGGGACAGGATTCTTCTCATTGGCTTGCATATTATATGGAAGTATTTTCCCTTCAAATTTGTAAGTGGTGGGGGCTCTGTGGTCCTGAGAAAAGTTCAGTGATAAGCTGTACATTTTATGAAAATATTACAGTTCCTTCAATATCAGAGAGAAGTTCTTAGCATTTTCATATTATCACCATCACCCAATACTTTGCAAAAAGTTCCCTCCGACAACCCCCACAGGACACTGAATCTCACTTGGATTACTCAACGGGGAGCATGTTTGGCTGTCCAGGCAGGATTTGGTGTCCAGAAACGGGAGATGCCGTTCAGTTCTTCATCTGAGGATTAAGCAGGCACTCCTGCTGACCTAGTGGGTTTACCACTGGGAAAAAAATCGAAGCCTGACTATAAAGCTAAGAGGTGAATCCCTTTCTCCAACTTTCTGAAAGCTATTTAAAAGACATATTCTGAGCAATAACAGCACTGAGTTTCAGAAGGCTCGTGCTGGAAGAATCTTTAGTCAGTGATGAAGGCTTATTGTTTCTCTTTGGAAAGGTATTTTTAAAATGACAAACAGGTGGCTGACTGATGCTCCAAGTGGGTAGAAACATAGCAGATTATCTGAGGAGCCCTGGGCAGCCATGTTCTGCCACACAAGGGGAAAAGAGACTGCCAATCCGCTCCCCCAATTTGAAGGAAGGATGGCAGGAAGTAGAGAAGACAGTCAGCACACTATCCTTGTTTGGCGGCTTTCCGGCCCTGCTTGATCCATCCTGTCCTGTATCCACCCATGACTCCCTTCTTCCCTTCACTCTTAGTCTGCCTCCCTGGATTGTGCCCTTGCTACAGGGATGGCAGAGATTCCGCTCTGGGGTTGCCTGAGTGTGGAGGGCGGGCTGCCACCGCTAGGAAACGTTACTGCTGTTTCTCAAAGGAGAAGGAAACTAAGTAAATCAGCTCAAACTCGCTTCCTTTCTAACCACACAATAGATAATCATCCAGCCATTTCTCTAAAGCAATGGATGACCATCCTACAATCATACCCAAGTCTGTAACTTGCCCTCAAAATAGAATCCGGCGTCAGAGAAATAACAGAAAGTGAACAGTTCACACTCACTCAGAGAAAGAGATGCACAAGAACAGTGTGGCTGAGGGTGTGAAGAAGTCACAACCTCATCACCGTGGGTGGGCATGGAAGACAGGGCAGCAAGGGAGCCCACCTTACACGGTCCTCACACGCCTCAACTCCGTCTCGTTAAGGGGGCAGTTCAGGTTGCCAGGAGAGAAGTTCCCATCCCCAAAGATTCACAGTTTCTAGTTCCCCCTCCTAGTCTCACCCCCCTCCTAGTCTCTCCACCTGCTTCCTGCCCTCCCATCTGGCTCTTCCCCACCCAGCACCCATCCTGCCTCCTAACCCCATCCCACTCCCTGCAGGGTGCCCAGCCTGGGAGCACAGCTGGCTTTTCAGGGTTGCCTCTAAGTCACCCCCTCCCAGATTCCTCCCCTAGCCTTAAACATCTGGGCAGGCCGTCCTGGCCAAGGAACTGAATTGGGATTAGGGGGCAGATGCAGAGGTCAGCTCTGCCTGGATTCTCTAGCCTAGGAAGGAGTAGTAAGGCAGGGCATCAGAGTCAGAGGAGGAGGGGGCGGGGAGGAAAGCAGGGCACAGAAGGCAGAGCCCATGTGTGCATTAACCACCTGGATTAGCCATTTCTGCCCAGAGGGGGAGGAAGGAGTAAGAGCTGGTGGATAGGGAAGGGGACAGGGCTCTCAGGCCGAGCTGTGCCTACGGTCAAGGAAGCAGGGCCAAGGTTGAGGAGTGGAGTGGGGAAAGTGCTTTGAGCCCTACCCCTTCCAGGTCTGCCAGCCTAGGTCGCTGCAGCCTAGGTCGGCCCCCTAGGAGCAGACAGAGCCCCAGCGGGGAGAAGGGTACACCCAAAGCAGCTCTAGAAATGAAGTGGGACAAGCACCCGCAACCTGGCCATGACCAGGCAGGTAACAGAGGAGACTCCCAGTCTTCCTCGCCGTGGGTCCATGTGTCTCGCCCCACTGCCGCAGTTCAGTCAGTCCCAAGCAGCCACTGACACCAGCAACTTCCCAGCAAACAAAATTTCTAACTGGGCCTCTGGCTGAGCTCAGGGACAGCCGCACCGCAAACACCCCTGCTAGAACCACGGAAATATGTGCAGACAGGGGACTGGTAGGCTGACATCTGAGGGCCTGGCCTAGCCCAGAGACAGGGGACCGGGCAGGCCAACCTCACCTTCCCCTCCTGTGTGCTCTGATCTGTCTTGACAGCATTAGCACCAACAGCCCTTCAGTCCTGGCCAACTCCACCCCCTCCACACACACACATGTGCGCACACACACATACACATGCACACTCACACTCACCTTTCCTACAGAGAAGCCACTGAGTGAGGTGGGTGTCTGAGCCCACGGGGACAGGAGGGTGGATAGGGAGGGTGGCCAATGGCAGGCGCAGTGACTATGGATGGCGAGAAGCTGGTTGCCCCGAGGAAGGTGGTAAGTGAGCTTGTGTCAAAAAGTAAGCAGGGTGCCAGGAACAAGATTGGCCCCAGGGCCACAGTTGCAGTAACTCGAGAGAGGGTTCTGCTGGCCTGGTCCTTCCCCAGGTGGCCCAGGGGCGGGCCAGCAGGGCTCTGCCTCATTCCTGGAGTCAGCAGCTATTGGTTCCCTCCGCCGGCTACGACCCCTTTAACCCCAGCAGCCTCTGCTGGCTGCACTCTGCCCAGTTCTGGCTAGGCTGGGGCAGGGCACAGACACCTGGGTGGGAAAGTGCCAGAAAGTGTGACTGCCCCTCCTTCTGCCACTGGCCCAGCAGCCTCCCTGGGGACCAGAGGGGGGTGCCGGAGGACTTGAGGGACAGGGGTGGGGAAGGGGCCAGACAAAGTGCAGGACCCCAAGAGGGCCAGGACCCCGTGGAGGAGACACAGCTGTGGAGAAATGCCACAGGGCTGCCTGGTGGGGAAGGATGTTTGCTGAGATGGTGATGATGACAACAATAATACTACAGCAACTCTTGACTTTTCTAGAGCGCTCTGCCTTATGCCATGTCCACCTCATTTTGTGATAACAGAGGAGATGCGATGATAGCAGCGATGATTCAGTTCCCACATACCAGCTTTCCACCAGCTTTCCCTAAAGTGAACATCTTACCTCATCCGGTACATTTGTCAAAACGAATGAATGAACATGGCTGCAGTGCTTTTCATGGGACTGAGGACCTTATTAGCTTTTGCAGTTTTCCTACTAATGTCTGTTTTCTTTTCTATAATCCAGTGCAGGATCTCACATTGCATTTAGTTGTCATGTCTTCATAGTGTCTGTCACAAGGTGTCAGACTTTCTGTTTATTTGTTCTTCATGTCTATTCTTTCACAAAAATCAAGTCTTGATAACTGTTGATTTAGTCATTATTGCGAGACTCTGCAAGTTAAGCACACAGGTGTGTCTAGTCAGTGAGAATGGTTAACTCAAACTAAAATCAAACTAAAAACTTCCAAACTCCCATACTTGAGTCCTTACAGACAAACTGTAACCTTGCTTAGGAGGCAGATGAATTGAAAAACTAGCTTAGAAGTATGTTTCTGTAACAGTAGCTGAGCCTCAGTCGATCCCATCAGGCTTAATTCAACCACTAACAGGCAGCTAACTGTTCAAACCATATTCAAATAAGAGGAATGGTGACATGTAATCAGTCTGTGTCTGTATCTCTCTTCCCTTTTCTTTAAGTCACTTTCCTTTTCCCGTTTATAAATTTTCCAGGCCAGGGAGCATCTCTGGAGCCTCTCTGAATGTGCTGTGATTCTAGGGGCAGTCCGATTCACTTTTTGGTTCTTCTCAAATAAGCTCTGTTAAATTTCAGTTGTCTAAACTTTTTTTATTTTAACACATCTGGTATCAGAAGTGGGATGTAAAACTTCAACAACCACCAGAAATGCCAGGTGGCCAGGCGAGGTGCCCATGGAGCCAGCTGGTCCTTCTTGAGTCTTTGAAGTTTCCATTGTTAAAAGCTCTGCACGCCACATCATGAAACCGACAAAATGATTCAAATTATGAAAAAATACTGGTAGTGTGAGTGTCCCAAAATGCTAAAATGTTTTATAACCAATATTTGGCTTGTCAAACCCATAATCTTAGAAAAACAATCATGTATTTCCACTACCTGATGAGTCATTTGAACATTTACAGATGGACTTCATTCAATTGCCACCCTCAATGGGGTATCAATATGTTCTTGTAATAGTTTGCATGTTTTCTGGTTGGGTAGAGGCCACCTAATATAGAAAAACTGATGCTGTGATAGTAACTAAGAAATTGTTAGAAAATTTATTTCCCCCCAGTACATTGGAAGGCTAAGACTGAGACCAGCCTGGGCGAGACCTCATCTCTACATTAATCAAAAACTTAGCTGGGCATGGTGGCACATGCCTGCAGTTCCAGCTACTTGGAAGGCTGAGACAGAAGGATCGCCTGAGCCCAGCAGGTTGAGATTGCGGTGGCCATGAGCATGCCACTGCACTCCAGCTTGGGTGACAGAGTGAGACTTCAACTCAAAAAAAAGGAAGGAAGAAAAGAAGGAAGGAAGAAAGAAAGGAAGAGAGAAAATGGGGCATCTCTAGAAAAATCTCCAGTGACAGAGGAACCCATTTGACTGGGCAAGTTATAAAGTAGTAAAGGAATAAATGGCATATTAAAACTAAAATTGACAAAGGTAACTTAATCCATGGAGTTCACTTGGCCAGAAGTACTACCTTTGGCTTTAAGGGCAATCAGATTCACTCCCACTGGAAGGCATAAGGTGACCCATTATGAAATAGTCACTGAAAGGTCTATGTCCCTAATAATAGAAACTCTTGCATCTCCTGCCCTCCTAAACTCTTAGATGACTAAATATGCAAGACTTTAATGCCTTATGCCAAAGTGCACTGTCACCAGGTAAAGAAAGCTTTTTGAGATCCATCAACTGAGGAAAATCAAACCCTCCACAGTATAGAACCTGAAGATTAGGTCTTCTGGAAATGACATCAAAAGAAGACTGCTCTTGAACCTCATTGGAAGGGTTCCTACCAAGATTTTCTCACCATTCACCACTGCGGAAAAGCTTCAGGGACTTGGAACTTGGATCCACATCACACAAATCAAAAAGGCCCCTTCAGTTCCCAGGAACTGTACACCTTTTGGAGACTTTAAGGTAAAGCTGGCAAGGGGAATTTCTCTCCAGAACAAGATGAATCCTAACTGTGGACAGATCTCCCAAGATCACAGATCAAGACTTCTCTGCCATCACAAAAGCTTTAGGTTTGCACCTTGTTTCTTCATTTCCTGTTGTCCTAGTCCTTTCTGTTTTTCTAAAAGAAAATTAGTAGGACCATGGTGGACCCTGGGGTGACAACTGAGGCTAGAGCTTGTGAAAGTGGAGAATTCTGTTTACAGTGTCTAGCCCTGAGTCTAGCACTGTGCCCATGGCCACAAGTACACTCTCATACGTGCCCTGGGGACATCCAGGAGAGTGGGCAGAGGATTCACGTGGGCACACACTGCACACACATGCACGCACCCAGGCACACCTGGCTTCACAGGCTTCCCCTGAGCAGAGGGGTGGCATGGGACCCCACAGCTCTCACAGGGCCCTTTTGCGTCACCTCATCTCTGTGGTGGAAGAATGTAAGACACCCACAGAATCCAAACCATAATGCAGAAAGTAAATCTCAGGAGGCCGCCGCCTTCCAGCCCCAACAGGGAGGCAGGTGGGATCATGCAAGGAGCCTAGAGAGGAAGTATCCTGTCCCTGGTGACCTCAGCACCTCTTCCTCCTCTCTTTGGGGGAAACCCAGCATCCACACCTACTCCCGGCCTGGTGGTGGTTCCCCAACACACACACCACACCCAGGACAGACACCTGTTCCCAGCTCAGACCCAGTCCCACTAGGATCAGATTCCCACTTTCAGGCTCCAAGATTCACCAAGTCCAGAGAATGAGGGGTGAGGGGCCAACTGTCCCCACCATTCTAGGGCAGTCCTTGCTCTGGCAGAGCCTTCCTGGCTCAGAAGGCCCCTTTCCTCCTGATTCTAGAGCCCTGGTCAAGGGACACCGCCACAGTTGCTCCATATACCAACTCAGAAGAAATTAAATCTTTCTCTGCCTTGCCACAGCATTGCAGTCCTGGAATGTTCCTATTCCTCACCTGAGTTATTTGCCCTTTTAGAGATCAAGTCCCACACCACCTTCCCTCTAAGGGCACAGGCGACCCAGGTGAGCCTCTACCTAACTGGCTGCCCCTTTCCTGGTCCTGGTCCCACCCCACCCCGGGCAGCCTGAATTGCTGCACTTCCCAAGCTCTGACCAGCACTGTCTTGTCTCCTTACCTGTCTCAGGTGTGCTGAGCTCTGCACGCCATCAGCTCCAGACCAGGGACATCCTCTCCGACAGGCTCCCGTGGCTCCTACCTGAAGCAGTAGCCACCTCCTCTCCACGGAGGCAGAATCTTTGAACTCCCAGCACTGGGCCCCCGCTCAGGCCAGGGACTCTCTGGGGTCTGGGGGTTGCAGGGAGGACCAGGCTCCAGCACCTCCCAGCACACCAGGCTTATGGTACAGCCCATCTGGTGGGCGCCCAGAATGTGGGGGCGGGGACAGAGGCGCTCCAGGAGTCGGCCCAACTCTAGTCCTGGCGAACACTCAGCCTCGGTTGCCTGTGACATTGGAGGGAAGCAAGGATACCCTCAACCCTCCCCTAATGAACTATCCACTTTCTCTGCCAACAGCGCCAGGAGCAGGAAGTTCAGGGCCTGAGGAGAAGCAGTGATAAGGGTCCAGGGTGCAGCTGTAACAGAGGCGGACCTGAGAGCTCGCAGGTGCATAGCAAGGGCAGCAGCAGGTACAGTGGACGAGGCAAAGAACAGCTTTCATTTGGAGGATGAGAAAGAGAGCAAGTCCCCACAGGAGGGACAGGGGCAGAGAAAAAGAGAGAATGAGGAAAAGACAGGGTCTGGGGACAGAGATACAGGGGACAAAGATGGAAAAGGAGCCTTTGCATGGACAAAGCAGGCAGGCTTGGGTATCTCTTGTGCCCCCTATTACATGTGGTTCCTGGAGTTGGTGAAAACAGTCATCCTCCCAGGTCCCTGCTCCTCTATTCTCTGCCCCAATATAATTCCTGGACAAGTCCAGCCTAGAGAAATGAGGACCCAGAATGGAGAGATGCCAGCCTCAAGGAGATAGGGACAGGCAGGGTGGGAGGGCCCTAACCCCGCTGGGCAACCCTCCTGGCCCAGGGCTGGACACAGCGTCTCACTGGGGATTTCGCCATCCTCCTTCTGGGAATGGGAACCAGGACCGGGAGGAGGGCCAGCACCCATGGGGACTGAGGTGGAGAGAAGGAAGGAGACACTTGGTAGAACTCTTGTCCTCGCCAGCTCCAACTGTCCCACACTCCGACCAAGTGACAGTGAAGTGACGACCTCCAGAGTGTCGGGTGGGCCAGCTCCACCGCCTCCTTCTGCCACCTGGTGGCTAAAAGGAAGAAAAGCAACAGTAAGAGATGAAAAGGGAAAGGAAACTTGAATGCCAGCAATTGCTGCCACCACCAGGCATAAGTCTGCATTTGGCCAACAAGGAGAAACCGTCCCTCATGTCACCATTCTGCCCAGTGCTCTGGATCCTGCCCTTGCCACTCCCTTGCAGAGAGACACAGCTCCTTTCTCCCCCATTCCAGCTCCCCTGACCATAGGCCCCCCACCTGGTCTCATCCCTCAGCACCCCTCCCAACTTCCCTTTTGTCCTATGACCTTGAGGTCCTGCTACACACTTTCTCATCAGCCACCAATTCCTCTCTTCTCTTCTTTCTCCAGGTGCCTTCCCCTCCCTGTTCACCCATGTACCCTTGGGTCCCCCTCTATCATCCCACCAGCATAGAGAGACATGGAAACACAGAAAAGTCTTTTTTAGAGATGTCACCCTCAGCTGCATGTAGTTTGATTTGAGCTTTCATTTCAACCCTAAAGAGAGAGGCTGAACTCCCTCTGTCCTAATACCATCTCCCATCCTGACACCTGTGCACTGGGCAGTTGAAGACCCCTCTGAGGAAAGGCCAGGCCTCCATCCGCTCTGCCTAGCCCACGGACAGCTGGCCGAGTCCCTGCAACTCTGCCTCCTGGACCCGGAGCTCACCAGGTGGGGTGTTGGACATCCTCTGAGCCCATTTTCCTTACTGTGTGAAAGGGCTGCCTTTACCACCTGATGGATGGATGGTTTAATATCAAGGGCATTAAATGGCAGTCATGGAGGAGAGTCAAGGGAGAAAGGGCAGAGGGAGGTGGAACCCAGGAGTCCCGACAGCATCACGGAACTCGGCCCTTCTGCTCCCAAAGGCCTTCAACCCTGCCTGGGGAAAAGCCCCATTGCAGTGTGCAGTGGAGGCTGATTCTCTGGGGTCAGAGTGGCCATAGCACCTGGGTCAAAGGCCAAGGGTGCCGACCTCAGTTAGCATAGGAAGTGATATGGCCACCAGAGCCCAGAACTCTGGGAAGACATCCTGGACTCTCTCTATGCTCTCAATGGAGCGACCGACTTGGACATGCTCTGGCCAGACCTGGCTGGGGCCCGGCCCAAGTCCTCAGAGTGAGTCGGGATCCCTCAGTCAGGAGGGAATGCCTGCTTCCATGACCACCACATGCTCTGGGCAAGCTCCAAGCCCTCAGCCTCCAGCCCCATCTGTCTCTGCCTCCCTTCTTGTTTCTTAACCCTGGACCTTCCTAACCTTCCATATTCCCAGTGTCATCTCATGTTATCACATGACGTCACTACGTAGGATGCCCACTCACCAAAGATTGGTTGGACGGTTGGAGAACTGGGCTCAAGGATGAATGCAGGGTGGGATATTGGGATGGCGTACATGAATGGATAGAGGGTGAGGGATTGGGAAGGGGACTGTGGATGAATGGAGGGTGATACGTTGGAAAGAGGTATATGGGTGACTGGAAGATGGGATTCATGAGTGTCGATGGGTAGGAAGGTGGAAAGGATGGTAGGGAGAATGGGTAGGTAGAATGATGGGTTACCTTCCATCTGAGGTCCAAGTCCACTGCCAAGCAGAGGCCCAGGGTCTCCTTGCCTGTTTCTCTTTCTGACCACACTGTTCAAATCCTAGCCAGACCCAAGGAAGGAACCTCAGAAAAAAAAAAAAAGAAACCAGAATGGAGGTGCCTCTGCCCCACTTTCACTCTGAGTTGCCTCTTCCCCATCTTGCTGGCCCACCCTTAGCTGAGCAGTAACCGGGCTTCAAGATAGAGAGAGGCCTGTGTGTGGACCAGGGGACCAGGGAACCACAGAGGAGGAGAGAGGTCCTCTTCCTAGGATGGTGAGACATCTAGGAAAGAAACAGACACCAGCAGCATCTGCAGGAATCCTGGGGAAGAGGAGGTACTGGGGGAATAACTGGAAATTGGCAGGACATAGACATGGGAGACACACTCTGCTAAGTCCCCAGCATAGGACAATTGGCAAATGTCTAGTTCAGTTCAGAGAGGGACTGCAGAGCCTGATTGCCTGGTTGAATCCCAGCTTCACCCTTGCTAACCATGGTCCTTGGGCAAGGTACTTGTCCTGCCTCGTAAGGTTGTTGTGAAGAGGAATTGAGATGAAACATGGGCAGCACAGAGCAAGCCTCCTGGCCACATGCTAACAGTGTGGCAGCTTGTGGTCACCATCTTTGTTTTCACAGTCATTCCACAAGGACATTTTGTACCGCCACCAGCTTCCGGGCAGCAGGTGCAGACACTGTTAGGACTCTGACCTGAAGGAGATCGAGGTCTCCTCGGGGAGACAGAACCTAAAGGAACACATGACATTATATTGTGATTGTAGTGACACTGACGTGGACAGAGGGACAAGGGAGAGAGAAAAGGTTTTTTGAAAGAAGTCACTCTCAGCTGTGTCGATCGATTTGAGCTTTTATCACAACTTTAAAACCTGGTATTAGTATACCCATTGTGCAGATATGAAAACTGAAACACAAAGAAAAGTTCAGAAGGAAGGATTTAAGGGGAGGGGCGGGAGGAACTTAGGGAACCAAATCAATGCAAAAGACCCAGGAGGAGGAGGGAGGAGGGAGTGGACTGAGGCAGGTAAGGAAAGGATATTAGGCTGCACTGCTGTCCCTCACCAGATCAAGCTTGGGTCTCGGATCATCTGGGGTGCTTCTAAAAGTTCGATTTCTGATGATATAACAACATTTCCAGCGAGAAGGTCTGGGAATTAGCAAGTCTGTTGGATCAGGGCTGTGACCTCTCCCATGTCCCAAGTCAGGGAGTTGGTGCTGAGAGGATGACAGGTTTGGGGGCTTCTCTGCAGATCCCAGGCACATATAGAGGTTTCTAAGAAGTCTGAATGGAGGAACCCCAAGCCAGACAAGTCAGGGGTCTGCAGGATGTGCCCAAGGAGCATCGGTAGTTTGGACTGCCAGGGTTCCAGCAGAACAAACATCTTCTCTCCATTTTGGAAAAGGAAAAAGATCATTCGAGGAGCTTGAGCCCCGTCCCCAGCCCCCATAGTATGTGGGAACGAGGAGGGGGGAAATCCTCGGCTGGACAAGGGTGAAAGAGCCTGGTGCATCTTCCTGGAGAACTCAACAGCCTGCACCACGCAATGAGGGCTCAGAAGGAGGAAGTAGGGGTACAGGCTAAGGGCAAAGGAGTTCTGCAGGGTGTAGAGGATCAGAGAACAATGGAGGGAATTCCTGAGGGGGAAGCAGAGTGGGTTCCCGTCCAGAGGCTACTGGACCCCAGCCCCATAGAAACAATAGAGGCAGCATCCTCAGGGAGCAGGCAGGAGTGGGAGAGGCCTAGCATTCTGGGGGAGTTCTGGGTCCCTCAGGGTCTGGGAACAATGGAGGGTTCCACCACAGAGAAGACGCAAGAACAGACGGGGGTGACCAGGGTGGCCAGGAGAGAGGAGCAAGCCGAAGTGGCCCTGCAGGCTGTGGTGGAGGTGAGAGCAGTTGAGCTCCGCCCCGTTCTTCTCCCCTCTCTACCTGGACCTGAGATGGGGTCTCCAGTGATCACCAGGGGCCATGTCAGCTCGCAGGTCAACTTTTATTGGCCCACTTGGACCAAAACGGTTTCAGACCCCACCAGGTTGCTCCTGTTGCAGCCGGAGGTCCCCCAGGATTGTCACCAATCTTCCTTCAGCCTCCTCCCTAGCCAGTCTTCCAGGCCCCTGAGATTTGCTGCTGCCCCCTTTCAGTAAAGGAAAGCATGGTGGCCTTGGGCTTACCCAGGGGCAGGGCCCAGGGCAGAGGCTGGCATCTCAGCCCCCAGAGCTGTCCCAGCTCTGCCCTCTACCGCAGGGCAAGACCTGGGGCTCACGAGGATGTTGGTCAGGTCAGCCCCAGGGCTTGGGTCTCTGGCCTCCGGCTTCAGCCTCCTCTCTTTTGTCCTTCCACCCTCCAGAGCTTCAGACTTGTCTCTGGAAGATGGAGGAGCAGGCCAAGCTCCAGGAGCAGCTGCTGGGAGAGCACGCTCAGCAGAGGGCCTTGACAGCTGCCAGGAGGGGGCGCCCGGAGGTACTCCCTGGCTCCTCTCACAGTCAAAGTCAAGCCAGAGAAGTCCTTGGTGCCCCTGTGCTCCAAGCACAAAGTTGGGCACACTTTGTACTGCTGAGGCATGCAGGGTAGCGGTTCCTGATCACAGGGCTTCTCTCTCCAGTCCCTTCTTCCTGGCCTCCTAGGGTAGCTGTCGCGAGCCAAAGAAAGATGACACCGACACCGTTCTTCTGCAGACAAGTTTACTCCAGGTCTTAATGTGCTCTTTACAAAGACAAAATGGCTCTCCCCTCTGGCGCAGTTGTTTGCCTATATATGCTTCCTGGCAGCCAACGTACTGCGGCTACGTGGTTGTTTCTGATAGGTTATTCTACCAGCCAGTGGCCATGTTGTTTATTGCATAATACATGTTTTTTATAACATGATGAAAGCTTCCCACAGGTAGCCCCAGGAGAGATCCCAAATCCTGCCCTCCCACACTCACCCCTGCCTCCCTCTGCTCGCTTGTCTGTCCTCTCCTCTCTCTTCTCAACTCTCTCTGTCTTTCCCGCCCCAGGTTGCTCCCCTGACATCTCTTTCTGTCTCTCCTTTTGACTCAGTTTGTTTCTGTATCTGCTTGTTTCTTGCTACCCAACCTCTCACCCTCCAGATCCTCACAATGTTAGCTACCAATTACTAAGCATTTACTATGTCCCAGGCACTTTTATAGGCTCTTCTGTGGCAGGCTGAGAAGAGGCCATTTTGGTTATATTAGAACAATCGTTTAGAAAAAACTTGGAAATTTGTATTAAGAGACTTTCTTTTGTAGTTGAGTTGGACTAAATGTAGATGTCACTTGAATTTAAAATGCACACCTTTCCTCCCCCCCTCCCTCACCTGCCCTCACAATGCAACCCCCCCTCTCCTCTCCCAGCACGTCCTTGCCCCATTACTCTGGAAGGCCAGTCTTATCTAGTGAGCCATTGCTGGTTCTGGAGACAAAACAGCCAACTATGCCAGACCACCCAATAGTTGACATGGAGAACGGTCCAAGGCTGGCAGGAATGTGTCAAAGCCTGGTGTATGCATTGCCCCTCTCCTCTCCATGATAGAGTGCAGGGCATTGGACTATTATTGGTGAGGGCTCTGAAAACAGGGGTTATTTGCAATTGTGTTTTAAAACAATTTAAAGCATGATTTGATTTCCTCTGGGTGTATTTCCTAGAAGGGGGATTGCTAGGTCATATGGAAGGTCGATTTTTAGGTTTTTTAGGAATTTCAACACAGAATTCCAAAGAGGTTGCACTAGTTTACACTCCCACCAACAGTGTAGAAGTGTTTCCTTTTCCCCTCTTCCTCTCCAGCATCTGTTGTTTTCTGAGTTATTGATGTCGACTATCCTGACTGGAGTTAGGTGGTATCTCAGTGTGATTTTAATTTGCATTTCCTTGATGACTAGTGAGGCTGAGCATTTTTTTAATGTATCTGCAACACTATTCGCAATAGCAAAAACATGAAACCAACCATGCTGCCCATCAAAAGTAGACTGGATTTAAAAAATGTGGTACATATACATGATGGACTATTATGCAACCATAATGAAGGACAAAACTATGAACTTCGCAGCAATTTGGATGGACTTAGAGCCTTCAGTGATCTGTCACAGAAACAAAGAACTGAGTACCACATGTTCTCACTCATAAGTGGACCTTGAACAATTATCACATAATAAGAAAGGAATTGGCAGTAGAGGGAAACTGCCAGGGGAGGCAGGAGGGAGCACACTTCATCAATAAGCGTACCTGATCTCAAACCAGGTGAAGTGGGGACCAAAGTGAAGCCCAAACTTTACCTGTACAATGACCATTCGTATACCTAACCCTGAATTGTACCCCACATCTTTAAAATAAAAAACAATAAAACAACTTAAAGCTATCATTTTTAAATGTTAGCTTCCTCTTCCTTCCAATTGTTGCAATTGCCTGCCTCTTTTTCTGGAAAGCTATAAAATAACATGCTGTAAATTCCAGAATGTGACCTAAAAACGTCAGCACGACCAGAAGACTTGCACGGTCAGAAAATTCTGAGTCATGCAGAAACTGCACACAGGCTTCACACTCGGGATGGGTGAGGACCTGTGAATCTGGAGAATAATACTAGAATGAGTTCACGTTGCTTGGAGCAGGTTTGGGTAATGATGCCGATCCGTCTCACTGCTTTCTGTTCTTACCCAGCTCTCTGCTTTTTGTCTTGATTGGCCATGAAGGAATCAGCCGTTTTATTGAATGGGACCATAGACTTCCACGCAATGGCGTGAGATAGGTTTTCCAAAATGGAAAGAGAAAACTGCGGCTCAAGAGACTACACAATTTACCCAACATCAACTAGTCAGCACGGAAGCAAAGAGTCACACCCCACAGCTAACTCCAGAACCCGTGGGCTCAGATACCACCCCTCAGGCGGTTTCCAGTGCCTGCACTTCAGTCTTTCTGTGTCTCCCTCAGTGTCTCCACCTTCCTGTCTCTTCATCTTCCATGGTCACATTGACCCCAAGAGCCCAGTCTCAGTCTCAGCCTCTTGGATTTCAGTTTCTCTTTCATAATTCATTTTTCTAAAATACTTCCTCCATGCGGAGACCTTCCATGGCCTGACTCAGCTTCTACGTGTCTGTCTCCCCTGCTCTCTGCTGGCCTGTCCCTGTCTCTCCCTCCTACATAGCTGACACTGCCTCGAGCCTGGGAGGCAGCAGTCCCATCCTAGTTGAGCTGGAGTAGCTGTGATTCAGCCTGAACCACCGGGAAGTTAGCTGAATGCCTCATAGGGTAAGAGAGGCCCGGGAGCCCAGAATCCAACCTAAAAGGGCCCAGGGCTCCTCCCATCATGCACTCAGCTGAGTCCACTGTTGTGGTCAGCTAAGATGGCAATGACTCAGGCCCTAAACGATCATGGTGGCTGAAAGACACAGAGAACAGTCAGAAGGGCGTCCCCAAGATGGCGCTGCCTCCCAAAGACAACAAAGGCCCGCCCGCGCGAAACTTAAACCTGTGCCCAAACAACCTCTCCCTGTAGAAATGCTGCCTCATGGTCTCCTCCAATAAGACCCAGGCACGGCACAGGCCAGCCCCCGCAAGGTTCATAAATATATCCCTCTCCCTGCATAGCTCTCTCTCTCTTGCTTTCTCTCTCTGTCCCCGCCACTCTCTTACTCTCTCTTTCTCTCTCGGTCTCTCTTTCTCCCTCTCTCTCTTGCCCTTCCTCGGTTACAGTCCCTTCGGGTAACTGCCCCTTTAATAAATCTCTTGGTTCAGACCGGGAGTGGAGTCGTTACTGGTGCCAAACTTCTTTCAGTGGCCTTACCCACTCAAGAGGCCTTCTGTGGGCCAAGACAGGCTGGAGCAGCTCTACGCTGTGGGGATACATCCTGCCCCTGGTTTCTCCCTCTGCTGGAGGCCCTGTCTCACAGACCACTGTCCTCTTGCCACCTGTCATCCATCATTCAGTCTTTCCAAATACACTGCTGCGCCCACTCACCTGTTCTAGGTACAGGAAACATTCTCCTGGACGAATCAGACAAAATTCTTGCCCTCATGGAGCTTGCATTCTAGTGAGGAAGGGAACAATCAGGACAAGCAAGGGAAATACATAGAAAGTCAGATTGGGATAAATTCCTAGGGGAAGCATAAACAGACAAGGGGCCTGGAATCTCGACAGTTCCTCCTCGCAGGACAGATGCCCCGGGGTGGCCATCTTTCCGAGACATGAATTTCCTCTGCCCTCTTGGTTGGGCAGGAAAACAAAGGAGATAAGGGCAGACAGAAACCTCGGGATGGGGAACTAGGCCGTTGCCACGTCTCCCCTCGCCCCATGGGCGGCAGCATCAAGTTTCTTTGACGCCTCCTGGGTTTATAGGGTTCATCCGTTCCTCCCACCTGCTGCCTACTAGGTGCTTGGACTCACTGATCAAGGTCCTGCAGGATGAGGTGTGGGGAGGCAAAATGAGTCTCAAGCTGGGCAGGTCTGTTACTAGATTTCTATTCCCTCCACTTATCAAGCTTAACCATAAGCAAGTGTCACTCTTTCTCTGAGCCTTTACTTTTCTGTCTCGTAAAATGAGGATCATATTACCTGTCTCATAACATTGTGAAATTTAAATGAGCAAGACATAAAGCGTTAAGTCCAGGTCAAGCACGATGGCACAGCTTGTAATCCCAGCACTTTGGGAGGCCAAGGCAAGAGGATTGCCTGAGGCCGGAGGTTCAAGACAAGCCCGGGCAAGTTGATGAACCCTCAGCTCTACAATAAATCACAAAAACTAGCCGAGTGTGGTGGTGTACATCTGTAGTTCCGGCTACTTGGAAGGCTGAGGCAGAAGGATCGCCTAAGCCCAGTAGGTCAAGGCTGCGACGGCTGTGGGTATGCCACTGCACTCCAGCCTGGGTGACAAGAGTGAGACTCCAACTCAAAAAAAAAAAAAACCGAAGTAAGCAGTAAGCCCAGTGTCCGGCAATAGTAGGTGTTCAATAAGCTGATATGTTGGGAGCAGATGTGAGGTGGGGAGCAGACGAGCACTGTCACTGTAGCAGACCTTGAGTAAAAGACCCAAGTGATGGCAAGGTCTCTCTTAATGGTCCCAAGCTCATAGGCAAGGTCTCGCTTGGAAGCCCCGCATTCCAGCCAAAGGCAAGGCTGTGAGGGATGCAGCCTGCTGCATGAAACAGTGTCTCAGAGGCCCACACATCCAGGTGCACATAGTACAAATAAAGTCTTAGCTACCACAAGATAACTGCGCAAAAGCTCGCCTTTTAGGTAGCAACAAAATTCCATTATGGTTCTCTCACGGACCTTGAAGCCCTTCCAACTTTCTTTGTGCTTAATTATGAAATAAGCATGCTGAGCTACTTTGGGGCTGCTTCTCCCCCATCAGAGGAAAGTGTCCCATCTGGCCCCAGCTTTTCTTTACATCTTTGTGTCTGTGTCTTTCTTAATCTCTCATCGCCCTCTCTCGGGACCTTCAAGGCAGCTGTGCTGGCCGCAGCACTGATACCTTCTCTGTCCCTTCCTACACTAGGTGTGACTGTCACCCCCCGCTTAAAATACCTCAGTGGCTTGCCTTTATGCTGAGATGAAAGTCCACTCCTCCTGGGACCCTTGGGGACAGGTTAAGCCCTACCCATGTCCCCTCTCCTGCCCTGAAGTCCCCCATCCCTCGTGTCCCTTCATGGCCTTCCATATTCACTAATCTTCTTTCCCCTCCTCAAACAAGCCCAGCTCTTTCCAACTTGTAGACCTTTGCATGCACCTGTTCCTGGCTCTACGTGACTGATTTCTCAACCAGGTCAGCTTGCCTGTCACCCTGTCTGAGAATCTTCCCTTGAGCTTTCCCATCTCTGGTCTCTGTCTCAGCGCCTCTTTTATCTCTGTCACAGCACTTAGTTTATCTATTTGACTGGTCTGTCACTTGCCCCAAATGCATAAATCAATTTGGAGTAAGCGGACATCTTAACAATGTTGAGTCTTCTAGTGTTTGTATCTTCCTCATTTATTTAGATCTTCTTTAGTTTTTATCAAAGAATGTTTTTAATTTTCGGCACACAGATATTGTACATATACTGTTAAATTTTTCCCTAAGTATCTGATGGGTTTTTGAGGCTACTGTAAATGCTATTTTTTAAATATTTTGTCTGTCAGTTTTTGCTACGAGTGTATGGAAATATAATTGTGTTATGGAGATTTGCCTTGTAATTTGGAACCTTAGTAGATTCAACGTATTAACTCTAGTATTTTTTAAAAGACTCTTTTGCATTTTTATGCACACAATCACGGCATCTGAGAATAAAAACAGTTTTATTTCTCCTTTTCCTTTACACCATTAATTTCCTCTTTTGCCTCACTGTGTTGGCGAGTCCCTCCAGTACAAATGCTGAAAAGAAGTGATGAAAGTGGACATTTTGCCTTGTTCCCGGTCTCAGGGTGAAGTGTTCGCTCTTTCTCAAATAGAATGTTAGCTATATCTTATTCATACAGACACTTTATCAGGTTGAGGGAATTGTTGTATACTCCTAGCTTGCTGAGAGCTCTAAAATGTGACAATCATGAATGGGTATTAAATCTTCCTGTTTCTTCAAAGGCACAGGCTCTGGACAAGACTGCTTTGCTTAAAAATCCCAGTTCTGCTGCTTCCAGGCTTTGTGGCTAAGAGTAGATTACTTAACCTCCCTGTAAGACCTTGGACAGTGTGGATAAGAATAATGCTCAGCTAATTCCTGTAAAGATTAAAGTAAATGAGAATACACACACACATTTAGAAAAATGCCTGCCATACCATAGTTACTTCTTGAATGTTCCCTATGATCATACCCTAGGTTGACCTCTTTATTTTGCTGGATTACTGAACTTCGCTGAGAAAGAATACATAGGAGATAACTTTACTGAGATCCTGCATTTCCAAAAACGTCTTTCTCCTTACTTTCACACTTAATTGGTATTTTGTCTGGGAATTGCGTTATAGGTTGGAATGCATTTGCCCTAACAATTGTGCAGGCTTTTCCAATTTCTTCTCACTTCCAGTGTTGCTACTGAGATTTCTGATACTACCCTAATTCTTCACCCATGGTATGTGACTGCATTTTCTCTTAGAATCTCTCAGATCTTCTCCTTGTCTTTAGATCTGGGATGCATGGTGGCGTGCCTTGGTGGGGACTTTTCTGAGCCATCGTGCTGGGCACCTGGTAAATTCTTTTGATCTGGAAACTCAGGTTATGTGAAATGTGCTTGTAGTATTTCTTAGGTACTTTTTCCACACTTCATTTTCCGTGTTCTCTTTTTCTAGACTTCCTTTTAGTTGGGTGTCAACTCCCACAAGTTAATTCTGTTAAAAAAAAAAAAGTAAATTGAGGCCTAATAACATTACAAAGAGTTTATTTGAACAAACAGCAGTTCAGGAATTGAGCAGGTGCAAACCAGAAACAGTTCAGGAGGTCCTCTAGGCAGATACAGAGGGAAGCTTTTATAGAACAGACATGGAAGGAAAGCAAAGAAAACGTTTGACTGGTTACAGTTATTCAGCTGCCTTATTTGGTCTATCCTGTTTGAAGCTCCCTATTTATATAGTTTATTGGCTACTTCTGATGGGTTGAGCTTAAGTTCTGTTTTTCTTTAATATGGACATTTCCACGAAATAACTCAGGTTAAGTTTCACTTGTTTGCAAATCAATCAAGGTGGAGGTCACTTCTGAGGCCTGACTGCTTTTGTCTGCTCAGGGATTCTTCAGACCTGATCTCTATTTTAATTTAACAATTGTTTTCCTTTTGCTCATCCACTCCGCAAGCTAAGAGTATGAAAAAAATAGTATAGCCTTCTTCTCTGTTGCCACTATTGACTTAATCACTGGAAGAAAGAGTCACGTAGATACTATCACCAACAGTAGCCTTGGGATGTGAAATCAC
Source organism: Cephalopachus bancanus (assembly GCA_027257055.1). Taxonomy (NCBI): domain Eukaryota; kingdom Metazoa; phylum Chordata; class Mammalia; order Primates; family Tarsiidae; genus Cephalopachus; species Cephalopachus bancanus. The sequence continues at coordinate 1,516,289 of JAPVLO010000080.1, forward strand.
ATAGTCATCACTATACAAGACTGCATAGTCTTCATAGGCTTAGGTAGTCAAGTTGTTGAGTTCTCCAAGTTGTCTAATCCTGAAGGCAATCATTTGATGAGTGAGTGACTGGTGGAAAGCATTTAAAACCCTTGAGAGGATATGACACACTAGAGACATCAATACAATGACTATCAAGAGAATAATATCTAAGGACTGAAAAATTCCCTGAAGCAGAAATTCCCAAAATTGAGCCAACTAAATAAATTGAGGAGGCAGCACCTATCTGATGAAAAACTTACATTTGTTTCTTAAAGTTTTTAAGTTTGGGGCAACAATTTCTGGTTAGTTAACACAGAAACAGCATTTTTTTATCAACATGAGCACAAATTTTTCCTTTTAAATTGTACTGCTTGAAGAGAATTTAGCATACGTTTCTACGAAAACAAAAGAAAAACAAAGTTTACTGTTCTGAGCAAATTATGATCTTAGTTTTTGAGTACAGAGGACAGCTAATTGAGAAGACTTCTAGATTTGAGTTTGAAGATCTTTAGATGACTGACTCCAGATGGTGGCTGCAATGTGAGGGATTTCCCTGGTTTGCAGTTGGAATGTTTCTGGTCATGTCATTGGGTGTTCTAGTGAACTCTTCAAATGACCCCTAGAGCAACAGGCATGAAAGCTGTAAATACACGATCTGTCCTATGACAGGAAGTGTGATTTTTCTGAAAATTTACAGGCATCCAGTTTCAGTTTGCAGGGCTGGAAAAAAATGGCAGTTTCGACTTCTAGTGAAATTAGAAAAAAATCAGGATTCAAGCCAGTTTATAGAGAGATAACAAAACCCCAAAAAAGGTGAACACAACTAGAATTTGACAATGGATGCACTATCGTTTTCTACTGAAATACAATCTTTTTTAAAGTCACTCCTATTTTTACCAAAAATAATCACAGTTACTTTGTTTTAATAAAATAAGTCTAGTTTTATTAAACTTGACATGATTCTTTATATAAGTACAACAAGAATAGTAATTCTGTGTATATTTTAAAATATGATTTTTTTTTTTTGAGTTGGAGTCTCACTCTGTCGCCCAGACTAGAGTGCAGTGGCCGCTCCCGGCCACCGCAGCCTCGACATGCTGGGCTGCGGCAATCCTTCCACCTCAGCCTTCCGAGTAGTCGGAATTACAGGCATGCGCTACCACTCCCGGCTAATTTTTTGATTTATTGTAGAGATGAGGTCTCGCCTGCCCAGGCAGGTCTCGAACCCGCGGGCTCAGGTAATCCACTCTCCTCAGCCTCCCAAAGGCGCAGGATTACACGCTGAGCCACTGAGCCTGGCTAAAATATGATATTTTAGTCAGAGCTTTGATACCCTCCAAGGTGCTTTACTGTCTTGGTATCAGTCAACCTTAGGTTTTTAAAACTTTGTGGTAATGAGAAATATCAGATTAGACCTTTAAAAATCTCTCTAGGCCAATTATGTCCCGTTACAAAGATAATGTATCCTCACTGAACCCATGCAAATACTCGTATTTCAAATAAAAATATTTAATGAGAGTTTCCAAATTCTGAAGCCATTAGGTAGGGGAGAAAAAGATAAATGTTCTATTTTTGTTTAAAAAATATTTTATCAAATTGCTATAAGTTATAGAATAGCTTAAGAGAAAAGAATAAAAGAGTTCCTTAAATCTTAAAAACAACACATTAATTAAAGAAGCAACAATGTTTCAAATAAAAAGTCATCAAAATTGTAATTATTCTTATAAGTCTTTTTAACCTCATACAATTAATTTTTGTTGTGGTTTTCGTTTTGGTTGTTTTTTTTTTTTAATATTTGGTTAGCAGTTTTACGAATTCATCAGTTTTTATTAGCGTTTTGCAAATTCTTACCAGTCCAATAGTATGAGGGGAACCCATAAAAAAACAGAATTTATTTATAAAAATTTTATATTTCTTTTTACCTGTCTAAACTTCAGTCACCTTCAAAGTACTCTCTGTTTGATGCCATACACCTATTGAGATGCTTTTTCCACTGCTCAAAGCAGTTTTTGAACTTATCCATTTTGAGGACTTTCTGTGTTTCTGCTGTTTTTCATTTCGTCTCTTCTACACTGGCAAAACAACGTTTCCCTTTAAGGAATTTTTTCATCTGGGGAAACAAAAAAAATGTCCCTCAGGGTAAGATAGGGCGAATAGGAAGGGTGGGACTTGAAGGCCATGCCATTTTTGTTCAAAAACTGCTGAACACTCAGTGCAATGTGAACGGGTGTGCTTGTAAATTACCCATTATAAGATGAACAAATGCACTGAAAGAATCTCCAAAAAAAAATTCATTGAAGCCAAACGCAGCCTCTCACAACAACGGGAGCTAGTTGAAAGGAGGGTCAAGAGGAAGCAACTTCTTGCCTCCCTGCCACTTCCTCAATCAAAGAAGGAACTCCATACTTTCCTGGGGCTCACAGGTTACTTTAGAATTTATATGCCAATTATGGACTCATAGCAAAGCCTCCATGTGAGGCAACACAGAGCCCGGAGCACGAACCTCTCAACTGACACTCACCGGCTCAGACTGCTTTCTATACTTTGCAGCGAGCCATCACCCAGGCTCCAACCTTATCCCGGCCTAACTTCCAAAAGAATTTTCTCCTCTCTACAACAAAGAGAGGAAGAATAGCCCTGGGCCTATTAGGACAGAAATATGGGCCAGATCTTAAGACTGTGGCTTTCCTATCAAAACAGCAGATAACACAGCAAAGGGATGGCCACCTTGCCTCAGGGCACTAGCTGCAACAGCCTTGCTTACCCCAGAGGCTGACAAGCTCACCTATGGTCAGCAGATGGAAGTGTACTCCCCACATTAGGTCATAGACATTTTGAGTAACAGTGCTTATAATTTCTCACCAGCTCTCACCTTACTGGATACCAGACTCTTTTAATAGGAAATCCTGAAAAAGGTACTCCAACAGAACCCATAGGGATATCACCAAAAACATGGAGATGTTTAACTCTGGTCCCAAGATTTCTTGCATTCCTCAGGTGGCAGGAGTTGCCATTTGTAATTACATCATTCCCAACTTAGAGGCCCTGATATACTATGACCATTATATGCTAAGTACACCTCCCGAGTCTTAAGCTTCCTCAATCAGGAGGAAGGAGAAATTAAACAGTACTCCGTAGCCAACCACATGGCATTAAACTTCTTGCTAGCAAAAGTTGGAGGTCTTTGTGGAGCAGTACGTAGCCTCCACTGTACCACAACTGAAGATTTGCAATCAAACATCTCCAACTATATTAATCAATTGGAAGACGTGGCTGATCATACATTTATTCTGCAAAATCATTTTCAATTATCTAGCATTGTTTCAGCTGCCGTTGCATTTTTTTATCATCATAAAAAATGCTTATGTTCTTCTGTGCATTTGCTTGATGTTTTATATGCATTAAGTAAACCTTGATTTTTCCCCACCTGAATCCCACCCTCTTGCTAGTTCAAATTGGATAGGTAGGAATAGGTAGGGACAACTCTACACCCCAGTCCAGCAGGAAGAAGTTACAGAAGCCTGACCTCCATCCCTAAGCCCAAATTGCAAATAAGAATACTTTTGAAGTAGCAAGAGGTGGGAATGAAAGGCTGGAACCCTTGAAGTGTAGCATATACTTAATTTAACATAGCCATTTTAAAGCAGCACAGCTACTTTGCTTAAGCTTCTGCCTTTGAAATTCCCTTGCTGCACAGATTGCATGGCCAATATGTCCTTTTGCCTTATAACCATTAACAGGAAATACGCTGGGGTTCGATGGCTCAGCCTGTTATCCCAGCACTTTGGGGAGCCGAAGGAAGTGGATTGCCTGAGCCCATGGGTTCGAGACCAGCCCAGGCAACTTGGTGAGACCTCGTCTCTAAAATAAATAAAAAATTAGCTGGGTGTGGTAGCACGCATCTGTAGTTCCAGCTACTTAGAAGGCTGAAGCGGAAGGCTCCCCAGAGCCCAGTAGGTTGACGTTGGCGTGGCCATGAGCATGCCATTGCACTCCAGCCTGGGCAACAGACTGAGACTCCAACTCCAAAAAAAAAAGAAAAGAAAAAGAAATATGCTTTAGTTTTAGAAACTAGTGATTATACAGAACCCCTTGAGCAGGTCCAGCTTGCTAGCAACTTTTCTTTTAGGCATTCATATTGATGCTTTGTTATCAGCTGTCCCTGATGACCTCCAGAACACCACGGCAGGCATATTTACTGGTATATTGTTATCATCCAACTGTGACTATCCCAACCCAACACTTGCGGTCATAGAACGCTGATGCCTGGTGATGTTAAGATATAGGATTCAGCAACCCCCCTGGGTCCTCCTGCTATAGGAGTTTTTCTGTCTCTCAATAAATCCTGCTTTCTTTTCTTTTTTTTTTTTTTTGAGTTGGAGTCTCACTCTGTCACCCAGACTGGAGTGCAGTGGCGGCTCCCAGCCACTGCAGCCTCGACCCACTGGGCTCCGGCGATCCTTCCACCTCAGCCTCCTGAGTAGCCGGAATTACAGGCACGTGCTACCATGCCCGGCTGATTTTTTGATTTACTGTAGAAATGAGGTCTCGCCAAGTTGCCCAGGCGGGTCTCAAACCCACGGGCTCAGTCAATCCACTCACCTCAGCCTCCCAAAGCACGGGATTACAGGCTGAGCCACCGAGCCCAGCTAATCCTGCTTTCTAAAAAAAAAAAATATATATATACAGGATTCATGTGACTGCTATAGAAACTGACGAATGCAATTCTGGACATTCCTTTTGGCCTAGACCTCTTCCAGTTCTAAGCCCCTTGGTTTTAGGGGCTTGCTTTAGAGCTCTTAAATACTCCTAGTCTTTAGTCTGCTACACCACACTTGCCTTGAGTGTCGGCCCTCTATCTGTGAAAGGTGAATAATAAATTTTACTTCTTTCTACTTTCTTCCTTGTTGCAATTTTGCATTATTCCCACAGCACCAGCCCACCTTGCCTCAGTTTACCCTTTCACTAGTACACTGATGTTGATGGGTTCCTAGAACACTTACCCAGTGGAGGAAGCCTGTACTACTGGGGACCCACCCTCCAAAAGGTAATTCCGGGTTTTTTGGCTCCTGTCTTGTATGATCTTAAAGTCATCAGACACCTGCTCTTGCCAGAGTCTTTTTTACTTCTTTTTTTTTAATTGACACATAATAATTGTACATATTTATAAAGTACATAATGATGTTTCAATATATACAATGTATAGTGATTAGATCAGGGTAATTAGCATATATATCATCTCAAATGTTTCTCATTTCTTTGCATTGGGGATATTCAATACCCTCTCTTCTAGCTCTTTGAAAATTATAATATATTATTGTTAACCTTAGTCATTCTACAGTCCTGTAGGACACAAAATGTATTCCTCCTATCTGACTATAGTTTTGTATCCTTTAACAATTCCCTCCCTATTCTCCTCTCTACCCTTCCCAACCTCAAGTATCCTCTGTTTTACTTTTTATTTCTATGAGATCAACTTTTTTTTAGCACCCACATGTGAGTGAGAACATACAATGTTCAACTTTCTGTTCCTGGTTTATTTCACTTAACACAATGGTCTCCAACTCCATCCATGTTGCTATGAGTCATCAGTTGTTTTTTATGAATATCTTGCGATTTTGTATAATAACCTCTTTAAAAATCTCTCAGAAAGGAAATTTGGTTATCTTTGTGACATAAATCATGTTAGGAAAATGGTTAGTCTTATGACTGATAACATTATACCAGGATATATCAGATTTCCAGAAATTTCATGCAATTTCTACAACACTCTTGTCAATGGCAAACATAACTTAAAGGAGACTTAGCATCACTTATTATTTGGCAATGCCTCCCATGCAATTTATCTTATAAAATAAGCCTAATGAGCTTAACATCTCTCTTTTTATAAAAAGAGAAAATCAATTCTTTCCAGATATTCCAGGATATCCTTCTGATAGCCCTCAAAGCTAACTTGAGGTAAAAAAGACTTAATTTACAATTTGATTTTGGGAAGTTGTCAAAAATGTCAAAAGATTTAAAGTACTTGGATTAAATAGCTTCACAGATCATTGTGAAACAATATTGAAGTGACAATGATTTTAAAGACAAATACAGAAAAGTACATCCTTGGGAGAAGAAAACTTAGATCTTTTAATATTAAAAAGATGCACTTTTCTTAAATAATCAAGACCTTATAAAAGACAACATGAATCACAAGAAATTTTCTTGATTTAACACAAAATCTGTGTTTTCTAGGCCGATTACCTAACAGGTAACAAAAAAAAAAGGTTTCATAGTCAAGAGCAGACCAATATTCCAAGAGAACTCTGTTCTTTTAGCAGAGAGAAACCCCAATTCTAACTTTGCCTCCAATACATTATCGAGTCTACTTAATTTTAGATGTTTGGCCACACATTAAGTTCCTCTTTCATAGACTGTCTACTACTTATCTGTTTAGTTTTTGTTTTAGTCTTTTTCTTTTTTTTTTTTCTGGAATAAGAAATCATCATGTTTTAGGACAAAATTACTCTTTTGTCCTTAAGGCAAATGCATATCTTGTGTACTTTTCATTATAAAAAACATAAAAACATCTTTCTTTATACATTATTCATATGCTTATTCACATATAGTTGCTTTCTTTCATCTTTACTATTTCTAGTAGTTTGTTTGTTTTGTTTTGTTTTTGAGTTGGAGTCTCACTCTGTCACCCAGGTTGGAGTGCAGTGGCACGCTCACGGCCATCACAGCCTCTACCTACTGGGCTCAAGTAATCCTTCCGCTTCAGCCTTCCAAGTAGCCGGAACTACGGGCACGCACCACCATACCTGGCCAATTTTTTGATTTATTGTAGAGATGATGTCTCACCAGATTGCCCAGGCTGTCCTTGAACCCTTGGACTCAGGCAATCCTCTCACCTTGGCCTCCCAAAGTGCTGGGATTATAGACATCAGCCACCACGCCCAGCTCTAGTAGTTTTAATTACATTTAGTCATTAACATTCTTAATCCTTAGTAACCTTAGTATCAAGCGAAAATTACAAAGTACATGATTTTCTAGTTTTTCAATATCGTATGTTTCCTCAAAGCACAAGATATGCTTTCAGTGCACTCAATTATCTCTAGTTCCTATTGAATTAGAAACCAAAAATGCATGAGTTTCAATTTACATTCAGCAATTAAAGTTTTAGTAGTGTATCTTGTTTGAAAATTATCTAAATATTTAATTTATATTTTCATATTTAATTTATAATCAAGGTATCTATCCCACTGCGTAGATATCTCTAGTTATCACTCATAAGTTTTTCAGCTACCTCAGATAGGTTGAGTTTAAGTTCTGTTTGAAGCATTTACAAGTAATAGCCCAAGTTAAGTTTTGCTAATGTTTGCAAATCAAGCAAAGTGGGAAGTCACTTATAAGGCCTGACTGGTTTTGTCTGCTCAGGGATTCTTCAGGCCTGGTCTCCATTTTAATTTACGTTAAAATGTATCTAAACCTGGCTCGGTGGCTCAGCCTGTAATCCCGCGCCTTTGGGAGGCTGAGGTGAGTGGATTGCCTGAGCCCGCGGGTTCGAGACCCGCCTGGGCAGCGAGACCTCATCTCTACAATAAATCAAAAAATCAGCCGGGCAAGGTAGCGCGTGCCTGTAATTCCGTCTACTTGGAAGGCTGAGGTGGAAGGATCGCCGGAGCCCAGTAGGTCGAGGCTGTGGTGGCCGGGAGCGGCCACTGCACTCCAGTCTGGGTGACAGAGTGAGACTCCAACTCAAAAATAAAATAAAATGTATCTAATATTCTGATCACATTTTGCCTATTTTTCAATATTTTCATCTTTCCATTTTCCAAGAAGATACCCTGAATTTATCTCCCAACTTTTCCATTGAGATTTAAAATACCTCCAATCACATTTAAATTTCCAATAGTCATTTTTCTGTCTCCCAATTTTACATTTTATAAGAGCCCATTATGGCCTCAGGAATGCAATATTTCTTCTTATATTTCCAGAGATTTCATGGTTTTTGTGAAGATTCCTTTGGTTCCCTTTACTGTCTCTGTATCTTTTTGCTTGGTCTAATAATTCAGTTGCTATTTACTATTTATCCACCTACTTTCTGTCTTATTTTTTAGAAATCAGTTAATTTCACATGCTCTTTGTTCCTATACCTTGTGTAATTACGCCTTTAGTGACATTTTTTAGTGAATATTTGAGAAGGAACAGACATAACCACATTAGTCCAAAGTGAGAAATGAACTCAACTATCCAAAATCAAATGATGAACACGGAGATGTGGATTGCAGCAGAAGTGAGACTTTAATGACGGTCTTGCAATATCGGGTGTCTGGTGGGCAGGCACACCTGAGCTGTAACAATTAGCATATTTGTCAAGTCCCTCTCCTGTTCTCCCATAGACTGGGTTTCACAGAGGTTACGACGCTTTCCTGGATGTCGCCTACATGGCACACATCAATTGGGTCATGTAATTCGTTTATTTGCATGTCCTATTTGCTGATTGGTTTACAGGGCTGTCATAAAATCTCTTCATTTATGTGTCCTATTTGCTGATTGGTTTAGGTTTGCTAGAACATCCCTTCATTTACATGTCCTGTTTGCTGATTGGTTTACAGGATTTCATTTTGATTGGTTTCCTCTGAAATTTGAACATAAAAGCCCACCAAAGTGAAAGTCCAGGAAAAAGAGAACAAAGAAGCAGGAAGTGACTCTGCAAAGGCATTTAAACATGGCTCAGGGTTCATTCTGAAAATAAATCATTCTATTCTTTAAACAATTTTTCACTTTTGATATAAAATCCCTCTGAATTTAATAAACATACTTTTTTTATTTTTTTTGAGTTGGAGTCTCACTCTATCGCCCAGACTGGAGTGCAGTGGCCGCTCCCGGCCACCGCAGCCTCGGCCTGCTGGGCTCCAGCGATCCTTCCACCTCAGCCTTCCGAGTAGCCGGAATTACAGGCATGCACCACCACGCCCGGCTGATTTTTTGATTTATTGTAGAGATGAGGTCTCGCTGCCCAGGCGGGTCTCGAACCCGCGGGCTCAGGCAATTCATTCACCTCAGCCTCCCAAAGGCGCGGGATTACAGGCTAAGCCACCGAGCCCGGCTTTGATTTCATCTTTTTAAGTTTTTTTTTCCATGAGAATCTTGTATTTGCCCTGGATATGGAAAAATCTACATGGGGTGGATTCATGGTTGTACTTGCCTGCACCTTGCTGGATCATATGGTTCAAAGCAATTTTTGTTGTTTTCTTGGCCCTGAGTCACACCATTCCAAGTCCCAGAGTTGTGTCTTCATCGTTTGTTACTCAGGCTTGGGATTCTGGAATGTCCCTTAAGTGATCCTCTTTCTCTCATGGTCTAGGGCAAGCCGCTCACTTGGGAGTCATGTCTCAGAGTTTCCAGGTGTTTTTCTGCCACCATTCAAGGACAGCCCAACTCTTTCCTACTTGCTGGCATTTTCCAGAAAATCTAGTTGCAGTTCCCTGTCGTATGTGAGATTTATAGATTCACTGGTGTCACCATTTCTATCTTAGCATGCCTGACAAGTTCTAGTGTCTTTCCAGGTTTCTGTGGCTTCAATCCTACTCCTTAAAAAGTGTGCACATCCTTAAGTGCCCTCTTCATTTCTGGCCTTTGAGATTTGTGTGTGTGTGGGGGGTGTATCTTTACGGTATATACATATCTTAAAATTTGTTAAAATGTCGTCTAACATTTCTTTCTTTTGAACATTTTAACAATTTTAATTGTGATGAAAGATACAGAACATAAGGTTTTTTTTAATTTTGTGTTTTAAGACTGACAGTAGTAGGAAATTGCCAGGGACGGGGGAGAACACCTCATCAACAAGGATACCTGCATAATCAACATTTGTATACCTAACCCTGAATTGTACCCCACATCTTTAAAATAAAAAAATTAAAAGAGAAAAAAATTATGTCTTAAATTATAAGATGTACATAGCATAAAATTTACCATTTTAACCACTTCAACCACTTAACAGTGTTCAGTGGCCTTATGTACATTCACATTGTGCAACCATCACTGCTTGTCTAACATTTCTACATAGAGGATGTGCACGTGTGTGCAGGTGAGCATGTGTTGTTCCCATGCTTCCTCAATCCACCATCATGACATTACATCAAATGGAGAAAAAAGTGTTCCTTCTCATTTTCTATTTCCTCTCCTTGAAGTGAGAATTTTTAGTACTTCTGTCAGATAATTTTATATGTCATCAGGAGGATACACTAACCAGATTTCTAGGTAACGCGCGATGTATATGTGTATGTTGCATTGCATGTGTACATGCGGATATGTGTGTTGGGGATGGATGACCCAACATTAATCTTTGAGTCAAGCTCAAATCACGTTAATGAAAGAAGTAAGATTCACAACTGGTAAGTGGGGAGAGGCCTCTGGAAATGCTCAGTCACTTCTGACATGAGAAGGAACCATGTTGCCCGACAGAAACCTAAGAAGCCACATCCACACCTCTGCTTTGGTTCCCATGCAATAAACCAGTGATCCCCAACCTTTTTGGCATCAGGGATCAGTTTCGTGGAAGACGGTATTTCCACCTTGTGGATGAAAGACGTCTTGGAATTAAAACATGATTCAAGTGCATAACACTTATTGTACACTTTATTTCTATTATTATGAGATTGTAATATGCAATGAAATAATTATACAACTCGCCATTTTAAAAAAGAGGTGCAGACAGAAGTGGTAAATAAAATGATGGGCGGGCCACGCCGGGACTAAAATAAATGCCTGATTCTGTACAACTAAATTCATTTGCCATTCACAGATAGGGTTTTGATATGAGTCTGCAAGCAATTGATTATTATGGTCTCTATGCAGTCAAACCTCACTGCTAATGTTAATTTGTATTTGTAGCCGCTTCCCAGTGCTAGCAGCATCTCCTCAGCTCCATCTCAGATCATCACAACTTAGATCCCTCACATGCACAGTTCACAACAGTGTTCACGCTCCTATGAGAATCTAATGCCGCCGCTGATGTGACAGCACACAGAGTTCAGGTGGTAATGCCAGTGATGGGGAGAGGCTGTAAACACAGGTGAAGCTTCCCTCACTCACCTGCTGCTCACCTCCTGCTGTGCGGTGGGCTGGGGGTTGGGGACCAACTGCTGTAAACAACCCAGCTGTCTTCCTGGAAGAGCTGGCTTTAATTCAGTTTTGAAGGTATTGAGGGTATGGGGAGACTAAGCAGGTATAGGTCTCAGGGCCACATGGTGCAGGGATCCCCACTTTGCCATCCCCTTGAGTACTCCCCTTAGCTGGGATCTGACAATACTCAGCTTGTGCATCCCCTGTACAGGTTCCCACATGTTCAGAGCAAGAATCAAATGACCAGTTGTGATTATGTAATAAATGACTTCCTGCATCCAAGATTGCACTAGGCCTTAAAAACAAAGTCATGGACTATAGAAATGAAATGTAAGGGACAAAGGGAAACTTGTGGCAGAAGGTTTGTGAAGAGTTCATGAAACTTCCTGTAGGATATGAGAACTAAACCCTGACCTTTCTTCATCTTGCCAAATTTCCCACCAAAGAGCCTGGAGAGACAGACTTTTTAATTAACTATTTAATGTGGTTTACTTTCCAAGCTGGTTCTGGCATAGCATCACGTAACAGATAAAGAAGGAAAATCAAAGTATTTTATGACCTTCTAAAGTTGTCGTTTGGGGAATTTGAGCAGCCTTTAAGATAACTTGCTCTCTACAAAGTCTGCCAACACCCATAAAGTTTCAACCATATGAAGAATCTTGGCTACCTTATCTTTCCACAAGCTGCCCATTTCCTTAACTGATTCACAATACATAACTCAAGCTGACTAGTTGTCAATCAGAAAAGCTTTGAATTCACCTATCACCTGCAGGCTTCCACATGGAGATACCCTGCTTTCCTGAACTGAACCAGTTAAGTCTGACGTATATTGATTTATGGTTTCTTGTAACTTTTGTTCTCCTAAAATGTATATAACTAAGTTATCATTCAACCACAGCAGACACATTCTCAGTATCTCCTCGGAACTGGTGCCATGGGCCAAATGTCACTCGCATTTGGCTCAGAATACACCATCTTAATTATTTTGCAGTTTGGCATCTTAGTGCACCAAAGTTGAACCTAAGAATTTCAGGAAAAGTTGCTAATTTAATGAAAGAGAAAGAAAAGAATTACTAATAGCTTTGTTACTTGTAGATTCACTTAAATTTTCTGACCTCAGATTCCTCTTCCATGAAATGGAGTTTGGTTAGGTAAGCGCCCTTCCAGTTCTAAGAAGAAAAAGATGCTCTAAATCTAAGCATCTGCTGAGATGTACAAATAGGACTAAAGCTAGTAACTAGTTTAAACTTTATATCAAAATTTCTATGCATAAAGTTTAACTCAAATTACTGTATCTGTGAGGTTGGAACAAAATTAAAATTTTAAATAAGTATTAGTACAAACTCACTGAGAGCCTACCATTTTCTGGGTGCTGAGCTAAGTGTTTTACATGCATTTATTAACAAATTTAAAAACTGCACTGAGGCTGGTTCTATAATTATAATATATATTACACAGGAAGAAACTGGGCAAAAGAGTTTAAATAACTAGAGTTGAGATGTGCATGCAAGATTCTGATCCAGGGCCAACACCATTAACCACTCTGCTAGATCACTTCGAGGGACAGTTTGGTTCCTTTCTTCCAGTACTTGTCTGTTAATGGTTGCTATTTCAATTATGCCTTGTTTCATCATATTTTAATAGAGGTTTCTATTACCATATTCTTTATGTTTCTGAGTAAAAAGAAGTATTGCTCTGTGTGGGTGCAAGACATCTTGGCATTAAAATCTCCTCCCTCTGTGGGAGCTTTTCTGTCTTCTCAATAAATCCCACTTTAAAAAAAAAACTTCCTGCAAGAAGCTCTCATCATGCCAATGTTTACCACTAAACCAGCTCCAAATATTTACCAGATGTCTGTGATGGATAGGAATGAATAAATAAATTATCAAATAAATGAAAATAATTCAAAATTGTTACCTCCCCCAACCTTCCTTGAGTTGCTCTCGGATTAAACTCCCACTTTTCTTCTGGCTGAATTATTAGATTTTCTTTGGGATTTGTTGTAGAGGGTGTTTTTTTCCCCTCTTGGCTATGAGGTATACTGTTTATGAGGAATTTCTTCCTCCTGATTATGAGGTTTTGTGTTTATAAGTGATTTATTTCCCCTCCTGTTAAAGAAGGCGTGTCACCCCTACTGACAAATGCATTCTGTATCTTTTATTCATTTGAGTAATTTCTAAATAGGTTAAAATACTGAAACATAATTACTAAATATAGATGCATGTTTATTTGCTTTTGGCTTCTTAAATGTTGTAAAAAAAAAAACAAACCAAAAAATGATTGTTCGAGTCCACATTTAAAAATTGTCCTATAAAATACATCTTAAAGACTATAAAATATATATATATTCATGAGACGTTTATATATAACAGTTCGAACGTATTTACCGCCTGGATTTTTACCAAAAATTAAGGTTTTGAAAATTAAAAGTTCTAATTAATATACTTAATTCTGTGTGCAAAATGTAAAAAAAATTGCATGAAAACAATTGTATGTAGTCTCAGTAACAATGGAGGAAAAAGGAAATTTTTGCCCTAATCTAAAATGACTGGCTGTTCCAGTATTTAAAAATATAAGGAGAACATAGGACAAAGAGTGAGAGTTTAAGAAAATAATGGTGGATGGTCTTGAAAAGGGAGTTTTATGTGTGTAATTTTTTTTAATGTTTATAAATTTTCTAAAAATTAAACATTTGTGTCAGGCATACAATGACACAAGACCATAGACTTGATTCCTATGTTTGAAACAGTAGGGTATTCTTAAAATATTGATCTATTCTTAGTTTTTTAAAATGCTACAGAAGGTTTAGATTATAATTCTAAAATCTGTTTCTTCAAATTTTCAACCCTCTTCTGAAAGACAGCATTTTAAAAATTTTACATTTTCTACCTAATTTCAAGTTGGAAGAGCTATGTTCTTCATTTAAAATGATAATTTCATTTCTCAAGACAGAATTTTCCTCTTAAAGCCATTCAGATTCATATCTCAAGAGTTTCACATTTTTAGCATCTCACCACATGTCATTTAGGGGTCATCCACCATTGCCTCCCACTTTTTTTACTTTTCTCCTCAAAAAGGTACATCTTTTTGCTTAACTAAAGTGGTGACTCTCTCCCTCAACTTTTCATCAGTTCCTGTAGCTTTTCCTTTTTTCTAGATAGATTCTGCATTGTGTCCTGACATGGAATGTTTGTCTTGAAAACCTAGGAGGACAACGTTTCCTGCCACGTAACCTGATTCTATATTCTTGGCTTTTCTTGGAGTGTCTAAATTTTCCTATGTAATCAGATGATTTCATACTATTTCACTTTTTTTCTGAAAGATTTCATTCTCCTGCTCAAGGTACTAGTTTTCTTGTTTACATTATTCTTCTATAATATGGTGTGTACTTGTAACCTTGGACATACTCTTTCAATATCTCATTAAATTCAAGTAGCTTTTCATGAGTTTTGGGATCCAGACTACCCAAACAGGCTTCCCATAAAGAGAAACAATCATGCTACAGGAGGCTTTTCTTTACCTTTTAAGTAATCAGACTAAGAAGCAATGTTTTTGTGTTTTAAGAGAGTTTTTTTGCCAAGTGTGGTGGCATGCACCTGTAGTCCTAGCTACATGGGAGGATGAGGCAGGAAGATCGCTTGTGCCCAGGGATTCAAGGCCAGTGTGGGCAACATAGTGAGACACTCTTAAGAAAATAGTTTCTCCAATCCCATTACAAAGTAGGCAAAAGATATGAATAGACACTTCTAAAAAGAAGATATATGAGCAGCCAACAGATACATGGAAAAATGCTCAACCTCACTAGTCATCAAAGAAATGCAAATTAAAACTAAACTGAGATACCACCTAACTCCAGTCAGGATGACCATCATCAATAACTCAAAAACCACAGATATTGGAGAGGATTCGGGAAAAAGGGAACACTTCTACACGGTTGGTAGGAGTGTAAACTAATACAATTTCTGTGGGAAACAGTTTGGCGATTCCTAAAAGATCTAAAAATTGACCTCCCATATGACCCCACAATCCCCCTACTGGGAATATATCCAGAGGTACTCAAATCACTCTATGAAAAAGACACCTGAACATGTATGTTTATTGCAGCATTGTTCACAATAGGAAAAACATGGAACCAACTGTGCTTCCCATTGAAAGAGGACTGGATAAAAAAATGTGGTACATATACATGATGGAATACTACACAGTCATAAAGGACAAAATTATGAACTACACAGCAACTTGGATGGACTTAGAGGCTATAATACTGAGTGATCTATCACAGAAACGAAGAACTAAGTATCACATGTTCTCACTCATAAGCAGACCTTGAACAGCTATCATAATACTATAAGAAAAGGATTGGCAATAGTAGGAAACTGCGGGGAGGTTGGGGATCGGCAGCAGTGGTAATCTGCCGGGGGAGGGGGGAAACACCTCATCAACAAGGGTACCTGCAAAATGATCATTTGTATACCTAACCTTAAATTGTACCTCACACTTTTAAAGTTAAAATTTTTTTTTTAAATAGTTGCTTGTGTTTTGTGCTGTCATTATTAGGTCTTTGACTACTTGGAAAAACCTAAGCCATCTCTAATACAGGTCTAATTTATTTTCTCTCAATAATGCAACATTTTATATTTAAAGTCTTTTAATTATCGCTTTGATTAAAGAAATGATTGGAATTTTGAAATGATTTGCGAGCCCACATCTTATTTTATTTTATTTTATTTTATTTTTTTGAGTTGGAGTCTCACTCTGTCACCCAGGCTGGAGGGCAGTGGCATGCTCCCGGTCACGGCAGCCTCAATCTGCTGGGCTCCTGCGATTCTTCCGCCTCAGCCTTCCAAGCAACCGGAACTACAGGCGCACGCTACCATGCCCAGCTAATTTTTGATTTATTGTAGAGACAAGGTCTCACCAAGTTGCCCAGGCTGGTCTCAAACCTGCGGACTCAGGCAATCCACTCACCTCGGCCTCCCAAAGTGCTGGGATTACAGGCTGAGCCACCGAGCCTAGCTTTATTTTATTTTATATTCATACATGGGAACTCACTCTGTTTCTAAGCTCAGGTATAGCGACATCATCATGGTTTACCACAGTCTCAAACTCCTGTGTTCAAGCGATCTTCCCACCTCAGCTTTCTGAGTAACTTAAACTACACGCACGTGTCACAATAACTAACTACTTTTAATTTTTTTTTTTTTTTTTGAGTTGATGTGTCACTGTGCTGCCCAGGTTGGTCTCATAATCTTGGTCTCAATGGATCCTCCCACCTTAGCCTCTCAAGGAGCTGAGATTACAGGCACAAGCCAAAAATTCCCAGCCATGATTCTATTTTAATTAAATGTTTTAAGCCTTTTAACATCTTTGACCAACATCCCTAAAATAAAATGTCACTTTAAGTCTTTTTACCCTAAAATTAACTTTGGAATTTTCTAGTTGGGGCCATGGAAAGCCTCAAAGGCGATGTGTTCTTCATCAAGCTTATTTGAGATGCTAGATTATATGAAAACACTGTCAAATAATAGAATGATACTAAATCTTCTGTAAATCGTATTCATATGCATATGTTATTGACAGAAATGTTCTAAAGGTTGCATGAAATTTATAAAGATCTGATAGTCCTGGTGTAGCACTTTCATCATGATTCTGGTTGTTATCTTAAAATGCTGTATGCAATTAAAATGACTGAATTTCCTTATCAAATGCTGAATTTGTATCAGATTTTTTAAATGGCTATTCTAAGTTTTTAACATGTCCAATGTTGAGTCTTCCATAAACATGCAACTGAGTCATGAAAGAGACTTTAATAAGTACTTAAATATGGGTTTTTTTTATTTTGTGTTTTTTTTAGTCAGGGTCTCACTCTGTTGTCCAGGCTGGAGTGCAGTGGCACGATCACAACTCACTGCAGCCTCAACCTTCTGGGCTCAGGCAGTCCTTCCACCATGGCCTCTCGAGTAGCTAGGACTATAGGTGCATGCCACCACATCCAGCTAATTAAAAAATAATAATAGATATTTGTAGAGTTATGGTCCTGCTATATTGCCTAGGCTGGTTTTAAACTCCTGGGCTCAAGCAATCCTCTGGTCTCGGCCTCCCAAACTGCTGGGATTACAGGAGTGAACCCCTGTGCTTAGTCCAAATATATTTAATAATGTTAGGATCAATGGACTATGTGAAAATATCCAAAACTTTGATGAAGAAAACTGATGGGTTGATAAAACTGCAATCAAAATCAAGCAGAGTAAAAATTAATTACATGATGTTGAATAACTGGTAAAATCAGGATTTTTATAGTATTGTTTGAAACATTGTTGATGCTTTATGTAATTGTCTTTTTTTGCAGAATTAAGAAAACTTTCTCTCTGAAACTCTCTATAGTTTACAACAATTTCATGAGGCATGTTTTTACAAACAAGGTGAAAACATTTACTTTTCTTCCTACTTGCTCCCTCCAATATTGGGAAACTATTTGTGAGTATTTTTTATGACAGTATAGATATTTATATAAACTCAATTAAAAAATCTTTCTTATTTATAACAAGATGTAACGTAAAACATTGATTATACTACCAAGGTTAGACTAAGTCAACGTGTTTAAAATTATTTATAAGTACTACACATAAAATCTGAAGCCTGCCTTGATCTGACTTCCAAAGAAATAAACATTGTCTAAAACTTTATAGTAACCATTCCTTTTCCTCAGGACAACATAGCTGAAATGGAACTGTGTTTCCCCAAATTATCTTCCTTTCCTATTTCCAGGTCAGTGTGGCCAGAAGGGATCTTGGACGTGTGATCTAGAAGGCAGAAGGGAAGCAGAAGCCACGTTCCGTTTAAGCCGGAAGCTCAGTACCAGGCTCGACATTGCCGCCTGTCATCACTTACCTGCTGGCTCATCTTATTCCTGGGGGCAGCATCTGGGCCAGCAGGCTCTCAGGTGTGAATTTATTTTCATGGTGCCAGGCTTCAGCTTCTCCAGCAGGCCACCCGCTTACTGAACTTGGACCAGCGCAGGTGTCAGTCTGCCCTTGTAGGTTCCAGCTTGTCCTCACTATTTCCCACTTCAAGTCCATCTTTTCTTCCAGGTTGTCTGTCCTGCCAGCTTCAGATCCCAGCCCCAGAAGCAAAGTCCACAGCACAACATGGACAGTTTAACCAGCTCCCACAGTTGCGTAGGGTCGAATCCCAGTCAAAAATTCCTCCTCCTGGTGGTTCTGCTCCTCAAACTGGCCCTGGCTGCTATAGCATATGTCCTCAATAGAGGGGTAGGTTGTGCCTGTCTGTGAGTATTGCGCTGGACTGACTGGCTCTTCACCTGTCCTGCCTACCAGGGAACCCAGTCTGAGGCTATTCCTACACCTGTGGCCCTGAGCCTGGGCTGGTCCTCACCTCTGTCAGGTGAACGAGGCTCCAGCAACCCCAGCTCCAGGCACAGATAAGTCCAGGGGCAGAAAAAGTAGATGTCCTACCCATGTGAGTGCAATGCTGTGAGAAGGTTATATGTACAGATAACTTTCCATCTGTCTGTCAGTTGCCTGAAATGTCACTATTCAAAAAGTGGAATATCTGGTAAAAACTGAACTGAGGCTGAACCTGGTGACCATGTCTATAATCCCAGGATTTAGGGTTGCTGAGGCAAGAGGATTGATTGCTTGAGCTTAGGAGTTTGAGATCAGCCTCCTAAGAAACATAGTGTGACTTCTCTACAAAAAAAAGAAATCCAAAAATTAGCCAGGTGTGGTAGTATACACCTGTAGTCCCAGCTACTTGGGAGGCTGAAACAGAAGGGTCACCTGAGCCCAGAAGGTCAAGGCTGTTGTGAGCCATGATCGTGTCTCTGTACTCCAGCATGGGTGACAGAGTGAGACTCCAACTCAAAAAAAAGCTGAACTGAACTAGGGATTTTATTCCAGCTCTACTACTATCCAGTCATAAGATTTTAGCCAGGTTGCTTTTCTCAGGCCGCAGTCTCCTCAAAGTATTGAAGAGCGTGACCTGGGGATCGTTAGGCCTCTTTGGTTGTGCTGTTATGGTAGTGCAGTTCTCCCATGGGTCCGCAGGCAATGAGTTTGATGTGACACTTAAATTGGGGGTTCTTCCTAGTGTCACCCAAAAAAGCCTGAGATTGTCTCCATTAATGTACAAAGGGAGCTTATTCAATAGAGACTGGGGATTGTGGTGGACAGAGACATCATAAACTCAAGGAAATAGTTTTTAAAAACACAGATGTGTTAGTGTAAGTACAGGTACACAGCTCAGGAAGCAAGAAAGTTCAGTTTAGACAAAGCAGAATGATCTAGGCAGAGACATGATGGATGCTAAGAAGGTGGAACTCGGGCCCAGAAACATTGAGGGAAGAAAGAAATCAGCAACTCAAGGCAGCTCTAAGTTTGCCTGTTTTTTAGTGCTGGCTTGGTGGGTAAATTATTTGTGTCAAGAATGTTCTTATGGCAGAGAGAGTAGCAGACAGAAAGAGAAAGATAGAGACAGAGAGAAAGAGATAGAGATGAATATTAACAGAATTCACACAAGTGCACTTCACGTCTGCCTCATTTCTGAACTTGTTTCATTCTCTTATTTTTCTTGAGGAATCATTTTTCCGCCAGACCATGTTAGAGGAGAAAAAAGCAGAGTCCAAGAACCAGAGTGAAACTTAATGTGGCCTCCTCACCCTGAGACTCATCTCAAAAGCCAT
The DNA here is from genome assembly GCA_027257055.1 of Cephalopachus bancanus. Taxonomy (NCBI): domain Eukaryota; kingdom Metazoa; phylum Chordata; class Mammalia; order Primates; family Tarsiidae; genus Cephalopachus; species Cephalopachus bancanus. Next base: position 1,536,129 of record JAPVLO010000080.1, read on the forward strand.
GTGGTCCATCCTACGCCCAGGCAGAGCATCATGGGTCCCTCTGGCAATTTGGTAAACACACCTTGCATCCTCCTGCATTTGAGTAAATACATCCTGCGTTTCCTGCATTTAGATAAATATACCCTGAGTTTTCTGCATTTTGGTAAACACACTCTTCATTGCTTGCATTTGCATCCTGCCGAATCAGAAGCTCTTCAGAAGCCTTGGCTGGAACAGCTGAAGTTAGCACAGTGCCTGGCACAGAATGAGCAGGAACAAAGATCTGTGGTGGCTGAATTAATCCTGTTTGCTGAATGTGATAGGAATGGCACTTTCGTGTGGAGGTTCCCTGACCCCAAGTTCAGAGGTGTGCTCTTGCCTTCATGTTATCTCTTAGACTTAGTACTTGGGTAGTTGTTCACCAGAAGGGGTCTCTTGACACCTGTGAAGTTCAATTACTCTTGCTTTCTTACGTCCTCCACAGGCTGAGCCCCTCTTGCCCAGGGATGGGAGTTCCTCCAGGGCACAGCATTGTTGGCGTGTCTGCTTTGGTCGATGCTATATCCCAACCCGCGGAACAGTCTGCACTCAATGCTGTTGAAGGGGAGTTTCTAATCCTTTTTTTTCTCCCAGTGACACTATAAACCAAATCCCCATTCCTCACTTTGGCTCTCTTGTCAAACCCTGAATGACGGGTGTGTGTGTTTTGGGTGGGAGAGAGGGGAGAGTGAGGGAGACGCACAGCGGGTGTTGCTGGCTGAGCTGGGCAGAGCCTCTGCCTTCCTGCTACCTGGGCAGGTGATCTGTGAATTCCCTGAACCCTCTCAGTCCTCTAAGTCCCACCCTTGACATCCCCAGCTACTGTTTCACCCAAGGACATGAGAAGCCCTAGAGGATCCCGGAACCCACTTCTTTCCATGACACACAGCCCACAGCAGCGGCCATGGCTGGATTGGCAGCGCGTGGCTGGGCTGTTCTCTATTCCAATCCCACTCTCTATGGACAAATAAGTAGTGAAGGGATTTACTTCTTGTGAAGACGCTCACCGGGACCTCTGCTCACCTCTGTCCTGCCTTTCTGCAAAGTTTGGATACTTTTGGCTGGAAGTAACAACACCGACAAAACCCAAGTAAAAATGGTTTGTACAAATAAAGACATTTAATGAATATTTTAGCAAGAAATTATAGGCAGGGGGCTCCAGCCATGCTTCAGCAATTAAAGTGCCTTTCGGGGCCCAGGTATTTTTTTTTTTTATTTGGGGTAAAGTATATGTTACAAATTTGCTATTTTAACCATTTTAAGCATACATTTTAGTGGCCTTAAGTACTTTCATGTTGCACAACAATCACGACTTTCCATCTTCAGGACTTTTTCATCTTCCCAAACATAAACTCACTACCATTTTTCCTTTTGATAATAGCCATCCTAATGAGTGTGCAGTGTTATCACACTGAGGTTTTGATTTGTACCTCTTAAAGCATACAGTGCTATGGGACTAGGGGACAGAGGGACAGAGCTCTAGCACGTGGGACAGTAATTATGAGTAAGTGGGAAGGGGACAAGTTTTCTAAGCCATGCGGGGAGCCCTGGTAAGGACGTGGCCCGTGCTCTTTCCTGTAACCACAATGGAGGCTGCATGGACACTCAGACCAAGAATAGCCAGCACACATGAGGCTTGGAATAGGACGCTGAAGGGAAGGGAGGACTCCAAGGGACTGCAAGTAGACAGGAGGTTTTAGAAGGTAGTGGAAGTGTTCCCTGAAGATGAGCCAACAAAGGAAGGCCTGCCATCCTTGGTCAAGTTTGCTGACCAGGCCATCAGCGGCCAGAATCCTGAGGAGTCTACGGTGACCAATGGAGACATAGATGAAGGGGTTGAGACAGTGGTGGAGGAAGCTCGGAGTCTCAGTGGCATCCAGAGCCTGGCTGATGCCACTGCAGTGCTCATAGGTCTCCATGATCACCTGGGTCCGTGATCACCTGAGCGTGTCTGTGAGCAGGACCAGCTGGTAGGGCAGCCAGCAGGGCAGGAAGTTGAGGATGACAGCAAAGATGATCCGCACGGTATGGTGCTTCTGCTCCACATGGGCTTTGAACAGCATGCACAGGGTGAATTCGTAACAGAACAGCATAACCAGCAGTGACAGGATGAAGCCAAAAGCATGGGACAGGATCTGTGACATCATCCACCATTGTGCTGTGTCATCACCCAGGACTTCATTGCAGACTGGGCTGGAACTGTTCAGACAATAGGCTTCAGGGAGAAGGAAGAAGGGCAGGGATAGGACAAGAGACAGTCCACAGATGCCCGGACAAATGAATTTGACCAAGTGGCATTTCTGGGTCAGGATGCATGTGGCATGGAAGAATGGCCAGGTATCGGCCCACACTGATGCAGACCAGTAGCAGAGCGCTGCTGTAGAAACTGATTTCCTTCAGGGGCAAGACCACCTTGCACAGGGGTGTGCCAAATCCCAGACATTTGCTTTGGAGGCAGCCCAGAGGGTCAAAGAGCAGGTTTCAAGGGCAGGCTCAGCAGGTAGATGTCAGTGACAGAGCAGTTGACCCTGCTGTACGAGTTGACCAGCATCATCAGCTAGTTTCACATCAGATTCAGCAGAAACATCAGAGCATAAATGATGACCAGAATATAACTGATTTCCAGGGATTCTGACAGACATGAGGCAGAACCAGGTAGAAAATCAAACAGGTCAGTGCCGTCACTGTAATTACTATAGAAATCAGGGAAATCTCCAGAGGTGTAATTCTCCCAGTAAAAAAAATCCATTTTGGAGGTAAACTTGATCCTGGCCAATAGAAGAGAGATGAGGTTTACGACACAGTAAATTCTTCCCAGAATCTTCCCCATCCACCCGAGAAATTGGGATAGGATTTTTCTTTTGCCTTGCATAATACCTGAAAATAATTTTCAGGTGAAGTGAGGTCCAATGGGAGGCCCAAAGTTTCACCTGTACCTAAACCACTTATGTACCAAATTCTCACTTAGACCCCACAACTTTAAAAAATAAAAATTTTCAAAAAAGAAAAAGAATTTTTACTTCCAATTTTTATATGGTAGGGATCTAGGTTTGTTAGACAAATTTAGTGACAAATGGTACATTTTTATGAAAAGACTATAATTCTCTTCAATAGCGGAGAGAAGTTCTTAGCATTCTCCCTGACTTCGCCATCACCCAATACTTTGTAGAAAATTCCCTTTGGATAACCCCTACAGAACACTGAATCTCACTTGGATCACTCAGTGGGGCATATCACTGTCTGTCCAGACAGGATTTGGTGTCCAAAACATAAGATGCCATTCAGTTCTTTTTTTTTTTTTTTTTTTTCTAGATTTATACCTAAATTTTACTGAAATGACTTTAGGAGTTTTTTGGGTTTTTTTTTTTTCTTTCAATTCTTAATCTGGCAATTAAGCAGGTTCTCCTGCTTACCTAGTGAGTTTACCACTAGAAAAAAAAAATCAAGGTTTGACTACAAAGCTGAGAGGTGAAATCCCTTTCTCCAACTATCTCAAAGTTATTTTTTAAAAATCTTCTGGAAATTAATTTGAGCTATAGCAGCACAGAATTTCAGAAGGCTCAAGCTAAGAGAAGGTACAATCAGTTAATAAGGCCCATTGCTTCTCTTTGAAAAAGTATATAAAAAATGATTAGCGTGGCTGACAGATGCCCCAAGTTGGTGGAAACTTAACAGATTATCTGAGCAGCCAAGTTCTGCATGTGCAGGAAGCTAAGGCAGCCAGTCTGGTCCCCCATCAGAACCAGAGGAAAGTCACAAGACAGTAAATGTGGCTCCTGAACCCATATGTGCCCCACCCGCTCCGCCCTGCCGCCAGCTTCTCTATGTCTATACTCCCTGACATGGCCACCCCTACGGAAGTGCGGCCCTGGGACTTTGAGGGAAGACAAGTATGAGGAAGCCTGGGATCCTGGGATAAGGGACGGACAGACAGAGAGGCTAAAGGCCAGGGGCTTCCTGGAAGCAGAGAGTCCCGGGGATCTTTATCTACCACCCAAGATCTCAGCTCCAGACCCCAGTGCCGGCTCCCAGCTCTGGCAGTCCTGCTGGACCAGCTGAGACCCTCCCAAACTGGCCCAGGGCCACTCTTCCCAGGCTCCTCGCCCTCCATGGGCAGCAGAGTCTAGGCCAACCCCAGTTCCCAGCGAGACTCCATTGAGGGCTCTCCCCTCCCAACTCTTTCAATCCAGTTTCTCCCGCTCTCCCTTCCTGTCCCTGGGTCAGAGGTGTCAGAAAGAGGGTGACTGGACTGTAGGAAGCTCTGGGGTCCTGGGGAGAGCTGACCTGGGGAGGACAGGAGTAGCCTGTCAGGGGCAGGGGCAACCTAAGGTCAAATCTGAGCCAGCCTCCCCAGAAGCTTCAAGAGGGGAAGAGAAAGAGAGCTCTCCCCACATCCTCCCCATCTGTCTCTGCTCTGCCTCACTAAGGAAGCAGGAAAGGTTTTCAAAGAGATATTTCTGTCCCCAAGCACTCACGGTTTCCAATTCCCCCTCCTATTCTCACCCCAAACCACGTGACTTCCTGCCCTCCCCATCCAGCTTCTCCTCGCCCAGCACCCATCTTACCCCCAACCCTACCCCATACCCCGCAAGGCTCCCAGTCTGGGAGCATAGCTGGCTTCTCAGGGTCACCCGTATGTCACTCCCTCCCAGATTCCTCCTAAGGACCGTGGCCAAACTAAAACATCCGAGCAGGCCGTCCTGACCCAGGAACTGAATTGGGGTTGGGAGACATACACAGAGGTCAGCTCTGCATGAATTCTCCAGCCTGGAACAGGGTGGCAGCCAGGGCATCAGAGTCAGAGAAGAGGAGGATGGGGAGGAAGGAGGGTGGTGATGGAAGGCAGTGCTCATGTGTGAATTAACCACCTGGATCAGCCAGGGCTGTCAGAGGGATAGGAAGAAGCAAGAGCTAGTGGTTGGGGCGCAGGGACCTGGCTCTCATGCCAGGCTGTGCCCATGGCCAGTGAGCAGGGCCCGGGCTGAGGGGTGGAGTAGGGGAAAGTGCTTTGAGCCCTACCCTTGCCAGGCCCTCCCTCCTGGAAAGGGTAGGGTTCAAAGCACTTTCCCCTACTCCACTGCTGGCCCCTTGGAAGCAGACAGAGCCCCAGGGAGGAGAAGGATACCCAGCAGCACTGCAGAAATGAAGCAGAAAAAACACCCATGGCCCAGTCATGAGCAGGCAGGTAGCAGAGGAGACCCCCAGCCTTCCCTGCCCTTGATCCGTGTGTCCAGCCCCCCCCCAGCTGGTCAATCCCAAGCAGCCACTGACACCAGCAACTTCCCAGCAAACAAAACTGACTGGTGGCTCTCGCTGAGCTCAGGGACAGCCGCAGCCCAGACATCCCTGCCAGAACCACAGAAACATCTGCAGACAAGAGAGTGGCAGGTTGGCTTCTGAGGGCATGGCCTAACCCAGAGACAGTGTACCAGGCAGGCCGACCTCACCTTCCCTTCATGTGTGCCCTGATCTCTCTTGACAGCATCAGCACCAACAGCCCATCAGTCCCGGCTGACTCTATCCTCCTACACACATACACACACACACACACACACACACACACACACACACTCACCTTTCCTATAGAGAAGACACTGAGTAGGGTGGGTGTCTGATTCCAGGGGATCCCTGGACAGGGGCGATCACCAATGGCAGGGACAGTGGCTGTAGATGACGAAACACTGGTTTCCCAGAGAAAGGTGGTGAGTGAGCTTGTGTCAGGCAGGGAGCAAGGTGCAGGAGCAGGGCTGGTCCCAGGGCCACTGCTGGAGGGACTGAGCAGAGGGCTCTGCTGGTCTGGCTCCCTCCTGGACAGCCCATGGGCGGGCCCCAGGGCCCCACCTCCTTCCTAGAGTCAGAAGCAGTTGGCCATCCTCCCTCAGCCACTACCCCTTTAACTCCTTTAGCCTCTGCTGGCTGCACTCTGCCCAGCTCTGGCCAGGCTGGGGCAGGACACAGACACCTGGGAGGGAGTTGCCAGGAAGTATGGCTGCCCCTCCTTCTGCCACTGGCCCAGCAACCTCCCTGGGGACTTAAGGGCTCCAGAGGGCTTGGAGGACAGAGGTATGGAGAAAGTTCAGGACCCCAAAAGGGCCAGGACCCCATGCAAGAGCCCTACACAGGGCTTGTGGGGAAGGACTTGGCTGAGACGGTGATGATGACAACAATAAGACTACAGCAATTTTCGACTTTTCTAGAGCACTCTGCCTTGGTGTGTCCACCTCATTTTGTGATGACAGAGGAGATTCGATGATATTAGTGATGGTACAGTTCCCACATACCTTTCCACCAGCTTTCCCTAAAGTGAACATCTTACATCATCCGCTACATTTGTCCAAACGAATGAATGAACACGGCTGCAGTGCTTTTCATGGGACTGAGGACCTTATTAGAGTTCACCAGTTTTCCTTCTAACGTTTATTTTCTGTTCCAGAATCCAATGCAGGATCTCACATTGCATTTAGCTGTCATGACTTCAGTGTCTTTCTTTTTTTTTTGAGTTGGCGTCTCACTCTGTCGCCCAGACTGGAGTGCAATGGCACGCTCCCGGCCACTGCAGCCTTGACCTACTGGGCTCTGGCGATCCTTCCGCCTCAGCCTTCCAAGTAGCCAGAATTATAGGCACACGCTACCACTCCCAGTAATTTTTGATTTATTGTAGTGACGAGGTCTCGCCAAGTTTCCCGGGCGGGTATCGAACCCGTGGGCTCAGGCAATCCGTTGGCCTCAGCCTCCCAAAGTACTGGGATCAAAAGTTGACAGATTTATAGTTTCCTTGTGCTTCATGTCTTTTCTTCCGCAAATACTGCACGTCTTGATAACTGTTGATTTAATAGTAATTTCTAGACTCTGCAGTCTGAGTACACGGGTACACGGGTGTGTTCAGTCAACAAGAAGTCTGTTCACTGGTCTGTATTATGAAAGAGTGAAATGCTACCAGGAGGAAGGCTTGATATCCCCCTGGTCAGCCACATCTCTGTGGGGGGTCGTTCTCACCCTGTCCTGCTCCTCTAATCCACCCCCAAGCCATCTCCACATCCCTTCCCTTCTCTGAAGTCCTTTCTCCCGAAGCTGACATGTGGGACTAAAGAAGGTCTAGGAATACAGGGCAGTCCTTGGAAAGAGAGGCTGCTGGTAGGCAGGGCCCACTGTTGGAGGCTCTGAAACCTGGGGCTGGGCGCAGAGACTTGGAAGCCAAGGTGGGTGCCCTGCTCCAAGCCAAGAGGAGGGGCGGGACCCAAATTCAGGCCAGGGGTGGAGGGAGGTGCAAACAGTGGGGACTGGGGAACAGGGCAGCCCTGCAGGGAGAGGAGGATGGCCCACTTAAAGGGAAGAGTGGGCAGCATGGCAGGAGAAAGAGGAATAAGACCCGGGTAGGAAAGGGCTGCCCTGAGGGGAGGGGAGAGCAGCCAGGCTGACAGCAGACACAAGAATCGGGAATGCCCTGAGGCTCAGGGACACTAGCTGGGTCTGTGGAAGAACCCTGGGCAGGAATGGGGGCATGTCTGCAGCAGGACTGTAAGTAGGAGAGTGACCTGGCTGGCAGCACAAATGCGGGGTAGCTGTAGAGCTGGCTCCTGAGGGGTGGGCACCCAGGAGATGTGCATCCACCCCAAGAACCTGGGTGTGAAGTCTCCTCCAAGGAGGGCCCCAGGTGATGGGCACAGGCTGCTGTCTCCTGGGGACAGCCACCAGCAGCAGCATCCCCTCTGGAGCAGAGCCAGCATGCAGGTTGGATGAAGTTTGATCACACACACACAAACACACACACACACACACACACACACACACACACACACACACACACACTCCTCTTTCTCTTCTTGATCACCTGCCTCCTGCGCCCTGGTTCCCTCCTCCATCTCAGCTCCAACTGCCTGTCCCTGTCCCTGCCCACCCTCACATGACCCAGCAGGCAGTCCACTCCCCTGTCAAAGCTGGCTATGTGGGGGCTAGGGAGGCAGGACACAGGGAGAACGAAGGGAGTCCACCACAGCCTAGGGTTTAGAATGAGACCAGAGAGCAAGGAAGGTCTGGGGACAATTGTGAAAGGTGGGAGAGGAAACCAGGAACCAGATGGTCTCAGCCCCTGACCTGGAGCTCTACCAGCCTGAGGGTAGGAGACCGCAGCAAAAATCCAGGTGTCTCCGCTAGGGTTCTCTGGGCCAACCTCAAAAGGATTTAACATAGGAACAGATCAAGAAGGGACACTGTGACCTCACCTTCCTTGACCTCTTCAAGGACAGAGGAGACTTCACGAGGCTCAGAGGACCCCAGCTCCTTTGGGAAACCCTCCTGGCCCAGGGCTGAACACAGCATCTCACCAAGGGTTTCACTGTCATCCTTCTGGGAATGGGCACCAGGGCTGGGAGGAGAGCCAGCACCCATGGACACTGAGGTGGAGAGGAGGAGGGAAACACTTTCTGGGACCCTTGTCCTACGCCAGCCCCCAACTGTCCCACCCTCCAAGCAATGACAGTGAAGTGACAACCTCCAGAGTGTCAGGTGGGGCAGCTCCGCAGCCTCCTTCCGCCACCTGGTGGCAAAAAGGAAGAAAAGCAAGAGCAGGAGATGAAAAGGGAAAGGAACCCTGACTAGAAGCAATGGCTGTGACCACCCAGGGTGAGTGTGCATTTAGCCAACAAGGGGCAACCATTCCCCATGTCACCGTTCTGTCCCAGTGCCCTGGATCCCACCCTTGCCACTCCCCTGAAAAGAGACACAGACCTGCCTGAGGCACCTATCTCCCCCAGGCTGACTCACCTGATCATAGAACTTGCCCCGCCCTCCACAATCTGGTCCTCATCTCTCCTGAGCCCTGCCCTCAGCACCCTTCCAGCCTCCCCTTTCCTTCCACGGCCTCAGATCCCAACACACCCTTTCTTCTTAGCCACCAGTTCCCGTCTTCCGCTCTCTGTGCTGGCTGAGCTCCCTCTGTCCTAATACCATCCCTCATTCTGTCCCCTGTGTACTCTGCAATTGAAGACCCCTCTGGGGAAAGGCCAGGGCTTCATCCACTCTACCTAGCCCCTGGACAGCTGGCCGAGTCCCTGCAGCTCTGCCTCCTGGACCTGGAGCTCACCAGGTGAGGGGATGGACATCCTCCTGCAGATCCCTTTGGGCCCACTCTCCCTTCTTTGTGAAAGGGCCACCTTTGCCACTTGATGGATGGAAGGTTTAATATCAAGGACAATTAAATGAGAGTCGTAAAGGAAAGCCAAGGGAGAAAAGGCAGAGGGAGGTGAGAACCCAGGAGTCCTGGCAACATCATGGAACTTGGCCCTCTTGCCCCCAAAGGGCCACAGTCCTGCCTGGGAAAGCACCCCATCACGATGTGCAGCAGAGGCTGATTCTCTGGAATCAGAGTGCCTATGGCACAAGGGTCAAAGGCCAAGGGTGCTGACTTCTTTTAACACCGAGAATGGTATGGCTCTGGGATCTCCCTACTGTGTCCAGAATTCCGAGAAGACATCCTAAACTCTATACTCTCCATGGGATGGCCTTTGTTTTGGACCTACTGCGTTCAGACCTGGCTGGGGCCGGGCCCATGTTCGTGGAGTGAGCAGGTGCAGTCAGGAGGGAGACTTCTGTTCAATGCCGGCTCCCACAGCTTCCAAATGCTCCAAGCAAGCCCCAAGCCCTCAGCCCTCAGCCCTCAACCTCCAGCCTCTTCGTCCCTGCCTCCCTTCTTGCTCCTTAGCCCTGAACCCTCCTAGCCTTCAAATTTCCCAGTGTCATCTGATCCTATCACATGATGCTGCATAGGATAGGCACTCGTTAAAGACTGGTCAAACGGTTGGGATGTTAGGCCTAAGGATGAATGGAGGGTGGGTTGTTGGGATGGGGCGTGTGGGTGAACAGAGGGTTGGATGTTGGGATGGAGTGTGTGGGTGAACAGAGCGTGAGATGGAATGGGGTTTGTGGAAGAACAGAGGGTGGGACAATGACGAGATGTATATGATGAACGAAGAGTGTGATGTTTCCATGCGTGTGCAAATGAATGAAAAATATCAAATTAGATCTTTAAAAACTTCTAAGGGCAAGAAGTCAAGCCAAGGACTTGGCCAATTATGTCCTGTTACAAAGAGAAAATACTCTTATCAAACCAATGCAAATAAGAATATTTAATAAGACTTTCCAAATTCTGGAGTCATTAGGTAGGGAGAAAAAGAAAAATGTTTCATTTTCGTTTGCAAAAGTATATGTTATCAAATTGCTGTGTTGGAGAATAGCTTAAGAGAAAAAAATGCTTCCTTAAATCTAGAAAATAGGACATTAAAGATTCAACTATGTTTGTTAAAACTGTCATCAAAATTCTAATTTATCTTGTCAGTTAATTTAGCCCCATACAATTAAATTTTTAAATATTTGGTTAGGAGTTTTATGAATCCATTCGTTTTTGTTAGACTTTTGTAAATTCTTATGCAGTCCAGTAGTATGATCTTAAAGGTATCAGACACTTGTACTTGCCAGTCTTTTTGACTTCTTTTTGTTAATCGGCACATAATAATTGTACATATTTATGAAGTACATAGTGATGTTTCAATATATACAATGTATAGTGATCAGATCAGGATAATTAACATATATATATCATCTCAAATATTTATCATGTGTTGGGAACATTCAATATCCTCTCTTCTAGCTGTTTTAAAATATATGTTATTGCTAACTATAGGCATTTCACAGTGTTCTAGAGCACTAGAATGTATTCCTTTTATCTAGCTTTAATTTTGCATACATTAGCAATTCTCTATTCCCCTCCTCCCATTCCTCTTCCCTTCCCAGTCTTTAGTAACCTCTGCTCTACTTTTTGCTTCTATGAGGTCAACCTTTTTTTACCTTCCACATATGAGTGAGAGCATGCAGTGTTTAACTTTCTGTTCTTGTCTTATTTCACTAAAGCTAATGGCCTCCAGCTCCATCAAGTGGCTGTGAGTAGTCAGTCGATTTTTACGCATTCCTTACAATTTTGTGTCATAACTGTTATCAAAATCTCTCAAAAAGGAAATTTCGTTGTCTTTCTGACACAGAGCATTTTAAGATAATAATTGGTCTTATGACTGATAGCATCACACCAAGATATATGAGATTTCTAGAAATTTCACACAATTTCCAGACCTCTCTTATCAATGACAAATATAACTTGAAGGTGGTTTAGTGTCATTTTTCATTTGGCAATGCTTCCCATATAATTTTTTTTTTCCTTCAGGAGCATGTTTATTGTGTTTGAGATGATACATCAGGTGCTCTCTGAGCTGCAAACGGTAAAAGGAAATCCTCTCATTACAAACTGACAAAGGTAAAACATTTTCACAACAGCAAGAACCACGTACTCAGAAGTAGATCTGGGTTTAATACAAATGACATAATTCCTAGTTATCTACGGCTACTTTTATAACTTCATACAGATAATGAATTAGGCTAAAATGCACTATAATATTGGGTAGACTTCAGGACCAGTATCCTTAGTACATCACAAAATACATTTTGATAGCCCAAAGTAACAAGACTTGCAAGTAGGTGTTTTAAACATAACTAATCTACAGCTACAAAGTTCTACTCTTGATAGCATTTACCTTTTTGGGGAATCTCCCAGTCTCCAAAGGATAAAAGCAGAGAGTAAAATCAGTATAACATATACACAGAAGTCTGTATTGCAAAGGCTATAAAAATTTGCAGCACAGTGAGAAAATGCCTTCTGCTCCTTCACACTGCATACAAATTATGTGAATTATGTTGCGTATCTCTTGGTCTGCCGTCTGGCTATCCTGTCATGTTCTGCTCTGCTGGTCAAATACTGAGTGGCTATGCTTCCAACCAGAAGATCCGCAGGGTTGCAGTCTGTCAAAAGGGAACAGATAGACAGCAAAACCTTTGAAATAGTCAAAGCGGGACTCCAGTTGTCTTTAAGGATGTCCAGACAGATGACTCCCTGATTGTTGATGTTGCAGTGACAGATTCTGGTACGGAAAGTAACCTTTGGTGGCTTAAATGGATAATCTGATGAAAACGTGATACCCAGAAAAAACACACCGCCTTCATATACAGAACCTGGTGGACCAAGTATAGTCGATCTCCACTCATAAATGTTATCTCCTTTCGGCCCAGCACTGCAGTTAGGAGGAGGATCAACGGTTATTTCAGCTAGCTCCTTCTGAATTCTTTTAGCACTAGTGGATAACTTAGCAGTGGTTTTGCTAGAGAGTTTGGTGTTTTTCTTCTGCTGGGTGGCAGGAGGTTTTCTTTCTTCTTGTTCTTCAGGCTCTGGAGCCGCTGGGTCTCGCTGGTCCGCATCTGAACTGCCACTGCTGGTGCTGGGGCTCTCATCATCGGACCTTTGCCTATCACTGGACATCTTGGTGAAGTTATCTCTTGGAAAACTTCTGCAAAGCTCTCAATGCCACCGAGGTTCCTCACACCATGTCTACATGACGGATCAACATTTTGTCTCGGCCGCCCACCCGGCTGCTTGCGCACCGCTAGGGTGTGGGGGAGGGAGAGCGAAAAATCCCCTTCCTTAAGGAAATGGAGGTGGGGGGGAGGGGAGGGGGGAGGCCAACAGCTCTGGCTGGGGAGTGGGAAGTGTGGAACATTGAAAGTCGGAGGGGATTGACACTTCCCATATAATTTAACATACAAATATTTTACAGAGTTTGGCATCCTCATGTACCAAATTTCAGAAAATGTTTCTAATTAAATGAAAGAGAAAAAAAAAGAAGGACTTAGTAGCTTTGCTACTTGTAGATTCACTTAAATTTTCTGAACCTCATATTCATCTTCTATGAAATGAAGTTTGGTCAGGTAAGCTTCCTTCCAGTACTAAGAAAAGAAGATGCTCTAAATCTAAGAGTACTGAGATGTACAAACAGGACTAAAACTAGTAACTAGTTTAAACATTACATCAAAATTTCTGTGCATAAGGTTTACCTCAAATTACTATATCTGTGATCTTGGAACAAAATTTAAAATTTAGGTAAGTATCAGTACCAACACTCACTGAGCGTGTACCGTTTTCTAGGTGCTGCACTAAGTGCTATATATAAATTAACTAACAAATTTTATCCTTAAAACTACCCTATGATACTGGTTCTATAATTAGCCCATTAGACACAGGAGGAAACTGGGCAAGTAACCAGATTTAAGTAATCAGATTTGGGACGTGCATGCAGGGATCTAACCCCGGGTCTAAACCCTCAACCATTCTGCTAGACCACCTCAGCAACAGTTTGGACCTTTCTTCTGGTACTTATCCATTAATGGTTGCTACTTCAATGGCACTCTTCTCATAACATTTTAATAGAGGTTTCCTTTTAACACCTTCTTTACATTTCTGTTTCTAGGTAAAAAGAAACAACTCTCAGCCGGGCTCGGTGGCTCAGCCTGTAATCCCGTGCCTTTGGGAGGCTGAGGTCAGTGGATTGCCTGAGCCCGCGGGTTCGAGACCCGCCTGGGCAGCAAGACCTCACCTCTACAATAAATCAAAAAATTAGCCTGGCGTGGTAGCGCATGCCTGTAATTCCGGCTACTTGGAAGGCTGAGGCAGAAGGATCGCCGGAGCCCGGCAGGTGGCTGCCGGCCACCGCGGCCACTGCACTCCAGTCTGGGCGACAGAGTGAGACTCCAACTCAAAAAAAAAAAAAAGGAAACAACTCTCTGTGTGAGTGCAAGACATCTTAGCATTAAAAACTCCTGCAAGAAGCTCTCATCATGCCAATGTTTACCACTAAACCAACTCCAAAGATTTACCTATCTTGTTTGGTAGATGGGAATAAATGAATAAATAAAAAGGTAGCTTCAGGACCCTCTGGGTCTATATCTTGGGTTTCCATTCCCTCTGAAACTTTATCTACAGTTACAGGAAGTAAAAAGACCATGGGCACAATCTTATGAGCCTTGTCTAGTCTGATAAAAATCAAGGACCACAGCAACTTGAGAGAAGGCTTCCTGGTAGTGAAGAGGGTAATGAATGCAAATCTGGAGACCAGCATCCAGCATTGCTTCTGTCACTTGGAGTCCAAGACCTCTGGCAAGTGTCCAACTTCCCTGAGCTTCAAGTTGCCACCTGGCCAAAGGGAAGATCCGTTAAGAAGAGGATCTTCAAGCTCTTTTCCGCCCTGACATTTCAGACTTAGGTAAAAACAGTTCAGAGCCATCATTCATACAAGTGGTGAGTGGAGAGGAGTGTCAATAGGACCGCTGGAAGGAAGGGCAGGTTGACCTCACCCAATGGGAATCCTGGGATAGGGTCAAGTTGAGCTCAGCCAATGGGAATCCTGGTGGAATGCCAAGTGGAGCTCAGCCTTGAGGATCCTGGCAAAAGGAAGTGTAGGCTACAAGAGGACTCAAGTGGGAAACTGGACTGAATTAAAGCCAATAAACACCCTCAAAAAAGGTTAGGGGAGCTCAGTCAATGTGAAGCCTGGTAGGACCTCAGATGGGCTCAGTCAACAGGAATCCAGGTAAGAGAATGTTAAGAGCTCAACCAGTGGGAACCAGCTGGGAGACTGGACTGAGTTCAAACAATGAGAACTCGGGCAAACAAAAAGCTTCAAGAATCCTTAACAGAAGTGTGAAGTCAGGGCCTTTATTTCCTCGGCCCCATCCCCGCGGGTTGCTGGCAACTTCCAGGCAGCTGTCGTATACCGCTCTCTCTGGGCTCCTGTTAGGGCTCCTAGCCTCGCTGCATCCAGCCTGGGAAAAGTAGCAGCTCTCCACTATCACTGCCCTTGGAGTGCCACACTATTTCCCATTACTTCCCCTAAGCGCTTCCCACACTTTTGTTCAAGGTCCCTTTATTCAAATCTTACCAGATTTGATAACACTCTCTCCCTGCCTAGCTCCTGTGTGCTGCCTGGTTTCTGGCAGAACCCTGGTCCATTCGGGGATTATCCGCAAATCTACGTTTTAAACAAGGATCCCATTTTAAACATGGAGCATTTTAGAAATGCTGCTCCATGGCCGTCACTGCTGTCTTGTGTTTGGTTGGTTGGTTGATTGTTTTGGGGGTTGGAGGGTCTGATATTAACAAGCCCTCACGTTCCCTTCACTCATTTGAGACCAAGATGGTGTCTTTCAAAAAGCGACTTTACCAGGGAGTAAAGCTGTTCAATATGAGAATATAAATCGTAGAAATGAGCAGGTTCACAAAGCCTAGCCTCTGTGTCTGTAAGGGCCTGGCATCCACAACTGCCTGGCTGGCCTTCTCCACAACTACCCTCAGCTCCTTCATTTTTGGAAAAATCCAGCCCCAGCCAAATAAATGAAAACAATGCAAAACTATATGAACTAAGTATGAATATTACTCTACCCTCCCATTCTTCTTACCAGCAATGACTGCTGCCATCAGGTGGGTGTATATCTTCTGTGAAAATTAACTGTGTGAATTGGAGTCATCTTGTTACACCCAACTACATTGGAGTCAAAGACCAAAATAAAAAAAAAAAAAACACTTGGGGCACAGAGAGCCTGCTCAGGGATTCTATCCCAAGGCAACTGACAAAATGATCTGCTACAATCAGTGTTGTTAATTTATTATTTTTAACTGTTAGGAGTACATAATAGTTGTCAATATTTATGCGATACATATGATATTTTGATACAGAGAATGCATAATGGTCAAACCGAGGTAATTGGGATATTCATCACCTCAATTATTTCTCATCTTTTTGTTCCAAGAATATTCTGATTCTACCTTTTTAGTCACTCTTTTTTTTTTTGAGTTGGAGTCTCACTCTGTCGCCCAGACTGGAGTGCAGTGGCCACTCCCAGCCACCGCAGCCTCGACCTGCTAGGCTCCGGCGATCCTTCCACCTCAGCCTTCCAAGTAGCCGGAATTACAGGCATGCGCTACCACGCCCAGCTGATTTTTTGATTTATTGTAGAGATGAGGTCTCGCTGCCCAGGCGGGTCTCGAACCCGCGGGCTCAGGCAATCCACTCACCTCAGCCTCCCAAAGGCGCGGGATTACAGGCTGAGCCACCGAGCCCGGCTTATTGTGTTTATTTAGGACACTTAATTTGATTCCATATTGTGGTTACTGTGACTAGTTCTGCAAAACATGGGAGTGCAGATTCTTTTAATATACCAATTGACCTTATTTGAACTCTGAAGAGTTGGTCACCTTTGATCAGCCAAAATTAGGTGATGGACATAAGAGTAGTTTACAGTTCGTTCACATATCCATGTGAAAGGTTACAGAGAAACCTCAAGGTCAAACCCACAACATGCGAGGAGGCAGCTTTGGGCTAAACTTGATTTAACAACAGTTTGATAGAGAAGTAGAATGAACAGTCATAACATTGCTTGTCGAAAACAGGGAGATGGAAGCATGAAGGGCTGGCTCTAACGCCTGCGTTGTGTGTGCTCACACTCAACATGAGCAGAGATGTAGGAGTGTCCCCACCAGATGCTTATCTGTTTTAGTGGTTGATCAGGAAAAAGTGGGTGGAGGGTTGCTGTAAGACTATCTAATTCTTACCAGGACAGGCGACTGGTATAATGACTGTCACTTTTTCTTTCTTCCCCAAATCACCTTTAAAAAAATTTTTTCGCGGCGCGGTAGCACACATCTGTAATTCCAACACTTGGTGAGGCAGAGGCTAGAGGATTGCCTGAGTCCAGGCGTTCAACTGGCCTGGGCAACTTGGCCAGACCGCGTCTCTACAATAAACCAAAATTAGCCAGGCATGGTGAACATGCCTGTAGTTCCAGCTACTGGAATTAAGGATGCGCTACCAGCCCAGCTGATTTTTTGATTTATTGTAGAGATGAGGTCTCGCTGCCAGGCGGGTCTCGAACCCACGGGCTCAGGCAATCCACTGACCTCAGCCTCCCAAAGGCGCGGGATTACAGGCTGAGCCACCATGCCCGGCTTATTGTGTTTATTTAGGACACTTAATTTGATTCCATATTGTGGTTACTGTGACTAGTTCTGCAAAAAACATGGGAGTGCAGATATCTCTTTAATATACCAATTTACCTTATTTGAACTCTGAAGAGTTGGTCACCTTTGATCAGCCAAAATTAGGTGATGGACATAAGAGTAGTTTACAGTTCGTTCACATATCCATGTGAAAGGTTACAGAGAAACCTCAAGGTCAAACCCACAACATGCGAGGAGGCAGCTTTGGGCTAAACTTGATTTAACAACAGTTTGATAGAGAAGTAGAATGAACAGTCATAACATTGCTTGTCGAAAACAGGGAGATGGAAGCATGAAGGGCTGGCTCTAACGCCTGCGTTGTGTGTGCTCACACTCAACATGAGCAGAGATGTAGGAGTGTCCCCACCAGATGCTTATCTGTTTTAGTGGTTGATCAGGAAAAAGTGGGTGGAGGGGATGCTGGTAAGACTATCTAATTCTTACCAGGACAGGCGCTCACTGGTATAATGACTGTCACTTTTTCTTTCTTCCCCAAATCACCTTTAAAAAAATTTTTTCGCCGGGCGCGGTAGCACACATCTGTAATTCCAACACTTGGTGAGGCAGAGGCTAGAGGATTGCCTGAGTCCAGGGGTTCAACTGGCCTGGGCAACTTGGCCAGACCGCGTCTCTACAATAAACCAAAAAATTAGCCAGGCATGGTGGAACATGCCTGTAGTTCCAGCTACTTGGAAGGCTGAGGTGGAAGGATCGCCTGAGCCCAGCATGTCGACCCTGGGGTGGCCATGAGCGTGCCACTGCACTCCAGCCTGGGCGACAGAGTGAGACTCCAACTAAAACAAAAATTATCTCTACTATGTCAGAATTCCAAAGGGCCTGATGGGGTGGGTTGTGCCTTCGCCCTGTCTAGCGAGATTGAGGCTGAGTGAAGCAGCTATTTTGCCTGGTGGTAAAAATAGCTCGTTAGTTCTGAGCCTACGTAACTTTACTTTATCTGAGTGGGAGTGGACTGAGGAGGAGGTACTCATGTTGCGGCCTGAAATCTAGACCACCACAATGATGATTTTAATATTCTTTGAAAAGTAAAAAAAAATAAAGAAAAGAGGAAAATGTTGCGTATTAATAGAGAGGAGGAGAAATAAGAGCTAAGCATCAAGGGATGAATAAATGAGTTACACTAACATCTTGAAAGGGGCTGGGAGCATAACATTGTCTCTTAACTCAAGTACACCGGATGCTAGAATGGGTGAAGTTATGTATTTGCCAAGACTATTCTTGCTTTTGCAACATGGCAAGATAAAGAAAAGCCTGAAAACCTGAGTGACCCCACTCTGGAAGACATTAACACAGTATGAGGGACTGTACTAATCAATAGTGCTTGAATGGAATCCAGTAATGTGGCAATATCTTTTGAGTTGTATGTCCTCTTGATGTAAAGGGAATCGGCTTTGAAGACCAGGGGTGGACTGCGATATTATGAAATATATATTTAGCTGTCATCCCTCTTTTGTGGCATACAACTGCTAAAGTCCTTGGACTTTCCAAAGTGCTGTCCTGATTAACACTGATTGCCAGCTTCAGATGGAGCTGGGCATCCCAGAAAGACAAAGGCGTGATTACACGTGATTGGGACTTTCAGCCTAGTCTTGCAACCTCCAGGAAGAAGAAAGGGACTGAAGGTCAAGTTGATCACTGATGGCCAATGGTTTAATCAATCATGCCTATGTAATAAAGCCTCCATAAAAACCCAGAAGGACAGGGGTCAGAGAGCTTCCAGATAACAGCTGAATACATGGAGGTTCCTGGAGGGTGGTGCACGGGCACCAGGGAGAGCATGAAGCTCCACCCTCCTTCCCCATCCGTCATCCTACACATCTCTTTATCTGTACCCTTTGAAATATCCTTCACAATAAGCTGGTAACCGTGTTTCCCTGAGTCGTGTGAGCTGCTCCAACAGAACCAAACACAAAGTGGTGGCTGTAGGAACCCAACTTAAAGTCCGTTGGTCAGAAGTTCCAGAAATCCAAATTAGCAACTTGTATCTGAAGGGTAGAGGGAGAAATCTTGGGGACTGAGTCCTCAACCTGTGGGATCTGAAGTTCTCTCAAGGCAGATAGTGTCAGGATGAATGGGAGGACACCCAGCTGGTGTCTGTTGCAGAACTGATGGATTGCCTGCTGGTAGAAAGAAATCCCCAAAGTCTTCTGTGTTGATTATTGTGGTGTGAGAACATTTTGAGAGTTTTTTCCCAAATTCATGGAATAACTTTTTCCATCTCTTTATTTTCAGTCTATGTATGTCTTTATGAGTAATGTGACTAGGGTCTTGGTTTTTTTAAATCCATTAAGCCACTCTGTCTTTTGATGTGAGAATTCTATTCATTTGTATTCAAGGTTTTTGTTGATAGGTAAAGGCTTACTACTGCCATTTTGTTACTTGTTTTCTGGAGTTTTGTTTGTTTGGTTTTGTTTCCTTGTTCTTCCTTCATTCCGTCTTTCCGTGTGTAAAAGTGATTTTGTCCATTTTAATTTCTTGCTTTTTATTTCTTATATATCTGTTCTAGGTTTTTGTCTTGTGGTTGCTATGTGACTTTCAATATTTTAAGCTGATGATAACTTTATTCTGATTATGAAAATAAGAAAAAACACACAAATCAGCAGAGTGTACTAAAAAAATAATTCTTCACATTAACTCCATTCCCCTTCCTCGCTTTTTGACATGTTGAGATCTCTATATTTCATAAGACTGCCTATCTCTTAAAAAGCAGTCATAGTTATTATCTTTGATAGATCTTTTAGTCTTCCTCTAAAGATAACAGTCACAGTGTAAGAGTATTCTGTATTTGTGTGTGAATTGTTATTACCAATGAGTTGTATACCTTCAGATGATTTCTTGCTGTTTGTTAACACCATTTTCTTTCAGTACAGAGCTACCTCTAGCATTTCTTATAGGACATGTCTGGTATTGATGAAAACCCTCTGTTTTTGTTTATCTGGGAAAGTATTTCTCCTTCATGTTTGAAGGATAATTTTTCTAAATATAATATTCTAGATTGAAAGTTCATATTCTTCAGCATTTTGAATGTGTCATCCCACTCTCTCCTGACCTGTTAAGTTTCCACTGAGAAGTTTTCTGCCAGATGCATTGGAGTTTCTTTATATGTAATTTTTTTTCTCTTGCTGGTTGTAGGATCCTGTCTTTAGCTTTGAATTTTGAGAGTTTGGTTATGTACCTAAAGGTCATCTTATTTAGAATGAATCTTCTTGATAATCTATGACCATCTTATACCTTGATATTCACATCTTTTTTTAGGATAAGAGAGTTCTCCGTTATTATTATTTCTTTGAATAAACATTCTACCCCAATCTTCTTCTCTCCCTCTCAATTCTTTCTCTCTTCTCTCTCTCCCCCCCCCACCTCCCTTCCTCTTTCCCTCCCTCCATGTTCTTTAAGGCTGTTAACTCTTAGATTTGTCCTTCTGAGGCTGTTTTCTGGATCTTGTAAGCATGTTTTATTCTTTTTTCCTTTTTCTCCCTTCACTGTGTATTTTCATATAGCTTGTCTTCAATCTCACTAAATCTTTTTTTTTTTTTTTTTTTTTTTTTGAGTTGGAGTCTCACTCTGTCTGTCGCCCAGACTGGAGTGCAGTGGCCGCTCCCGGCCACCACAGCCTCGACCTGCTGGGCTCCGGCGATCCTTCCGCCTCAGCCTTCCGAGTAGCCGGAATTACAGGCATGCGCTACCACGCCCGGCTGATTTTTTGCTTTATTGTAGAGATGAGGTCTCGCTGCCCAGGCGGGTCTCGAACCCGCGGGCTCAGGCAATCCGCTCACCTCAGCCTCCCAAGGCGCGGGATTACAGGCTGAGCCACCGAGCCCGGCTTCACTAAATCTTTCTTCTGCTTGAACAATTCTACTGTTGAAAGACTCTGAAGCATTTTTTTCAGTCTGTCCATTGAATTTTTCAGTTTCTGAATGTGTTTGCTTTTTTAAAAAGTATTTCAGCCTCTTTGTTAAATTTCTCTGATAGAATACTGAAACCTGCTCTGTGTTATCTTCAAGTTCATTGAGGTTTGTAAAAACAGCTCTTTTGAATTCCCTGACTGAAGGGTCACATATCTTCATCACTGTAGGATTAATCACTGGTGCCTTAATTAGTTCATTTTCTGAGAGAATGTTTCCCTGAAAAGTTTCTTTTTTGTGAGATGGCATCTCTCTCTGTGTCACCTAGGCTGTAAATGGCACAATCAAAGCTCACTGCAGCCGTGAATCCTAGGTTCAAGTGATCCATCCACCTCAGCCCATCCTAGATGTTCTTCACGCTTGTGGATGATAGTCAATGTCTGGGCAGTGAAGCGTTAGGTATTTATTCTAATTGCTACAGCCTGGACTTGATTTTATGCATTCTTCTTGAGGAGGCTTTCCACATATTCAATAAAGGATTGAGTATGATGACCTAAGCCAGTGGTCACTGCAAAGCCCAGAAACACTTTTGCTGACTTTGCTGACTTTTATTGGCATGACTTTGGTGAGCTGACTTTTTAGTTCTCATGAAGGTATTTTCTTGCATTAATGATTGTTCAATATGCTATTCCTGTGTGGGGACAATCTCTGGAGGGTTCTATTTAGCTATCTTGCTCAGTCCTCTCCTGCTGTGATCTTATGACCACTTTTACCTACCAGCTGCTGAAATGAACTCCCATGACTCTTGGGCTAGTTCTAGCTACTGCTGTCACTCAACAATCCAAGTTTGCCAGCTCCCAAGAACTTTTGCCAATGCCAATGCAATTTTTTTCCCAAAACAATACATAACATTTCTATTTCTAATAAAACATTTCTATTTCTAATAATACACTCAGTCTGTGTGTATGCATCAAATTGCAATTCTCTTTTCCCCGATAAAATTTTTTGTTAGAAATTTGTCTGTATATTTGCCTCTGACTTTGACATACTTGATGTCAGAAGTGGGATCCAAAGCAGATTCACCTTGGCGAGATCAACTGCTCCAGAACTAGACATGTGGTATCCACACTCAGATCCCTTGAGCTCCCCACTTCCACAGGTATCCTCTCCCTAACCTACCATGAGCCTCCCTGAGATCAAAGTTCCACTTGACTTCAGGTAGAGTTCTTGTTTTTTGGGGGGATTTGTTTACAAGGGGGGTTTTCCCTCCAAATTATGAAATCTCCTATTCATGAGAGATTTTGTTTCTACTTGTTATTAGGTTTTCTGTTTATAAAGGAATTCTTCACTCCTGTTAAAGAAGGATTGTCATCCTTTCTGGCAAATACATATTTTATATTTTGGTTTGTTTGAGTCATTTCAAAATAAGATAAAATATTGAAGCATTAAATGTTAACCATAGATTCATGTTTATTTAGTATTAACTTCTTAAGTACTGTAGAAAGATAAAAATAAATGAGTCTATTAATAAAATGTCCAGTTTCACATTAAAATTCTTCTATAAAATATGTTCTTGGAGATTATAAAACACATATTCATAAGATGTTAACTATAACAGTTCAAAAGTATTTTTTTCCTGAGTTTTTAACAAATATTATGTTCTAATTAATACATTAAATTATGTATACAAAATGTAAAAAAGTTTGCATGAAAAACAATTGCAAATGATGTCAATAATAATGGGAGAAAAGGGGAATATTTGTCCTAATGTAAAGTGACTGGCTGTTCCAATATATAAAAAAGAGACAGAAAGGAAACTATCTGACAAAGACTGAGAGTTTGAGAAAATAATGGAAAGTCTAAGAATATCAGGTGGGGTTTATAAAGGATAGTCTTGTAAAGGGACATTTGTGTATGATCCAGTTGGCTGGGATTTTTTAAAACTATACATACATTTTCTAAAAATTGAACATTTGTATCAGGCATACAATGACACTGAGCCAGAGACTGATCATCTATGTTTGAAGCAGCAAGGTATTCTTAAAATATTAATCTGTTCTTAGTTTAAAAAAAAAAAAAGTCAGTTTCCATTATAATTCTAAAATCTGTTTCTTCACATTTTCAATCATTTTCTGAACTCTGGTTTTATTCTATTGCACATTTCCTACCTAATTTCAAGTTGGAAGAGTTATCTTCTCTATTTAAAATGATAATTTTATTTCTCAAGGAAAGATTTTCTTCTTAAAGCATTTTAGATTCACATTTCAAGGGTTCAACATTTTTAGCATCTCACCACAAGTGATTTACAGCTCACACATAATCTTCTTCAACTTTTCTTACTTCTGTCCTTGAAAGGTACATCTTTTTGCTTACTAAAGTGGTGATTCCCTCCCTCAACTTTCTATCAGTTCTTGTAGCTTTTTTTTTTTTCAGGTTGGACTCTGCAATTGTGGCCTGACACAAAGTGTATAACTTGATCCTATACTCTTCACTTTTCTTGGTGTTCCTAACTTTTTCTATATAGCCAGACATTTTCACATGCTTTTATCTTCTAGGAGCTGTGTATTCCCCTGCACAAGGTACTAGATTTTTTGTTTGCATTATTCTTCTAATATATGGTATACACTCATAACCTTAGACACATCCTTTCACTGAATAGTTAAATTCAATTATTTTTCAAGAGTTTTAACTGTCTGATCATCTAAACAGGCTTCCCATAAAGGGAAACTGTCATACTACAGGAGGTTTTTGTTTTGTTTTGTTTGTTTTGAATTGGAGTCTCACTCTGTCGCCCAGGCTGGAGTGCAGTGGCACACTCACAGCCACTCCAGCGTAAACCTGCTGGGCTCCAGTGAGCCTTCCACCCCAGCCTTTCAAGTAGCCAGAACTACAGATGCGCACTACCACACCTGGCTAATTTCAGATTTATTGTAGAGATGAGGTCTCGCCAAGTCTTCTGGGATGGTCTCGAACCCATGGGCTCAGGCAGTCCATCTGCCTCAGCCTCCCAAAGTGCTGGGTTTACAGGCTGAGTACCAAGCCCAGCTGGCTTTTCTTTACCTTATAAATAGTGAGCCTAAGAAACAGAGATGTTGTGCTTGAAGATAATTTCTTGCCAAACATGGTGGCATGCTGTTTTTCACAGCAACTGCTCCATTTTATAGTCGACCAAGAATAGAGTTCAAGTTTCTCTACATCCTCACCAACACTTACAGTTGTCTGGGGCTTTTTCTTTTGATGATAATCATCCTAATGAGAGTGCAGTGCTATCACACTGAGGTTTTGGTCGGCGCTTCTTAAGGCCCACAGTGCCCATGGGCCTAGAGGCAGGATGGACAGAGCTCTAGCACATGGCACACTAATTATGGGAAGGGGACTGGAATAACGTGGCCTCTGCTGCTTTCAGTAACCACAACAGAGGCTGCATTAACAATCAGACAGTGAACTGCTAGTGGACATGAGACTTGGAATATGCCACTGAAGAAAAGGGGAGAACCCAGAAGGGCTCTCTACTCAAGAGGTTTCAGAGGGGAGTAGAATTGTTTCCTGAAGACCAGTCAACAAGGGAAGTCCTGCCATCCTTGACCAAGAACTACTTGCTGACCAGACCATGGGTGGCCAGGATCCTGAGGAGTCTGTGACGAAACTTCTGACCAGTGAAGGCATAGATGAGGGGGTTGAGGCAGCAGTGGAGGAAGCCCAGAATCTCAGTGGTATCCAGGGCCCAGGAGATGTCCTTGACTCGCACACAGGTGTCCTGGATCACCCGGATCCTCATGAGGGTGTCCGTGAGCAGGACCAGGTTGTAGGGCAGCCAGCAGAGCAGGAAGATGAGGACGACAGCAAAGATGACCCACATAGCCCGGTGCTTCTGCCCCACGTGAGCCTTGAACAGCGTGTGCAGGGTGAATCCATAGCAGAACAGCATGACTGACAGAGGCAAAATGAAGCCAAAAGTGTGTGGCAGGATCCTCAACACCATCCGCCATTTTGCTGTATTGTTGCCCATGTCCTCATAGCAGACCGGGCCAGACATGGGTGGGTAGATGGCCTTTCGGAAAAGTAAGATGGGTAGGGACAGCAGCAGGGACAGGGCCCACATGCCCAGACATACAAACTTGACCAAGTGGCGCTTCTGGGTCAGTGTGCGCATGGCGTGGACGATGGCCAGGTAGCGGTCCACACTGATGCAGGCCAGGAGTAGAATACCACAGTAGAAGTTGATTGCCTTCAGGAATGAGACCACCTTGCATGAGGCTGTGCCCAAAGTCCAGTTTACCCTGAAGGCGGCCCAGATGGGCAAGGTGAGGGCAAAGAGCAGGTCGGCCAAAGCCAGGTTCAGCAGGTAGACGTCAATGGCAGAGCGGCTGACCCTGCTGTGTAGGATGACCAGCATCACCAGGGAGTTTCCCAGCAGGCTCAGCAGGAACACTACAGCACAGGTGAAAACCATAACATATCTGTTGATTTCCAGGGATTCTAACACACATGGGGCAGAATCAGGTATAATTAAGGGCAGGTCACTGCTATAATTGTAACTACTTGAATATTGATTGAAGAGATCTTCCAAGCTGTCATTATCCAAGTTAAAATCTCCCATTTTTGATGTAAACTTAAGTCTTTGCCTATAGAAGAAAGATGAGTGTTAGTGGACAGTAAATTCTCCCCAGATCTTGCCCATCCACCCAGGTAACAGGGGTAGGATTCTTTGCCTTGACTTGCATAGTACATAGAAGTAATTTTCCCTTCTATTTTTAAGTGGCAGATTATCAGAAAGGTTTTGTGATATATGTGATAAATGGTACATTTTAAGAAAAGACTGTAGTTCCCTTCAATATCAGAGAGAACTTCTTAGCATTTTCCATGACATTGCCATCACCTGATATTTTATAGAAAGTTCCCTTTGGATAACCTCAACATGACAACAGGTGCCACTTGGATCACTAATGGGGAGCATCTTTGGCTGTACATGTAGGATTTAATGGCCAGCGATGTGACATATCACTCAGTTCTTAATAAGCAAGCATCCTTGCCTACCTAATAAGTTTACCAGTAGAAAGAAATCAGTTTGACTCTAGAGCTGAGAGGTGAATCCCTTTCTCCAACTCTCTGAAAATTATTTTAAAAGAAATCTTTTGGAAAACAGTTTGAGCAATAGCACCATGGAGTTTCAGAAGGCTCAAGCTAGAAGAAACTTCAGTCGATTAGCAAGGCCCAGCAGTTCTCGTTTGGAAAGAGGTTGACCTGGTCTGAGAGTATGAGTGTAGTTTGAAAAAGTACAATATAATTCAAGACAAAATGGCAGTAATAAATTTTTTAAAATATATTAAAATGATAAGAATGCAGGCGACAGTTTCTCCTAGTGGGTAGAAATGTAACAGATTATTTGGGAAGCCATATTCTGCCACATGAGAGAAGCAGAGACAGTCAGTCTGCTCCCCCAATAAAGGGGAATAAAGTAGAGAAGACAGCACACCACCCTTGTTTGGTGGTACTCCAGCCCTGCTGGGGCCCGTCCAGTCTGGCAAGTGTGCACCTTCATCCACCCATGACTCCCTTTTTCTCCCCAGATTTAATCTACCTCCCTGGACTCTGCCCTCGCTGCAGGGATGGCAGAGATTCCTCTCTGGGAAAGCCTAAGTATAAAGGGCAGGCTACACCACTGGAAATGTTACCCCAGTTTCTCAAAGAAACGGAAATATGTAAATCGGTCGCCATGCTTGCTTCCTTTCTAACCACAAAATACATCATCATCCAGTCATTTCTCTAGAGCAAGATATGATCATCTATGACCATACCCAAGTCTATAACCCACCCTAGAATGGAACCCAGTGTCAAAGAAGAAACAGGAAGTGAACAGTTCACACTCACCAGGCTGGGCTCACTGATAAAGAGACGCACAAGAACAGTGTGGGTGAGGTTGTGGGAGAAGTCGGAAACTCATAGGCTGCTGGCGGGAATGTGAGATGAGCAGCTGCTTTGGAAAAGTTTGGCAGTTGTTCAAACATTTAATCAGAGAGACACCATATGAGCTAATCTTAAAACATGCAGAAGAAAATTGAAACCCATACTGAAGCCTCACGGAAAATTTACACTAATCTTCACAGCATCAATCACAGGTCTGTCTAGCCCTCGCGAGGTTAACCAGCAAGCAAAACCCAGAGTGGGCCTAGAGGAGAAGACAGAACCTCAGAACCTTTGCAAGAGGCAGCCTCTGGGCAGCTGAGAGTTGGCCGTGAGGGAGGGCACGAGCATAGCATCAGGCTTTGTACTCCTCACACACTGGCTGGGAGAGGGGCCCTATGAGTCCTGTCTGTGCCCTCATCCCAGACCAGAAACCAGAGCTTCCCAATGCCCCTTTCTGGTGTCGGAGAGTTCCTCAGTTCCAAGAATCCCAGGCCATCAGCATCCCAAGAGACCATGCCGGTCATCCCCTCGAAACACATCCCAGCCCAGAAATCCTTCCAAGCCCTTGTCCAGACTCTGTTTGAACTCCCCCGTCAGGATGAGAAGCTCACTGCCTTCCACGGCAACCCACCCTCCCGCTGAGCCAGCAAGGTCCTTAGGCGGCTTTTTCCTAAGCTGAGTCAAGCGTTCACCTATGGTCTCTGCTTCCTTCAAATAAACTGAAGTGCATTCTGCCCTCCTGCTTCCTGCTTCTACGTCAGTAGAAACAGGACCCTGAGGTTCCCAAACTCCAAGTCTTCAGCCACAGCACATCCGATAACAGAGGAATGTCACAAGACACTATGATCGTCCCTGAACCCATATGCATCCCAGCCTGGGTCCCACTCCACCAGGCCACCAGCGTCTCCGTGTCTATACTTCCTGACATGGTCACCCTAGTGGAAGCACTGCCCTACAGCTTTGAGAGAGGTCAAATGTGAAGAAACCTGGGATGAGGGATGGGAAAGGACAGCCAGAGGGGCTCAAGGCCAGGAGCTCGGAGCTGAGAGTCCCGGGAGGCCTCCACTCCCACCCAAGATCTCAGCTCCAGACCCCACTGCTGACTCCCAGCTCTGGCAGTCCTGCTGGACTGGCCAAGACCCTTCCAACCTGGCCCAGGCCACTCTTCCCTGGCTCCTTGCCCTCCATGGGCAGCAGAGTCTAGGCCAGCCCCATGCTGGATCCCCAACACTGACCCCATTGAGGGCTCTCCCCATCCAATTCTATTTCAGTCCAGTTTCTCCCACTCTCCCTCCCTTACCCTGGGCCAGCCATGTCAGGCAGAAGGTGCCTGGGTTATAGCAAGCCCTGAGATCCTGGGGACAGCTGAGCTGGGGGAAGATGGGAGTAGCTTCCTGCTGACAGGGGCGGGGGCGACCTAAGAGCAAGTCTGAGCCACAGTGGTCCCCATCCCACTCCAGCAACTTCAGGAGGAGAACAGAGAACGTTCCCCTACATCCTCACCACCTGCCTCAGGTCTGCTTCACTGAAGGGGCACTTGGGTCTTTCGGAAGAACATCTCTGTCCCCATTGACTCCAGAACCCTCATTTCCTGTCCCCTCTCCTATTCTCACCCTACAGCCACCTGCCTTCCTGTCCTCCCAGCCAACTCCTTCCCATCCCTCATCCATTTTAACCACCCCTCGAACTCACCACCTGCAAAAGGCCTAGCCTGGAAGCACAGTTGGCTTCTCAGGGTTGCCCCTCAGTCACCCCTTCTCAGTTTCCTCCTCTAGGCCAGTATCCAGCCGAAAATACCTGGGCAGGCTGTCCTGGCCCAGGAACTGAATCAGGGGTAGAGAACAGACACAGAGGACAGCCCTGCATGGATTCGCCAGCCTGGAAAGGGGTGGCAGGCAGGGCATCAGAGTCAGAGGAGGAGAGGAGGGTGGGGTGGAAGGAGGGTGGTGGAGGTAGCGCCCATGTCTGATAATTAACCACCTGAAGCCAGACTCTGTGGCTCAGCCTGTAATCCCGCGCCTTTGGGAGGCTGAGATGAGTGGGTTGCCTGAGCCCGCAGATTCGAGACCCGTCTGGGCAACTTGGCGAGACCTCATCTCTACAATAAATCAAAAACTTAGCGGGGCATGGTAGCACGTGCCTGTAGTTCCAGCTACTTGGAAGGCTGAGGCAGAAGGATCGCTGGAGCCCAGAAGGTCGAGGCTGCAGTGGCCGGGAGAGGCCACTCCGCTCCAGTCTGGATGACAGAGTGAGACTCCAACTCAAAAAAAAAGTAACCACCTGAATTAGCCAATACTTCCCAGAGGGATAGGAAGGAGTAAGAGCTGGTGGCTGGAGAGGGGGACAGGGCTCTCATGCCAGGCTGTGCCCACAGACAAAGAGAGCAGGGCCTGGGTTGAGGAGCAGAGTGGGGGAAATTGCTTTGAGCCCTACCCTCGCCAGGCCCACCTCCCTGAAGCCTAGGTTGGCCCCCTGGGAGCAGACATAGCCCCACGGAGGAAAAGGGTCCCTGGCAGCACTCCAGAAATAAAGTGGAAAAAACACTGTGTTCACCTCATGGCCCAGGCATGAGCAGGCAGGTAGCAGAGAAGACGCCCATCCTTCCCTGCCCTTGGTTTCCGTTTCCCACCCACTCCCCAAGCTGATCAGTCCCAAGCAGCCACTGATACCAGCAATATCTC
The DNA here is from genome assembly GCA_027257055.1 of Cephalopachus bancanus. Taxonomy (NCBI): domain Eukaryota; kingdom Metazoa; phylum Chordata; class Mammalia; order Primates; family Tarsiidae; genus Cephalopachus; species Cephalopachus bancanus. The sequence continues at coordinate 1,565,522 of JAPVLO010000080.1, forward strand.
AACAAGCAAAACTTCTTCTAACAGGGTCTGTCGCTGAACTCAGTAACAGCCACACCCCAGACATCCCTGTCAGAAACATCTGCAGACAGGGGATTGGCAGATTGGCCTCTTCGGGCCTGGCCGAGCCCAGAGACATAGAACCAGACAGGTGGACCTCACCTTCCCCTCATGTACGCCCTGATCTCTCTTGACAGCATTAACACCAACAGCCCATCAGTCCTGACCCTCCACCCCCCTACACACACGCACACACACACACACACACACACACACACACACACACACACACACACACACACTCACTCACTCACCTTTCCTGCAGGGGAACCACTGAATGGGGTGGTTCCTGGACAGGAGCAGTCGCCAGATGGGGACAGCTACTGTAGCTGGCAAGAAGCTGGTTGCCCAGAGGAAGGTGGTAAGTGAGCCTGTGTCAGGCAGGGAGCAGGGTGCCAGGAGAAGGGCTGGTCCCAGGGCCACTGCTGCAGTGACTGAGCAGAGGGTCCTATTGGCCTGGCTCCCTCCCCAGCCGGCCCATGGCAAGGCCAGCAATACACCACATCCTTCCCAGAGTCAGCAGCACTTGGTCCCCATACACCAGCCACACCCCCTTTAACCACTGGGCCTCTGCTGGCAGCACTTTGCCTAGCTCTGGCCAGCCTGGGGGAGGGCACAGACACCTGGGCAGGAGTTGCCAGGAAGTGTGAATTCCCCTCCTTCTACCACTGGCTCAGCAGCCTCCCTGGGGACCTGAGGGTGGTACCAGAGGGCTTGGGGCAAGGAATGGGGAAAGGGCCAAACAAAGCTCAGAGCCCCAAGTGGACCAGGATCCCATGAAAGAGACACAGCTGTGGAAAAATGGCCACAGGGCTGCCCGATGGGGAAGGATGTCCGCTGAGATGGTGGTAATGATAACAATAATACTATAGCAAGTCTCCACTTTTCTAGAGCACTCTGTCTTATGCTGCGTTCACCTCATTTTGTGATGACAGAGGAGATTCAATGATAGTAGCGGTGGTACAGTTCCCACATACCCTTCCACCAGCTTTCCCTAAAGTGAACATCTTATGTCATCTGCTACAATTTGTCAAAACAAATGAACCAGTTTTCCTTCTAATGTCCGTTTTCTGTTCTAGAATCCAATGCACGTTGCATTGAGTTGTCATGACTTCAAACGTCTTTCTAAAGGTGACAGATTTTCAGTTTCCTTGTTCTGTGGGTCTTTTCTTTCACAAATATCACACATCTTGATAACTGTTGATTCAATAGTAACTTCTAGACTCTACGGGCTGAGTACACGGGCACACGGGTGTGTTCAGTCAAGTCTGTTCACTTGTCTGCATTACGAAATGCATACTTCACCATATGCCCTGGGAGGAAGGCCTGAAGCCACTACATCTTGGTGAGAAGAGGGAGTCATTCTCATCCCTTCCTGCTCTTTCTCATCCACCTCCAAGCCATCTCCACATCCCATCCCTCCTCCGAGTCAGTCCTGTCCTCACTGAGCAAGTGAACAGACCAAAAGAACATGTCACTCCCCCCTCAGGGCTTCACTGTGCTCATTTGTGAAATGCAGGGGTGGATGTATCAGAGCCACAGGTGGGTTTGAAAGGGTAAACGACATTGTGTGTGAGTGTGTGGGTGGGTAGATGTGTGTGCACGTGTGCCTGCAATTTTCCCAAGCAGGAGCATTCACAGGATCCATCCAATTCTCAAAAAGATCTGTGTCCTCAAAAGGCTCAACCACTCACAGAGATAATTTCCAGCTTTTGGTCTAGAATTCCACATGACTAGAGAGAGAGGAAGAGGAGTTCACTCAACCCCAGGAGAGGGGGTCAGAGGGACACTAGAACTTCCAAAAGCAGTGCAGGCCCCACAACCTGCATGCAGGACCTGCTCCCCAGAGAAGTTCTAACCTCAGTGAGACTCTGGGCTGACAGAAGCAGAGACCGGGGGAGCTACCCCAGGGCTGGCTTGGGAGGGGAGGCGGCAGCCTGGGGTCTCCTTCCTTCTGCTCCTGCCACCATCAACAAGCACACACTTATCTTAGGACACCACAGAGAGAACAGAGGTGAGGCTGGCACCTGGAGATGCCCGCCAGGCCCTTAGTGCCCAGGTTAGAGAAGATCCGATAGTAAGGCTCAGGAGGGAGGCCAACCCCACCCTCTTTTTCCTGAGGCTGACATGTGGGACCAAAGAAAGGTTTCGAGTGCAGGACAGTCATGAGACCAGGAGAGGCCACCTGGGATGGGCAGGCCCCGCAGCTGGAGGATCTAAACCAAGGCTGGACTCAGAGGCTTGGGAGCCAAGGCAGGCACCCTGCTCAAAACCCAGAGGAGGAGCAGACTCAAATTCAGGCCAAGAGAAGAGAGAGGTGTAGGCCATAGGGCATGTGGGGACAAGGCAGCCCCACAGAGAAAGGAGAACACGAGGACTTAGGAAGACGGCTTAGGAGGACGAGTGGGCAGCATGGCATGGGAAGAGGGGGAAAGGGCCTGGGCAGCAGAGGGCTCCCCTGAGGGGAGGGGAGAACAGCCAGGCTGGGAGTGGACACAGGAAACAGGAGCCCACTGGTGGCTTAAGGACAGAAGCTGGGCCTGTGGAAGGGCCTGGGGCAGGAATGGGGCTGTGTCTGCAGCAGGACTGTCGGTAAGAGTGACCTGGCTGGCAGCCCAGATGCTGGGCAACTGCTGAGCCCTGGTTTCTGAGGGTTGAGGCTCAGGAGATAGGTATCCACTCCAAGAACATGGATGTCACACTTCCTCTAGGGAGGGCCCAGGGGATGGTCACAGGCTGTTGTCTCCTTGGCCGCTGAGGTCCCCTGACAGCAGTCCTGTGAATGGGGGCCGGGGAAGTGGGGGGGGGACAGCCACCCACAACAGCATCACTTCCTGGAGCAGAGCCCACTCGCAGTCTGGCTAAAGTTTGATCCCTGCAGGAGGAGCAGGGAATGAGCTCCAGGCTCTCTCAAGAGTCTGCTCAGAAACCAACTCATCTGAATGCAGACGGACACTCGTCCCCATCCGTGTCCCTGCTGCTGTCACACACTACACTGGCACACACCTCCTCCCCCTCCTTCTCCCCTTGATCATCCACCTCCAGGGCTCTGGTTCCTTCCTCCATTTCAGGCCCAACAGCCTGTCTCTGTCGCTGCCCATCCTCCCATGGCCCACCAGGCACCCCACCCCCAGGTCAAAACTGGTTAGTGGGGTGAGGAGGCAAGGCACAGTAGGGAGCCCAGGAGGTCCACCAAGAGACCTGAGCTCACAGACCAGAATGAGACCAGAGAGCAACATGGTCTAGATGATCCCAACCCCCCACCTGGAGCTCTACCAGCCTTGGGATAGGAGCTCTCAGCAAAAGTCTAGGTGTCCCTGCCAGGGTGCTCTGCACCCACCCCAAAATACAGGAACCAGCTTCAGACTCCCAGATGGAAGGATATGACATAGGGACAGATCAGGAATGGACACTGTGATCTCACCTCCCTTGACCCCTTCGAGGACAGAGGTGAATTCATGAGACTCAGAGGCAGGAGGCGTCCTGATGACCCCTGGGGCCCATAGTCTGGAAGTTCTGCCATGTTACACCCATTCCCTGGACCCTCTGACCCTTTGCAAGAACCCCAAAGCAGTCATCTGGGTGCTCAATCCATACCCCCAGGCCTCACCCCAACTCCCCCTGGCCCTAAGTGAGGCTCAGGCCTCCATCTGAATAACACTGAGGACACCAGCCATGTCAGGGCTCAGGTAACACCCACACCCCAACAGGCTTGGCCCTCCCCATGATGGGACCTGGGGTGACAGCTAGTGCTAGAGCTTGTGAAGGTGGAGTGTTCCGTTTACAGTGCCCAGTCCTGCGCCTGGCACTGTGCACCAAGGCCACAAGTATGCCCCCGTCTATGCCCTGGGGACATCCAGATGAGTGGGCAGAGGACTCACTTGGGCACACACTGCACATACATACACACACACACACACACACACACACACACACTGGCTTCACTGGCTGTCCCTGAGCAGGGGGCTGGGATGGGACCACAGGGTCTCTTTGTGTCACCCCATCTCTGGGCCGCAGGTGGAGGAAGTAAGACACCTCCAGAACCCAAAACAATACAACACACAAGTGTCAGGAGGCTGCCACCTTCCAGCCCCAACAGGAAGGGGGGTGGGATCATGCAAGAAACCAAGAGAGGAGATATCCTGTCCCTGGTGACTCCAGCACTTCCTCCTCCTCCTCTCCCTGGGGGAAACCCAGCGCCCACACCTACCCCTGGCCTGGTGGTTCCCCAACACACACACCACACCCAGACATCCTGCTCCCAGCTCAGGCCCAGCCCCACCTAGGTCAGGTTCCTACACACAGAATGAGGGGTGGAGGGGCCAGCTGTCCCCACTGTCCTGGGGTAGTCCTTGGTCTGGTGAGGCCCTCCTGGCTCAGAAGGCCCCCTTCCTTCTGACTCCAGAGCCCTGGTCAAGGGACACGACCACAGCTACCCCACAGACCAGCTCAGAAGAAATTAATCCTTTCCCTGCCTTACCACAGCATTCCAGTCCTGCCCCCTCTAGGGCAGCTCCTAACCCTCACCTGAACTATTTGTCCTCCTAGAGGTCAGGTCCCATTCCACCCTCCTCCCAAGGGCACAAAAGATCCAGGTGAGCCCTCCACCTACTGGCTACCCCTTTACCTGGGCAGTCTGCCTTGTTGCACCTCCCAAGGGCTGACCAGCACTGTCCTGGCTCCTCGCCTGTCTCAGGTGCTCTGGGCTCTGCCAGCCACCAGCTCCAGACTGAGGCGCACCCCTCCGCACCTGTTCCAGAGTCCCCAAGGCACTAACTGAAGCAGTAGCCTCCTCTTCACATGGGCAGAATCCCCAGGCTCCAGCACTAGGCCCAAAGGGCCAGGGACCTCATGAAGGAAACGAGGACTTCCCCAGCCCTCCCTGGCCTGGATTGGTGCCTTCTAGGCCCGTAGGCCAGGAGTGGGGAATGCGGGGCCTGGTGAGCGGCTGGCTTATGATGGGATAACTGGGAGGAAAAGGCGGGAGACTTGGGAAGAAGGACTGGGTGCAGACAGGCTGAGTTGGAAGGGCAGGAAAGAGATCTGGGCACGGCAGGAGAGGCATGGAACAGAGAAGGGAAGATGATGAGGAAGAGACAGGAATGAGAAACAGAGACATGACATGGAACATTGAGACCCCAGGTGGACAGGGCAGAGGGCAGATGGGATTGGGCAATTCTTGTGCCTGTATTGACATGTGGTTCCTGGGGTTTGTGGAAACAGCCATCCTCCCAGATCCCTGCTCCTCGGTCCTCTGCCCCAGTACTCCCTCCTGGGCCAGCCCAGCCTAGAGAAATGAGGACCCAGAGTGGAAAGACCCCAGCCTCAAGGAGACAGGGCACTGCCAGGGTGGGAGGGCCCGAGCCCCCCGGATAACCCTCCTGGCCCAGGGCTGGACACAGCCTCTCGCTGGGGATGTCACCATCATCCTTCTGGGAATGGGAACCAGGACCGGGAGGAGGGCCAGCACCCATGGGGACTGAGGGGGAGAGAAGGAAGGAGACACTTGATGGGACCCTTGTCCTGGCCAGCCCCAACTGTCCCACACTCCGACCAAGTGACAACCTCCAGAGTGTGTCGGGTGGGCCAGCTCCACAGCCTCCTTCTGCCACCTGGTGGCAACAGGGAAGAAAAGCAAGAGCAATAGATGAACAGAGAATCTGTGACCACCAAGAGTGCATTTGCATTTAGCCCATCTACCCTCTGCCCCCCAGCCAGGTCTACCCGAGGGAATCCTCTTCCATCTCACCATTCTGCCCCAGGGCCCTGGTTCCTTCTCCTGCCACTTCCCCCCTTGGTGTCTTTTCCTCCTCCCTCTCAGAACCAGCTTCCCCCTCCAGGATGCTGAGCTGAGCCTGAGTCACTTCCCTGGCGGCAAACCCTGGGAGAGGCTGTGCAGGACCCACAGCCACTAGGGACGGACTCAGGCTGCAGAGCCCATTCTCTGCCCCAGCCAGCTGCCCCCAACGTGAGTAGTAGGGGGAGCCCTGGGTCTGAAGAGGGGGTAGGGGCTGGGAAAGGGGATTGACACCAGAAACCAGGAGGAGGGAGGGGAGGGGACACTTCCAGCTATTGGTGAATTTCCTGGAGGATCAGGGCTGGAAGGGGCTGCAGAGACCATCAGTCCAACCCCTTTGGTCTACAGATGGGGACTCAGAGGCTCAAGGAGGGTGAGTGACTTGCCCCAGGTCAGTGAGTAGCCAGGACAGGGTGGACACCCAGGCCTCTGGACTCCCTTCCCTCTCCTCCCAGCACCCCATCCTCCACCCAGCCCCCCCACTTACCTTCACATCCTTCTCCCTTCCCCTCCACGCTGTTGCACTGCTGCATCACGGACACCCCCAACCCAAACCCCAGCTACCACAGCCTGGGAGGCAGGACACCTGGGTGTTCCACCCATGCCCAGTCTTGACTCCAGGAAATGAGAATTGGCCCATCAGCCCTCGGTACCCCAGTGTCTCTCTCTGGGTCCCAGGACCTGATGGGAGAAGAACAGGCCCAGATTCCGCTGGTAGAGAGTGGCAGGATTAGAACCAGGCGCTCTGCTCCCTACACACACCCGACATAGGCCTCAGTCCCAGCTCCCATCTCTCACATTACTTCTGCAACCCTGTCCTCAAAGAACACATATTTTCCACTCAGCTGGGGACCAGGAAAGGGTGAATGGGTGTCTCGAGGAGGATGACTACTTGGGTGAGGCTGAGAGCTCTCCGTGGGGAAGGGAGGTGACATCCCTAGCCTAGTATCCACAAGGCATAAGCCCTCACAGGGTGGCTCACATCAAGTCAGCAACCAGAACAAGAGCCCTGTTGGCACACAGGCCTGAGTTCAAATTCTGGAAGACTTTGACTTTGGGTAAACCCTTACCTTCTCTATGCTCCAGTTTCTCCTGGTCTAAAATGGAGTTAATAACCTCCCAGGGTTATTGTGAGGATTGAATGAGAGATGATATCAAGCAGTTAGCACAGTGCCTGGCACCCAGGGCCTGCTCAGTCAGTGGAGGCCACACCATCATCTTCACATGCTGGCCTACAAGATAGAGCTGGGATTTTCATCCCACTGGGTAACTCACTGTGGGACCCTAGAGAAGTCACGTTCCCTCTTTAGGCCTTGATTCCTCCTTTGTATAATGAGAGAGTTGGACCTCTGAGCCCAGAGGGTCCTTCCTGGGCTGACCTTCCAATTCACAAGAAATCACATCGTTTCCAAGCACCCATGGCAGAAGAGGGGGCCATGCTCAAGATCACTGAGGACCTGAAAGGTGAGTGTGTCTGGAGAGACTTTCTTGGACTGAGTCTTGGAGTCTTTCCCCCAGAGGCCTCACTGCCTGACGTTTGACATCCACTATCCCCACAGCTGCTGTCTCTGCCATCCTCCAGGGCTATGGGGACAGGCAGGGGCCAGTGACAGATGCCAGTGCCGAGCTGCACAGACTCTGTGGCTGCCTGGAGCTGCTGCTACAGGTGGGACCCTCCTATCCTCTCCCCCAGCCTCTCCCCAGGTCCAAACCCAGAAGAGCCCTTGTCCCCTCTGTTACTACACACTGTCTCATCCCCCTCTCCTTCCTGACGTGTAATCCCACTCATGGAGGCTGTCACTGCAGCCTGGGAAGTAGGGTGAGACACAGCTGGGGTGGGCGGGATCAGGACTGAGGGAGCCACCTTGCTCTGAAGACCAAAGCTTCAGAGGCACAGATGTCCTAGGACTGACCCTTCTCGAAGCAAGTTAGAGCTTCAGTTATGACCGTCACTAGCTGTCTTATAACCCGGCAGTTTTATAACCTCATCCTCTGGGATGTTTGATGACTTTCTGCACACACACACACACACCACACACACACAGTCCTTCCTCCTTCTTTGCCTTTGTCCCATGCTGGTCTGCTGCTCACCTGCTGCTCAGGGTCTTTGCACGTGCCCTTCCCTCTGCCTGGAAGGCTCTTCCCCCAGAAATGTACATGGCATACGTTCTCATTTTCCTCAAGTTGGAAGACTTTGTCTGGCCACAATAATCTAAATTTTCAACACATATACCCATGCCACATTTTCTCTTCTCTTTGCTTCATTTTTCCTCCCTTGCAGTGATCACTATCTGACACAGTCTATGTTTTCCTTCTCTACTCTGTTCCATGTCTAATTCCCCTACCACGTTGTAAACTCCATGAGGTCTGTTTATTCATTGCTGTGTCCTCAGGGTTAGAACAGGTCCTGGAAAACAGTAAGGGTTCAGTAAGCGCTTCTGATGAATGAAGGGGAACACTGAGAATCAGAAAAGTCCAGCAACTGGCTCTGTGGGGCTCTGTGTGGCTCCTGAGCACATAGCCAGTAAGGACCCAGGCAGGATCTGATGCCAAGTCTGTCTGCTGGAGTCCCTTCCTCTACCACGTGCCCCTCAGCAGGCTGGAATGCAGGATAGGTTCTAGGAGGAAGACTTTCAACAGTTTTCTTTCCCTCATTTCGGTCCTAGTTTGACCAGAAAGAGCAGAAGAGCTTCCTGGGGCCTCGGAAGGATTACTGGAACTTTCTCTGCACTGCCCTGCGGAGGCAGCGGGGGGACATGCAGCCGGCCTGCTTCGTCCATTCCCTGGACAAGGTATCCAGGGCCAGGTGGGGGGAAGGCTGGCCTTTGGTCATGATGGGGCCTGGCCACCAAGCCCTTAATAAGAATGGCTGGTGAGGGGAGACACTCACCTCTCTCAGGCCCCTTCTCCCCATCCTGGCTCCCTTGACCATAGACCCCCTCATCTGGTCCTCACCTCTCTTGAGCCCCAATACACCCTTTCTCCTCAGTTCCCGTCTTCCCTCTGTCCTAATGCCACCCCCCATCCTGTCTGTTGTGCACTCTGCAGTTGAAGACCCCTCTGGGGAAAGGTCGAGCCTTCATCCGCTTCTGCCTAGCCCACGGACAGCTGGCCGAGTCTCTGCAACTCTGCCTCCTGGACCCGGAGCTCACCAGGTGGGGGGCTGGACATCCTTCTACAGATCCCCATTGAGCCCACTTTCCCTACTGCATGAGAGGGCCGCCTTTACCACCTGATGGATGGATGGTCTAATATCAAGGACGATTAAATGAGAGGCGTGAAGGAAAGTCAAGGGAGAAAGGGCTGAGGGAGGTGAAACTCAGAAGTTCTGGCAGCATCAGGGAACTTGGCCCTTCTGCTCCCATAGGGCCACACCCCTGCCTGGGGAAGAGCCCCATTATGGTGTGCAGTGGAGGCTGATTCTCTAGGATCACGGTGACCTTAGCACTAGGGTCAAATGTCAAGGGGGCTGATCCCTTTTCACACAGGGAATGGTATGGACCCTGGAGCCCTCTGTTGTGCCCAGAACTCCGAGAAGACATCTTGGACTCTCTCTATACTCTCAATGGGGTGCCCTTCAACTTGGACCTGCAATGGCCAGACCTGGATGGGGCCTGGCCCATGTTCTCTGAGTAAGTGGGTGTAGCCAGGAGGGAACACCTTCTCCCATGACCACCACATGTCCCAGGCAAGCCCTAAGCCCTCAGCCTCCAGCCCCACCCATCTCTACCTGCTTTCTTGCTCCTTGACCTTGGACCCTCCTAGCCTTCAGTTTTCCCAGTGCTATCTCGTGCTGTCCCATCATGCTGCCTAGAACACTTGCTCACTAAAGATTGCTTGGATGGTTGGAGTGGAGGGCTGGAAGACGAATGGATGTGACGTGTTAAGATGTGGTGTGTGGATGACTGGAGGGTAGAAATGCAAAAATGGGCCGGGCTTGGTGGCTCAACCTGTAATCCCAGCACTTTGGGAGGCCGAGGCAAGTAGATTGCTTGAGCCCACGAGTTCGAGAACAGCCCAGGCAACTTGACAAGACTCTGTTTCTACAATAAATCAAAAATTAGCCAGGTGTGAAAGCATGCACCTGTAATTCCGGCTACTTGGAAGGCTGAGGCAAAAGGATCACCAAGAGCCCAGAGAGTTGAGGCTGGGGTGGCCATGTGTGTGCCACTGCACTCCAGCCCGGACAACAGAGTGAGACTCCAACTCAAAAAATAAATAAAAAAGAAATGCAAGAAGGGAGGGTGAGATGCATGAGTGTTGGTGGTCGGAAGGTGGGAAGGGTGGTGGGGTGAAGGGGTAGGTGGGAAGACGGGACACCTCCATCTGAGGACCAGGTCCATGCCGAGGAGAGTTCCAGGGTACCCCTGCCTCTTTCTCTTCCAGGTCACGCTGTTCCAAACCCAGCCGGGCCCAGGGAAGGAGACCCAGAAAAAACAAAGACACCCCAAAGGTGGTGCCTCTGCCCCATTTTCACTCTGAGTTGCCTCTTCTCGTCTTGCTGGCACCCCCAACTGAGCAATCACTGGGCTTGCAATAGAGGGAGGCCAGTATGGGGGCCAGGGGACCAGGGAACCACAGAGGGAAGAGGCCTCCTCTTTGTAGTGTGGAAGGACATCTGGGAAAGAAAAGGAACACCAGCACCGGGGGGCCCTGGAAAGGAGTAGGTACTGGAAGATAACTAGACATTTGCAGGACACCCACGAGAGAAGTGACCTCTACTGAGTGACCAACATAGGACAATTGGCAAACGTCCAGCTTAGTTCCAGGAGGGACTACAGAGCCAGATTGCCTGACTGAATCCAGCTCCACTCTTGCTCCCATTGGTCCTTAGACACATTACTTATCCAGCCTGACAGGGTGGTCATGAGGAGGAAGTGAAACCACGCATGTGTGGCATCGAGCAAGGCTCCTGGCCACGTGCTCACTACGTGGCAGCTTGTGATCATCATCCTCGTTTTCATAGCCATTCCACAAGCACATTTTGCACCCTGCCGGCTTCCAGGTGCCAGGTGCAGACATCATGAGGACTGTGGCCTGAAGGAGCTCCAGGTCACCTCAGGGAGACAGACCTTAAAGGAGCACGTGACAATACATGTTGAGGATAGTGACACTGATGTGAATGGAGGGACATGGGAGCACCAGGTCACTTATAGCTATGTGTCGGTCGATTTGAGCTTTCATCTCAGTCCTAAAACCAGGTATTGGTATCCCATTTTGCAGATTTAAAAAACTGAAACTCAAAGTCACTTTCAGGAAGAAGGATTCAAGGAGAGGAGAGGGAGAAACTCAGGGAACCAGATCGATGCAGAAGACCCAGGAGCAAGAGGGAGGAGGATATGGGCAGGGGACAGGTGAGGCAAGGACATTGGGCCACGCTGATCCTCACCAGATCAAGCCTGGGTCTCAGATCACCTCAGGTCTTGCTAAAAATCAGATTTCTGGTGATAAGTGAACATTTCCTGTGAGAAGGTCTGGGAATTAGCAAGCCTGTTGGATCACGGCTGTGACTTCTCCCATGCACCAGGTCAGGGAATTAGTACTGAGAGGGTGACAAATTTGGGGACTTCTTTGCAGATCCCAGTCACATACGGAGACCCCAAAGGAGTCTGGCTGGAGGAGCCACATGCCAGTCAAGCCAGCTGCCCACAAGATGCACCCAAGGGACACCGATTGGCTGGACCACCAGGATCCCAGCCACACAAGCATCTTCCTCCCATTTTGGAAAAGAAGAAAAGCAATTTCAGGAGCCTCAGGCCCCCCCAGAACATGTGGGAACCAGAGGGGGAGGAGCCTCAGCTGGACCAGGAACAGGAATCCCCATGGACTGGGATCTTCCTGGAGAACTCAACACCCAGTACCCAGGGACAGAGGGAGGGGGCCATGAGGGCTCAGGAGGAGGAGGCAGGGGTGGAGGCTGAGGGCAGAGGGGTTCTGCTGGGTGTAGAGAGTCAGCGAACCATAGAGAAAATTCCTGAAGGGGAAGCAGAGTGGGGTCGTGTCCACAGGCTGCTGGACCCCAGCCCCACACAAACAAGAGAGGCAGCATCACCAGGGAGCAGCCAGGAGTGGGAGAGGCCCAGCATTCTGGGGGATTTCTGGGTCCCTCAGGGTCTGGGAACAAAGGAGGGTTCCACCACAGAGAAGACGCGAGAACAGACGGAGGTGACCCGTGTGGCCAGGAGAGAGGAGCAAGCCGAAGTGGCCCTGCAGGCTGTGGTGGAGGTGAGAGCGGTTGAACTCCGCATATGTCTCTTCTCTCCTCTCTACCTGGACCCCAGATGGGGGTCTCCAGTGGTCGCCTATGGCCATCCCAGCCCACAGATGAGCTTGTATTGGCCCGCTTGGGATTATTATTGGGGATGCCGTCTGAAAGCCACATATTCTTAACAGTTCTCGGGGCAACCACTTGTTCTCCAGTCCAGTCCCTCATTCTGGCAGGTCTCTGCCAAAATCTACGTTCCCCTGTGGCAAACCCCACCTGGTTCTTCCTGTCACAGCACCTTCACTTGGAAGTCCCCAAGGATTGCTACCAACCTTCCTTCAGCCTCCTCCCTAGCCCATCGTCCAGGTTCCAGCTTTGCTGCTTCCCTCTTTCAGGGAAGGAAGAAATGGTGGCCCCAGACTCAACCAGGAGCAGGGCCTAGGACAGAGCCAGGCATCCCAGCCTCGGCGCTGTCCCAGCCTTGCCCTCCACTCCAGGGCAAGGCCTGAGGTCTCACAAGGGTGTTGGTCAGGTCAGCCCGAGGGCTGGAACCTCTGCCCTCCTCCCTCAGCCTCCCTCTTGTCTCTCCTTCCACCCTTCCCCCTGCCCCACGCCAGAGCCTGAGTCTTCAGCACCAGAAGGTCGAGGAGCAGGCCCAGCGCCAGGAGCAGATGCTGAGAGAGCAGGAGGGGTTGCTGCGGGATCTTCGGAAACAGCTCAGCAGGTACCTTGGCACCCGCCAGCAGGGGGCGCCCTGAGGTGCTCCCTGACTCCTCTCCATCAAGGTCAAGCCAGCAAGGTCCTTTGAGCACCTCTGTGGGCCAGGCCCCAGACTGGGCACACTTTGGGCCTCTAAGGCAAGCAGGGCACAGGGACTCCTCCCACCTTTTCCCCGTTAGCCCTCCTTCACCGGCCTCCCAGAGTAGGGAGGAGAGAATCCCGCTTCCTGCCCTCCCATACTCACCCCTGTCTCCCTCTGCTGCTGCCTCTGGGCCCTGCTCTTTTTTGTTAAACAGCATTCTAGGCCGGGCACGGTGGCTCACGCCTATAATCCCAGCACTTTGGGAGGCCGAGGTGAGAGGATTGCTTGAGCCCATGGGTCCAAGACCAACCCGAGCAACTTGGCAAGACCTCATCTGTACAGTAAATCAAAAAATTAACCAGGCATGGTGGTGTATGCCTGTAGTTCCAGAGGCAAAAGGAGCACCTGAGCCCAGCAGGTCGAGGTTGCAGTGGCCGTGAGAGTGCCACTACACTCCAGCTTGGGCGACAGAGTAAGACTCCAACTCAAAAAAAAAAAAAAAAGCATTCTGCCTTTCTACCCACTTCCCAACGCTCCTCCCTACATTTCTGTTGTCCCCCTTTCACTCAGTCTGTTTGTCTCTCATTTGTTTGTTCCCTGTTACTCAATCTTTGCCCTCCTGATGATCATAACCTTAGCTACCATTTACTGAGCACTTACGTCCCAGGCACTGTTGTAGGTGTTCCTGTGTAACAACCTTGTGAGACAGGTTCTATAATAAACCCCCTTAGAGATGAGGAAGTTGAGGCTCAAAGATGCTACGCAATTCACCTAGTATCAGCTAGGAAGCCATGGAGCTCAGATTCAAACCCTGCGGCTGACTCTAGAACCTCTGGGTTCAGACACCACCCCTCAGGCAGTGTTTCCAGTGTCTGTACTTCAGTCTGTCTGTCTCTCCCTCAATGTTTATCTTTCATCATCATGTTGACGTCAGGGATGCAAGCGTCCTGTCTGTCTCTGCCTTTCCCCCTCAATCTGTCAAGTCTGTTTCTCTTTCATAATCCATTTTTTAACATACCTCCTCCAGCTGGGCACTGTGGCTCACGCCTGTAATTCTAGCACTTTGGGAGGCAGAAGTGAAGGGACTGCCTGAGCTCAGGGGTTCAAGACTAACCTGGGTAACTTTGTGAGACCTCGTCTGTACAATAAATCCAAAAAAATAATAATAACTGGGCGTGGTGGTGCATGCCTGTAGTTCCAGCTACTTGGAAGGCTGAGGCGGAAAGATCATCTGAACCCAGGGGGTTGAGGCCATGAGCATGCCACTGCACTCCAGTCTGGGTGACAGAGTGAGACTTTAACTGAAAAAAAACACACCTCCTCCATACGGAGACCTCCTTTGACCTGACTCAGCCTCTTGGTGTCTCTCTCCCCTGGTCTCTGGGTGCCTCAGTCGGCCCCACTGCCCCTATCTTTCCTCCCACGGGGCTGACATCTGCCCCTGGCCCGGGAGGCACCAGTCCGATCCCAGCAGAGCCTGAGTAGCTGTGCTTCAGCCTGAATCACTGGAAAGTTAGCTGACTGTCTGCCGCACAGGATGAGAGAGGCCCAGGAGCCCGGAATCCAACCTAAAAGGGCCCCAGGCTCCTCCCAGTGCACACTCAGCTGAGCCCACCTATGCGATGATCCAGGCCCTGAATGACCATGGGGGCCTTGGCCACTCAAGAGCCTTCTGTGGGTCAAGACAGGCTGGTGGGAGCAGCTGGAGGCTGCAGGATGTTGACCTGGCCCTGGCTGCTCCCTGCACTTGGGGCCCTGCCTCACAGATCACTCCTCCTTCTACCTGTCATCCATCTTTGTCATTCTACAAACACTACGTCTACTCTGGGCCAGGCCTGTTCTAGGTACAGGAAATGCTCTCCTGGACGGATCACACATAAGTCCTGCCCTCCTGAGGAATCAGATGTGGGACCTGAGAGAAAGATAAGTCAAATTATATGTCTAGACAGGGAGAATGGGCCCTAAGTCAAGAATTACTCTGAGTTTGTCAACCTGATCAACTGAAAAGCTGGAGTCACCCTAAAAGGAGATGAGGCAGTTGTAAAAGGGCCAGGTCTGTGGGATAGACATCCTAGCGGGGCTGCTGGGCAAGAAGTTGGATGTGGAGATCAGGAGTCATCAGAGTGAAGATAATGAACAGCAGCTCCTGAGACTGGGACAGGAATGTGGCCCCGGCTCCTGGGATCCAGAGAGCAGAGAACAAAGCTCATTCCTGGAGAAAGGCCCATGGGCATCAAGCTGATGACAGGCACCTCACCACAGCAAAGTGCCATGGGGGGAGGGGTACAACAGTGAACAAAGCAGGTCTGTTCTAGAAGACCTGGGAGACAGATGATAGATAAACAATACAAATACAGCGTCTGGTAGTGATAGATGCTGTGGAGAGAAACCAAGCCAGGGAAGGGGACAAAGAAAGAGAAGACAGGACTGTCGTTCAGACTTGGGGTCCAGGAAACCCCTAGAGGAGGTGACAGTTGAGCAGAAGGCACAACCATGTGGGAGACTGGACCATACAAATAGGTAGTGAGGAGGGCTGCAGGCCAGGGGGAGCGGCAGACGAAAAGGCCCAGAACACGTGTGCTTGGGACAGACAAGCTGGCCGTTCCAGGTGTAGGTGAGCAGATGAGAGAATGGCAGAGAGCCAAGTCAGCCATCTTGAAGGCTGAGTGGGGCTCTGGAATTCTCCCTCCTATAGGAGGCTGGAACAGCGTTTGGGTCTAGGTCTGACTTCGGTGTGGAAGGGCTCACTCACGCTGTGGTGTGGAGAACAGATTGAGGGTGGACAAGTGAAAGTCCCTGCAGAGCCTGGCAGGGGGCAGAGGTGAAGGGCAGCAGACTCTGCAGGTGGCAAGCCCAAGCACAGACCCACGGGGCTGGGAAATGTGCTGAAACGTGGGGCTTCCAACACCCACATCACAGCTCTCTGGTTGTGTGCCACGGGCAGTGCCCCCCGCCCTCTAAGCCTCAGCTCCCTGATTTGCTCAGACACTCTGTGCAGGCATCTCTCCAGGTGGGTGTCCTCTATTCTCTGAGGAAGACATGAAAAAGGAGATGAAGGTAGATGTAAGCCAAAGTGGTCCTCGGGATGGGGAATTAGGCAGCATCACATCTCCCCTCGCCCATGGACAGCAGCACGGAGCTCCTTTGAGGCCTGCCGGGAACAATCCCTCCCTCCCACCTGCTGCCCCCTGGGTATTGTGTCCAGATTTCTGCTCCCTCCACATATCAAGCTGTGTAACCCCGAGCAAATGTCACTCCCTCTCCTAACCTCTGCTTTTCTCTCTTGTGAAATGACGCTCATATTACCTGTCTCCTGACATTGTAGAAACTAAATGAACAAGACTAGAAAACACTAAGCTCAGTGCCTGGCATGTAGGAGCTACTCAATAAATCAATTGTTTTCATGTCCCCTTCCACATTGAGTCTGTCACCCCCTGCTTAAAATACTTCAGTGACTTCCTACTTATTGCACTGAGGTTGAAGTCTACTCCTCTGGCGCCCCTGAGGACAGATTAGGCCTTGCCCACCCCACCCTCCTCCTGTCTTCCCCTGTCCCTCATGGCCCCTTATGGCCTTCCAGATTCACTAGTCTCCTTTCAGTTCCTCAAACAAGCCCAGCTCTTCCCAACTTGCAGACCTTTGCGTGTCCCCGCGTCTGACCCTACGTGGTTGACTTCCCATCTTCTAGGATGGCTTCCAGGTCACCTTGTCGGAGAAGCCTCCCCTGAGCACCCTCTCTGGTCTCTGTCTCAGCCCCTCGTTTATCTCTGTCATAGTACTTAGTTTAATTATTTGACTGGTCCATCACTTGTTTTGACCCCTGCCCCGAACATGCTACAAGGTCCACAGAAGTTAGAGACACTGCTCTACTCCTGACATCTCATGAGCACTGACACACAGTTGGTGCTAAATAAATGCTCCCTCTCATTCCATAGACACACACACACCCCACAGTGGTCACATAAAGACCCGGAATCACTGAACAAGTAAACTGGCTCAGGAAAATTAAAGTCAACAGCAAGAAATGAGGAAGCTGAAGACCAGAATGTTCATTAAAAGTCAAAACATGGCTCGGATCCATGCCTGAGCACCAGAACACTCTCAAGGCTGAAGTGACTGGCCTTTTTGGAATGTCAGTGGCTGTCTATTGTCAGTTTGATGTCATGGCCCACCCAGCTTTCTTCCCTGCAGCACACTAAATGGCCATGTTGTACAAATTAATTGTTTGGTTCATCACCAAGCCTCTTGCAAGCCTCTTCCTTTTCAACATGTTCAAGTCCCAGAACACGCATGCACACACACATTCTGAGTGCAGGGACCCCCACAAGCCCACCCAACATTGCAAGGCACTCCCAACTAACCATGAAGCTGGGAACTGGGAGCAGGCCTTTTTCTTTCCAGTCCAGTAGACTTTTTGGAACCTTCTAGAAAACCACTGAAGATAGAAAGAACAGGTAAGGCTAGAGCTGAAAAGGTTCCAAAGCCAAACAAACAGAAATTGATGAAAGCCATATGCTTAATATTACTTTTTTTCATTGAAAATACAATGTAACGTAACTTTTTAAAATATTTTAAAGCAAAAACTACCCCAGATCTTCCACTGTTCTCCCTTCACACACAGTTGTTTCCAGCTGGGCAATTGTGAATGTACCTTTCCAGAAAATTACATTTAAAATGGAAATGTTTAAAAAAACACAGTGGGAGAGGAGATGTTGGCTTCCCCTCTCGAGGAGCACTCAAGTCTAGGCCCTGCTTTCATTTCTCTGAATGGCTGGAGGGGAGTCAGACCACACACAGTGTTCAGCTTGGTGTGTGTATGCATTGGGTGTGCACACACGTATGCTTTGTTTGCATGTTGTCTTGTGTGTTACGTTGTGTATATCTGTTATATTGTGTGTTGTGTTATGTCTCGCATTGTATGTGTTGTGCGTTGTGTCATGTGTGTTGTGGGTGTCGTACTGTATGCACGAATTGTCTTGTGTGTTGTATTGTGTGTGTGCCTTGTGTGTGTTATGTTGTGTAAGGGTGTTGTGGTGTATGTGCGTACGATGCGTTGTATGAATATGTGGTACTGGGTGTTGTGTCTATTGTGCTATGTGTTGTATGTGTGTGAGGTGTATTTGTGTGTGGGTGTGGACTTCAGCGGCAGGGCCCCACCCGTTTCCCCCATGGACTCCCATCCAGCAGAGATCCAGCCAAGGCTCAGCAGAGGCCCAGCCTTTCGGTCACAAATGCTGAACTTCTCCCCTCAGAGCTTGGTCTTCCTTCAGGTGTCAGGAAGAGAGAACCCAGCTACAGGCACAGCTGGAGCAGAAGCAACAGGAGGCTGAGAGGCGGGACGCCATGTACCAGGAGGAGCTTGGAGGGCAACAGGACCTGGTCCGAGCCATGAAGAGGCGGGTGTTGGAACTGATTCAGTAAGGATGGGATGGGAGACAAGACAGTGGAAGGGGGTTGGCAAGGGAGGCAGAGCCCAGGCAGGAAAATTCTATTCCACCAACAACACTCAAGCAGGATTCTAGACCTTTCATAAGTGCTAACACATCTGCTTCCTCTAGCCACCCCGTGCTATTATTCCCATTTTGTGGATTAGGAAACTGAGCGTCAGAGAGGCTGGCTTCGTCATCAAGGACACATAGCATATAAATTCCAAAGAGTCCTCTGACAATAAAGCACATGCCCATTCCAACCCACTCCTCTACGCACGCACACAACGAAGGCTGAGAGAAGAGAAAGAAACCTATGGATTGAGAAGAAGTTAGGAGGAGGAGGAAAAAGACACTGGGAGTGGCTCAGAGGTGGTGATCACATGCCCTATACCTGCATGCCCCTTGAACTTCCTCAGACCCTTGGGCCCAGCTGCCTTAGGTGCCAGAGGTCAGGATCACTGAGGTTAATTCCAAACCACGAAGCTCCCTGAGAGATTAGGGACATATGGAAAGCGTAGTTTCTGCCCTTTTTAGTCTAGGGGAGGTAATTCACATATATACGTTCTCCCCTCATACGGTTCAGAAAACAGGAGACCATTGGACTCAGGTTCCATTAAAATTGGGAGTTTGCTGAGCAATCATCTAGAACTAAATCCTCGTACACAAAATCCAAATAATACTAAAGGTGAGAAAACAGAAAGATCAACTTGGAAAGGACAAGCAAATAATTTAAGGGATGAGTGCCTCCTAGGAACTGTCTGTTGGGCGGAACAGAGTTAGAAAAAGTGAAGTATTCACCTCACACAAAAAAATGTAAGGTGACCAACAATCAAAGACATAGAAGTGTGATTGTTAAAGAAAAACAGAAGATTAAATGGAAGATATAATGAAAGACAAATATATATATATATAGACCCAACATGTACGTTAGGATTAGAACTCAGCTCTGAGCATCTCGGTAGCAGGATCAAAATGGAAAAAACAGAAAGCTGTCTACCTCTCACTATCCAGTCAAAGAAAATATACTAGTTCATCAGCAGAGACGAATATTTTTCCTGGTGCTAAGGAAATTAATTGCAGGTTCCCAGGAAGGGAATCTCAATGTATATAATACAATGTAGGTATATCATTATAAAGCAGAAGCTTTATAATATGACCCTGATCAAAAAAAAAGAAAAAGGCCAGGGGCAGTGACTCACGCCTATAATCCCAGCACTTTGGGAGGCCAAGGTGAGAGGATTGCCTGAGCCCACGGGTTCAGGATCAGCCTGGGCAACTTGGCGAGACCTCATCTCTACAATAAATCAAAAAATTAGCTGGGCTTGGTGGCACATGCCTGTAGTCCCAGCTACTTGGAAGGTGAGGTGGAAGGATCACCTGAGCCCAGCACGTCGAGGCTGCGGTGGCCGTGAGCATGCTACTACACTCCAGCCTGGGTATCAGAGTGAGACTCCAACTCAAAAAAAGAAAAGAGAAGGCCGGGTGTGGTGGCTCACACCTATAATCCCAGCACTTTGGGAGGCTGAGGTGAGAGAATTGCCTGAGCCCATGGGTTCGAGACCAGCCTTGAAAATTAAAAGTATCACCACTGAATTTTTTAGAAAGTCGCTGAAAAAATTGGAAAGAAAGATGAGGTAATCATGAGAGATGAGAAAGTAGAATAAAAAGCATAGCGAGATAGGAGTCATCAGAGGATAGAAGCACACTGAAAATTCACCTCTGTGACTTTTTTGTGGATCAGGGTCATATCCTATAAAGCTTCTGCCAGGGAAATTGTATTATATACTTTGGGGTTCCCTTCCTGAGAACCTGTAATTAATTTCCCTAGTGCCAGGAAAAACACTCGTCTCTGCTGATGAACTAGTTTATTTTCTTTGACTGGATAGTGAGAGGTAGGCAGCTTTCTGTCTTTTCTGTTTTGATCCTGCTACCAACAGGCTCAGAGCTGATATGAGTTCCAATATCATCTCCAACTGACAGAAGTTCTGTAAAAGGGGAGAATAAAATGAAAGAGGTTATCAAATAAAATATAAATGGAAATTATCTACCAAAAATGTGAGAGAATTTCTCAGCTCTGAGAATTTCTCGGATTTGAAGGTTTAACTGAGTGACCAGCACAATAAATGAAAAATGAAACAGAACCCACACCTATATACATCATTGTGAAATTTCGGTAAAACAAAGATAAGGAGAGTATCCTAAAATTGTCTAGCGAAAAAGACACCTTTTCTCTTCACCTATAAAAGAAGGAAAATCCAGCCCATGTCAAGAGTCCATGGTGAAATACTTTTCAAGTTCTAAGAAAGCCTGACCTTTTGGCTCACATGCCTATAATCCCAGCACTTTGGGAGGCCGAGAGGATTGCCTGAGTCCACGGGATCAAGACTAACCTGGGCAACATGGTGAGACATTTTGCTACAATCAATCAAGACAAATTAACTGGACGTGGTGGCATGTGCCTGTGGTTCCAGCTACTCGGAAGGCTGAGGCGGAAAGATCGCCTGAGCCCAGCAGGTCAAGGGTGTGGTGGCCATGAGCATGCCACTGCACTCCAGCCTGGATGACAGAGTAAAGTTCCAACTCAAAAAAAAAAGAGAGAGAGAGAAAGAGAGAAAAAAAGAAAAGCTGACTTTTTCCCCAGAATTCAATGTCCAGCTGAATTATGAATTAAGTAGGGAAGGCAGTGGAGAAAAGACCTTTCCAGACAGACAGGTTTCTGAAAATTCACCTCCCACACGGTCTTTCTTAGGAAGTTAGTTGAGGATGTATTCCAGAAAAACAAGGAAGTAAACCAAGAAAGAAGAAGCCGTGGAATTCAGGAAACAATGGCTCTACCCTAAGAGAGAAGAAAAGGAAATTCCCAAGATGACAAGTGGGCAGTAAGCCCAGGGAGCAGTCATCTAAACTGGAGCAGAAGGACCAAGGGCCCCAGGAGGGAGGTCTCTGGAGAGAAGGGGAATCAAGAGAATTCCTGATGTGATGAAGGATTCAGATGGAGGGGATAAAACATTAAAAGCAAGTCAAAAAGCAAATCATCATCATCATAAGGCCAGGTGTGGTGTCTCACAACTATAATCCCAACACTTGGGAGGCCAAGGTGAGATGATCGCTTGAGCCCAAGAGCTCGAGGCCAGTCTGGGCAACATAGCTAGACCTCATCTCCACAAAAAAAAAAAAAAAAAAAAAAAAATTGGAAAGAAAAAAAAGCAAGTAATGCAAGAAACAAAGAAAAACAATTTAAAATTCCTAGAAAAACAAAAGCCTTCCAAGCAGCGAAATGTTGTCGAAGACACCTTAGCTCTTTGGGAAGTAGAATGTATATATATTATCTAATAATGTAAATAATATTCCTTGATTTTTTCCATTGTTAGAATCAACCTAAAGGCAAGGCACAGAAGAAAGTTATAATTGTAGAACAGAATGTAAATGTTACTGGGTTAACAATATTAAGTATAAAATAGAATCCAATAGAATGTTCTGTGAAGGTGGAAATATTCTATGTTTGTGCTGTCCAATAAGGTAGGCACTTGTCACATGTAAAGCATGTGAAATACTTAGCTGGTGGAACTGAGGTTTTCATTTTATATAATTTTCCTCAATTTAAATTGTCGCATGTGGTTAGTGGCTACCATCTCGGATGCTGCTAGAATAGATGACAAGATCTGTGGGGGAGGAAAGAGGAGAGTTAAGAGAAAGGGACGCTGGTGTCATCGTATTACAGAATGGGAGTCATACCTGCAGCTAATAATTGATCAAGAAATAACTGTGTGAGTATATTCTGCAAAAATTACAATGGTAGCCTAGAGAAGAACCAAAAACAGAAATATAACTATATTGAGAGGAAAAAGGTTGAGTTAATGAGGATAGTAATAACTAAGCCAAAGCCCTGATATCAAGGGAAAGGTAGGAGCTCTATAGAAAATGTCCTGAGCCGGGGGTGGTTGTTCACGCCTGTAATCCCAGGACTTTGAGAGGCAGAGGCAAGAGAATTGCCTGAGTCCAGGGGTTCGAGACCAGCCTGGGCAATTGGCGAGATCTCGTCTTTACAATAAATCAAAAGAAATTAGCCGGGAGTGGTGGCGCACCCCTGTGGTTCCAGCTACTTGGAAGGCTGAGGTGGAAGGATCGCTTGAGCCTAACAGGTTGAGACTGCGGTGGCCGTAAACATGCCACTGCACTCCAGCTTGGGCGACAGAGTGAGACTCTTACTCAAAAGAAAAGAAAATGTTCTGTATTGGTAAATAATGAAGGAAGGATAGGAACATACTACTTAAATACGGAAGTAATATCAAGGAAAGAAAGCAAACAGAAGTAAGAAATGGCTTTCCACTGAGAATGGGAAGGAGTAGAGAGGGTGTCTAGTACCTTTTGAGATAAGTCCTCTTGTACTATTTGATTTTTAAATTGTGTACATATTATGTTGATGAAAATGTAAGCCGGGCTCGGTGGCTCAGCCTGTAATCCCACGTCTTTGGGAGGCTGAGGTGAGTGGATTGCCTGAGCCCGCGGGTTCGAGACCCGCCTGGACAGAAAGACCTCATCTCTACAAAAAATCAGCCGGGCGTGGTAGCACATGCCTGTAATTCCGGCTACTCGGAAGGCTGAGGTGGAAGGATCGCCGGAGCCCAGTAGGTCGAGGCTGCAGTGGCCGGGAGTGGTCACTGCACTCCAGTCTGGGCGACAGAGTGAGACTCCGACTCAAAAAAAAAAAAAAAAAAAATTGTGAAGCAACCCACATTCCTGAACATCCTTAAAAAACTGTGAAGATAGATTTACAAGGGCATACACATAAATAAATACAAGACAGTCTGTACAAAGTGTTAAATAAAAGATACTAGACAGTATGTGCTTTAAGAGTCTGGAACAAGAATCCCCAGGGGCTTCTGTGATCAGGGAACACTACTTGGAGGAGGAGGATTTAAATAGGTTTTTTTTTTTTGAGTCGGAGTCTCACTCTGTCACCCAGACTGGAATGCAGTGGACGCTCCCGGCCAACTGCACCCTCGACCTGCTGGGCTCCGACGATCCTTCCGCCTCAGCCTTCCAAGCAGCTGGAACTACAGGTGCGCGCTACCACACCCGGCTCATTTTTTGATTTGTTGTAGAGATGAGGTCTCACCAAGTTGCCCAGGCGGTTCTAGAACCCGCAGGCTCAGGCAATTCACTCAGCTCGGCCTCCCAAAGCACGGGATTACAGTCTGAGCCCGGCAACAGGTTCTTAAATAATGGCTCAAGGTTATGATAGGTAAAGGGGAGCCAGGTGTCATCATCCTGATCTCTTGTGTGTATCTCCCACTGTCTCTTGTCTTTCTCTGGCCCTGTGTCTCTTTCTCTAACCCTCCCTCTCTGTCTGTTTCTGTGTGTGTCTCTCTCTCGTTCTACATGTATCTCCCAACTTCTCTGTGTGTCACACTGTCGCTCTCTAATTCTCTGACTTCCATTATCTCTCTGAGTGACTGTCTTTCTCTGCCCCTTTTTGTGTTCCTCTCCATTGCTGTATCTCTGTCTTTCTGCCTCTCTGCCCTTGTTTCTGCCTCTCTCTCTTTTTTCTCTGTGTAACTCCCTATCAACCTCTCTGTCTCTCTCTCTGTCTCTCTCTCTCTCTCTCTCTCTCTCTCCCTCTTTCTCTGTCCGTGTTTCTCTTTCTGTCCCTCTCTGTGTCTCCGTCTGGATCATTTCTGTGTTTCTCTCCTGTCTCTGCCTGTGTGCATGTCTCCACCTCTATACCCGTCAGAGAGAAGGACCATCTGTGGCAGAGACTCCAGCATCTCTCTTCCGTGGCCCCTGGGTGTTGTGTCAGCTGTGGCAAGATCTTTGGCCGACTGTCTCGGCGGTATCCGTGCAGGTAATGAGAAGGTCCCAAAATCCTTCTACTGGGACAGCCCAAATTCCACTAACTCACAACCCCCACCCACCCCAGGGGAGGGAGGGACGTGGGAACTGGGTGTTTACAAAATGCCACGCAAAGCTGGTCACTCATTCACCACGTCTGACTTCCAACACTAAGCAGAGCGGTGAACTCATGAAGGAAAACAGCGGAAATGGGTCAGATAATGAGTGGGGTCCTGGAAGGCAGGATTGTGTAACATTTCACAGAATAGAGTGATGAATGGGCCTCTCGTCGGGGAAGAGAGACTCTGTCCAGGGGAAGCCACTCCCACCCCCTACCCCATCCCCAACCTTCCTCTGCGATCACTCACGGCATGGGGCAAGCAGTGGGAGAGAGGACAGTGAACCCCCAGGAGAACCTGCCATTTGGAAGAAGAGAGAGGCTTTGAAGGGGTTGGGCCTCAGACCTTCAGGAGAGGGGAGACCTCCTGAGATAGACCAAGGGCTGTTCTGCCGGGAGATGAGAAGCAGACACCTCAGGTGGACCTAAGATGCTGGAACTCATGTCCCCAGAGCGCATTCAGGGGTGCCCCCGGGCCTGCTGCAGAGGCCACCCGGTCCTCCCTATCTCTGCTTCCCCAGGCTCTGCGGAGGCCTGCTCTGCCATGCCTGCTCTGCGGATTACAAGAAGAGAGAGCGCTGCTGCCCACCCTGTGCCCAGGGAGCCCAGGTCACCCAGGACTAGCCACCTACCTGCCTAACCGCCCCACCCAGTCTGTTTCCTGCCCTTGGCTTTTCCCAGCCCTCTGATCTGTCTACTCCTACCTTCTAGAAACTGGTGATCTAAGACACTGGCACTTCCGTGGGCAGAGTGCGGTGTGGGAAGTGGAAGGAGCCAGGTGGCAGGCAGGAGACAGCTGCCAGCCCTGTGTCTTCTACGATGAGCCAGGGGACTTTGGCAAAGTGCTAAGCTCTCAAGGATTTTTCTGTAACGTGGGGGAATCGGGTTCCTTCCTCTCTAAAGTCCCCCCTGGGCTCAGCAAATCTATGATGTGAATAAGACCCCAGCAGCCCTGACGTTTCTCCTCCGCACTCCCCTTTTACCCAGCTGCAATGCCCACTCTTCCTCTTTCACAAGAAGCAACACTTTACTGTCTTGATTACTTTAGTAGCTTCCTGTCTAGAATCTGCTTCAGGGATCGATGTTTTGTGTTGTTTTGTTTTCTTTTTATCAGTATATTGACATATTATAAACATCATGTAAAGTGTGCAGTTTGATGAGTTGTGACTTTAATACACACCAGTGAAATCATCTTCACATCAAAGTAATAAGCATGTCTGTCAGCCCCAAAGTTTCGTCACATGCCTTTGTAGTCTCCCTCCCTGTTCCCCTTCCTCCATACCCAGGCAACCACTGATCTGTTTTCAGTCACTACAGATGAATGTGCCTTCTCTAGAATTTCATATAAACGGAATCATACAGTATGTACGCTCTACTATCTGCCTTCTTTCTCTCAGCATAATTATTTTGAGATTCATCCTTGTTGTTGTATATTCCAGCTGGGTATTTTATTGTTGAGTAGTATTCCACAGTATGAATATGACACAATTTGTTTATATACTCACCTGTTGCAGGACACCTGGGTCATTTCCAATTTGGAGTTATTCCAAATAAGGTGACTATAAGCATCTGTGGACAAATCTTTGTGTAGACATACTACACTGATTTTCCCCTAGGATTGACAAGCTTGAGCCATTATCTTAACTTCAAGAAAGTGCCAGACTATTGCCCAAAGAGGTTGTATTATACTCTGTATCTTCCACCAGCAGTGTGTGAGAGTTCTAGATGTTCCCCCAGGGCATCTGGGGTGGGTGGGCAGAGCAGGAGGCTTAGGCATGGGGCGTGGACCTCTGGCCTTTTCTACCAACCGCTATGGAGACTTGATCAAACCCGAGTTGTGAGTGCCTGGAAGGAGGAGCTGAGTCCGGGTGACTCTCTGTGCAGTGCTTGTCCAGTCAGACTTTGCTAAAGACAGTTGATGAGGACTATGTCGCACTGTGGCCTGAGATCATATCCCCTGTACTACCCATGAAAGCCAACACAGGTTGTGTCATCCACTGGGCACCTGATTGTGGTGCTTCTGAGAATTCTGTTTCAGAAGTGTGGGCCCACTCTATGACTCTATGACAAGGCAAATAGCTGCCCAATCCGGGCTCTAGGAGACGCTCTGTGGGACCTGACAGGTCTTCACACTGTCCCCATCACTGGTGCTGCCAGAGCCCTCGCAGCTGTTGGGCAATCCTGTGGCTCTGACCAGAGCCCGTGGACAGCCTCTTGGGGTGAGGCCGCCCAGAGTTGCATCCCATTGCCTGTGCATGGAGCAAGAGTTTTGCAACAACAGTTTCTGCCCTGGAGAGCTGGTGAGGACTTCTTAGTAAACACGGTAGTAAGGTGGGGGGAGGGTGTGGGAGGCTCCTGGAGCAATCGGCGCCATGGAATCGCCCCTAACCTCAAGAACAGCAGTTGTCTTTCTGGAGGTCAGACTTGCCCACATATAACTTTATTAGGGCAGAGATCTTGTTACAGCAGAAAAAATAATGTCCTAGAAGGAATCCCAGCACAAAGTTCAGACCTTCCTGATGAACTGATGGGGGACAGGAGAGCAGACACCTCTTTTCACAGAGGAAGCGGATGCTCCTGGAAGAGACCTCATCGGAGAGGAGTCAGGGTCCAGAAACGAGAGAGCTTGACTTTCTCCCCCGTTTGAGATGGAGGGACAACACTAAGGGCCAGCCTCTAGCCCAAGACTGTCCCCGAAAAAGTAGCACCAAGTCCAGTGGAGAGAGCAAAAGAGCACTAGGAAATCAGAAATGTGTGTTCAATTTTGGGGACCTTCTAGCAGAGATATCTACGAAGGTCACCATAGACCACCCAGAGCCCCAGTCCTTCAGAGGTGACTCCAGGACACATATCCAGCGACTGCGATGCCCAGAGGAGCAGGTGGGAGATGCCCCAACAGATTACCCCCCAAATCCTAAGGAGCATTTTACAGGGCTGAAGCCCTGCATGAACACAGGGGGTCTGAGCCAGTGCAGTCTGGGCTGTTGCTATTGGAGTGACTTCATTTGTGTTCATAGGCTGGAATGCCCTGGGAAATTGGGGCAACATAATTATTTCTTTAAGGTAGATGTCACTGGGATGCTCCAATGTACGTGAGTTTCTCCCACCTGTCAATTCATTCAGTGCTCAGCAAAAAGCAGTAGGCATCGATGGTATGCCGAACACAGATTGACTTGGAGATACAGATAAGGGAGAGGAGGCGGTCAGGCAGATGATGGATTACAAAGCCTGTGTTAAATTTGGAAGGAAAAGGGAGAGCTGGCCAGACCGAGAGGATAGGCAAAAGCATCCCAAGGAAAAGAGAGATGCAAGCCAGGACCACAGGGGAAACCAGAACAGCTTCTGAGGGGGTTTGCAAGTCGTTCCCCGTGGCTGGAGTTAAGGGTTCCAAGTACTCGGCCTGAAGTGACAGGGGTGGAGCAGTAAGAGGAGTCAGACAGAGGGTGCCAGGTGCCCGGCTCTGGGGTCTGACTTTACCTGGGAGCAACCAGGGTTCTTGAAGGGTTTTAAGAGGAAAAGAAAGTGACCAAATTCACATTTTAGGAAGCTTGTTCTGGCAGCAGGTTGGAGGGCGGATTAAAGGGAAAGACTTGGGGCAGAGATGATTTAGGAGAAGAAAAGGAGGGGAACAAGGAGGAAGAGGAGGAAGAGGAACAGCTAACAACATCAAGCATCAGTCTCAGTGTTTATAAATATGCGGGGGGAACCTAAAATTATGGAATTATTTTTTGGAAGGTGGGCTCCTTGTAGTACACTCAGGATCTGTTCCCCTGGATTAAATTGGCAATCAATGTTTTTATCTGGAAGTTTTGAGATGGTTGCATTACGATTTACGGAAGGAATGTCCCCAGTTATGGCAAACAGGTGACCTCCCCACAATGCGCTGAGTGTTAGCAGTTTTTGGCCAAAAATGGCATGACCCCCGTGCCCCACCCTCCTTACTCACCCATCTTGCCCTGAGCGACTTGTTGTTGTTGTTGTTTCCCAGATGAAAAAAGTCCTCAAAGGGGAATGTTTCCCCGATGTGGAAGAGGTAAAACAAAAAATAGCAGAAGCACTAAAAAAGGCAGCCAAATCGACAAGTTCAAAAACTGTTTTGAGCTGTGAAAAAACTTCTCACAGGGCGTATTGCATCAAATGAAGAGTACTTTGAAGGTGACTGAAGTTTAAACATGTAAGAATAAATACACAATTTTTGATAAATTAATTCCGACTTGGGGGGGGTGGTCCCTCCTCGTAGATTCCTTCAATTCACATAGCAACCTTATGCAGAAGGTACTCTCGTTATCCCAAGGAAAAGAGAGATACAAGCCAGGACCACAGGTTTTACAGATGAGAAACCTGAGACCCAGTGAGATAAAATCATTTGCCCAGTTAGGCACAGGGCTCAAGCCTGTAATCCCAGCACTTTGGGAGGCCAAGGTGAGAGGATGGCCTGAGCTCAGGGGTTTGAGACCAGCCTGGGAAACTTGGCGAGACCTCGTCTCTACAACAAATCAAAAAATAAGCCGGGCGTGGTAGTGCACGTCTGTAGTTCCAGCTACTTGGAAGGCTGAGGCGGAAGGATCGACTTGAGTCCAGCAGGGTCGAGGTTGTGGTGACCATGAGCGTGCCACTGCGCTCCAGACCGGGTGACAGAGTGAGACTCCAACACACACACACACACACACACACACACACACACACACACACACAATCTTTGCCCAAGGACCAGGTCTAGTATGTGTATCCTCACTCAGACAGCCCAGCTCTGGAACCCAGACTATTGCAAGCCCATGGCCGTAGTGGAGGTGAGAGAGAATGAAATGTTAGCCAACACTGTCAGTGAAGATGATGAGGAAGAGGTAGTCAAGAGCCATGGAGTGGAGAAGAAGAGTGAGGGAGATGTGAGGAGTGCACACAGTTCTGGCTTGGCCCAGAAGAGTGTGTAAGGAAGATCAGGAGAAGGACGTGGTCAGGAAAAACAATAGCTTGGGCTTTCTGCATGTTGAGTGTGTGGGCTTTGTGGGCCCTCAGGGAGATTGCCAGAGGTAATTGCATGTCAGAGTTTGGAATTCCAGAGATATGCGGGCTGGGAACAATAGGTATGGGAGACCTTGGCACACGGGGGATAGCAGCTGAAGCTGTGGAAGCCAGTGGACTCACTGCAGGAGAGCAGGTAGATTAAGAAGAGAAGATGACCAAGGTAGAACTCTGAGGAACACTGGTGTTTGAGGAATGAATTGAGAAATAAAGCAACAAGCAAGACCAAGAGGGATGAAGGGGAAATAAGAAGAGAATGGGTCTGTAGGACTCAGTGATGCAGAGATCAGGTAAAATAAGACCTGAACAGTAACCTTTTTCACCATAAATAGCATTTGAAAAACATGCCAGATGCAGTAGCTCACACCTGTTAATCCCAGCACTTTGGGAAGTCGAGGTGAGAGGACTGCCTGAGCCCACGGGTTAGAGACCAGCCTGGGCAAATTGGCAAGACTTCATCTCTACAATACATTTTTTTAGTGCACACCTGTGGTCCCAGCTGCTTGGAAGGCTGAAGCACAAGGATCACCTGAGCCCAGCAGTTTGAGGCTGCGGTGGCCATGAGCATGCCACTGCACTCCAGACTGCGTGACAAAGTGAGACTCCAACACACCAACACACACACACACACACACACACACACACACACACACACACTCATTTGCCCAAGGTCCAGGTCTAGTATGTGTATCCTCACTCAGACAGCTCTGAATGACAGAGTGAGACTCTGACTTAAAAAAAAAAAAGTACAGTAGACTGAGAGAAAATACTTCAACATAATTGACAAATTCTCAGAATGTAACACTACCAAATTGAATAAAAATCTCCTACAAGGCTGGGCTCGGTGGCTCAGCCTGTAATCCCATGCTTTGGGAGGCTGAGGTGAGTGGATTGCCTGAGCCCGCGGGTTCAAGGCCCACCTGGGCAATTTGGCGAGACCTCATCTCTACAATAACAAAAAATTAGCAGGGGCGGTAGCGCGCGCCTGTAGTTCCAGCTACTTGGAAGGCTGAGTGGAAGGATCGCCGGAGCCCAGCAGGTCGAGGCTGTGGTGGCCAGGAGCGGCCACTGCACTCCCGTCTGGGCAACAGAGTGAGACTTCAACTCAAAAAAAAAAAGCAAAATGATCAATAGCAAAATGACAATCCAATGCAAAAGGGAAACAGAAAAGAATAAGTAATCCAGCTGGGCATGGTGACTCATACCTGTAATCCTAGCTACTTGGGAGGCCAAGGAGAATTGTTTGAGAGGCTAGGAGTTCAAGGCTGCTGCAGTAAGCTATGATCGCACCACTGTACTCCAGTCTGGGCGACAGACCAAGATCCTGTCTCTAAAATAAAAATTTTTTAAAAAGCAATTCACCAGAGAAAAATACAAATAGCCATAAACAAAGATATGCAATCTCACCAGCAATCCGGATAATACAAATTAAAGAATGAGATATCATTTCCTACTATCTGATTGTGGGAAAAAATGATCATATGTAATGCAGTGTTTGTAGTGAATATACAGGCTGATGGGCCCCTTTCATGAACTGATAATGGGATAGTGAATTGGCACAGTCTTTTGTGTGTGTGTGTGTGTTGGAGTCTAACTGTGCCCACACTGGAGTGCAGTGGCACACTTATGGCCACCACAGCCTCAACCTGCTGGGCTCAGGCAATCTTTCCACTTCAGTCTTACAAATAGCTGGAACTACAGGCGCGAGCCACCACACCCGGCTAATTTTTTCATTTATTGTAAAGACAAGGTCTCACCAAATTGCCCAGGCTAGTCTCCAACCCCTGGGCTCAGGCAATTCTTTTGCCTTGGCCTCCCAAAATGCTGGGATTACAGGCTTGAGCCACTGTATCCAACCTGGCACAGTCTTTTTGAAGGACAATACAGTAATGTTTATCAAAATTTAAATGTGAACAGACATTACCTAGCAAAATTACAATTGAACTGCAGAAACACTCATACAAATTTCCAAATAATTACATCCAAGCATGCTCTAAGAACCTGAATATTTATCTATAAGGTGATTATCAAATAAATCATGATACGTGGACTGTTAGGTAGCCATTGAACAGAAGAAGGTAGATCTATATGTACTAAGGCAGAATAGGTGTGTGATACATTGTTAAGGTTAGGGCAATATAACTAGTAGATGTATCTTTTTTATTAAGGAAAGAAGAAAGGAAAACACATGCTTGTATTTGCACAGAGAAAAATCTGAAATGTGTACACGTCAAGCAGTAGACAGCAGTTACCTTGGGACAAATTATGTATAAACAGAGGGTTGGAAGGGAGACTATCAAATTTTGCTTTATATGTTTTTGTATTCTTTACCATACTCATGCTTCATTTTTAAAACACTAAAGCAGGGTTTTGGCCAGGTGACTCACACCTGTAATCTCAGACTCTGGAAGGCCGAGGCAGGAGGGTTGCTTGAGCCCAAGAGTTTGAGACCAGTCTTGGCAACATAGTGAGACCCAGACTCTACAAAAAATCAGCAACAACAAAAAAATTAGCTGGGCATGGTGGCATGTACCTGTAGTCTCAGCTATTTGGGAGGCTGAGGCCAAAAGATTACCTGAGCCCAGGAGTTTGAGGTTGCAGTGAGCTGTGACCATACCACTTCACTGCAGCCTAGGCGACAGAGTGAGACTCCAACTCAAAATATAATTATAAATCAATAAATAGATAAATAAAGCAGGGGTTTTTTTTTCATTTTTTTTTTTAAGAAAAGAGTTTACTGGGTTTAGCAACCCAGAGGTCGTTGGGATCCTTGGCAAAATTCGTTTCAGGGGGGCGGTAGGAAGGAAGCCAATTGCAGGGTGTTTGCTGAGCAGCAAATGAGAGGTGAGGAAGTAGAGCGAGCCACGGCTAACTCCTCTTTCAACATGTCTGCCTGCAAAAAGCAGGACATAGTAGAGGAGAAGCTGAAGGGTTCCAGGACAGAGGGAGGGTGATGAGGACATAAGCAAGGTCAGGGCAGAAGGAAAAGAACTGTTGAGGGACAGAGGGAACAGGAGGTAGGACCCTCGAGGATGAGACTGATAACAGGTCCCACACAGGTGAGGGAGTCACCAGAAACAGAAGGAGGAACACTCCTCATGTTGACCCTGGAAAGAAGGAAGAAACTATGCGTGCAAGTTCAGGCAAGTCTGCCGGCGGGGGCTGGGATGTCTGCACCTTCCTTGTTAAAGAAGGAAGGAAGTTCAGGGTCAAAACACCCAGAGACACAAGATGCATTGGCAAACCTCCACCTTCAGGCTGCCAGGATCTTCCAGAAGCCATTAGACAGGAAAGCGTGACAATCCCCAGAGCTCATCCCAGAATCACCAGGTGGGACCTGTCCCAGGTCACAGTCCCAGGACAGACCTCTTTATTCCTCTGTGGGAACACCTCCCCAGGTGAGCCTCTTGGACTTCCCCCTCGGCAGCTCAGGTCAGAAGTTTGGCCATCAAAACTGCTTCACTTTTCTCCCATCCAACAGCCCTGTTCACCACCCAGCCTTGAGTCAAAGTGAAGATATCAGTGATCACTCCAATCATACCAGCAGTTATAACAGCAGGTAGGTGACCTGTTCCATCTGAGATGCTGGGGACATACTTCTTTTTTTTTTTTTGACTTGGAGTCTCACTCTGTCTCCCAGACTGGAGTGCAGTGGCCACTCCCAGTCACCGCAGCCTCAACCTGCTGGGCTCCGGCGATCCTTCCACCTCAGCCTTCCGAGTAGCCGGAATTAGAGGCATGCGCTAGCACGCTCGGCTGATTTTTTGATTTATTGTAGAGATGAGGTCTCGCCAAGTTGCCCAGGCGGGTCTCGGACCCACAGGCTCAGGTAATCCACTCACCTCAGCCTCCCAAAGCGTGGGATTACAGGCTGAGCCACCGAGCCCGGCTTGGGGACATACTTCTGATGGAAGGGGCCTGGAACTTTAGCCTCCTCTGAGGCCCCTGAGAACTGAATTGCAGAACCTAAGAGCTAAGGAAATTTAGAACTAAGTCTTCTCCTAAACAAAAGAACTTTCTGCAATAATGGAAATGTCCTGAATCGACACTGTCTAATATGATAGTCACTAGTCACCTGTGGCTACTGAGCACTTGAAATGTGGCTAGTGTGACTGAGGAACTGAACTTTTACTTTATTTTAATTAATTAATACTTAAGCCAGGCACAGTGGCTCCTGCCTGTAATCCCCGCACTTTAGGAGGCTGAGACAAGAGGAGTGCCTGAGCCCAGGGGTTCAAGACTAGCCTAGGCAACTTGGCGACACCTCACCTCTACAAGAAATAAAAAAACTAGACAAGCAAGGCGGCACACATCTGTAATCCCAGCTACTTGGAAGGCTGAGGCAGGAGGATCACCTGAGCCTAGCAGATCAAGGCCACAGTAGCCATAAGTGTGCCACTGCACTCCAGCCTCGGTGACAGAGTGAGACTCCAACTCAAAAAAAAATTTTAATTTAAATTTTTAAAAAATTTAAATAGCTACATGTGTATTAGAGTCACACTCCCAGCAGGGCCTCCAGAATGTTAGGTTAGGCCCACTGGGGGTGTGGGGTGTCTGGTGTGTGATCTGGTACCGTGTGAAAGATGCAAAAAATTGCACAGAAGTTAGATTAGAAAATACAGTTTATTTAGAAAGCAAATTCGAGAGAGAGAGAAAGAGGAGATTCATCTCCTCAAGGTAGGAGAGGGAGCCAAAGCCAGGAAACATGGTCTGGCCATCGCTCGAAGTGTACATGGCCACATCATAGCTTAGTGGGTGGGTGGCCTGCTCCACGTCATCATGAAGGGGCAGGTAAGTGCAGGTACTGACATCAGGTGATGGACAGCAGGCAGATGGATGCGTTAGTCACATGATTGCTGCCATGGTGGTAGAGTCTGTCTGTATCGTGAAGGCCACAAAGAGCTGATTAGGTTAACCTGGGGATTTGGAGGAATATTTTTTCTGCAAGGGACTTGTCAGACATTTGCAATCCACAAACTCTTTGACCAAAAGATAGTCTATTATCGTTTCTATGGCTCTGTCCTTGTCTTGCATCTGATGGAGATTTGCTGAGGGGGTGGGGTAGGCTGCCAGCTTGGCCTGCAATAGAATGTCTGAACACTTCCTAAAACCTACCTATTGGAAATTTATCTATGAATAGCCTGTGGTAGAGTCAAAGCGTGTCAGGGGTAAAGTCTAAGCAAAAATGGCTATGGAGAGGCAAAAAGACTAAACTAAGAATAAACTAAGTTTATTCTAGGTTTCTACAGGTACCTCTTTTTATTTTTTTTTTTTTGAGTTGGAGTCTCACTCTGTTGCCCAGGCTGAAGTGCAGTGAGATGCTCACAGCCTCCATCTGCTGGGCTCAGGTGATCCTTTCACCTCAGACTTCCATGTAATTGGAACTACAGGCATGTGCCACACGCCTGACTAATTTTTTGATTTATTGTAGAGATGAGGTCTCGCCAAGTTGCCCAGGCTGGTCTCGAACCCATGGGCTCAGGCAATCCTCTCACCTCGGCCTCTCAAAGCGCTGGGATTATAGGTGTGAGCCACAGCGCCCTGCCAGGTACCTCATTTCAGTGTGGCTCGTAGCTACCAAACTAGACAGGACAGACTTAGAACGCGTTTCTCATTTTCCAGAGGAGCATGTCAAGGCCCAGAGAGAAATGACTTCTCTAAGCTTACCCTTACCATTAACAAAAGAATCACGATTGGAAGCCAGATTTTATTCACTCCACCATCCACATCCCCGTGCTGGGCTCAGTGGCAATGAAATCAACCTATTGAATATCAAGAAGTGGGCTGACTGAGAAACATCAAATTTGGGATCCCCTTTGTATCTGGCTGTCTAGCACAGAGAGCTACCTAACAGATCTCCGAAATCTGAGGTTGGGGTCCAGCTCCTTCTCACAGTGGACAGAACATAGGATTTGAGCAGATTTTTTAAAAGTTCTTTTTAGAGATAGGTCTCACTCTGTTGCCCAGGCTTGAGTGCAGTGGCTCAAACATAGCTCACTGCAGCTTTGAATTCCCAGGCTCAAGACCCCTTGGTCTCCCAAGTAGCTACAACTACCAACACACAACATCACACTCAACTAATTTTTTTTATTTTTGCGGAGATGGGGTCTCACCACATTGCCCAGGCTAGTCTCAAACTCCTGGCCTCAAGCAATTCTTGTGCCTTGTCCTCTGAAAGCGCTGGGATTACAGGTGTGAGCTACCATGCCCAGCCAGATTTTTAAGAGTTTTTAAAACTGCTTAAAACCTAGTTCAGCTGTGTCACTCTAGGTAAGTTGCTTAACTGCTCAGTCTTCATTTCCTCATGCAGAAAGTGCCTACTTCATGAGGTTGTCCTGAGGATTAATTGATACAAATTCACAAAAGAACTTTACCCAGAAGCTAGAACCTCATAGGCACTCAGCATTATGACTAATATGATGAGTGTCATCCAGGTCAAAGAAAATTAAGATATATATACATCAAAGTCAGCCTTGAATGCAGACTAGTTGCTTTCCCTTGATTGGGGACACAGTGGGAGAGACATCATGTCCTCAATTGATTAAAAATTCCAGTGACCGCCTTTGGGAGGCTGAGGTGAGTGGATTGCCTGAGCCCGAGGGTTGAAGACCCGCCTGGGCAGCGAGACCTCATCTCTACAATAAATCAAAATATCAGCCGGGCGTGGTAGCGCGCACCTGTAATTCCGGCTACTTGGAAGGCTGAGGCGGAAGGATCGCCGGAGCCCAGCAGGTCGAGGCTGCGGTGGCCGGGAGCAGCCACTGCACTCCAGTCTGGGCAACAGAGTGAGGCTCCAACTCAAAAAAAAAAAAAATTCCAGTAACAAGCCAGGCTCGGTGGCTCAGCCTGTAATCCACGCTTTTGGAAGGCCGAGGTGAGTGGATTGCCTGAGCCTGCGGGTTCGAGACCCACCCGGGCAACTTGGCGAGACCTCATCTGTACAGTAAATCAAAAATTAGCTGGGCATGGTAGCACGCACCTGTAGTTCCAGCTACTTGGAAGGCTGAGGCGGAAGGATCACTTGAGCCCAGCTGGTCAAGGCTGCGGTGGCCGTGAGTGTGCCACTGCACTCCAGCCTGGGCAACAGAGTAAGACTCCAATTCAAAGAAAAAAAATTCCAGTAATAAATATCACACCAATAAAAGCTAACATTGGGCTCTATGTGTGTCCTAAGTACTTTACAAGTAATTCTACATTTCATCCTTACCACAGCTCTTTGAGTTGGATTCTATTATTGGTCCCATTTTACAAAGGAGTAAACTGAGAAAAACCACTTGCCCAGAGTTGCTCAGTTACCTCTAGTTCTAACTTCTCTCCTTGTGTAATGAGCCTGTCTGGTTTTAACATCAACTGGCCAGGTGGCATTGCATTTTTCCCCAACATAGGGGAGAGAGGTGACAAATACAGAGGAACGTTTGCTACAATTCTTCCCTTGGAGTAGGTAGGCGCTCAAATGCATCTGCCACACGCTTTGAGCCCTCTCTGGGTCCTGGGGTGCAGGGAGCAAGAGACGGGGTGAGGAGTAGTGAAAAGGACTGAGGCATTGCTCACTGGTGGGGACTTGGAAGACAGCAAAGTTTGTGTTCAGAGCTCTACCTTCATGACTCCTTTCATTTGTAACCAGTCGCAGGTGTGGCAAAATACGCTCTTAGAGTCACTCGATACTGTTTTCAAAATGTGTTTGGGCGTGGGTGGCATCTTCACTTTTACCAGAAGTCTTTCTTTCCACATCAGAGGATTTGGGCTCCAGGGGTGGCAGCTTCCACGGAGTTGGGGTCCTTAGCCCCAGTGCCAAGCATATAAGCCAAGAAAGAAAGGCAATGCCCTAAGATGGGCTCAAAGTCAGTGCGGACGGTCGGACAGTGAGGGGAGGAGTGGTAGAGTGGAGGAGTGGAGTTGAGATAAGAGGCATTGGGTCCCGGAAAGAAAGACCAGGCTCATCAGAAGCCTAAATCCCATCTCTGCTGTCTTAATGAGCTGCCCCCCTCAACATGTGGAGGGCACTCAAGGGCAGTAGAGCTGCTGAATAGTGCCATGGGGAAGCCTGAGGCAGCTGGGGTGTGGGGAGACTCAGACAGGGCAGATGGAGGAGCCAGCGGATGTGAGATACAGTCAAAGAGGAGAGAAATGCATGCGCTCCTGGGCAAACCACTTCCTTCGTCTCAGCCTCAATTTCCTCACCTGTGAAATGGAAAGACTGGCTAGAAAACCCCTCAGGTCTCTTCCCAATATAAACTCTAGGAGCCCATGAAATGACTATGCATTTAAGAGCTGACCTGCAAATTAATTATTCAAAGTTATCAAAAGCATCCCACACTCTCAGGAGCTCCACCCCTGAATTGAGCAATGTAATCCACAATTCACTTCCTCCTCTGGGTTCTCAACACCACCACCCTTTCATTGGTCACAGCTGTCCTCCTGGAGGTGTCCTACAGGTGAAAAGCTCAGCATCCTGGTAAGTCTTGGAACACCCACCCTTCCCACCACCTAGAATATCTCTGTTCCCCTTGACACCCAGCCTGCATTTGTCCCAAGCATCTATCCCCAGCCTCAGTGGGCCCTCACCCTCACCCCTTGATCTCTTCATTCTCTCCTGTGAGGTCTCCCTGTCGTGGGGTGGGGGGAACCTCTGTCCCTCCTCCCTAAGAACCCTCTCCAACAACCCCTCGGGGCAACTTGCTGCCCACCCCTTCCCTGGCCCTATAGCCTTCCCAGACTCAGCTAATGCTCCTCACTGCATGAGGATTGGGTCTGAGAACGGTCCAGACACTGTTGACTCTCCCTTTCCATAGGATTCTATTTATAGGGAGAAGGAATACTGGCATTGTACTAAAATGACGTTTGAATTTTTTGTTGTTGTTAAAAAGATAGCCTTAAATGTTTGGGATCTTGCAAATGCCCCACTTTCTTAGCATTTTCATGCAATAAATTATAATTTATCCCATCCATGGAGTTTCCGAACTACCATGAGTCACTAAGGGACTGGCATTTTCACCAAATAAAAGAACCCCCACTTGATCACAGAAAACATGACTGGGTGGTCATGTAGGAACCAGCTAGTCAGAGGACATTTGGTTTATCATTCCTGCACAAGCTGTTTCTTTATTCTGGGTCTAAAAAGTAGCAAAAGAAAACAATACCAAAATAATCAAACAATGTGAGTGAATGAAATACAGGTTGGCGTAATGATATCTCAAGAACTTAGCTTACAAGTAAGCCAGGCATGGTGATTTATATCTGTAATCCCAGCACTTTGGCAGGCCGAGGTAGGAGGATTACTTGAGCTCAGGAGTTTGAGACCATGAGGCAACATAACAAGACCTCATCTCTACAAAACAATTTTTAAAATAGCCAGGTATGGTGGCACACACCTGTAGTTCCAGCCACTTGGAAACCTGAGGTGGGAGGATCACCAGAGCCCAGGAGTTCGAGGTTATGGTGAGTCGTGATCATGCCACTGCACTCTGGCCTGGGTGACAGAGTGAGACCCCTGACTCAAAAAGAAAAAACTTCGCTTACAAATATATATCATATATGAGATGTGATTTATCTCAAAGAAGCAGGGCTATAGGCAGAAAATAACACAGGTGGAGTTGGAATCCTTACTGTACCACTTATCCACCCTGTGATCTCAGGCTTTATGCCAGGTCTTCATTTTATATATATATTTTTTGTTTGTTTGTTTGTTTGTTTCAATAGCTTTAGAGGGGAAAAAAATTCGGTTACATGGGTGCATGGTATAGTGGCGAAGAAGTCTAGGCTTTAAGGGCACCCACCACCCCCACCTGTGTACCTTGTCCCCAATAGGTGTTTGTCCTCCACCCCTTCCATCAACCCCCTTCTGGGTCTCCAATGTCCATTATACCATTCTCTATACCTTTTGTGCCTTAGTCTTCTATACATGGGGACTGATCATATCTATTTGTAATGACCAAGGGAGAGACTATAACTTCGAGGTACAAAGCAGACCTCAAATGTGTCATCTCCCGTCCCTTAGTTTATCCCTTTAACTGCCAAGCCATCCTCTCTAGAGACTGGTAAATTAACCAACAAACACCAACAATGAGCTTCCCTCTCCCTACCCCAGGAGTAGGAGATCATTGGCCTGTCCTGGTTGTCTCTCCTGAGTTCTCCACCTCCTGACCTGACTCTCATGCTCTCCTTCTGGAACCTCAAGCTGACCCTTGATGCCTGGGAGTATCGAGTTCACTCATACACCTCCAGCCCACCCCAGCACCGCTGAGCACTGGACTTACCTCTGAAACATTCACTACTACTGCTGTCTTTGCCAATGAGGCAGCTTCTGCAAGAGCCCCAGCCCTGTGTTCTCAAAGCCGATGCTCATACACGTGAGGTTCTGCTCTCTAAGGGTGCAAGCTCCCTGCACCCACAATGCCCTCAGTCATTGTAAGAGGTGGGCCTCTTCTCTCTCAGGTCATTTGTTCCCTTACAAGCATTTCCGATCATCCTCTCTTAGAAGTGAACCACTCTTAACGTTGTGACTTTTTTGGATAAAACCCCAGCCCTCTGAGCAAATTTGATCTTGACCATGGGACTTCTTTCAGGTTTTGCTAACCACACTGGTCAAGCCAGCTGTACCACTCAGTCTCTCACTACCTCCCAGCCTCCTGGCCAGACAGGGCCTCGCCCTCACCACATCTCTCTAGGTTCACCGACTGGTTGAATCTCCTCTCTCTGTGGTCTTGACATGCTGAGAAGGCAATTTATCTGACTCCTTTCACTTAGAGGAGAAAGGAACACCTTCTCAGAAAGGTGAAGGGTAAGAATTCCATCACCCTTGGGGGAAAGGACATTATTTTTTCAGTTTTACTTAATCATATTCAGCTTTCTTCTTTGCTACCTGTGATTGACAGTAACAGAGGCTGCCTTCTGCTAAAGAGAAAATCTTCCTAAGACTTTTTGTGGTTATTGTTGTAACATTTGTATTTACTTTGCAAGGCTGTGCACCCTTTAGTTAATCTTCTTTTTTTTTTTTTTTTTGCTGTGTTAGATAAGATAAAAATCACACACCACAAAGTCATCCATTGAAAATGTACAATTTGGCCAGGCATGGTGGCTCATGCCTGTAATTCCAGCACTTTGGGAGGCTGAGGGAGAGGATTGCCTGAGCCCAGGGGTTCCAGACCAGCCTGGGCAACTTGGTGAAACCTCGTCTCTACAATAAATGAAAAAAATTAGCCAGGCGTGGTGGTGTGCACCTGTAGTTCCAACTACTTGGAAGGCTGAGGTGGAAGGATCATCTGAGCCCAGCAGGTCGAGGCTGCAGTGGCCATAAGCGTGCCACTGCACTTCAACCTGGGCAACAGAGTGAAACTCTGACACAAAGCAAACAAACAAAAAAGAAAGTGCACTAGTTCAGTGGTTTTTAGTATATTGTATCACCCTTACCACTCATTCCAGGACACTTTCATCACCCCAAAGAGAAACCCTGAACCCATTAATATTTCCCCCTCTCCCAAGCCCATGACAACCACCAACTACTTTCTGTCTCTACCAATTGTGCCTATTTCTGATCATTCACAGACATATTACCATGCAGTGGGAAGACTTTTGTGTCTGGCTTTTTTCACGTAGAATTTCAAGGTCCATTCATGTGGTGTTAATCCAGTACTTCATTCCTTCTTGTGACTGTATGTGTGAATTTATGTGTTGCTTAACAATGGGGATGCATTCTGAGAAATGCATTGTATGAACATCATTGAATGTGTTTGCACAAACCTAGATGAGACAGCCTGCCATACGCCTGGGCTATATATTATAGCCTACTGCTCCAAGACTCTAAACCAGTACAGCATGTTGCTGTGCTGAATACTGTAGATAAGTATAACACGATGGTAAGTATTTGCATATCTAACATAGAAAAGTACAGTAAAAATACAGGATTATAATCTTATGTCTCCACTGCCATATATGTGGTATGTCATGGAGCAAAGCATCATTATACTGTGAATGACTACACCTCAATTTGTTTATTCATTTATCATTAAACATTTGGGTTGTTTCTGCTTTTTGGTTATCATGAAGAATGCTGCTATGAACATTCGTGTACAAGTTTCTGTGTGCTATATGTTTTCAATTCCCTTTGTTACATACCTAGAATGGGGATACCTGGCTTATATGATAACTCTGGGGTTAACTGAATAACTGCCAAACTATTTCCAAAGCAGCTAAGCCATCTAACATTTCCACCAGCAGTGTCTGAGGTTCCAACTTCTCCACACCCTCACCCATATTACTCTTGTGAATCTCTTTCTTAATGTGCCAAAGATGCCCCCGCTGAGGGATTCCATATCCTGTAAGGTTTATCCAAAGAGAACTTTCTACAAAGTATTGAGTGATGCTGATGTCATGAAAGGTGCTAAGAACTTCTCTCTGATATTGAAGGGAACTGTAATCTTTTCATAAAACATACAGCTTATCACTGAACTTTTCTCAGGACCACAGAGCCCCCACCACTTACAAATTTGAAGGGAAAAT
Organism: Cephalopachus bancanus; assembly: GCA_027257055.1. NCBI lineage: Eukaryota > Metazoa > Chordata > Mammalia > Primates > Tarsiidae > Cephalopachus > Cephalopachus bancanus. Next base: position 1,607,282 of record JAPVLO010000080.1, read on the forward strand.
ACTTCCATATAATATGCAAGCCAATGAGAAGAATCCTGTCCCAGTTTTTCAGGAGGGCGGGCAAGAATCTGGGAAGAACTTATTGTGCAGTAACCCTCATCTCTCTGCTTTAGGCCAAAACTTAAGCTCACTTCAAAAATGGGAGATGTGGACTTGGAGAGTTACAACTTTGACGATTTATTCAGTGAAGAGTTGAGTAATTACAGTTATGGCACTGACCTACCCCCTTTTCTACCTGATACTGCTCCATGTCGGCCAGAATCCCTGGAAATCAACAGTTATGTTGTGATCGTCACCTATATCCTGGTGTTCCTGCTGAGCCTGCTGGGAAACTCCCTGGTGATGCTAGTCATCTTATACAGCAGGGTCAGCCGCTCTGTCACCGACGTCTACCTGCTGAACCTGGCCTTGGCCGACCTGCTCTTTGCCCTCACCTTGCCCATCTGGGCCGCCTCCAAGGCAAACGGCTGGAGGTTTGGCACACCCCTGTGCAAGGTGGTCTCGCTCCTGAAGGAAGTCAACTTCTACAGTGGTATTCTACTCCTGGCCTGCATCAGCGTGGACCGCTACCTGGCCATCGTCCATGCCACGCGCACACTGACCCAGAAGCGCCACTTGGTCAAGTTCGTTTGTCTGGGTATGTGGGCCCTGTCCCTGCTGCTGTCCCTGCCCATCTTACTTTTCCGTAAGACCATCCACCCCCCCAGTTTGGCCCCAGTCTGCTATGAGGACCTGGGCAACAGTACAGCAAAATGGCGGATGGTGTTGAGGATCCTGCCCCAGACCTTTGGCTTCATCCTGCCGCTGCTGGTCATGCTGTTCTGCTATGGATTCACCCTGCGCACGCTCTTCAAGGCCCACATGGGGCAGAAGCACCGGGCCATGCGGGTCATCTTTGCCGTCGTCCTCATCTTCCTGCTCTGCTGGCTGCCCTACCACCTGGTCCTGCTCGCGGACACCCTCATGAGGACCCGGGTAATCGAGGAGAGCTGTGAGCGCCGCAACGACATCGACCGGGCCCTGGAAGCCACCGAGATTCTGGGCTTCCTCCACAGCTGCCTCAACCCCCTCATCTATGCCTTCATTGGCCAAAAGTTTCGCCACGGACTCCTCAGGATCCTGGCCACTCATGGCCTGGTCAGCAAGGAGTTCTTGGCCAAGGAGGGCAGGCCTTCCTTTGTTGGCTCATCGTCGGGGAACACTTCCACTACCCTCTAAGACCACCTGCCTGCGTGCAGTCCCTTGGGGTTTTCCCTTCTCCCGTGTCCCGTTCCAAGCCTCATGTCCACTGGCTGTTCACAGTCTGAGTGTCAAGGCAGCCCTCACTGTGGTTACAGAAAAGAGTGGAGGCCACATCCTTCCCAGACTAGAAAGGCTGCTCTGGTGCCCCCCCACCCCCTCCCCCACTTACCATATTACTATGCCACATGCTAGAGCTCCATCCATTTTGGCTCTGGCCTCATGGCACTCTGTGATCTAATAAGTGCAAATCTGGCCAGGCAAGGTGGATCATGCCTGGAATACCAGCACTTTGGAGGCCAAAGCAAGAGGATCATTTATGGCAAAGCATTCAAGACCAGCCTGGACAACATAATAAGACCCCTGTCTCTACAAAAAAATTTAAAAGTTAGCCAGGCATGGTGGCGCATGCCTGTAGTGTTAGCTACTCAGGAGGCTGAGGTGGAAGGATTGCCTGAACCCAGGCATTTGAGCTTTTAGTGAACACCACTGCACTCCAGCCTGGGTGACAGAGCAAGACCCTGTCTCTGAATAAGAAAGAGGAGGAGGAGGAGGAATTCAAAACCCCACTGAGATAGCACTTCACACTCATTAGGATGGTTACTAACAAAAGAAAAAAAAGTCATAAAACAGCAAGTGTTGGTGAGGATGTAGAGAAATGTGAAGACTTGTGCATCCCTGGTGGAAGGTAAAATGGTGCAGCCTCTGTGGAAATCAGTATGACAACTTTCCCAAAACATTGACTATATAATTATATAATTCCACAGGATCCTGCAATTCCATTTCTGGGAATATACCCAGAAGAGCTGATAGCAGGGACTACTGCCGATATTTACGCACCCATGTTTATAGCAGCATTATTCACAAGAGCCAAAAATACAGAAACAACCCAAATGTTCATCAGTGAATGAAGGATGAAAATACGTGGTCTATGCATAAGGAAGCATCATTCAGCCTTACAGAGGAATGAAGTCCGGATATATACAACATGGAGGAACCTCGAAAACATTATGCTCCGTGAAATGAGGCAGATAGAAAAGAACAAATACTGTATGATTCCACTTCTGTAGGTCAGTGAAGTAGTCAAATTCACAGGGCCTGAAAGCAGAATAGTGGTTCCCAGGGCTGGGAGGAGGGGAGAATGGGAATTATTGTTTAATGGTAGAGTGTATATGTTTGCGAAGATGAAAAAGTTCTGAAGGTGGACAGTAGTAATCATTGTAAAATATAAAAGTACTTAATGCCACTAAATTGTACACTTACAATGATTAGAATGGTAAATTTTTATTTTTATATTTATCTCAATTAAAAATAAATACCTGGGCCCCAAAATACCTGGGCCCCACTGAGCCAAGGCAAAAACCACCTATCTATAACTCCTTGTTAGGTGAGATTATTAAATATCTTTTTTGGTACAAACCACTTTTACTTTGGTTTTTTTTGTTGTTACTTCTAACCCAAAGCATTCAAAGAGCTGCAGAGAGGCAGGCCAGGGGTGAGCAGAGGTCCCGGTGAGAGTCTACACAAGAGGTAAATCCCCCTTCACTACTTGTATGTCCATAGAGAGCAAGATTGGAGTAGAGACCAGTCCAGTCTTCCCACCCCCAGCCCAGCCCTGGCTTCCACTGTGGGCCGTGTGTCACAGAAAGAAATGGGTTCCGGCATCCTCTGGGGCTTCTCATGTCCTTGGGTGAAACAGTAGCCGGGCTTGTCAAGGGTGGGGCTTAGAAGGCTGGGAGGGTTCGGGGAGCTCACAGATCACCTGACTGGGTGGCAGGAAAGCAGAGACTCTCCCCCAGCTCAGCCAGCAATGCCCACTGTGCATCTCCCTCACTCTCACCTCTCTCCCACCCAAAACACACACACCCGTCATTCAGGGTTTGACAAGAGAGCCAAAGTGAGGAATGGGGATTTGGTTTATAGTGTCACTGGGAGAAAAAAAGGATTAGAATCTCCCCTTCAACAGCATTGAGTACTGACTGTTCCGGGGGTTGGGATATAGCAGCAACCAAAGGAGACAGCACCCCACCCTGGAGGAACTCCCGTCCCTGGGGCTTGTCTCTGGAGGGTCTTTGGCCAAGAGGGGCTCTGGCTCTGAGTAGCCTGCAGAGGAAGTAAGAAAATAAGAGTAATTTAACTTCCACAGTCCCCTTCAGGTTAACAACTACCTTAGCACTAAATCTAGGAGACAACAGGGAGGCAGGAGCACCCCTCTGAGCTAGAAGCCTTCAGGGGCCAAGAACCTCCATTCTGAAGCCATGAAAGTGCTTTTCCTGTGACATTCAGCAAGCAGGATTAATTTAGCAACTACAATCCCTTGTTCCTGCTCATTCTATGCCACACACTGTGCTAACCTCAGGATCAAGTGTGACTCAGCTACTCCTGCCAAGCCTTCAGAACTGCCGTCTGATTCATTGGGAGGAAAATGCAGGAGAACGTGTATTTAGCAAACACCCGAGTTGCCAGAGGGACCAGTAATCTGCCTGAGCAAGGCGGATGGAGCACATGGCTCTCTGAGATGAGTCGCAGAGGGAGGAGGCCAAATTAAGTTTCACTCTGGTTCTAGAACACTAGTCTCTCCTCCTCTAACAAGGGCTGAAGGAAACATGGTTCTACAAGGAAAATAAGAATAAAGCAAGCCCGGAAGATTGAATTGCATTGAACTCTGTTAATACTCATCTCTCTCTCTCCCTCTCTCTCTCTCTCAGTCTCTGTCTCTCTCTCTCTCTCTCTCTCTCTCTCTCTATCTCCCCCCCACCACAAAGTCAAAGCCATCACTAGGACAAGCAAATCTGGGGCCTGCCTTTGAGCTGTTGATTTCTTTCTTCCCTCGGATGTTGCTTCTGGGTCTGAGTCTCACCATCTCAGGGTCCAGCACCTCTCTGCCTAGATCTGTCTGCTCAATCTGAACTGGTCTTTCTCTATGTACTCTACTTCCACTAACACCATCTGTCTTTTTTTTAATCTGTCTGTCATAGTTGGGGTTTTTTGGGGTTTTTTTTTTCTTTTTGTTTTTTTAAGTTGGAATCTCACTCTGTTGCCCAGGCTGGAATGCACAGTGATAGTTACCACAACCTCAGCCTCCTGAGTAACAGGGACTACAGGTACAAGTCACCACGCCCAGCTAAGTTTTTTTTTGTTGTTGTTGTTTTTTGGAGAGACAAGGTCTCATTATGTTGTCTAACTAGCCTGGAACTCCTGGGTTCAAGCATTTTTCCCACCTTGGCCTCCCAAAGTGCTGGGATTACAGGCATAAGCCACCACACCCTATGTCTGCCTGATTTAATGATATCTCTGTCTACTACAAATCTCCAGATTCTGCAGCATTAATTAAGACAACCTCCAGTATTTTTGGGGTGACACTAAATACTCCAGTTTACACATGGAGACCCATGGAGAACCACACTACCATGCAATAGCAGAGTCAAAGAGGCCTAATGATCCCAGGTCACCCATTTCAATTCTTAAATAAGGAAACTGAAGCCTGAGCAAAGCAACCTGGTCAAAATCTTATGGCTGGACAGTAGTAGAGCTGGAATAAATCCTTAGTTCAGTTCTGTTTTTACCAGATATCTTCCTTTTCGAGTGGTGACAGTCAAACCAGCAGATAATCTACAACACCCGGTGGTGTCTGGCACTGACCTTCCTGTGCTTAAACAGAACATGGCTACTCCACTTCTGCCTTCCAGATCTCACATCCAAGATCTCTTCTGGCCCATGCTGACCTGGAAATGGGAAGAGAATTTGGAGAAACACAGTTTCATCTCAGCTATGTTAACTTAATACAAATCCTTTACACAAACATAGGTGCAAACCCTGAGGAAAAGGAATGATTACCACAAAGGTTCAGAGGGTATTTGTTACGGGTTGGGGAAGGGAGGAGCACACTGGGGCTTTTAAGTGGCCACTCCCGGTCACCTCAGCCTCGACCTGCTGGGCTCCGGTGATCCTTCCACCTCAGCCTTCCAAGTAGCTGGAACTACAGGTGCACCCGGCTAATTTTTTGATTTATTGTAGAGATGAGGTCTCACCAAGTTGCCCAGGCGGGTCTCAAACCCGCGGGCTCAGGCAATCCGCTTACCTCAGCCTCCCAAAGCGCGGGATTACAGGCTGAGCCACCAAGCCCGGCTATGTCCTTGTTCTTATCTTACATTATGGATTCCTGGGAATCATCGTATTACTATTTTTTAGGCTATAAATGTAAGTTTTCTGTAACCTGTAATATGCATGCTATTCATAGTAAAAATGTTTTTAATCATTAAAATAAGGAAAAAGTGATCAGAAAAATAATGGGACCTCATTTCCAGTCATTCCCAGAAGCCACTTCAGGGTGTGGAGTTTAGGCTTTTGCATACAGTAGTCTGGAGATCAGAATTCACCAGATTAGAAGATATAATTACCCACCAGGATAGTAAATAGGTACAACCTTTAGAGAAGACAATTTAATGATATCTGCTTTAATGCACACAATCTCTGAACCAGGAATTATACCACTACAAACCTATCCTGCAGAAATACCCACCTAGGTGAACAAATAAATGTATACAGGATATTCATCACAGTGTTATTTTATAAGTCAGAACTTCGAAAAAAAATCTAAATGCTCATCAATAGGGAATAGGTTAGATTACCCAGGAGAAGGCATCCACCCCATGGAATACATCAAATGCGGTGGTTTGAAAATAATGTTTAAAAAATTATGCTAAGTGGAAGAAGCAGAACAGGAGACCACATATTGTATTATTTCATTTACATAAAATTTCCAAAAAAGGCAAATCTAGAAAGACAAAAAACACTTGAGTAGCTGCTTGGGGTTGGAGTGGGAACAAGGATTGGCTGAAAACAGTCACAAAGATTTTTTTTGGAGAGATAGAAATATTCTAAATCTGGACTATGGGGAAGGTTTCACAACTCTGTTAGTCTACTAAAAATCACTGGATTGTTTCGTTAAGACATATTGTGACTCTTATAGTAGGTTAATGATAACTCAATAGCTGTTTAAAAAAAAATCTTAAAAAAGAATGAGGTAATTATATGAATGAACATGGAAAGATCTTCAAGAAATAATACTGAATGAAAAAGGAAGGTAGATGACTCAGGAACTGTTGTTTGCTCAAATAAACTGTTTAAAATTTCAGCAAGAAGAAAAAGAAGGTAAAACAGCATATGTAGTAAATGACTTACTCATTTGTGTAAAAAAAACACCATAATACGTGTTACCAAATTTGATAAAACTCTCTCCTTGCCCAGCTCAAGTGTGTCATCTTGTTCCTGACAGAACCCTGGTTCACTCAGGGGTTGTTCACAGATCTATGTTTTAAGCAAGGAGCCCATGTTAAACATGACACATTTTACAAATGCTGCTCCACGGCCATCCAATGCTGCCTTGTTCAGAAAAATGTCTGAGAGGATATACACCAAGCTGTCCACAGGAGTTATTGCTGGTAAGAAGAATTGGAGGGTGGAGTAATATCATGATCCATTCATACAGTTTTGCATAATGTTCATTTATTTGGTTGGAGCTGGATGTTTCCCAAAATGGAGTGGGGGGTGGTTGTGGAGAGGGCCTGCCAAGCAGGCATGGGTGTCGGCCTCCTTACAGACACAGAGGCTAGGCTTTGTGGACATGCCCATTTCTATGTCTTATATTCTCTCATTGGACAATATGAGACTTTTTTTAGCTTCATTTCATGGTAAAGTCACTCTTTGAAAGACATCATCTTAGTCTCCAATGAGTGAAGCAATAGGGAGTTTGTTGATCTTAGACCAAAAAAGAACGCGGCAGCATTGGATGGCCATGGAGCAGCATTTGTGAAATGTGCCATGTTTAACATGGGTTCTTTGCTTAAAACGTGGATTTGTGAACAACCCCTGAATGAACCAGGGTTCTGTCAGGAACAAGATGGCACACTTGGGCTGGGCAAGAGAGAGTTTTACCAAATTTGGTGAAAGTTGAATAAAAGGACCTTGAACAAAAGTGTGGGAAGAGTTTGGGGGAAGTAATGAGCGTGTGGCACCCCAAAGCCAGTGAGACTAAAGAGCTGTTACTCTTCCCAGGGCTGAAGCAACAAAGTAAGAAGCCCCAACAGGAGCCTAGAGAGAGAGCAATATGATGAAGGTTGCCTGACAAGTGCCGACTCCAGCAGCCAGCGGGGATAGGGCTGAGGAAGCAAAGGCCCTAACTTGACACTTCTCAGAATTCCTGAAGCTTTTTCTATCAGGGTTTCCATTGGCTGTACTCAGTCCAGTCTCTCACTAAGTGTCCCCTTGGTTGAGCTCAACCCAACCCTCTACCAGGATTCCCATTGACTGAGCTCATCCTGAGTTCCTATCAGGGTTCCCATTGGCTGAGCTCAGAAACCAGAGGACAAGGGAGTTCACACAGGAATCTGAAACCCCAGATGACTCTGATCAAGTCAAAGCCCACTGATTCAAAAACGATGGCTGCAGAGCTACTCAAACTGGAGATGAGAAATGCCCTGCTGGAATTTGAATTGTTTATGGGGTGATTCTTTCCCTTGCAGGTGTGTTCCCTGCTTTCTCTCTCTCTCCATGTACACTTCCAGTCCCCAGACCCCCAGCTCCTGCTGGCCCCTAGCCAAAAGGAAAGTGGCCTTGGCTTGGAGCCTTTCCCTGACCATTCCATCTTCCCAAAGTAGAGCAGCTATGGGGGATGGAAGGGGAAATGGGAGGAGCAGAGATCACGGTACCAACTCAAGGTTCCTCCTCCGACAGCTTTAGAGACGTGAACTAGGCACCTTCCCGGAGAAGACAAACACATCACTGATTTCTCAACAGGGCCTTGCCAAGTCTGATGTCAGACATGTTCCCTGGTCATAAACAGCAGGGCCAGCTTCCCATCAATGCTGGCTCTGTGCCAAGCCGACCCAGAGACGGGTCAAAGCCTTGCTTCCCACCAGGTGGCCTGCCCTGTGGTTTTTCTCTATTCTACTACATTACCAATTCCAGCTGGCATTTCTAGAGGACTTTCTCAGATGCCCAGCACTGTGCTACATGATTTGCTGTGCTAGACTGCACTGCTGACCGTGGCACTTTGCATACTACTGCTGTCCCTGCCCAACTCGACGCTTGCCCGAGGGTCCAACCCAAATGCCCAAAATGCATAAGTTGAGCTTCCAGGAAGTTTCTGCAAGGCTCAGGGGTCTCGATGCCATAGTAGCTCCAGGGACTGGAGTCAGGGGTGCACAAAAACTCTCCACCGATGGGAAGAGTCTACTAATTCAGCCTAGGACATGCACACAGAAGTGTGCTGTTCATATGATACTCTCTGCTCTCCACCCCCACTTGTGTGCGTGGCAGGTCTGAACTGTTTTACCTAAATCTAGAGTGTCAGGGTAGAAGAGGGCTTGAAGATCCACTTCTGAACTGACAACCTTTTCTGACAGGCGAGTGACTTGAGTCTCAGAGCCGGTGGGCACTTGCCACAGGTCTTGAACGCCAAGTGATGGAAGCAAGCTGGACCCTGGTCTCCAGGTTCCCATTCATTATCCTCTTCACTACCAGGAGTCTTTCTCTCAAGTCACTGGAGACTGACCGCAGGACTCAGAAGTCTGTGTCCATGAAGTTTTACTTCCAGTACCTATAGATAAAAATTCAGAGGGAAGCCGGGCTCGGTGGCTCAGCCTGTAATCCCGCGCCTTTGGGAGGCTGAGGTGAGTGGATTGCCTGAGCCCGCGGGTTTGAGACCCGCCTGGGCAGCGAGACCTCGTCTCTACTAAATAAAAAATCAGCCAGGCATGGTAGCACGCGCCTGTAATTCTGGCCACTCGGAAGGCTGAGGCGGAAGGATCGCCGGAGCCCAGCAGGTCGAGGCTTCGGTGGCCAGGAGCAGCCACTGCACTCCAGTCTGGGCGACAGAGTGAGACTCCAACTCAAAAAATAAAAAAAATTCAGAGGGAGAGGAAACCCAAGAATATAGACCGAAAGAGTAGTCCTAAAGCTACGCTTTCATTTATTCATTTATTCCCATCCATTGCATGAGGCAGGTTTATTTTTTAATCTGGTCTATTGATGAACATTGGCATGATGAGAGTTTCTTGCAGGAATTTTAATGCCAAAATGTCTTGCACTCCCATAGAGAGAGGTTTCTCTGCATCCAGAAACATAAAAGTAAAGAATAAGTTAAGAGAAAAACTCTATTAAAGTATGGTGAGCCGGGCTCGGTGGCTCAGCCTGTAATCCCGCGCCTTTGGGAGGCTGAGGTGAGTGGATTGCCTGAGCCCGCGGGTTCGAGACCTCATCTCTACAATAAATCAAAAAACTCAGCCGGGCGTGGTAGCGCATGCCTGTAATTCCGGCTACTTGGAAGGCTGAGGCGGAAGGATCGCCGGAGCCCAGCGGGTCGAGGCTGCGGTGGCCGGGAGCGGCCACTGCACTCCAGTCTGGGCGACAGAGTGAGACTCCAACTCAAAAAAAAAAAAAAAGTATGGTGAATAAAGCAAAATTGAAGTAGCAATTATTAACAGACAAGTATTGGAAGAAAGGAACCAAACTGTTACTTGAGGTGGTCTGGCAGAGCGGTTAGGCGTGTTGGCCCTGGAGCCATTTCCCAGCATGCAGGTCTCAATTTTAGTTACTAAAACTCTTGTGCCTCAGTTTCCTCCTAAGTATAGTGGACTAATTATAGAACCAGCCTCATAGGGTAGTTTTAAGGATCAAATTAATAAATACATATAAGGTATTTAGTCCAGTACCTAGAACATGGTCTCTCAGTGAATGTTACCTATTAATGTGAATTAAATCTTTAGTTTTGTTTCAACTTCACAGACAGTAATTTGGGTTAAACTTTATAAACAGAAATTCTGATACAAAGTTCAAACAAGATCCTAGCTGTAGTGATATTACACAATGTACATAGCGATCATTGACTAGCCTGTCATGGAAAGGTAGCAACCTTTTAAATTGTGTTGTAAACTGGATCGAGTGTACTTTTCTTTTTTGAGTTGGAGTCTCACCCCATTGCCCAGGCTGGAGTGCAGTGGCACACTCACAGCCACCCCAGCGTCGACCTACTGGGCTCCGATTATTCTTCTGCCTCAGTCTTCTGAGTAGCCGAAACTACAGGCACGTGCTACCACGCCCAGCTCACTTTTGATTTATTGTAGAGACAAGGTCTCGCCATGTTGCCCAGGCTGGTCTCAAACCCGTGGGCTCAGGCAATTCACTTGCCTCGGCCTCCCAAAGTGCTGGGATTACAGGCTGAGCCACCGAGCCCAGCCAGATCTAGTGTACTTTAAGCCACTCATTTATTTACACCACCTAATAAGTCATATTAAGCAACTTTTATCTTGGAAACCACAGATAACCCTGTAAACTTGCAGAAGACGAACACTAAATTACGCAGCTTCCTGAGGTCTGATACTCCCAGGGCTTTGATCAACAGTGAGGAACAGGCAGCCAATGGAATAGTTGTGGTATTTTCTCTTGTTCTATCACATGCCTGGATCCTACCCCCAAAATCACCTGCATACGGTAGATGGAGTCTAATGGGCTGTTTCCATCCTTCATTTAAAAGTTGAATCTGTTCCTATTTTAGACTTGGCTCTTCTGTTACAGTTCGAGTAACGCTCGACTGCTCCCCTTGATGCCGATAAATCAAAAGGGCAGGGAACTGGTAGAAAGAAGCTTATTTCTGAGTTCAAATCCAGGGAACAGAGCCAGACTTGAGGTCTTTCTAAAATGTTTCTGCTCACCCCCAGGCTTTTATAGTTCACTTTTATAAATCCAGAGTTGTGGGTACCTATACATTAGCCACGTGACCAGCAGAACATTGTATAGAATTTGAGTTTCGGCTATCATGGCGAGGATGCTGAAGAAGACCACTGGCCTCGTGGGATTGGCTGTACGTGACACTCCACACGAGAGGCTAAGAATATTGTACACAAAGATTCTTGATGTTCTTGAGCAAATCCCTAAAAATGCCGCATATAGAAAGTATACATTGCCTGAGCCCGCGGGTTCGAGACCCGCCTGGGCAACTTGGCAAGACCTCATCTCTACAATAAATCAAAAAATCAGCCGGGCGTGGTAGCGCGCGCCTGTAGTTCCAGCTACTTGGAAGGCTGAGGCGGAAGGATCGCCGGAGCCCAGCAGGTGAAGGCTGCGGTGGCCGGGAGCAGCCACTGCACTCCAGCCTGGGCGACAGAGTGAGACTCCAACTCAAAAAAAAAAAAAAAGAAAGTATACAGAGCAGATTACAAATGAGAAGCTGGCTATGGTTAAAGCGGAACCAGATGTTAAGAAATTAGAAGACCAACGTCAGGGTGGCCAAATAGAAGAGGTGATTCTTCAGGCTGAAAATGAACCAAGTCTGGCGAGAAAAATGATGCAATGGAGACCTTGGGAGCCGTTAGTAAAGAGCCTCCTGCCAATCAGTGGAAATGGCCAATATAATCATTAAATGACTTTGGTGGGTTGATGGGAAACTGATGTAATTAAACATTCTGCTATATTAAAAATGTGTCCATATTATTGACAACTTGTAATTAAGAAAACTGAGAGAATATATTTAGGAAACTTATTAAAATTAGTGATTATGGTAATAGGGTCTTGTGAATAGGTTTTTGATTTGTAAAATGTTCACACAGATTATTTCAAAGATGTGGTTTCTTTGAGCAGAGAGGTTGTGGGATGATTTGAAAATTAATTAGAAAAATCTCTACAGATTTTCTTTTTTTCTTTTCTTTTTTTTTTTTTTTTTGAGTTGGAGTCTCACTCTGTCACCCAGACTGGAGTGTAGTGGCCGCTCCTGGCCACCACAGCCTCGACCTGCTGGGCTCCAGCGATCCTTCCGCCTCAGCCTTCCAAGTAGCTGGAACTACAGGCGCGCACTACCACACCTGGCTAATTTTTCGATTTATTGTAGAGAGGAGGTCTCGCCAAGTTGCTCGGGTGGGTCTCGAACCCACGGGCTCTGGCAATCCACTCACCTCAGCCTCCCAAAGTGCTGGAATTACAGGCTAAGCCACCAAGCCCGGCTCCTACAGATTTTCAAAGCAGAGGCTATAACCAAAAATTTCTTTAGTAGTATCTTCAATATGCATTTAACTTTTTAAATTACTCTGACAAGAGAAAAGGCCCTTAATTATTATTGTCTAAAATTTATAGGTCACTGTTTGAAGTAAGTAGTAAGAGGGAATATTTTTAAATGTGATAAAATAGCAAAAGTAGCTGGTGATAAAACTTGAAATTGTGGTTAACTTCCTTGGCTGTGATCTTATGTATATACGATAAAATTTAAATATATACTTATATACTGATTACAAAATCTATAATAAATGTCATTTTATTAAAAAAAAAAAAAGAATTTGAGTTTCAGCCGCATTTATCGATCGTGACACTTTTCGGTCCTGTCTTCCTGGTGTCAGAGGTGTCTCATAGCTTTTATCAGAAGGACCCGGCAGAAGCATTCATCAAGCTTGCCATAGAGTAAAGGGAGTTTACAAGGCCTAAGACATCATGCATTACGCAAAAGTTATGCAAATCACAAAACTTATGATTACATTGATACAAAAGTTATATTGATACTACATTATTCAAACTTATAACCACTCAGAAAAAGAGGAGTAAATGGAGATTTGCGTCTTTCCATTGATTAGGTGTATAGTCTATAGAGAAGTCAAGGATCCCCTGAAGTTACTTACTGGGAATGATTAGGAGATAAGGGGATGTGCTCAGGAACGTGCGGGAGCACTTGAACCCTTGCTATGCCCTTCTCTAGGGGGCTGTGATCATATGGATGGACATTAGCCGATCTCCGTACCACTTCCCCTGACTCTAGAGAAAAAGAGTTAAACAGGTTGTGTGTCTACTCCCAAAGATGTCATGGTCTACAGGAAAGACAGGCAAGAAATCAGTGACCACAACTAACATGTGACGTATTAGAACCAAGGTATTCAATGATTTGGGGGAACATGTGGAGGGACTTTTAACTCAGCCTGAGGAAGCTTTCAGGAAGCTCCTGGATCTGGTCTCTCTTGGAATCTCATGTCCCTTAAGGTTTGTCAGATGCTCTTGGGTCCTCCCACTAAATTCCCTTTTGACCTCAACCTCTTTTTTTTCTTTCTCTCTTTTTTTTTTTTGAGACTGAGTCTCCCGTTTTGGCCAAGCTAGAGTGGCACACTCACTGTCACTGCAGCCTCGACCTGCTGGACACAGGCAATCCTTCCACCTCAGCCTTCCAAGTAGCTGGAACCACTGGCTAACTTTTTTTTATTTATTGTAGAGATAAGGTCTTGCCAAGTTGCCCAGGCTGGTCTTGAGTTCCAACAATCCTCAATTGCTCAGGCAATCCTCTTGCCTCCACCTCCCAAAGTGTTGGGATTACATACCCAGCTTGGCTTCAGTCTCTTTAAAGAGTTAACTCTTGAGGGGTGAATGGAATTTAGCCAGACAAAAGATACAAGGAAGGGCATCCAGTGACAGAGAACAGCATACACAAAGTTCGGCATGGAGAGTTCAGAGACTTCTCTGGGGCTAACATCCCAGCCTCCTTTCTCCAAACTGTGTTTGTTCTACCTAATCCTGCCTACCCAGCCATATCTGAGCTTCCTTGGAAATGGAAGACTGGGATGCTACCTGGACTTTTCAATTGATCTGGAGTGATGTAAACTCAGGGAGTGTCTATGGGCAGAAAAAAGCAGGGAAAGCTGGTTTACCTAGAAAGAAGAGTAAAACAGACCTGCCAGTGGAGATGAAGAAACGGTGGCCCCAAAGAGAGCAAGCCTGAGAAAGGAGCTATCTTTCTGTTCCTGGTTCTGGTCCCTTTTAGAATCTCATGACCCTTGGGGTCCATCTGATATGCCTGGATCCTTTCACCAAATTCCTTTCTGGCTTCAACCTCTCTAAAGGAGGTTTCTGTCACTTACAATTAAAGAAACCTAGACTAAGGCAGACAGCACGATGTATTAGGGGAAGATAAGGAATCCAGAATGGCCAAGCAAAGACCATACCAGATGCAGGATATGATAGACAGGACATGGGCCTGGGCCAGTAGGCAAAGCCAAACTCCAAAGGAAGTCTTAAATGTTGTACTAAAATACTTGACCTTTATCTTACAGTCAGTCAGAGCCTGGAAGAGCTCTAAGCAGATGAACAGTATAATTCGATTGCTCCTCTGAGCTGGTGCATGAATGCTCTGAAAAAGGGCAGAGGTTCAGGCAGGAGTCCAGTAAGGAGACTATAGCAGAAATGGTGAGGTTCTGGACAAAGTAAAGCGTGGGAGTGGAGACAGAAAGGTGAGTTTAAGAGATCTTTCAGGAAAACCAGCAAGACTTGCCTATCAGCTGGATGGGGGATGGGCAGTGAGAAAAATGGATACTTCAGCCCACAGCTTGGACAAATGGTTTGAAGGGGCAGGTTTTGAGGAAAGTTGCTGGCTTCAAATTTGGACTGTTGGTGAAGGTGTGAGTAGACGTGTCAAAGTGCACTGGCTAGCTCTGAAAGCCCAGGAAACATTGGCTAGCCTAGACACACATTTTTGGAGACCAGTCTCACAGAGATGGCAAATTATTAAAGCCACAGGAAGTGGTGACGTTACCCAGGGAAATTGGAGAACAGAGAAAGGACAGAAAAGGGGAGAGAACAGAATTCCGTAGAATGCCAGCACTCAAGGACTAAATGAGGAAGAAGGGCCTTTAAAAGAGACTGAAGCCGGGCTCGGTGGCTCAGCCTGTAATCCCGCGCTTTGGGAGGCCAAGGTGAGTGGATTGCCTGAGCCCGCGGGTTTGAGACCTGCCTGGGCAACTTGGCAAGACCTCGTCTATACAATAAATCAAAAATCAGCCGGGCGTGGTAGCGCATGCCTGTAATTCCAGCTACTCGGAAGGCTGAGGCAGAAGGCTCGCCAGAGCCCAGCGGGTCGAGGCTGCGGTGACTGGGAGCGGCCACTGCACTCCAGTCTGGGAGACGGAGTGAGACTCCAACTCAAAAAAAAAAAAACAAAAAAGAGACTGAAAAGAAGCCAAAGACACCGGGGGAAAACAGGAGCCCAGGAAAACAGAACTTTGAGAAAGAGGAAGTGTGTCATGTGAGAAAGTGATGCTCTCATACATTACCGGTGGGAGTGGAAATCTGACCACTTTTTACCATCTCTTCCACTATCACCCTCCTTCAGGACACCAATATCTCACTTCCAAAATGACTGAAATCACCTCCCAGCTGGTCTCCCTGCCTCCCCCTTTCCTACATTCTCCACCTGGCAGCCAGGTTGATGAAGAGCCTACTCACAGTCCTCCACTCTTGTCCTTCAAGGCCTGACCTGATGTGACTCGTGGCTTCCTTTCTAGCGTCGTCTCCCTAAAAAAAAAAAAAAAAACCCGCCGGGCTCAGTGGCTCAGCCTGTAATCCCACGCCTTTGGGAGGCTGAGGTGAGTGGATTGCCTGAGCCCGTGGGTTCGAGACCCGCCTGGGCAGCAAGACCTCACCTGTACAATAAATCAAAAAATCAGCCAGGCATGGTAGCGCATGCCTGCAATTCTGGCTACTTGGAAGGCTGAGGTGGAAGGATCGCCGGAGCCCAGCAGGTTGAGGCTGCGGTGGCTGGGAGTTGCCACTGCACTCCAGTCTGGGCGACAGAGTGAGACTCCAACTCAAAAAACAAACAAACAAACAAAAAAAAAAAACCATCACTGCCCTCCAGTCACATCAGTCCCCTTCTCATTCTGAGACATGCCAAGAACAATCCTGCCTCGGGACTTTTGCACTTGCTGTTCCCTCTGCCTGGACTGAGCTTCCCCTAGATATTTCACTTTCTTTGGGTCTCTGCACAAATGCTGCCTTGCCAAGGAAGCTTTCCCTCACCACCATCCCCAGACTAGCCCCACTCACAGCCCCCCACCTTGCCCTGCTTTATTCAAAACCCTATCACCACTTGACATCATATTTATGCTTATTTGTTTGCTGTTATATGCCCAGCAGAATGTAAGCTCCAGAAGGACAGGGCCCAGGCTACTTGAACCATTGCAATATCCCCAGCACCTATATCAGGGCCAGGAAAATAACGGTTGTCAAATACTTGTTGAATGAACACACTTGATAATATATATCCAAAGTCCTGCCACCCGGATTCCACTTCTAAGTATTTGTCCTCATGAAGCAATGATGGTTATCCACAAAGTTCTAGGTACAGATATGTTCGCTGCAGCATTGTTTACATTGGTAAGACAATCAATGGTCCATCCAGACAGAAAATCCTGTGCTGCCAGAAATGAGGCTGCAAATGAATATTTACAAACAGGAAAAGAATTTCCCAAAATAGCAGGCCCTCCTGCTCCAGCACCTGGAGACATAAGAAAAGCACATGCAAAATTGTGAGGCCCCTGTTAACTTTAACAGTCAAAGCAGGGAGCCAGTGTCCTCAGACTCTGTGAGGTGAGAGCACATTCATTCTTCAGCACAATGGATGGTCAAAGTGACAGGAACTAGTGTGTACCAGGAATGACAAGAGAAGATCATTCTTTTGAGCAAAAAGTGACCTCTGTCAACTCTGGATTTGCTTGGTGATGCTGAAGATTGACTTAAAAGACCAGGCGTGGTGGCTCAAACCTGTAATCCCAGCACTTTGGGAGGCCAAGGTGAGGGGATTGCCTGAGCCCACGGGTTCGAAAACAGCCTGGGCAACTTGGCGAGACTTCATCTCTACAATAAATCAAAAAATTAGCCAGGCGTGGTAGCGCACACCTGTAGTTCCAGCTACTTGGAAGACTGAGGCGGAAGGATCGCCTGAGTCCAGTAGATCAGACCCTGGGGTGGCCATGAGAATGCCATTGCACTCCAGCCTGGCCGATTGAGTGAGACTCCAACTAAAAAAAAAAAAAAAAAAAGGATTGACTTAACTATCCTCAAAAATTATCATTATGGGTATTCCCAAAGGGAAATAATTAAATAATTATTAAATTTGAGCTTTCTTGCTTATAACCCCTTTTCTCCCCTTTAAGACAATTTTGGTATAGCAACACTTCCTAAAAATACCATGTGGTATTATAAAAAAACAGATTGTATTGAGGGAAAAACAAAGCAGGCTGCAATATACCTCATTTTTATTTTTTTTAAGTGTTATATGTGAAGAAGACATAGAAAGAAGTACAACTAGTTGCTGACCCTGTTTATCTCTTAGGATATATGGTGTTTATTGTCTTCTTCTGCTTTTCTGAATTGTCTTTTTTTTTTTTAATAGAGACAGGGTCTCACTGTGTTGTCTAGGCTGGTCTCAAACTCCTGGGTTTAAGCAATCCTCCTGCCTCTACTTCCCAGGGTGCTGGGATCATAGGCATGAGCCACCACATCCAGCCTGAATTTTCTAATTTTTAATACAAGATCACCTTTTTTTTTTTTTTGAGTTGGAGTCTCACTCTGTCGCCCAGACTGGAGTGCAGTGGCCGCTTCCGGCCACCGCAGCCTCGACCTGCTGGGCTCCGGCGATCCTTCCGCCTCAGCCTTCCAAGTAGCCGGAATTACAGGCATGCGCTACCACGCCCCAGCTCATTTTTTGATTTATTGTAGAGATGAGGTCTCGCTGCCCAGGCGGGTCTCGAACCCGTGGGCTCAGGCAATCCACTCACCTCAGCCTCCCAAAGGCACGGGATTACAGGCTGAGCCACCGAGCCCGGCTGCTCCATCATTTTTTTAATAAAGGAGGTAATGATATGAATAGTGTCAAATGCTACAGAGATGAAGCATTGTCCAAAAATGCTATATGCAGAGACTCCAGGGATGGAGTTGAAGACTGGGAGGAATTGACACAACCACGGGGGCAAGAGGGGGCAGGAAAGCAGAGTGAATTCAACACCCACTGAGAAGGTGGGGATGCAACAGGCATTTCGGGTGGATTCGCCAAGTAGTAGTAGGGGCCCCTTCTCCCCAGGCATCAGAAGAAGGGTGAGGAGGAGCAGGGAGCGGGTGCAAACACTGCTGAGGCGTCCAATTGCTGAGGAACCTCCTATCTTAGCTTCTTACATCTTAGGTAGATGGGAGGCTGCTAGCTGAGAGGGAGAAAGGAAGTCCCTATGCAACCCCGAGGCTGGAACTTGGGGAGAAAGTAACCAAAATGACAGGAGACCAGGTGGGAAGACGCTGACAGGCAAGGAAATGTTAAATATGACAACAACATGCAAACTGCATAAAACTGTTCAGTGAAAATAGTCAGAATCTAATCTGTACTGACAAGACAGTGTGAGACTGTGAAACAGTGACATTGTAACATTTAGAAAAACACTTCCTTGAAAAAAAATGCTGGAAGGTTTTCTGCACATTTTGCTATGAACCTAAAACTGCTCCAAGAAACAAAGTCTTTTTGTTTTTGAGGAGGTTTTTTTGAGTCAAAGTCTCACTCTGTCGCCTACGCTGGAGTGCAGTGGCATACTCATGGCCACAGCAGTCTCAACCTGCTGGGCTCAGGCGATCCTTCCACCTTGGCCTTCCAAGTAGCTGGAACTATATGTGCACGCCACCACGCCTGGCTAGTTTTTTTCTTTTTTTATTGTAGAGACGAGGTCTTGCCAAGTTGCCCAGCCTGGTCTTGAACCCGTGGGCTCAGGCAATTCTCTCACGTCAGCCTCCCAAAGTGCTGGGAATACAGGCGTGAGCCACTGTGCCTGTTTTGTCTTTTTTTTTTTTTTTGCTGGAAGGAAATAAACCAAAATGTGCACTGTGGCTGACTGGTGGGTGGAACCATGGGCACTTTTTGCCTTTATTATTTTTTAACTCTTCTCTTGTTCACCCCCTGTCTATGCACACCCAGTGAGCAAGATGGTGACTCAATACCTCAGGGAGCCTCCCCAGGACCCTCCTCCCATATCCCCTGAGGCTGCCCACGCCCATTTGCCAAGTTGGCCTCCACCCATCTACCAGTTGGATTCTTCCAGTTCCAGCCCAGCCACCTGGGGTGGAACAGGATCAGGTTTCCCTGAGTATGTTGTTTGTGCCGCCAAAACACCCCTGTTGTTTTTTGTTTGTTTGTTTTTGTTTTTTTTTTCTTTCTCTCCCAACCCCACCTCCCTGCTACTCAAGTGAGAGTCCACGGGCTACAGCTGGTCCTGGCTGCCACTCTCAATTCCTGCCACCCTTGAGTCTTCGCCTTTTGCTTTACTCTTGCCCTCCAGAGATGAACTTGTCCCTAAAGGCCCCTTGGTCCTTAATTCCCTTCAGGTGTGCCTAGACTTACATGAATCTCAAGGTGAGCCCTGGCTAGGTTCAGACCAAGACTCTGAGGTCTTACATGATGGCTCACACCTGTATTTCCAACACTTTGAGAGGCTGAGGTGGGAGGATTGCTTGAGCCCAGGAGTTCAAGACCAGCCTGGGCAACATAGCAAGATTCCATCTCTATTTTTAAAAATTAAAAAAGTTAGCTGGGCAGTGTGGCTCATGCCTGTAATCCCAGCACTTTGGGAGGCAGAGGTGAGAGGATTGCCTGATCCCAGGGGTTTGAGACCAACCTAGGCAACTTGACAAGACCTTGTCTCTACAATAAATAAAAAAAAATTAGCCGGGCATGGTGGTTCACACCTGTAGTTCCAGCTACTTGAAAAGCTGAGGCAGAAGGATTACCTCAACGCAGCAAGTTGAGGCTGCAGTAGCCATGAATGTGCCACCGCACTCCAGCCTCAGCAACAGAGTGAGTGAGAGAGACTTTTTGGCTCAAAATAATAATAATTAAAATTTTTTTAAAAATAGAGGCCTGGTGCAGTGGCTCAAGCCTATAATCCCAGCACTTTGGGAGACCAAAGTGAGGGGATGGGCTGAGCCCACGGGTTCAAGACCAGCCTGGGTAACATGGTGAGACCTTGTCGCTACAATAAATAAATAAACAAAAATTCAGCCGAGCATGGTAGTGCATGCCTGTAGTTCCGGCAACTTGGAAGGCTGAGACAGAAGGATCACCTGAGCCCAGCAGGTAGACGCTGGGGTGGCCGTGAGCATGCCACTGCGCGCTCCAGCCTGGGCGACGGAGTGAGACTCCAGCTAAAAAAAAAAAAAAAATAGAGTCTCTGCTAAATGCTGCTAACCTCCCTTCATGGGCTTGAAGTACCCCTTGAGCAGTGATACTTAGAACTTACCTGCAAAGGGGAGCAGAGAGATAGGACCACAGTTGACAAGATGTGGGGTGCAGGGGGGGTTACTATAAGATGAAAGTACTCACAGCAGGCTTGTTTGCTCACGGGAATGATCCAGGAGAGAAAGAATGGATGTCACAGGAACGTGAGAGAAACCTCTTTAGCCCTTTCTGAGTTTTGTCTTTTCATCTCAAAGCAGTTCAGTGCCTTGGAAAGTGGCATATCCCAACTCTCCTACTCGCTCCCTGGCCCTGTGACCTCATGCAGGAAGCATTGCCATCACAGAAAACTGATGCTTCATCCTAGTTCTTCAACTGACCTACCTTTCCAAAATTCCTCTGCTACAATAAACAGTATTTGCCATTTATGGAGGCCCTAATCTGTCCCAAGAGCCTAGCATACGTTATCTTGAACTCTGACAACAAGCTTCTAATACTGCCACCCCCTCACGGACACAGGAGTTCAGAGAACTTATATTACTTACTCAAAATCAGGATAGACCAAACCCCAGGCTACCACAAAGCCACCTGTGGCTGTCTCTCCACACAACACCTCTCGGTGTATCAGAGCAGTTGAGAGTTCAGTCTTTGGAGGCAGCTAGCGTTCAGTTTAAACCCCAGTTTTGCCACTTACCTGCTATCATGTTGAGTGAAGTACTTAATCTCTTTACTGCCTTAATCTCCTCTGTAAAATGAAGATAATAATTCCTACCATAAGGTCTTGATGGACAATTAAAAGAAACGATTCATGTCAAAAGTGCCTTTCACAGTGCCTAGCACATAGTAAGTCTTCAATTATCAGCAGATAATGATTATTAATATCTGCTGCTTAATATCACAGAAAAAAACACTACATTGGGCTTAGATAGGGGTGCTCATTGTAAAAGCTAAAATAGAAGCTAAAATAAAGTGACAATTTCATGAAACTGGGGCAGAAGCAGCTCATCTCAGGGTCCCTTTCAACAACTCTTTGCTCTTCCCTTGTGCCAAAGTCCTCATGGATCCCACTCATGTTCCTCCCTCTCTCTTCAGGCAAGATCTCTCTAGCAGATTAATGCTAGAGTCTAAGGGGCTGTTCCTAAGTCCAAAGTGTGGTCATGGAAGTGAGAACAGGTATATCTGCTAGTGAGAGGCAAAACTTACGTGTTGGACTATAGTGTGCTAGTTTGCTCACGACATTGAAGACTCAGAAAAAGAGGTTCTTCTAGGCAGGACAACAATTGCAATAACGCATTCTTATCCCAGGCTTAATGCCCAAAATTTCCCTAGCTCAGAAGCATTTGCTCTTTTTCTAAGGGGCCAATCTACCCCAAAGGAATGAATGGCTAATGGACCAGGGAGGGAGGGATTGGTTGGGGAGAGAGGAAAGAGAGGAAAAATGAAAGAGGCCTCCTAGGAACTCCTTGTATCAGACTTAGTCCCCAGCTACCTGGAAAACACATACTAAGAACTGGCCTTCTGTGGAGCATCTAATTACTAACGATCATAATCTAAGCAAAGATAGACCTTTCACTTCAAGATAGATAAGGTGGGATCCTGATGCAAAGGAGATATGGTCTTCACTAGAACTATAGTCCTATTTGTTTTTGTTTTTGTTTTTGTTTTGAGTCAGAGTCTCACTCTGTTGCCCAGGCTGGAGTACAGTGGCATGTTGATGGCCACCGCAGCCTCAATCTGCTGGGCTCAGGTGATCCTTCCTCCTCAGCCTTCCAAGTAGCTGGAACTACAGGTGCGTGCTACCACATCCGGCTAATTTTTTTATATTGTAGAGATGAGGTCTCACCAAGTTGCCCAAGCTGGTCTCAAATCCCTGAGCTCAGGAAATTCTTTCACCTCGGCCTCCCAAAGTGTGGGGATTACAGGCTTGAGCCACCGTGCCCAGTTTCTAGTCCTTTTTGTACATCCCACTAGACTCATAGATTTAGAGCATCGCCTCTTCCTAAAACCGGAGGGGAGCTTACCTGACCAAACCTCATTTCACGGAAGAGGAAACTGAGGTTCCTAAAATTTAAGTGACTAGTCAAGTAACACAGCTACTAAGTCTTTCTTTTCTTTCTCTTTCATTTAATTAGGAACATTTTCTCCAAATCTTCAGGTTCAGCTTGTGGGGCGCTAAGACCCCCAAGCAGATCTCTTTGTTCCAGTCACCCTCCAGGAAGTTTCATGAACTCCTCACATATCCTTCATTCACAAGTTTCCTTTGTCTTCCTAAATTTTATTTCTGTAGTCCATGGCTTTGTCTTTAAGGTCTAGCACAAAGTTGGATACAAGGAGTTATTTGTCCCATAATCAGATGACGGGTCATTTGATCCTTGCTTATGAACATGTAGGGAAGTGCACAGGCGACGCACACGGTCAGAGACCAGCTGATGGGGTACTCAAGGATGCCCACAAAGTGGAGAGCCCTGCACCACATGGCCCTATGTACTTAGTCTCTCCACACTCTCAGTACCTTCAAAGTTGGAGCAAAGCCAGCTCTTTCAGGAAGCCAGCCGTGTTGTTTACAGTATGGGAACCAAGGAAGAGGTACGGATGTGGCCTCTTAGGTTTCTGTTAGGCAACACAATTCCTTCCCACTGCAGAAGTGACTAGATTTCTTCAGAGGCCCCTCCCCACTTACCTTCTAGATCTTACTTTCTCCATCCCCCTGATTTGAGCCTGACTAAAAGAAAGAGTTGGGTTATTCATCCCCAACACACACATACCATACACATGCATATGCAACACACACAAACACACGGCAGGTTACCTCGAAATCTGGTCCGTGTATCTTCCTGGCTGACATTTAACATTCACCAGTAGAAAGTTTTAACATTGGGAAAAGAAATAGAAAACAAGAATGGAAGCTTTATTTTTCACTGGAGGAGATATTTTAATTTTTAATAATTTCCTGTCCTGAGGGTAGGCTGAGGAGGCATGGGAAGCAACATCTACACACCACACACACACACACGCACACATCCTACATAGAAATTCCAGACAATATTTTTTTAACTTTTAAATAAATATCTAAAGTCAAAAGCAAGAGAGAAAATCTCCAAGGGGCAGAAATGAAGAGGAAACTTAAAAATGTGTAGACTTTATCAGGGAGTAGGATTGAAGCCACAGGAACCCAGAAAGATACTAGAACTGGTCATGCACCTTAAGGATGGGAATGGTCACACCAGTGAGTCTAAGGACCCCATGGACAACAAGGAACTACAACTAGATTTTCTGCAAAATCTAGGAACAAGGAAAGAGTTGGCCTGCCCTTGAATGGGAATAGAAAAACACCTGGCAATTCTGAGACTTGACTCCCGGTGAGCTGCCCGCCCTTGGCCATGGGAGGAAGAGGACTGCTTGAGGGACATTCCAGAATCCCTCTGGAAGGCTGAGTAGCAAGTGATGAAAATCCTAAGCTGTCATTTGTAATGGTGTAAAAACGCAGGACCCAAAATGCAACAACAAAAAAAAAATGCTCTGAACCATGTGACACAGCAGGACCCAGGCAAATACAACCATGAATTGTCCCCTAGGTAGACTTCTCCAAATGCAGGGCACATGCAAGATTCCCACGAAAAAAAAAAATACTCTAGTCGGGCGTGGTAGCACGCGCCTGTAGTTCCAGCTACTTGGAAGACTGAGGCGGAAGGATCGCCGGAGCCCAGCAGGTCGAGGCTGCGGTGGCCGGTGGCCGGGAGCGGCCACTGCACTCCAGTCTGGGTGACAGAGTGAGACTCCAACTCAAAAAAAATATATTGATTTTAAGCCGGGCTCGGTGGCTCAGCCTGTAATCCCAGCACTTTGGGAGGCTGAGGTGAGTGGATTGCCTGAGCCCTCGGGTTCGAGACCTGCCTGGGCAGGCGAGACCTCATCTCTACAATAAATCAAAAAATGAGCCGGGCATGGTAGTGCACACCTGTAATTCCGGCTACTCGGAAGGCTGAGGCGGAAGGATTGCGGGAGCCCAGAAGGTCGAGGCTGCGGTGGCCGGAAGCGGCCACTGCACTCCAGTCTGGGTGACAGAGTGAGACTCCAACTCAGAAAAAAAAAAAAAAAGAAAAGAAAAAAAATACTCTCCAAAAGATGAATTCAGATGTTACAAAGAATTAGCAACCATCTCAGTCACCAGTCATCCAAATTCACATCTGAGGAACTAAAGATAACAGAGCAATCTGAACATGAATTTAAAAGATGCTTGATTTTTTTTAAATCCAGAGGTATCTTATATCAAAAACGAAGAATTGGGCTAATGTGTTATCTCTGCTACCTCTCAAATACCCACTAAAAATGACACTGAAGATATTTTTAAAGGCAGATTCTATCACAAGGTATAAGAACAAAAAGAATATCTGAGAAGTTAACTGATTTCCAAAAATAGAAGTCAGAAAGTGGAAGAATAAGTGATAACTGAATTATGAGACCGATGCCATATATATATGGCAAATATATATAGTCTATAAAGTGAACCAAAGGAATTTTTACAAAAACCATGAAATCTACAGAAATATAAGAAGAAATATTGAAAAAAAGAAGAAGAAATAGTGCATTCCTGAGGCCATAATGGGCATCTCTAAAAGAGAATATTGGGAAACAGAAAAACATCTATTGGAAATGTAAATATGAAAAGAGATATTTTTAGGCCAGGCATGGTGGCTCAACCCTGTAATCCTAGCACTTTGGGAGGCAGAGGCAAGAGGATTGCCTGAGTTCAGGAGTTCAAGACCAGCCTGGGCAGCTTGGTGAGACCTTGTCTCTACAGTAAATAAAAAAATTAGCCGGGCGTAATGGCACATGCCTGTAGTTCCAACTACTTGGAAGGCTGAGGTGAAAGGATTGCCTGAGCCCAGCAAGTCGAGTCTGCGGTGACCATGAGCATGTCACTGCAATCCAGCCTGGGTGACAGAGTGAGACTTCAACTCAAGAAAAAAAAAAAAAAAGAGATATTTTAAATCCCAATGAAAAAGTTGGGAGATAAATATAAGGTATCATCTTGGAAAATGGAAAGCTGAAGATACTGAAATATAGTCAAAAAGTGATAAGAATATTAGACAATTTTTAAAGTAAATTAAAATGGAGACCAGGCCTGAGGAATCTCTGAGCAACCAAAGCAGTCAGGCCTCATAAGTGACCTCTACTTTGCTTGATTTGCAAACATAAGCGAAACTTTCCTTGGAGTATTTCTTATAAATGCCGATATTAAAAAAAAAAAAAAAAAAAAAACAGAACTTGAGCTCAAGGCATCAGAAATGGCCAAAAAACTAATGATTTATAACTAGGAAGGTCCTAGTGAGATAGCGATCTAGATTATAAATTAAATATGAAAATATAAATTAAATATCTAGATCTTTTTCTGCGAGGTAAATTACTAAAACATTAATTCCTGAATGTAAGTTGAAGTTTATGTATTTTTGGTTTCTTATTCATGAAGAGAGAGCTAGAAATAATTTTGTGCACTGGTAAGCATGTCCTGTGCTGTGAGGAAACTTGTTATTCAAAAACTACGAAGTCATGAACTTCCTAATCTTCCCTAAATATTAAGGTTACTAAGGCTTAAGAATTTTAATAACTCTATATAATGTAAATGACTAGAAATAGTAAGGACAAAAGAAAACAACTGTCTATGAACATGCATATGAAAAATGTAGTGAATAAGTAAATGTATGTTTTTAAAGAGGAAAAGTATACAAGATATGCATTTTTCTTAAATGAAAACAAGTAATTTTGTTTTAAAGTAAGATGATTTATTGATCCAGAATAAGAAAAGGAAAAAAGGACTAAAACAAAAACTAAATAGATAGAGAAAGCTGTAGAAGACCTGCGAAAGATGAATTTTATGTGTGGTCAAACCCATTAGATAAGTTTTATTTATAAGTTTTAAAAACAAGCTCAGTAGCGTACTGGGGCAAAGTGAGAGTTGGGTTTTCTCTCTGCTAAAAGGACAGTTTTCTTGGAATATTGGTCTGCTCTTGATTATAGAATTGTTAGTTGTTTTTTTTTGTTGTTGTTTCCTTTTCATATTAAGTAACTGGCCTAGAAAACACAGATTTTGTGTTTAATGAAGATTTTTTTTTTATGTTTCATGTCTTTTATTAGGTCTTTGATTATTTAAGAAAAGTGCAGCTTTTCAATATTAAAAGGGCTAACTTTTTATATTTGCCTTTAAAAATCATTATCACTTTGGTATTGTTTCACAATGACCTATGAACCTATCTAATCAAGCATTTTAAACCTTTTGACAGTTTGACAACTTCCCAAAATCAAATTGTAAATTACATCTTTTTTACCTCAAATTAACTTTGACAGTTTTCAGAAGGGTTCTCAGACTATCTCAAAAAAATGAATTCCCCAGAAGAATGTAACCAGGCCTACAAAACCAATGTTCAAATTTTAATATCAGCAAGCATTGTTCAGAACATACATTCACATTCCAATTCCAATCCCTGTCCCCCACCTTACCTCTGATGGGCACCCCCTCCTGAACCCCAATTGTACCCCTGACCCCTCCCATTTCTGACCCCTACTCCTCTCATAAGATTTACCCCATCTCTGGTCCCAGCCCCATCCTGGATAGTGAATCCCTTCCTGAAGTAAACCATCTCCCTGGCCTTGATCAGATATCTTATCCTCACCCTATCTAATTGAAACACCAGTTTTTAATCTTTTGGAACACTATGTTAATTAAAGAATCCTGACATTTTTAAAAATGGAGATCCAAATCATTTATGTCTTGAACTATACCCGGAGAATTACTTGTTGCATTAAAATATCTAATCAGGCCGAGTGTGGTGGCTCATGCCTGTAATCCCAGCACATTGGGAGGCAGAAAGGGAGAGGATTGCCTAAGCCCAGGAGTTGGAGACCAACCTGGGCAACTTGGCAAGACCTCATCTCTAAAGTAAAAATAAAAATAAAGAAATTAACCGAGCATGGTGGCATGAACCTGTAGTTCCAGCTATTTGGAAGGCAGAAGTGGAAGAGTCACTGGAGGTCAGGAGTCAACCTACAGTGAGCCATGATGGTGCCACTACACTCCAGCCTAGACAGCAGAGTGAGACTTCGACTCAATCACTCAATCAATTAACTAATTAATAAAATATCTAATCAAACAGTTTTACTTGTTTGAAAAAGAATTTTGACTACATCCCTCCCCTGTTTAAAACTCTCCTGAAACGCCGGGCTCAGTGGCTCAGCCTGTAATCCCGTGCCTTTGGGAGGCTGAGGTGAGTGGATTGCCTGAGCCCGCGGGTTCGAGACCCGCCTGGGCAGCAAGACCTCATCTCTACAGTAAATCAAAAAATCAGCCGGGCATGGTAGCGCTTGCCTGTAATTCTTGCCACTTGGAAGGCTGAGACGGAAGGATCGCCGGAGCCCAGCAGGTTGAGGCTACGGTGGCCGGGAGCGGCCACTGCACTCCGGTCTGGACAACAGAGTGAGACTCCAATTAAAAAAACAAAACTCCCCTGAATTATTTTACTCCTGTTTGACTAGTAATTTCCCAAATTACTAGTGAGGCTAAGCATCTTCTTTCATGTTTATTAGTCATTTGCACCCCCCCACCCATGGTGGATCCTTATTTACTTACTGAAGCTTCTGTGGAGTGTGGAGTTGTCTTTGGGATGGTATACGGTGAAAGAGAAGGAAGATGGACAAAAGGAGGAGTGAAGGGGGGATTCGAGAAGGGAGGAAGAAGAAAAAGAGGCCCCAGTTCTCAGCCTTCTCCCCACCCCACCCCCGGATTCTCTCTCTGTGTTCTCCTCTCCTGAAGCAGATCTATCTCTTAGGGCTTGAGCACCTCACTCTTTCATCATCAACCTGCCTGGAGAGCCCCAAGCAGGACAGTCTGGGGATCCTCCATCCTGGCCCCTGGAAGAGCATCTTAGACAACGCTCTGGAGAGGATGATGACCCTACCAGGGCGTCTTTAGCCCCAGTCTTATAGCTGTTAACCAATCCTGGCATTCATTCCATGTGTGACACCCCTTCCCTGAGACTCAGCACACTGATTTCATTCCTAAGCTTCACTCCATACTTGGTCCCAACCTTATCTTTTTTTTTTAAAGACAAGGGTCTCAACCCACTGCCCAGGCTAGCCTCGGACTCCTAGGCTCAAGTGACCCTCCCACTTCAGCTTCCAGGGTAGCTGGGACTACAGGCATGTACCACCACAGCTCCAACCCCATCTTGAATCTTCGTCCCCAACTCCCCACTGCATGCCTGAATCTCACTCACCCCATCCCCAACCTCATCCTATTTCTGGATCTCTCCCTATTCCTGACATTCATCCTTCTCTGACATTATCCCAAGCTGCCACCCCATCCTTGCCCCCTCACCTCTGACGCCAACCTCAATTTGCAGATCCCAGTCTCAACCTTGATCTAAACCCTATTTCTGAGACTTGCCCCCCTCCCAACCTCACACCACCCTTGATCCTTCCCCCATCCCACCTAAACCCACACCTTCTCCCTTTTGCTTAAGCTGGCTTGAGTTCAGTTTCTGTCATTTGCATTCAAAACAGCCTAGATGCCTTCAGTTTTCACTTGGGACAGTTTTACCTGATAAAAATCTAATGAAGGTAAAACAGGCCAATTCTTGAGGGGACAGCAGGAGGCTAAAAGGGGAGAGTACAGATAAGAGCACTTTTGAGCAGATGGTGTGCAAATGAGTTGGGGTCTCCAGCATTCATTCATTCCCTTGATAAATATTTACTGAACATTCAATAGGCTCCAGCACCGAGGATACAGGGTGAACAAAACAGACAGGGAAGCTGCCTCCAAGGAGGGAAAACAGACTAAGAAATGACTGCAACTCAGAGTATGCCTCTGGGGAGGCATGGGGAGCTCATATAGTTTGTGGGAACCAGGCAAGGTCTAGCCTAGAAGACAATATTCAAGTTAACGGGAAGCTGAGACTCTCTGAAGGAGCATTTTCGTTTACTTGTGGACAAAGGGACCCTCCTTGACCTGGGGAATGAGGATGAACAGGAGTTTCTGTGCCCAAAGCTGTTCTAGCAGGAGTTAAAGCCCCAGGGAATGCCACCCTTCAGCCAGAGAGATGCCTTTTTGGGGTGTGCTGCCCTCATTCTGCTGCAGGAGCAGCCAACAACGTCACACACACATCTGACTCTATGTCACACTCAAGAAATTTTATTAGGAATGTCTGAGACCATGGCTTTCTGGGGTTGCCGATGCTCTGTGCCAGTGTGGAAGCTCCAAGAAGGCAGGGTTATCTCACTCTATCTGGGGCTCAGCAGGTGACCAGCACAGCTGCCTGATGTTGGTCATGGGGGTAGAGAGGACTGTGCCACAGGTCTGGCATCCAAATCCTCTTCCCCTTTGTTCTCCCACCTCACCCGGGGGGAAAGATGTGTTCCTAGCTCCTCACAAGGCCACCAGGTGGCTTGATGCACAGGTATGTTGCTGACACTGCAACATTCCCGAGATGAGAAAAACATTCCCCAAGTTCAGGTCCGAGAACACAGAGCCACCAGAGAGCCTAAGCGAAACCTACACAGCAGTTAATGAGATGTCTCTGAGAAGGTCAACAAGAGCGTCCAACGTGTATGAGGACACAGCTTCAGCTCCCGTTCTTTGATCTAATGTCAGATTCAGGCTTTAGAGGTGACTGTGCTAATTACTCAGTTAGTGGGTCAAAGATGCAAGAGTTCCTGTTGAGGAATAATGACACTTCCTTTTCATGGAGGTGTAAAGACTTGTCCTTGGAGATATCTCAGCAGTCCCTCAGAAGGGTGGTTTGGCCCCTGAGGACACCAGCCCCTAACTTCCCTGCATTCTTTTTTTTTTTTTTTTTCTTGAGAGGAGTCACGGCCAACCCAACAACCCACTGGGCTCTGGCTGTCCTTCCGCCTCAGACTTCTAAGTAGCCAGAACTACAGGTGCATGCAACCATACCTGGCTAATTTTTTAATTTGTTGTAGAGACGAGGTCTCGCCATGTTGCCCAGGCTGTTCTCAAACCAGCAGGCTAAGGCAATCCTCTCGCCTCGGCCTCCCAAAGTGCCAGGATTACAGGCTTGAGCCACCGCACCCAACCATTTCCCTGTATTCTATAGCCTCCTCTGCAAACCCAGATAGTGTCTCACCAGAGCCGGACTAACCTCTATACGCAATCTTGGGGTAATGGTTATTCTTTCTTTATTAGGGAGAGATTTCTTTAGTTGATGGCTTTCAGAGATTTGAAGAGACATTGACAGAGGAAGAAGTGTAAGAGCCAATGCGGTGACGTGCCAAGAACTCCTTGCTGACCAGGCCATGAGTAGCCAGGATTTTGAGAAATCCATGGCGAAACTTTTGACCAATGAAGACGTAGATGAAGGGGTTGAGGCAGCTGTGGAGGAAGCCCAGAATCTCGGTGGCTTCCAGGGCCCGGTCGATGTCGCTGCGGCGCTCACAGCTCTCCTCGATCACCCGGGTCCTCATGAGGGTGTCCGTGAGCAGGACCAGGTGGTAGGGCAGCCAGCAGAGCAGGAAGACGAGGACGACGGCAAAGATGACCCGCATGGCCCGGTGCTTCTGCCCCATGTGGGCCTTGAACAGTGTGCGCAGGGTGAATCCATAGCAGAACAGCATGACCAGCAGCGGCAGGATGAAGCCAAAAGTGTGGGGCAGGACTCGCAACACCATCCGCCATTTTGCTGTGTCATCACCCAGAACTTCATAGCAGACGGGGCTGGAATTGTTTGGACGATAGGTCTCACGGAAAAGGAAGAAGGGTAAGGACAAAGCCAGAGACAGTCCCCAGATGCCCACACATATGAACTTGACCAAGTGGCGCTTCTGGGTCAGTGTGCGCGTGGCATGGACGATGGCCAGGTAGCGGTCCACGCTGATGCAGGCCAGGAGTAGAATACCACTGTAGAAGTTGACTTCCTTCAGGAGCGAGACCACCTTGCACAGGGGTGTGCCAAAAATCCAGCCCCTCTCCCTGGAGGCAGCCCAGATGGGCAAGGTGAGGGCAAAGAGCAGGTCGGCCAAGGCCAGGTTCAGCAGGTAGACGTCGGTGACAGAGCGCCCAGCTCTGCTGTGTAGGATGACCAGCATCACCAAGGAGTTTCCCAGCAGGCTCAGCATGAACACCAGGGCATAGATGACAACCACAACATACTTGTTGAGTGTCTCAGTCTGTGGATTACAGGGACTGTAATCTTTATCTACAGATGGCATACCAGTGAAATCTAAAAACTCCTCATATGACAACCACCATGGAACAGCAGAAGTCCACATGTTTTTCTCTGTTACAGCCATGGTTTGATCTAGTTGAAAGATTAAGAAGGAAACAAACGTGATTTAGTAACCCAGACTTACCGTACTCTCATCAAGGATGTGAGAGCAGTGACTGGGATATGTTCTGCTTCTCTGTCGGTTTAGCAACTGGAGAACTCCCTGCTTTGCCTCTAACCTGGGCTACTTTGGAGACCGGCTTTCTAGTGTTATCCACCTCCCATAACTCTAAGACTCAGCCTGAGGATGGGATGAGGGGAAAACACCTTGCCCTTGGTGCCTATAACTGTCTCCACTCTACCCACATCTCTATCTCTGTCCCTCTTTAACCTTCACAGCCATGTCTGTGCATTTGGATGCCAGGACGAGGTAGGTCTTAGACTTTCAAAGATGGGCCAGTGTTAAGCAAAATGGAAGAAGACAACCACCTCCCAGGTGTCCCTTTCTGTCTTACTACACCCCCCCATCCCCATGTTCTCCCTGACTCCTGTTTACCCTTCTTAAAATCTCCTAGGGGATGAAGTGATAACTGCATTAAACTGCATTTTTAGCCTGTCTTTAAATGAGCAATAAACGTTTTGGTGCTCTGTCTAAAGGAATTTTAAGCATTTGAGAGGATAACGTCTCCATCGTGGTCCCTGAGATCCCGAGACCCCTTCCCAAACATCCACAGGATCACTTAGCAATTTTCAAGCCTTTATGTGTGTATGTGAAACACTTATTGAAACAAAATCTTCCCAGAAGCCCAATGTGTGAAACTGAGCCCCTGTGCTGGAGGGTGTGCTGGTCTCTCAACCCAGATGACCCCTAAAGAGCCCCCAAGAGCCCCCAGAGCTCTCCAGAAAACTGTCTGACAGCCTTTGGAAAGTCACCCAGATTTAATATAAGGATACTCAGCACCCAGTCCTCATTCTATCCTGATTCTATCACTGATGAGCTGTGGGGCCTTTTATCACAGTAGATTTCAGTCTGCCCATCTGCAAATTGAGGAAGACACAGTAAGTCACCTCTAATTTGCTTCCAGGTCTAAGGTTCTGTGATAAACTCATTCAGATCCACACATTTTAGTATGTTCTCTCCCTGTCAGAATTTTGCATTTTCACAGGGGCAAAGCAATAAAGATCGAATTGGGGCATTGTCAGTCTCTGCTCCACAAAAGAGAGAGGTATAAAAGGAGAGGATGAAAAGACTGTGGCCGACTTTTCACTGACTACCACCAAGTATAAGGTCAGAGTTGAGTACATAGTCACAGAGAGGAAGCAGGCAGCCAGTTTAGCAGAAATCTCAAGTGCCAAAGAAATGAACACATTTTCTAAAATAAAGTCAAACCAAGCCTTCCTATCCCCAGAGGAAGTTCTGGCAAGCAGAGGAGGCTTCTTACCTGAAGCACTAGCCAGGTGTGTCCAACCGTTAGCGCAGCAGCGCAGAGACCAGAATGACTTAACAGTTAGAGGGAACTTGATGAACAAAAGGAAATAGGGAAACCATGTCAGACCACACCTCCCTTCTGAGCCCCACCCACGTCTACATTCAGAGAACAGACTGAGTCAAGAGATCACAGACGTGACCAGAGACTCTCAGGGTCCATATGTCCCAGCAGGGTACCAGGCATTAAGTTGGGGTTAAGGGTTAATCATCTGAATTCTTCACGCTGTGTGTGATCGTTTTTATTCTCTTCCTTTCTTAAATGTGTTGCCATTTGTATATCCCTAAATTCCCTAGTAGATCGCCTTTGAAAGCTTCCAACTTGCCTGAGAAGAATAAAAAAGAAAGGGATTTGACTTTTCACTGCAACAACTTCAGAAGGTGTCCCACATGAAGAATGTGTGGGAGTCCTCCACGGCAGGGGGTCATGGAAGTAATCTGGGGAGAAGGAGGCAGAGGACTGCTCTCGAGCTCTGTTTGGACAGCAAGTACACAACCTTGACTTACATTGTGGACTTATTTGGGGTGGAAATTTGGAGAGCAAACTGGCCCAACCACTCCCACCACCACCATCAGTCACTCTTTCGCAAAACCATTGCCAATGATAGGCTGGTTAGAATGACTTTAAGTCCTCTAGCCACCTAAATTTTGGAAAAAAAGATAAATTAAAAAGAATAAAATGACTTTGGTCCACTCCCAGGGTCTGGCTGGAGAGCAGAGAGACCAAGTGGGGCAATTCGTAAATCTGAAGTGGAGAATTGGTGAATGGTGTCAAGGTCAATGCTGCCCCCCTCTCAGTAATGGAGGACAGCTTCTCTGGGAGCCTGCCTTAGCTGCCGCCAGCAGCTAATGACTTTCCCCTGGCTTGAGCCCACGGGCACCTCCTTCATGTCTGCATTATAATGAAGCCTACTGTGTTACAATGACAGGTGTCCAAGTCAGCCCTCCCTCAGCCTGTGAGCTGCCAGTGAGTAAGGACCCTCTCCGATTCATCTTGTGTCCTCTGCCATGAAATATAGTAAGTGTTCAATTGATGATTGTGGAATAAACGATGGGAGGCATATCTCGCATGATTCATGGATCGCAGGTTACCACCACGATTCAATGTCTGTCACTTTTGGCCACACACTCATACCACAGGTATGTCTAAAAGCTTCATTTCCATACAGCCTGCAGGTCTGCCTGGCATTGCTCATTCCCAGCCATCCTCTAGTGTTTGGACTTAGTACCAGTCTGTGCAAGTGTAAATCCTGCCCTACCACAAATGCCACATTTATCATGCTGTGGGTGCCTACAATTCTGCCACCAGCAAGCCTATTTTTTAAGCTAAGTCGTGCTCTCCTCCTGGGTCCACTCATCATTTATAAGTAGCAGCAGGAAGTGTATGGAGACAGTGACCACTTATGCTTTGCTTTTACTAACGTTGTACTACGGCACTCTGATGCCTAGACCAGAAAGGACTCCTAGGACTGGGCACAGTGGCTCATGCCTGTAATCGCAGCACTTTGGGAAGTCAAGGCAGAGGATTGCTTGAGTCAAGGAGGTTGAGACCAGCCTGGGCAACATAGTGAGACCCTGTCTCCAAAAATAAATTAACTAATTAAATGTCATTTTTTTAAAAAAGAAAGGACTCCCAGATGGGATAGTCCCAGAAGGGAGGAGACACTCTTCCTATTAATCATCTAGGGAAAAGGCAGCCCCTGGGGCAGAAAATAGTCACTGGGGACACAGGAGAAAAGAGACTGTTGGGGTTGAGACTGAAAAACACCTGTAGGTGTTCAAGAGCAAACGAGGTGATGGGGAAGAGAGCTTCTGCCACAAGAGTGAAGCAGTCGCTGGGTGGGGCAGCCGCTGCAAGTGACCCACCAAGCAAGACCAGTGCCAAGAGTGGGTATATCTAATACCCAGGGCTAAGTTCTTCTTGGCGTTCAATCCCCCTGTTTTTCCTATTCCCTCAGTCAAGTCAGTTCACCATTCCACTCTATTTCAACGAGTCACTGAAGGATTGGGGAAGGGTCTGTTCGCCCCTTGAGTGCAAGGAGTGAAGGGCAGACAGCCTCTCTAGATAAGTAGGGGCAACAGGGATGCCAAGGTCTCCAAGGAAAGATGGATCTGAAAGACAAGAATGAAAAGAATCTCCCGCTTCGCAGTAGGGGATGTCATTTCACTGAAGAAGGGGGAAAGACACATATCGATACGCTTGGAATAAAATACCCACATGGTAATGTTCCAGCAAGTCAGCCCATCCAATGTGTCTTCTGTACCTCACTTCCTTGTGACTGCTCCCTCTTAAACTGACTCATATGCTCCTGCTGGGAAAGCGTGTTTCCGTTCTATGCAGAACACCCAGTGCCACAAAGATAGCTGTGACAGGTGCAGCCTGAACGCCAGTCAACTGGCAAAATGTGGGTTCTCTTTCAATAGCACTGTTCTTACCACTCTGTTTCAAATATGGCGGTTTGTATGCTGACTGTGTAAACAGCACAATATGGCTGTAAGGACATCTATTTTGTCCCTGTAACCAAGACCGTGCCCAATTGAGACAAAACATGATCTGGGATGAGGGAGGGGGGACAATGTCTGGAAGTCACAGGATCCAAGCTGTGATAATGAGGAGATGGCAGGACTTGACAGAGGCAGTCAGCTTTGTTCCAGCATAGGTATCTCTAATTCCTCCAGAAGAATTCACTTGGATCTGGGGACCAAAGTAGAGAAAAGGGCTAGAGGGAGGTTTCTCCCCGCTCACCAGTGATATCTCCATAGCCACAGTGACAGGTTCAGGGAGTAAGTATGTGACCTAAGGTGATCCAGTAAGATCAAAGATCAGATATTTGTTCAATGCTGTGGAAAAGCACGAATGCCATTTTGTTCCATTTGTTTGGCAGTGCCAGTTCAAGGAAAAAATGAACACACAGAGGAAGGCAGAACTGAGAGGATCACAGAGACATGGAGCCAGAGTCCTGAACCAACCATACCCAAAGGCCACCTTCTCGCTGTACTTGGCAGCTCCACAGCCAATAAGTTATCTTTCTTGTAAACACCAGTTCAAGTTGACTTTTCTGTTACCTAAAGCCAAAACCGTGCCCTGCTGGAAACCAAATGTGATCTGGGAAGAGGGAAGGGAAAGATTGTTTGTGAATCACAGGGTCCAGGCTGTGACCGTAAGGATACAGCAGGACTTGACAGAGGCATGACATGGCCAGGTGCAGACCTTCAAGCCCTGATTGCCAAGCTCTCAAGGAAACCACAGAAGAAACTTGAAAAGTGAGCACATTGACCGGGCACAGTGGCTCACACCTATAATCCCTGCACTTTGGGAGGCTGAAGAGAGAGGATTACCTGAGCCCACGGGTTCAAGACCAGCCTGGGCAACTTGGCGAGACCTCATCTCTACAGTAAATCAAAAAATTAGTCAGGTGTGGTGATGCATGCCTGCAGTTCCAGTTACTTGGAAGGCTGAGGTGGAAGGATCACCTGAGCTCAGCAGGTTGAGGTTGCGGTGGCCGCGAGCGTCCCATGGCACTCCAGCCTGGGCGACAGAGTGAGACTCCGACTCAAAAAAAAAAAAAAAAAAAAAAAAAGACAAGAAAAGTGAACACATGGGCATCATCAGAAGGATACCCTCCAGGATGAATTCAGAAACCCGCACACAGGACCCAGCAATCCCTGCTTTGGAGCCAGACTGTGATACAAATACTGGCCCTTCTTTATTAGTGTGTGACCTTGGGCAAGTTTCTTAACATGTATCCAAATATTCTTATCTATAAAAATGGTGGTAATAATACTTGTCTCCCAGAACTGTTGTGACAACCGAATGGTTCTAGAACCGAACCATCTGGTGCAAATCCCAGCTCTGTCCCTGGTTCGACGTGTGCCCTTGGGCAGCTTAGATGCTTGCTCTGTGCCTCAGTTTTCTCCTGGTAAAATGAGAACCAAAGCAAGAACCTAGTTCACAGGCTTAGCATGAGGCCCACTGAGTTAATACATGTAAAGTGCTTAGCAAACTGTCTGGCAGATAATAAGTGTTCAGTTGCTTTTAGCTGACTTTAGGCATGACCCCCCCACAGTCCTGTTAGGGGACTGTGTATCAAACGCAGCAAAAAATGCAGACCCTTTGACCCTACAATCCTACCTAATGAGAGAAGGAAGGCAGAGCGAGAAGGGGGGAAGGAGAGAAGGATGGAAGACAAACTTTATCGCAAGGTTGTCTAAAATAATAAAATAGGGCGATAATTTAAATGTTCTTTTAAAAACATTTATGCAAATCAAACTGAATTTATAAAATGGAACACTTTGCTTCTATTAAAAACAATAATGTCGCTATAATTAATGCTGTGGATAAGTATCTATGAGAGAACGCTAAACGGAAATAATGATTAACCAGTAGAATGTGCAGCACAACATTCTGTCCTAAATGTTTGTATGTGAATGCACAGAGAAAACATGAGGAAAGATGTCAAATGCTAACAGGGGTTCTCTCTGGGGAGTGGGATTGCAGGTATTTGCTTTCTTGCTTATGTCTTTTGATGTTGCTCAATCTTTAAAATGAGCGTTATTTTTGCAATCATAAAAAAATACATATTTAGCCATTTTCTTTTAAAAATAGGTCAGGTCGGGCGTGACCTGTAATCCCAGCACTTTGGGAGGCCAAGGTGAGAGGATTGCCTGAGCCCAGGAGTTTGAGACCAGCCTGGGCAATTTGGCGCGACCTCGTCTCTACAATAAATCTAGAAAAATTAGCCAGGCATGGTGGCACACACCTGCAGTTCCAGCTACTTGGAAAGCTGAGGCAGAAGGATCACCTGAGCCCAGCAGGTAGAGACTGCGGTGGCTGTGAGCATGCCACTGCCCTCCAGCCTGGGAGACAGAGTGAGACTCCGACTCAAAAAAAAAAATAGGTCAGTACCACTGTGATGACCATTCTGGTTTGCCTGCACAGCTCTGTTCTGAGGACACCCAGGACTCTGAGTTTCCACCCCACTGGGCTCTTCCCTCCTCACCCTTGATGCCCCTGCTGGATTTCTCCCCATCCCCCCAGCCCTCCCCCCTCCGGCTCTCACACCACCCAGTTCTCCACTGTTGCTGCTTTGTCAGACTGTTTTACTCTTATTTGCAGGAGTCTTTGTCTCTCATTGGACTGAGGGTAGTCAGGACTGCGGCATAAAGCCTGACACTGGTTGTGATTCATAAAGCATCCCTGCCTTCTATCCCAGCCTCTCCTGCAAGGCGGGAACTGTAACGGATTCTAGTTTGCATCCTGTGTGCCCAGCGAAGTGTGTGACACAGGAGGGGGTGTGTGACCCATGCAGTCACCCAGGACCCTGGGCCCAGAATAACACCGCTCTTGGGGTTTCATATTTTGCTGTTGCTGCTTCTATAAATTTTAATAATTTTATCTTGAAACGTGTGTTTTGTAAGTGACATCTACTTGGACGATGGTCATGCAAAAAGGACTTAGAGCTTCAGCTAGTGGGCTGTCCTACCTCTGCTACCTTGCGGGACGAGGTCTCAGTCACCCACTCCCTCACCCCAAAGCCACTGCAGTCCTCACCTTGCCCTTGGCCTTCCTTCAGTGTCAGGTCCCAGGCACCTGTTATGGTCTGCACTTGTTTTCCATGCCCCAGGGATCACAACATTAAAAAGCAAATAAAAAACACCACCGGACACAGGGCCTCACGCCTGCAATCCCAGCACTTTGGGAGGACAAGACTAGACGATTGCCTGAGTCCAGGAGCTCCACACCAGCCTGGGCAACTTGATGAGATCTCGTCTCTACAATAAATCAAAAAATTAGCCAGGTGTGGTGGTGCATCCCTATAGTTCCAGCTACTTGGAAGACCAAGGCAGAAGGATGGCCGGAGCCCAGCATGTCGAGGCTGCAGTGGCCGTGAGTGTGCCACTGCCCTCCAGCCTGGGTGACAAAGTGAGACTCCAACTCCAAAAAAAACCAAAACAAAACAAAACAAAATACTGTTCAATTTTTTTTTTTTAGTTGGAGTCTCACTCTGTCGTCCAGACTGGAGTGCAGTGGCCGCTCCCGACCACCGCAGCCTCGACCTGCTAGACCCCAGTGATCCTTCCTCCTCAGCCTTCCAAGTAGCTGGAACTACAGGCACGCACTACCACACCCGGCAACTTGGTGAGACCTCATCTCTACAATAAATTAAAAAAAAAACTAGCCAGGCATGGTAGCGCACACCTGAAGTTCCAGCTACTTGGAAGACTGAGGCAGAAGGACCACCAGAGCCCAGCAGGTCGAGGCTGCAGTGGCCGGGAGCGGCCACTGCACTCCAGTCTGAGTGACACAGTGAGACTCCAACTCAAAAAAAAAAAGAAAAAAGCTGTTTTCCAGCATTTGAACGAGGGTTCCATGTTTTCATTTTGCAATGGGTCTCGCAAATTATGCAGCCAGTCCTGACAGCAGGTAAATACATTCGTCGGGTGGATGAAATATCGAAGGAGTGGAGGGGGACAAACACCAGAATGGAACCCTCACATTGGCTCAGTGGATGGCAGCTCTGACCCTCCAGTCGCAAAATTCCATGGACTCACTGCTCTTACACCTCTTCATTCCTTACAGCCAATGTTCAGTCCACGAGAACTTGCTTTGCCTCTGCCAAAATAAATAGCAACCCCTGCCTTCTCACCAGTTCTGCTGCTATCGTCCTGACTCCCGCTGTCCCTTCGTACCCCCGCTGGTCCCTGCTCCTGCCCTTTGTGTTCTGCGGTCTATTGTCACTGTCAC
Source organism: Cephalopachus bancanus (assembly GCA_027257055.1). Classification (NCBI taxonomy): domain Eukaryota; kingdom Metazoa; phylum Chordata; class Mammalia; order Primates; family Tarsiidae; genus Cephalopachus; species Cephalopachus bancanus. The sequence continues at coordinate 1,646,980 of JAPVLO010000080.1, forward strand.
CACAGCTAGAGCAATCCTTTTACATTGCAAGTCAGATTGTGTTGCTCTTTCTTACTGCCCTGCAACGTCTCCAAAGTACAAATCCTACTGTTTAAAGCATTTTAAGCGTATCTTAATTAACTTCACAGCAGAGAAAACTGGCAAACACTACCCTTCTCGGGTGAGGAAGGCATACCAGGGGTGGTATATGGATCGATGTGATGAGACGGCACCTCGCCTCTGAGGTATGCTCTCCAAAACCCACAGCCCCCAGATCATCATCAGAAGAACATGAGACAAACCCAGATCGGAGGACATTCTACAGGACACCTAACCAGTGTTTCTGAACACAGTCAAGGTTTTAAAAAATTTAAAAAAAAAAAACAAGGAAACACTGAGTGAAACTCTCATGGATCACAGGAAGTTGGGGAGACCTGACAACTCAATGTAATGTGGTACCCTAGATTGGATCCCGGAGAAGAAAGAGAGGATAATGGGAAAACTGGCCAAATCCAAATAACATCTGGGGTTTAGTTCACAATTGTTTCTGGCCAGGCATGGTGGTTCATGCCTGTAATCCCAGCACTTTGGGAGACTGAGGCAGGAGGATGACTTGAGCCCAGAAGTTTGAGACCAGCCCGAGCAACATAGTGAGACCTCACCTCTACAAAAAAATTTAAAAACTAGCCAGGTGTGGTGGCAGGCACCTATAGTCCCAGCTACTTAGGAGTCAGGAGGATCATTTGAACCTAGGAGCTCGAGGCTGTGATGAGCCAAAATTGTGCCTCTGCAATCCAGCCTGAGCAACAGAGACAAAAAAAAAAAAAGTTGCTTTTGAAGTTGTTACCTACAGATGCTCCTCTGTTTACATGGGATTATATCCCAATAAACCCAACATAAAGTTGAAAGTCGCAAGTCAAACCATCCTGTCAGAGACCATCTATATTTTACTTTATGGAGTCTATTTTTTTTTTTAGTTGGAGTCTCACGCCGTCGCCCAGGCTATAGTGCAGTGGCATGCTCACAGCCACCCCGGTGTCAACCTGCTGGGCTCCGACGATCCTTCCGCCTCAGCCTTCCAAGTAACCAGAACTACAGGCACGCGCTACCACGCCCGGCTAATTTTTTTTTTTTTTTTTTGGTAGTAATGAGGTCTCACCAAGTTGCCCGGACTGGTCTCGAACACGTGGGCTCAGGCAATTCACTAACCTCGGCTTCCCAAGGTGCTGGGATTACCGACGTCTGCCACCACGCCTGGCTAGTTTTAAAATTTTTTTGTGGAGATGAGTTCTCGCTATGTTGCTCAGGCTGGTCTCAAATTCCTGGGCCCAAATCATCCTCCTACCTTCGTCTTCCAAAGTGCTGGGATTACAGGCATGAGCCACCACACCCAGTCGAGTTCATTTTTTAAACCAGAAATACATTTCAAATTTTGTCAAAGGCTTATGAAAATAGTTATATGACTTTTTCTTCTCATGTACGTTAGCACGTGAATTGTATTAACAGTTTTCTAATTTCGAATAATGCTTTAATTTTTTAGATAAATTCCATTGCATCATGAGAAAAGGTACATCTGATAAAAGCCAAAGTCCTTAAGTGACCTTCAAGGCCTTACTCTGTCTCTCCCCCAATCCCCTGCCCCATCTCACCTCATTACCCCTCTGGATTCATATCTCAGGGCTGCCTTAACAAAGTACCACAGACTGAGAAACTTGGACAACAGAAATGTATTGTCTCACAGTTCTGGACACTGGAAGCCCGAGATCAATGTATCATCAGGGCTGGTTCCTTCCACGGGTTGTGAGACAGAAGCTAATCTATTCCATGCCTCTCCCAGCTTCTGGTGGTTTTCTAGCCATCTCTGGTATTCCTTGGTCTGAGAAGCATTACCCCAATCTCTGCCTTCATATTCCTGTGTGTATGTGTCTGCGTCCAAATTTCCCCTTTTTATAAGCACACCAGTCATATTGGATTAGGGTCCTCTCTCATGCCTTCACCTTAACTAATTACATCTGCAATGACCGTACTTTCAAATAAGGACACTTTCTGTTGGGCTGGGGGGTTGGGACCTCAACATATGAATATGGGGGGAGAAGACACAGTTCCACCCAGACACCCTCTGACCATATCTTCCCATGGTGCTGCTCCCCGCAATGCTCCTGCTGGGGCATTGCACTCCACTTTGAAAGCTCTTCCTTGGATGCCCCTGCAGGTAACTCCCTCACCTGCCACCTTCTCACTGAGGTCCACCCTGCCCCCCGTCTACAGTTGCACCTCCCCCAGCCTTCCCACCGTCCCTTGCCCAGCTCAGTGTAACATGTTTTCCCCCACTGTACTCATCCTTTCCTAAACACTATACCATATGCGTTTTTATTACACAGTCTGTCGCGAATTGTCTCTCTCCTCTGGAGAATATAGGCTTCACAAGGACAGGAATCCTTATCTGTTTTGACCACTGTATCCCAAGTGCCTAGGAGACAGCTCAGCAAATGGAAATGCAATAAATAGTTGTTGGCCAGGCATGGTAGCTCACGCCTGTAATCCCAGCACTTTTTGGGAGGCGGAGGCGAGAGGATTGCCTGAGCCTGCAGGTTCAAGACCAGCCTGGGCAACATGGCAAGACCTTGTCTCTCCAATAAATCAAAAAATGAACCGGGTGCAGTGGCTCACGCCTGTAATCTCAACACTTTGGGAGGCTGAGGTGGGAGGATTACCTGAGCCCATGTGTTCGAGACCAGCCTGGGCAACTTGGCGAGACCTCATCTCTACAATAAATTTAAAAATTAGCTGGGCATGGTGGCACTACTTGGAAGGCTGAGGCGGAAGGATCACCTGAGCCCAGCAGGTCGAGGCTGCGGTGGCCGTGATGTGCCACTGCACACCTGCCTGGGCGACAGAGTGAGACTCCAATTCAAAATAAGTAAATACAAAATAAACAGTTGAAGGAAACAAAGCAAAGAGAGAAAGATGGATTCTATTTCCAGAGACCAGGGACACACCAGTGACTTGCTTTATGTTTCTCCTGCCTCCAGCCTCTGGAAAATAACACTGGAGGGCAAGTTAAGCCCACCATGGCTGTAAGAAATGACTTAGCAAAGCGCCAGACCACGAGCTGTTCCAGCAACACCTGCCATCAAGCAAGGGGAATCTACTCCAGGAGGTCACAGGCTGCAGTTTCAAGACCATTCCAGGAGAGGGCAGCATTACCTTCAAATCAAATGGAGTAACTGGTGGGGCCCAGGAAAATAATCCAGGAAAAATCCCTCTACCCCATGGAAGTGCACGATTGTAAACTGGAATAGGCAGCCCACATCTAGAACCTAACACCATCCTGTAAGATTTGCAAACTCTTCTATGAACATTTCTTCTCCCTTTTAAGTTCTCCCGGATGAGAGTTTAGCAATTGCCAGACAGTCCCATCTCTGAGGTCAACCCCCAATTCCAGCCTGTTCCTCTATCTACAGCTGCACCTCCCCTCCTCCAGAAGGTTCTCGACCTCTTTGAGTTAACCCACACTTTCAAATATAGCACACCTGGGCACACTTGGCAAAGTGATTTAAAGGTATACAGGCCAGATGGATGGCACACACCTGTAATACCAGCACTTTGGGAGGCCAAGGCCTGAGGGTCACTCGAGGCCAAGAGTGTGAGACCAGCCTTGGCAACATAGCAAGACTTCATCTCTCCAAAAAAATTTAAAAATTAGCCAGGTGCAATGGTGTGTGCCTGAGTCCTCGCTACTCAGGAGGCTGAGATGGGAGGATTTCTTGAGCCCAGGAGTTCGGCGCTGAGGGTATACAGAAAATAAGTTTCAGAGAACTGAAGATCCTTTCACAGTTTTCTTACAGCTCACTTTTTGGTCCTTCAGCTTGGCTGTCGTAACTAAATCACCCCATATGCTGGGTGATTTAAACAACTGAAATATATTTCTCGCAATCTGGAAACTGGAAATCCTAAATCACGGTGCCAGCATTGTCAGGTTCTGGTGGGGGCTCCTTCCTGGCATGCATATGACTGCTTTCTTGATGCATCCTCATATGGTAGAGAGAACGAGAAAGAGTTCTGGCCTCATCCTCTTCTTATAAGGACACTAATCCCATCATGGGGTCCCTACCCTCAGGACTACATCTAAACCTAACCTCCTCTCCAAAGGCCCGTCTCCAAACACCATCACATTGAGGGTGAGGACTTCAACATATGAACTGGGGGGGAAAAACATGGGATCCATACAAGCACCATGTCGCAGTTTGACTGGAACAATTTCCTTTCCTGATAGCACTAACACATTCGTGAGGCAAGGCTCTAGCAAATTCTAACAAACTTTTATCTGTCTTTGATGTAGGCTTGCTTATGTTCTCTTACATGTGGCCAACTGTCCCAAGCTCTACCCAACGTGGCCCAACCTACATAGTCAACATTCTGTCTGGCAGACTCAGTTGCCAAAGTAGTATCCTTGGTTGCAGTTAAAAATAAACCACACAGCCGGGCCCGGTGGCTCAGCCTGTAATCCGTGCCTTTGGGAGGCTGAGGTGAGTGGATTGCCTGAGCCCGTGGGGTCGAGACCTGCCTGGGCAGCGAGACCTCATCTCTACAATAAATCAAAAAATCGGCCGGGCGTGGTAGCGCATGCCTGTAATTCCGGTTACTTGGAAGGCTGAGGCGGAAGGATCGCCGGAGCCCAGCAGGTCGAGGCTGTGGTGGCCGGGAGCGGCCACTGCACTCCAGTCTGGGCGACAGAGTGAGACTCCAACTCAAAAATAAATAAATAAATACACAAATACATAATAAACCACACAAATGGTGGCCGGAGGTAGAGGGTGGAGGGCTTGGAGATGGGAACTGGGCAGATGGGAGACAGATAGGAAGAAGGCTTTTCATGAATAGCTTTCAGGTTTTTTAATTTTTGAAACATGTGACATCGTTCCCATTACACATTTTCAGCGTAAAAAATAATCTTAGAAGCCGGGCTCGGTGGCTCAGCCTGTAATCCCGCGCCTTTGGGAGGCTGAGGTGAGTGGATTGCCTGAGCCTGAGGGTTCGAGACCCGCCTGGGCAGGCGAGACCTCATCTCTACAATAAATAAAAAAATTAGCTGGGTGTGGTAGCTCGCGCCCGCAGTTCCAGCTACTTGGAAAGCTGAGGTGGAAGGATCGCCAGAACCCAGCAGGTCAAGGTTGCGGTGGCCGGGAGTGGCCACTGCACTCCAGTCTGGGCGACAGAGTGACACTCCAACTCAAAATAATAATAATAATAATCTTAGAATGCTAAAAAGTACTAACTTGGCCACGGTGGTGGGAAGTCTGTGGCAGGGCTGAGGAGCCCACTCTAGGCTGTGGTGTCTGCAGTTGTGTGGCTCCTGGCTGCTCTGTCTCCACTTCCACCCAGAGAGCTGAGAAGCTTTCAGCCAACTCCAGGGAGCATCTTTCTGGGCCCTGGGCTTAGAGACCTGTCATCTTCTTTATTCCCTCTGCTCCTGACTCTCCAAATCAGCTCACCCTGGGCTCTCTCAGTCCTGGTCTCTTTCCTGTCACTGGTCTGTCAACTGTCTACACTCTGTCTCCACTGCCCATCAGGGTGTCTACCAATCGGGGCACCCTGGCTTCTCCTCCTCTCCCGCTTGGCCCTTTCTGTCCTTATGTTTTTGAATGCAGTTTCAAATAGCTGCACAAATGTGTTCTGCCACTGTCCTAGGCGCCAAAGAAACCTCACCCAGGGATGTAAATTTCACCTGGGCAGTGATTCTCGTTGCCCTGACCATTGGAACCCATAGACTTGCCCCAAAAACATTCCTATTATCTTTCACTTAGACTAAGACCCTTGACTTCTGCTTTAATATACGTACATCCAGCTTCCTGCTGAAATTACCTCTCCCCATCCCAAGGCCACAGCTCCAGTTCAGCTGAGTTCAGATGAGTTTCTTTGATTGCCAGGATTGGTTTGTTTATTTGTTTATTTAGAGTTGGTTTCCAACTTTTAAAGCTTGAGACTTTTTCACATTTTAAAAAATCTGGATTTATATAATCTCCTTTAAAATCTGGAAGATCTGGCAACACTGAGCCCATGGCAAAAATCAGCTAAACCGGGTATGAAAAAGATGCTAGAAACAGAGTCACATGGACACTACCATTTGATTTTTCAACAAAAGTTCCAAATCAATTCAATGATGAAAGGAAGGTTTTCCCAGCAATGCTGTGTTGGAATGACAAGATATGGGGAAAATATGAACCTTGACCTCTACCTATACACAAGCAATTTTTTGAAATGGGTCATGGACCTGAACGTAAAAGTTCAAACTATAAAGTTTTTTAGAGGAAAACATAGATGAATAACTTAAGACAGAGTTAAGCAGCAGATTCTCTGATAAGTCAAAGAATGCAAAAACCATAAAAGAAAAAGTTTGATAAAGTAGACTTGATCACAATTTTAAATTTCTGCTCAACAAAAAAAATCATTAAGAAAGGGAGAAGCCGGGCTCAGTGGCTCAGCCTGTAATCCCGCGCCTTTGGGAGGCTGAGGTGAGTGGATTGCCTGAGCCCACGGGTTCGAGACCTGCCTGGACAATTTGGCGAGACCTCATCTCTACAATAAAACAAAAAAAAAATCAGCCGGGCGTGGTAGCGCACACCTGTAGTTCCAGCCACTTGGAAGGCTGAGGCGGAAGGATGGCCGGAGCCCAGCAGGTTGAGGCTGCGGTGGCCGGGAGTGGCCACCGCACTCCAGTCTGGGCAACAGAGTGAGACTCCAGTCTGGGTGACAGAGTGAGACACCAACTCAAAAAAAAAAAAAAAAAGAAAGGAGCAACCAGGCACGGGGGCTCATGCCTGTAATCCCAGCACTTTAGGAGGCCGAGGTGAAAGGATTGCCTGAGTCCAGGGTTTTGAGACTAGCCTGCACAACATAGCAAGACCTCATCTCTACAAAAAAATCCAAAATAATAATAATAAGCATGGTGGCATGTACTTGTAGTCCCAACTACTCAGGAGGCTGAGGCAGGAGGATCACCTGAACCCAGGAGGTCAAGATTGTGGTGAGCTGTAATTGTGCCACTGCATTCCAGTCTGGGTAACAGAGCAAGATTGTCTCCAAAAATAGCACAAATCTAGGATATATGAGAACAACAATAATAAAAAATAATGAAACTACAACCCCCTTAGGTGAGTGGATTGCTTGAGCCTGCGGGTTCGAGACCCGCCTGGGCAACTTGGCGAGACCTCATCTCTACAATAAGTCAAAAATTAGCCGGGCATGGTAGCGCGCGCCTGTAGTTCCAGCTACTTGGAAGGCTGAGGCGGAAGGATCGCCGGAGCCCAGCAGGTCGAGGCTGCAGTGGCCGGGAGTGGCCAGTCTGGGTGACAGAGTGAGACTCCAACTCAAAAAAAAAAGAAACACAACGCCCAAAAATGGACAAAAGAAGATATGCAAATGGACAGCGTGTACATGGAAAAAATGTTCAATATCACTGGTCATCAAGGAGATGGAAATTAGAACCACAATGGAAATAATATGACACAATCACAGAATGACTAAAAATACAAAAGGAGGATAATATCAAGTGCTGGTGAAGATGTAAAACAACTGGAATTCTCAGATGTTGTTGGTGGAAATGCCACATAGTACAATCACTTTGCCTGGCTGTTTCTTATAAAACTAACATACTTAGCCAGGCATGGTAGCGCGTGCCTGTAATTCCAGCTACTTGGAAGGCTGAGGCGGAGGGCCCAGAAGTTCGAGGCTGCAGTGAGTAGTGACTGCATCACTGCACTCCAGCCTAGGCAATAGAGTGAGAACCTATCTCTTTTAAAAAAGTAATAAGGTCAGGTGCGGTGGCTCATGCCTATAATCCCAGCACTTTAGGAGGCCGAGGTGAGAGGATTGCCTGAGCCCAAGGGTTTGAGACCCCTGGGCAACTTGTCAAGATCTCATCTCTATAATAAACCAAAAAAAAAAAAAATTAGCTGGGCATGGTGGTGCACACCTATAGTTCCAGCTACTTGAAAGACTGTGGCAGAAGGATTGCCTGAGCCCCAGGAGGTTGAGGCTGCGGTGGCTGTGAGCATGCCACTGCACTCCAGCCTAACATATTTCTATTCTTTGCTCCTGCAATTCCACTCTTGGAACATAACCAAGAGAAATGAAAACATATGTTCATAAAAATACTAATAGTTTTAGTCATAACAACCAAAACCTAGAAACATTCCAATATCCGTCCATAGGAGGATAGATTTTTTCAAAAATTGTAATATACTCATACAATGGAAACTTTCTCATCAATAAAAAGGAATGAACTATTCTGATACACTCAACAACATGATTTATCTTAAAATTATTATACTGCGTGAAAGAAACCTTCCACTTTTATGATGTTCTACAACAGGCAAAAATTATTTATGATGGAAAATAATCAAAGTAGCTGTTCCCTCTGGAAGGACAGAGGCAGAGACAAACTGAAGGAAGGAGGACATGAGAGGGTTTTTAGGGATAATGGTACATTGTTTTCTGTATTAATGGGTTGGGATTACACAGGAGCACCTATTTATTAAAACTCAGTGACTATACACTGAAGATGTGTATACTTCGTTGTACATAAATTTTACATCGAGAGAAAAACTATAAACAAATGTTGATCACTTACTAATAATGTATTTATGGAGACGTATACTGTTATCTGCAGTTTACTGTGACACATATCCCCAACAATGGATTAATGGATATAGGGTCAGATAATGGATGGACATGAGATAAGCAGAGGAATTTATTTTTTTAATTTTAAAGATGTGGGGAACAATTCAGGTTAGGTATACAAATGTTCCCTGTTGATGAAGTGTGCCCCTCCCTCCCCTGGCAGTTTCCCTCAACTGCCAATCCCACCCCCCATCCCCTGGCAGTTTCCCACTTACTGCCAATTCCTTTCTTATAGTATTATGATAATCATTCAAAGTCCGCTTATGAGTGAGAACATATGATACTCTGTTCTTTGTTTCTGAGATTGGTCACTGAGTATGATAGACTCTAAATCCATCCAAGTTGTGAAGTCCATATATTTGTCCTTCTTTACGGATGCATAATATTCTATTGTGTATATGTATCACTTTTTTTTTTTGAGTTGGAGTCTCACTCATCGCCCAGACTGGAGTGTAGTGGCCGCTCCCGGCCACCACAGCCTCGCCTGCTGGGCTCTAGCGATCCTTCCGCCTCAGCCTTCCGAGTAGCCGGAATTACAGGCATGCACTACCACGCCCGGCTGATTTTTTTATTTATTGTGGAGATGAGGTCTCGCTGCCCAGGCAGGTCTCGAACCCGGGGCTCAGGCAATCCACTCACCGCAGCCATGTATCACATTTTTAAAGCAAGTAAAATGTTAATGGCAGACTCTATGTAATAAGTACACAGGCCTACAGTGTAAAATTCTTTCCATTTTGCTTTATATTTGAAATTTTTCACAGTTTGTAAAATGTGAAGGGTAGGATCAGCTGGCATTGAGTCTCAGCCAACTCCTTTAAACAGGGTGCACACCCTCCAGTTTGCCATACTCTGTACCCCTCATTATTGCCTCATGCCTAGACTACTTTGCTCATTTACATTACCTGTGCCCCTTGGTACAGGGATGTTTTATTCCAGGTACATAACGCACATCCTAACAGTTGTTAACAAAATCTCTGGAAGAGGCTCTGTACCGATCCTACTTACCAGTTTTGTGATCTTGGGCAAATTAATTTACCTCTAAATCTCAGTTTCCTCATCTGCAGGATGAGGTGAGTTGGTGAATGCAAGCCTTCTGGCACACAGGCAGGCACCAGATAAATGCTGACTATTATTACACAGTTAAACATATTGACTTTGTAAATGTACACAGATAAGGCGATGATTAATTTTCCTGGTAAAACACTCTCAAGAGTTTTGACTCATAGGAGAAAGGTCGGGAACACTATTTTCCTAAAAATCGCCCTATCTGTTTCCACTAAGTTCTCTCCCATAGGAGAAGCTATCTTTATTCAACCTGTTTAATAAGCACCTACTCCTACAAACGCTAGGTTTACCTGTGAACTAAGCACAGTTCTGCCATAGAGGAGCCAAGAGGGCAACTCCAATAATAAACATGGGTTTAAGCTGCAGGAATGGCAAGGAAAGCTTCCAGAAAGAACACAAGTTGGGTCTTGCGGATAAATAGGAGTTTTCCAGATAGACCTGTAAAAAGAGCTCTACCCAGGCAGAAGGAGCAGCATATATGCAAAGGCATTGAGCAATGAAAGAGCAATGAGATCCTCAGAGTTAATATTGTGAGGACTCAGGGAGGCAGACAAGACTGGAGAAGAAGGTAGGGACCAAATCATGCCCTGTTTGCTATGCTACACAGTGTGAGTTTTGTTTTGTTGATAAAGAACCACTGGCACATTTTAGAAAGATACTTCTACAGCAGCATAGGGCTACATTGACAAGAGAAAGACCTGAAACAGGGTGGCCAGCCAGGTCCCAGGGCTATATCCATTGCCTGGAAGAACTGCCTGGGACACTTGTTAAGTACACAGATCCCAGGGCCCACCCCAGAACTACTGAGTCTAGGGGAAGGGCCTGTGAATCTCTATGATGAATGAGTACTCAAGCTTTTCCAACAACTGAAAAACACAGAATGCAAAAGATCACAGCCACTGTCCCCTGAAAGGGAATAGAGGCCTAAAGGAATGAAAAGAAAGGGGCGGAGGCATGAGACCATGTGACTTAGGGGACGGTATCTGCATAATGGTGAGGGGTTGCCTACCAGGGTGGAGACTTCCTGGTGTGACTGCCTGAATGGTTGTACCATTTACCAAGATAGGGAATGAAGCAGAAACAGCCAGTACAAGATACTGATTTCTGCTTGACCCGGAACTCATCAAAACATTGGCTCTCAAAGCGTCGTCTTGGTGGCGATAAAAACAGTGGGTAGCTGAGGTAGCCCAAGGAGAGACTGGTGCCAGAAGGGAGGAGGGGCCACAGCTCCCAAATGTACTTATTTTCTCTTGTGCCTCTCACACAGATCTGTGACCTGAATGTCTCACATCTTCCAACCATGCTCGGTTGTAATCAGGACAATAAATTACAGGCATAAAGTTTGGAAATAGACAAGCAGGAAACTAAACATTCCCTAGGTCTCCAAAACCCAGTGCATGACAGAGACAAGCAGCCTCCTGCCTTTTGACTTAATCCAGGGTCAGAGCTGATGGGTGACATTGACAAGCCCCAGAGAAAACTCAGTCTCTCATATATTTATTCCCTTTGTCCTCTTTAAGCTATTTAAGGAACAAACACTTCCCCTACAAAGACGATCCTCTTAAAAATAGAGAAACAGCATGAAGAATATGCTAGTCATTGGAAAACCTGGGTTAGAGTCACATGGAATTGGACACCTTGTCCTCTTGGGGTCTCTTCCTCTGCGTTGTAAAATATGGATGATAATTACCACTGTAAGGAACTGAAGAGAAAACAAACTTTTTGCTCAGGGCTGTAAAGAACCTGAAACCACTCCCACGGTCTCAAACGGAAGGAGAGTTCATGGAAATGATACAACAGGCAATCTCGCCAGTTTGCAAGAACAAGCAATGCAGGACAACTTGTCACCCAGGGACAGGAGCTGGAAGCCTGATGCTGCTTCCGCTGCCGTGTTCTCTTTGGGGCCATATGGTCCCCATCTTTGCTTGCCTCTGCAGGTCCACACACTCCCACGTGGAGACAAGCAGTTGTCTATCCCCCATCCATTCTCCTTCTTCCCTCACTAATGGGATCTTGGTTGGATGAAAATGATCCAAGCCAGTTATGACAATCTAGTGCCCACTTTCCCAACCTTCTTTACACCTATCAGTGGCCATGGATATGATTCTGGCCAATGAGGCTTAAGAAGGAGACTGCTGGGACCTCTGGGAAAGTTCTTGCTTCTAGCAAACAGGAAAGACAGGGCTTGGCGCCAATTCTTCCATCTTCTTTTTTTTGGTTGTGACCGCTAGAGGGCAGCAACCCTCAAGAGACCATGAGGGAAAGGCAACATAATCAGGAAAGGGTCAATCAGCCTTGGACATCACTGAGCCCCCTGCCAACATTAGCAAATATTATATGCAAAATGGCAACATCCAAAAAAAAAAGAAAACCTCAACGCTGTGTTGTAAACTACTCTGTTACTTGCAGCTGAGAGCACTCTTGACTGATAATACTATCATCTAATTTGGGGTTTTTCAAACTTCTATCATCCTCAAACCGTCTTCCACATTTTTGCCCTGGCTGCTCAAGTATCAAGTACCATATTCTTTTTTAAATTGGCTTACTTTTATTCACATAAATATGTAATGTTTAAATGTAAAAAATCAATTTGTAATGATTAAAATTAAAACAGATTCACCAGGACCCACCCCAAACATTTCATTTTTAACAACGGAGCAATTTGCAGAAGCAAAGCCAGCTCTGTGCCTGTCTCTGATATCCCTGCTCCAAACTCCCAGTAGGGGAGGCTCTTGATCGGGATCTTCCCCTAAGTCATACGGCGGCACATAAGCTGTACACACCTCAAGGAACTTGAGGGAGATGGAGATGATCAGCAGATCTGCTGAATAGTACAACTTATACAGGATTCGTGGCAGCAGTGTGAAATGGTGTCATCTCAAAACTAAGACTCCTGCATACCTGGAGATAAGTTAGGGAATACTGGTCAGTCATTTATTTTATCTGTGAAGACCAAGTTATATGGCTGCGAAAGAAATAGGAATACTGTACCCAGGCCGACTGGCACTGCTGGTACTGCAGAGTGAAAAGCCCCTCAGGTGTCCCTGAACATTTTGCTACGTCCATCTCCCAGCATCGCCCATATGGTGTATTCAATTATAAAAGTAACATTTCAAGTCGGTGGAGGAAAGATGGGTTATTCGGCACATGGTGTTAGGATAGTTGGGTAATTATTGGGAAAAAATTGTTCTATACCTAACTCACTACACACACACACACACACACACACACACACACACACACAAACACACACATACACACACAGATTCAGACAAACTGAAGACTTAAAAACAATTCAGCCAGGCTCGGTGGCTCAGCCTGTAATCCCACGCCTTTGGGAGGCTGAGTGGATTACCTGATCCCACGGGTTTGATGAGTGGATTGCCTGAGCCCACGGGTTCGAGACCCACCTGGGCAGCGAGACCTTATCTCTACAATAAATCAAAAAATCAGCCGGGCATGGTAGCGCATGCCTGTAATTCCAGCTACTCGGAAGGCTGAGGCAGAAGGATCGCTGGAGCCCAGCAGGTGAGGCTGCGGTGGCCGGAAGCAGCCACTGCACTCTAGTCTGGGTGACCAAGTGAGACTCCAACTCAAAAAAAACAATTCAACCACAAATCATGCCATATTTGCACAACAGACTATCATGCAGCAGTTAGAAAAGGAAGAAGTGAATATACATGTACTGAGAAAGAAATGTCTAATGTTCAATGAAAAAGCAGGTTCTAAATAGCATATATACACTGATACCGTTTATGTTAAATGTGTGACATGTGTATATATTCATATGAACATATGAATATGAATACATTGAAAGAATCTGAAAAGACAAACCTTAATCAAATAACAATAGTTATTTTTAAAAGAAATGTAGACTTGTTTGATTATTAGTTGCATAAGATCAGCTGTTCTATTTAGGTTTACAAAAAAATGTATTTCTCATCATTCCTCTTTTTCTTCTCCCTGCTTTTGAAGTGTATATGGGAAGTTGGGAGAGGAGACAAAGTGATTGCTTTCAAAGAAGTAGCTAGAATGTAATAACATATTGCCATTTAGTTAAAAATAAGCACAAAAAAATAAAACTTTAATGAAAAAAGTTAAACCACAAAATAGAGAAAACATAGAAGAATTTTGTATACTCTTCATGTGGCAATCAGCTTTCTTAGCACTATACCAATGACAAAACCATAAGAAAAGAAAAAATTGACAAATACGACATGAAAATGTAAAATCTCCATACAGCAAAGCAAACCAACGGCATAATGGAAAGACAAATAACAAAATGGGAAAAATATTTGCAATATGATGGAGAAAGACTAATGTTATTAAACTATGACTTCTTTAGAAATAATAAGAAAATTATAAGCCCAGTAGAAAAATAAGGAAAAGGCATGAAGAAGTACTCTATAAAAGAAAACATGAAAATTGCCAGCCAGGCAAGGTGGTTCACACCTATAACCCCAGCACTTTGAGAGGCTCAAGTAAGAGGATTGCCTGAGCCCACAGGTTTGAGACCAACCCGGGCAACTTGGTGAGACCTCATTTGTACAATAAATCAAGAAAAATTAACCAGGTATGGTGGTGCATGCTTATAGTTCCAGCTATTTGGAAGACTGAGGCAGAAGGATTGCCTGAACCCTGCAGGTCGAGGCTGCGGTGGCCGTGAGTGTGCCATTGCACTCCAGCCTGGGCAACAGAGTGAGACTCCCACTCAAAAAAGAAAAGAAAAGAAAAGAAAACTGTCAAAATTCATATTCAAGATGTTCGACTTAACTAATTACAGAAAATCAAATTAAAATGAGATAACATCTTTCACTTACATGACCAGGATTTAAAAGATAATAATCAGTTTGGGGCAAAGGTTGGAGGGAAACGGGTGTCCTTACATTCTGCTGATGGACACTTAAACCAGCACAGCCTTTAGGAGGTTAACTTGAAAAGTAGATATCAAAATTTGAAATGAGCATGCATATTGGCCTAAGAATTTATTTTAAGAAAAGAACGGGCCAGGCTCGGTGACTCAGCCTGTAATCCCGAGCCTTTGGGAAGCTGAGGTGAGTGGATTTCCTGAGCCCACGGGTTCGAGACCTGCCTGAGCAGGAAGACCTCATCTCTACAATAAATCAAAAAATCAGCCGGGCGTGGTAGCGCATGCCTGTAATTCTGGCTCCTCGGAAGGCTGAGGCGGAAGGATCGCCGGAGCCCAGCAGGTCGAGGCTGCGGTGACCGGGAGCGGCCACTGCACTCCAGTCTGGGCGACAGAGTGAGACTCCAACTCAAAAAAAAAAAGAAAAGAACGGTGCAGGAATGCAAAGTTGTGTGAACAAGCATGGCCATTGTACAGAAAAGTTAGAAACAACCTAAATGCCCATCAATAGGGGTTCGGTTAAATAAACCTATGAGACTCGAAGGTGTTGAGACTAGGCAGGTGTTATGAAAGGTAAGAAACATCATTACATATTGACACAAAATGCATGATATTAACATAAGCAAAACAGCTCACACAATTCCACATATAAGGTGATCCTCTTTTGTTTAATGTATATCCCACTAGTAAGGCTAACAGTTGTTAGCCGGGTGCAGTGGCTCACGCCTATAATCCCAGCACTTTGGGAAGCTGAGGTGAGAAGATTGCCTGAGCCCAACGGGTTGGAGACCAGCCTAGGCAACTTAGTGAGACCTCATCTCTACAATAAATCAAAAACGCAAAAAATTAGCTGGGCGTGGTGGCACATGCCTGTAGTTCCACCTACTTGGAAGACTGAGGCAGAAGGATTGCCTGAGCCCTGCAGGTCAAGGCTGCGGTGGCCATGAGCGTGCCACTGCCCTCCAGCCTGAGCAACAGAGTGAGACACTGAGTCAAAAAAAGAAAAGGAAAGAAAAAAACAATTGTTATCTCTGTGAGGTAGCATTTCAAGAGAAATTTTCTATATTATTTAAACTTTTTACAAAGCACAGGTGTTACTCATATGATAACAAAAGACATTAAAGATTTCATTCTGAAAAATTAAGGAGCAATATGCTATGTATTCTGTCCTTTAAAGGATTTATTCACACATTCTTTTGTTCAATAAATATTAACCATTTATTATGTGGAAGGCAGTGCCTCCAGTATTGGGGTGGGCACAAAAGACAGTTGGACCTGAGCTCTGAGAACCCCTCTCTACTTCCTGCCACCTGACACCAAGTCAGTATCACCACTATGCCCACCTCCACCCCTCCACACACACATAAGGCTTTCTCCTTACTCCCTCCACAAAGGAGTTGCTGTCCCTTGGCCGCCCCAAAGACAATCTTACCTGTGCCCTGGAGTCCATCTCCCCACCATTTTCTCAGAAGCCTCACACTATCATTATTCTTACTTTATTTCCAGCCTCTCCCTCCCTCTCTTGCATCCACCTTGTCAGCAATGAAAATGACTCAAACCTCTTCCATACTTAAAGAAAGGAAGGGAGGGAAGCAAGGAAGGAAGGAAATTCTGTACAGAATCATGGGGGAGGAGAGGAAGAAGGAAGGGAAGAGGAGGGGAGAAGGGGAGGGGAAAGAGGCAGCTGAGCATATTCTCCAAAGGCGGTGACCTTTTAAACATTCTTAAAGATGTTAGCTTGACTATTATTAGAATATGACAGAGGAAGCAGTGTAAAAGCAAGACTGTGAGCTAGACAGAGAGAGAAGATTCTCTCTCTCTCTCTCTCCCCTCTCCCCAAGAGGACAGAAGCAGTCCTGCCTCAGCCCCAGTCTCAGGTTGTGCTCTCTTGATTTAGAACTCAGGTGATCTCAACTGTGGGTGGCTCGTCTCTTTCTAGCTATCACTCAGTCCCTCCTCCCCTACAGCCAGACTTCTAGAAAAAGTTGTCTACCTACCCTCCATATCCTCACTTCCTGTGTACTCCTCAACCCACTGAGTCAGCTGCTTAGCTCTATCCCTCTACCAAAGCCAGTTATCCCCACAGACACCTCTCAGCCCTATCTCAACTTCTCAGTAGCAGATGGTATCACACTCTTAGGTCTTTCCTTTCCTGGTTTCCTTTGCCAGTGTTTCTTCTCTAGCCTAACTTTTTGGTGTTGGGGCCCCCAGCACTCAGTCCTGAGACCTTTACTCTCCTTTCTGTACCCTATTTCCTAGGCCATGGCATCCAAGCCAGAGTGTTCATTCCTGCACCAACACAATGACTTCTGAAAATGTATGATCAGTCAGGACCTTGCAGCTGGCCTCCAGGAGATAGTGGACTCATCAATGTCTCCCCCTGGATATATTACATATCGTATTCGCTTATTCATTCTATCAAGCACCTACTGTGTGTGAGGAACTACAGTATAAAATGAAGAACAAAACAGGCATGGTTCATGCCCCTGAGCAGCTTAACTAAAATGGCAGCAGAGCTCAAGATTTTCCCTCAACCAACATCCTCCTCCATGTTCTCTGTCTCAATAATTGGCACAGATTTTCCACCCACCTGCTCAAGCCAGAAACCTGAAACTTATAACCAGCATTTAACTTTCCCTTTTTCTACCTGTAAGAGACACACTCCAAAGTGGCATCCCCCTGCCCACAAAAAGTCATAACTTTGTATAATCCTGTCCCCTTTAGGTAGAATCTGTGACTTGTTTCTAATCAGTAGAAGATGGTCAAGGAGATGGATGACAGCTCCTTGTTTGGGTTATGTTATAGGACAAGGGTTACAGGATGTCACTCCCATGATTACATTGTGTTATGTAAGATTCCATATATAAGACTCCAGCCTTGAGTGAGAAACCCCCTTACTGGCTTTGAAGAAGTAAGTTGTCGTGTCAGAAACTTGTCAAGGAACTGTTGGTAGCCTCTAATGGCCAGAAAGAAAACAAGGACCTCAGTGCTACAGTTGTAAGGAGATGAATTTGTCAACCAACCTGAGGGAGCTCGGAAATGGAATTTTCCCCAGTTGTGTCTCTGATGAGACTGCCACCCCAGTCAACACTTGGACTGAAGTCTGGCGAGATCTTGAGTAGAGGACCCAGCTAAGCTGTACCTGAACTCCAGACCCACAGAAACTGTGAGATAATAAATGGTTGTTCTTTTAGACTGCTAAATTTGTGGTAATTTGTTACACAGCATGAAAACCGGTGCAGCATCTAATCCTTCACCAGAGCTTATTGATTCCTTCATTGAAATAATTCTCAAAAACATCCACTTCTCTTCATCTCCACTACTCCACTCAGAGCAAACTGTCATCATCTCCTACCTAGACAAATGAATGGTCTCCTAATTTCCCCTGTCATGCTTGCTCGCCCCATGAGAACTGGACCGAGGCATGAGAGCATCTCAGGTAAGCTAATCATTTGGCTATCTTTCTTTTTTTTTTTTGAGTTGGAGTCTCACTCTGTCGCCCAGACTGGAGTGCAGTGGCCGCTCCCAGCCACCGCAGCCTCGACCTGCTGGGCTCCGGCGAACCTTCCGCCTCAGCCTTCCAAGTAATTACAGGCATGTGCTACCATGCCCGCTGATTTTTTGATTTATTGTAGAGATGAGGTCTCGCTGCCCAGGCGGGTCTCGAACCCGCGGGCTCAGGCAATCCACTCACCTCAGCCTCCCAAAGGCGCGGGATTACAGGCTGAGCCATCGAGCCCAGCTGGCTATCTTTCAACTCAACATTTTTTCAGTAGATACAAGGTAATAGATACAAGATAGTCTATTGATAAAAGTGATAAAAGTGATGTGTCTCTTTTTATGCCAAAATGAGAGGTTCATTACCTATGATTTTACAAGGCAAACAACCTGTTGGGAGGCACACACCCCTTAAAGTTTAAACAACAAAATATATTCCTCATTTTCTGCACATAGCACAACCTATTGCATTATTCAGATTCAGGATTTCAGCTGATTATACTTAATGGCAGTTTTTGGCTGACTCATCTCAGATTTGAAGATATAGTTTGTATATGCCTATCACAAGATGTTTATTTTGATGAAAAACAATTTATCTTTTTCTTTCTTTTGTTGCTCAAGCTTTTTGTGCCAAATCTCAAGTCATGTAGATTTATCCTTATGTTTTCTTTTTACCATTTTGTGTTTTATTGTTTATGTTTAGGTTGTTGATTCAATTTGAATTAATTTTTACCTGTGGAATGAAACAAGGATACAGATTCATTCTTTTGCATGTTGTTATCCAGTTGTCCATCACAATTTGTTAAAGAGACTCTTTTTTCCCCACATTAATGGTACCCTTGTCAAAAATTAAACCATAGATATTTGAGTTTATTGCTAGACTCTCAATTCTATTCCGTTGGTCTATATATGTTTATCTTTATACAAGTATCACACGTTTTTTGATCACTGTAGCTTTGTAGTATGTTTGGAAATCAGGAAGTGTGAGTCCTTCAATTTTGTTTTGTTTTGTTTTGTTTTTTAGAAAGTAGGATTAATTGAGAAGACAGAAAAGCTCCCACAGTGGAAGGGGACCCGAGAAGTTGCCTGGTTTTTTTTTTTGTTGTTTTTTTTTATATTGTTTTGGCTAATCAGAAGCCCTTGACATTCCAAATGAATGTGAAGATCAGTTTGAATTTCTGGGAAAAAAAAAAAAAGCCTTTGGAATTTTGATAAGGTTAACAATGAATATGCAGATTGCTTGGGGGGAGTATTGCCATATTAACAATATTAACTTTTTCAATCCACAAATATGGGATGACTTTCCATTTGTTTAGGGCTTCATTAATTTTTTAATCAATACTTTGTAGTTTTTAGTGTATGCATCTTTCACCTCCTTAGCTTAATTTATTCTTAGGTAATTTATTATTTTGAGTGTTATTATAAATTAAATTGTTTTCTTAATTTTATTTTCAGATTTTTCCCTGTGGTATAAAGAAATATAGTTGATTTTTGTTTGTTGGCTTTGTACCCTACAACTTTGCTGAATTTATTTACTAGTGGGTTGATAATTTTTTCTAAGCACTTTGTAGATATCATCATTCCACTGCTTTTTGGCCTCCATGTTTTCTGATGAGAAAATAGCTATTAATCTTGTTGAGATTCCTTCTACATAACAAATTACTTCTCTCTTGCTACTTTCAAGATTTTTTTTTGTCTTTGGTTTTCAACAGTTTGATTATAACATGTCTCAGTGTGAATCTCTGGGTTTATCCTGCTTTAAATTAGTTGAGTTTATGGGATTGTAAGACTAATTGTAAATTTGTCTTTCATCAAATATGGAGTGTTTACGGTCACTATTTTTTCTTTTTTTGAGTTGGACTCTCACTCTGTCGCCCAGACTGGAGTGCAGTGGCCGCCCCCGGCCACCGCAGCCTCAACCTGCTGGGCTCCGGCGATCCTTCCGCCTCAGGCTTCCAAGTAGCTGGAACTACAGGCGCGCGCTACCACACCCGGCTCATTTTGATTTATTATAGAGATGAGGTCTCGCCAAGTTGCCCAGGTGGGTCTCGAACTCGCGGGCTCAATCCACTCACCTCAGCCTCCCAAAGCGCTGGGATTACAGGCTGAACCACTGAGCCTGGCTCGGTCACTATTTTTTCAAATACTTTTCCCCCCTTTCTCTCTCTCTTCTCTTTCTGTAACTCCCATAATGCATGCGTTAATATGCTTAAGGGCATCCCACATGTCAAATAAGTTCTTTATTTTTTTTCTTTCTGCTTTTAGACTGGATAATTTTAATGCTCCATCTTCAATTTCACTGATTCTTTCTTCTGCCTACTCAGATCTGCTGCTGAGCCTTTCTAGTAAATTTTTTACTTCAGCTATTGTACTTCTCACTTCCAAAACTTCTTTGATTCTTTTTTATCATTTTTATCTCCTCACTGATAATTTGTGCTTGTTCATACACCATTATTCTGATTTCCCTAGGCTACTATTTATGGTTTCTGTCAGCTTTGTTTTTCCCTTAGCATAAGACAATTAATTTTATTTTTTCTCTGTATGTTCAATGTCTGGGTTTCCTCAGGGATAGTTTATATCAATTTTTTCATTTCTTTCTTTTTTTTTTTACAATGAATGAGTCATACTTTCCTGTTTCTTTGTATGTTTTATAATTTTGTGATGAGAACTCGATATTTTGAATATTAGAAGTGTAACTTTGGAAATCAAAATTTCTCCCTCTGCCTCTCTTTCAGGAATTATTGTTGCTTGATGAAGGCTGAAGTCATCCATTTATTTAGTACCTTTTCCAAACTTTGTGTGTCTGTGTGTAAGCGCACACCTGAGTTTCACTTGGCCACTCAGGCTGAAGTGCAGTGGTATTACCACAGTTTATCATAACCTCAACCTCCTGGGCTCAAGTGATCCTTCTCCCTCAGCCTCCCGAGTAGATGAGTAGCTAGGACTACAGGCATGCAACCATGCCCAGTTTGGTTATGTTGCCTTGGCTGGTCTTGAACACCTCGGCTCAAGAAATCCTCCTTCCTCAGACTCCTAAAGTGCTGGGGTTATAGGCATGAACCATTGCACGCAGCCTAAACTTCTTTTACAACGCCTATATTCCTTGCTATGTGTATTCACTGAAGTCCCTATTTTATTATCTCTGTAGTCAGCCTCTGATCTGACTGTCTACAAATATTTTCTTAAATGCCTAAATTCAAAAAGAAAAGAAAAGAACTGTTTTGTCTCCTTTTTTGTTGTTGTTGCTGAGTTGGAATCGCCCTCTGTCACCCAAGCTGAAGTACAGTGGCACAATTATGACTCACTGCAGCCTCCACCTCCTGGACTGAGGCAACTCTTCCACCTCACCCTTCTGAGTAGCTGGGACTATAGGCACACACCACCACACCTAGTTAATACCCCTTCCTTCCTTCCTTCCTTCCTTCCTTCCTTCTTTCCTTCCTTCATTTTGTAGAGATGAAATCTCCCTATGTTGCCTAGGCTGGTCTCGAACTCCTGAGCTCAAGCAATCCTCTTGCTCAGCCCTCCTAATGTGTTGGGATTATAGACATGAGCCACTGCACCCAGCCTTTTTTGTCTCTTTAAATCCCCTCTACCACTCAGGAGGCTCAGGCAGGAGGATTGCTTGGGCCCAGGAATTTGAGCACAGCCTGGGCAACATAGATAGATTTCATCTTTAAAAAAAAAAAAATTCAGCCGGGCTCGATGGCTCAGCCTGTAATCCCGCGCCTTTGGGAGACTGAGGTGAGTGGATTGCCTGAGCCCGCGGGTTCGAGACCCACCTGGGCAGCGAGACCTCATCTCTACAATAAATCAAAAAATCAGCCGGGCGTGGTAGCGCATGCCTATAATTCTGGGCCTCTTGGAAGGCTGAGGTGGAAGGATCGCCGGAGCCCAGCAGGTCGAGGCTGCGGTGGCCGTAGCGGCCACTGCACTCCAGTCTGGGCGACAGAGTGAGACTCCAACTCAAAATAAATAAATAAATAAATAAATAAAAAATAAAAAATTCAGCCAGGCTCGGTGGCTCAGCCTGTAATCCCACGCCTTTGGGAGGCTGAGGTGAGTGGATTGCCTGAGCCCGCGGGTTCGAGACCCACCTGGGCAGCGAGACCTCATCTCTACAATAAATCAAAAAATCAGCCAGGCGTGGTAGTGCGTGCCTATAATTCCGGTTACTTGGAAGGCTGAGGCGGAAGGATCACCGGAGCCCAGCATGTCGAGGCTGCGGTGGCCGTAGCGGCCACTGCACTCCAGTCTGGGCGACAGAGTGAGACTCCAACTAAAAAAAAAAAAAAAAAAAAATTCCCTTCACCAATGAAGAAACCACTTCAGCTTGGCTCATGGGGGTCGAAACAATGGACAGCCTCCACAGCGGCCTCTTAGAAAACTGCACACCAGATCAAAATATATAACCCTGATTTTTGGAGAACAAGGTCGCTATGACCCACCCTCATAGCAGCAAGCCACATAAGAAATATGAACTGTCATCTTCACAACTGCCTGCTACTAGGATGAATTTACCAAAATCCACCAGCCTCTTTATCAGTCGCTTTCCTGGATGCTGCAAGTGTTCCACTAGAGTCTAGAGACTAGAGTTCCAAGTGGCTGATTCTGATAGGTCTTGCTAACTCAATAGCTGTTTTAATGAAGGGACTATTTCCTGCAGCATTCTAGTCTGTCATCTTCCATGACATCCCTCTTCCTCCACTCCACTTCCACCATATTAGTCTTGACCCAATAGTAGATGGTGCCCTCAGGAAAGGATAATTTGATGAGAGTGTATTTACAAAGAACTATTTACAAAAGGATGGAGGGGAACCACAAGAGAGAATACAATAACCCAGGACTAATAGTTGCCAAGCTGATACTACTCCTGAGCCCAAAGGGTTGAAGAGAGGGACCAGGATCAGGAAGGAAAGAATTGCACTGAGGTGGCCACCTTGAGAGGAGTAGTGACATTTGGTGATGGACACAGCCAGCATGAAACAACCTCACAAAAAGGAAGCAGGGATTAAATATCCTGATATCACGCTCTTGTCTCCTCTTCCTACTAGTTCTACTCCCTTTCCTCCTGCTGGGGCTGCTTACCGACCAACAAAACACCCAAGTGCAAGGGACCCAGCCCAAAAAAGCCTGTAGCCTCCATCTTTAAGACTGAATGCAGCACATTTCTGGATGTTTGATAACAGTCACTTTCCAAACACAACTGGCAGATTCTTCTCTGGAAGGAAGACCTCCCCCTATTGACATTCGACATCTGGTACATCATCTGTGCACCTTATGGTGGAGGCCATTAATCCAGTACTTCTCACTATGTAATGTGCATTTGAATCAGCTGGTGATCTTGTTAAAATGCAGATTCTAATCTGTGGTTATAGAAGGGCCTAAGATTCTGCATTTCTAATAAGCTCCCAGATAAGACTAATGCTGCTGGTCCTTGTGAGTAGCAAGGAGCTAGTCACCTCATCTTTCCCACACACTCAGTGTCTCCACCCAGCTTTTCAGTGTCTCATTCTTTTTAATTTTTTAATTTATTTTTATTTATTTATTTGAGTCGGAGTCTCAGTCTCTCACACAGGCTGGAGTGTAGTGGCACACTCACAGCCACCGATTCAGTGCTATCACGCTCAGACGATTCTTCTTCTCCAGCCTTCCAAGTAGCTGGAACTATGGGGTGTGCCACCACCCCTGGCTAATTTTTTTTTATTTATTGTAGACAGACTTTTGAGGATGGCTATTAACATGAGAGAGACCAAAATAAGTTAGCATTAAAAAGGACCCAAAGGCCAGGTGCGCAGTAACTCCAGCACTTTGGGAGGCCGAGATGAGTGGATTGCCTGAGACCAGGGGTTCCAGACCAGCCTGGGCAACTTGGTGAGACCTCATCTCAACAATAAATCAAAAAATAATTTTTAGCCAGGTGTGGTGGCTCGCGCCTGTAGTTCCAGCTACTTGGAAGGATGAGGTGAAAAAATTGCATGAGCCCAGCAGGTCGAGGCTGCGGTGGCTGTGAGTAAGCCTCTGCACTCCAGCCTGGTGACAGATTGAAATTCTGACTCAAAAAAAAGAAAGAAATTTAAAAAGGACCCAGAGGCACAGAGGGCAGAAATACTAAAAACAAATGTATTATTATAATAGCCTCAGAAAAAAGAAATTCTTCTCCATAAAACCATAACGGGTTGAGTGTGGTGACTTGTGCCTGTAATTCCAGCATTTGGGGAGGTTGAGGCAGGAGGATCACTTAAGACCAGGAGTTTGAAACCAGCCTATACAATAAAGCGAGACTCTGTCTCTACAAAAAATAAAAATTTAGCTGGGCATGGAGTCTTGTGATTATAGACGTGAGCCACCACACCTAGCCCCATGAGTTTCTATTTTGAATGAGTGCTCAGTACAAAACCTTAAGAAAGTGGTCCGACAAGGCACATCATTATAAAATTTCCAACCAATAGGTTAAAGAGAAAACTCTGAGACTTCCAGAATGGGAAGATGTATTATACAAAGAATCAGGAATATGAATAGGGACTATACTTTTTTAATAGCAACCTTAGAAGGTATAAGAAAATGGAGTATGCCTTCAAAATGATCCATATCATTTTGAAACTTGAATATCAAGCCCAGCAATAAGTCAAGTGTTAAGTAGAAGTAAGATATTTTCTTTTTTGTTGTTTTTTTGTTTTTTGATTTGGAGTCTCACTCTGTCACCCAGACTGGAGTGCAGTGGCCGCTCCTGGCCACCGCAGCCTCGACCTGCTGGGCTCCAGCGATCCTTCCGCCTCAGCCTTCCGAGTAGCCAGAATTACAGGCAAGTGCTACCACGCCCGGCTGATTTTTTGATTTATTGTAGAGATGAGGTCTCACTGCCCAGGCGTGTCTCGAACCTGCGGGCTCAGGCAATTCACTCACCTCAGCCTCCCAAAGGCGCGGGATTACAGGCTGAGCCACCGAGCCCGGCTGATATTTTCAAATATGCGAAGCTTCTAAACACATATTCCCTCTCTCCCTTTCTTATGAAGTTACTAGAAGAAAATAAGGAAGCAAGTCAAGAAAGAGGAAGACACGGGGTCCGGGAAATAGGCAAAATCAACCCAGAACAACAATGAACAAAAATCTCAGAATGACAACTGTGCAGCCAGTTTATTTACTTTTTTATTTATTCATTTTTTTTTTGAGTCAGAGTCTCGCTCTGTCGTCCGGGCTGGAGTGCGGTGGCATGCTCTTGGCCACTGCAGCCTTGACCTGCTGGGCTCAGGCGATCCTTCCGCCTCAGCCTTCCAAGTAGCTGGAACCACAGACACGCACCACCATGCCCAGCTAATGTTTGTTTGTTTGTTTGTTTGTTTTTAGTCAGAGTCCCACTCTGTCACTCAGGCTGGAGTGCATTGGCATGCTCACGATCACTGCAGCCTAAACTTCCTGGGCTCAGGCGATCCTTCTGCCTCAGCTTTCTTACAAGTAGCCGGAACTACAGGGATGCACTACCACGCCCGGCTTTTTTTTTTTTTTTAATTGTAGAGATGAGGTCTTACCAAGCTGCCCAGGCTGGTCTTGAACCCCTGAGCTCAGACAGTCCTCTCACCTCAGCCTCCCAAAGTGCTGGGATTACAGACTTGAGCCACCGTGCCTGGCTATGTACAGCAAATTTAGAGAACAGTCAATCCAGATTAAAACAAGAGGAACAAAGGTTTGGGGACAAAGACTCCAGAGAAAAAGTGGAACTTATATATTTGAGTATATGGAAAATATGATTGCTAGACTTTTTGACAGTCTTAGAGCACTTGATAGGAAAAGCCAACCATAAATACTGTTTATAGAAAATCATACAAATGAGAGAAAAAAGGCAATAATTAATCCTAAGAAAAATGAAGAGCTGTATAATCTAGAAGGCATGATCGTAGTGCATTTCTTGGCTCATCAGTAAATAATAATTGCATACATAATAGTTTTAATACAAATTATTGGTTTAACCAAAATTGTTACACAACTATGTGATGGGAAGCAGAAGTGATTGAGTCAAGTTTTTATCTACCATGGTGGGAAGTCAACAGGCAATGCTAAAAATTAACGAATTGAGAATAGTGGTTTAAGCATTTATTTAGAAATATGAAGGATGAATATATGAAAGAGTTGAGGACATGGTTTCTGATGAGTAGTCCAGGGAACTGCTTTTTCATTACAAGTCTTCTAATCTTATTTATATATATATTTTAAACTATATGCATTATTTTAGTTCAATAGACAGTAACATTAAAATATTAGCATAGCCAGATATGGTGACTCACGCTGTAATCCCGGTGCTTTGGGAGGTGGAGGCAAGAGGACTGCCTGAGCCCAGGGGTTCGAGACCAGCCTGGGCAACTTGGTGAGACCTTGTCTCTACAGTAAATCAAAAAACTAGCCAGGCGTGATGGCGCATGCCTGTAGTTCCAGCTCCTTGAAAGACTGAAGCAGAAAGATCACCTGAATCCAGCAAGTAGAGGCTGTGGTGGCCATGAGTGTGCCACTGCACTCCAGCCTGGGTGACAGAGTGAGACTCTGACTCAATTAACAAATTAATTAATTAAATGTCAACATCCCCTGACACTACTTGTCTTCATTTCCATCTTTATTTTTAAAAAGGGAGGGGGGGCAGGCACGGTGGCTCACGCCTATAACCCCAGCACTTTGGGAGGCCGATGTGAGAGGACTGCTTGAGCCTACGGGTTTGAGACCAGCTGGGACAACTTGGTGAGACCTCATCTCTACACTAAATCAAAAAATTAGCCAGGTGTGGTGGTGTTTGCCTGTAATTCCAACTATTTGGAAGGCTGAGGCGGAAGGATCACCTGAGCCCAGCAGGTCGAGGCTGCTGTGGTCGTGAGCATGCCACTGCACTTCCAGCCTGGATGACAGAATGAAACGCCAACTCAAAAAAAAAAAAAAAAAGTTAGCATATAACTTGAGGGGATGCGCAATGTCCTGAAGCTTTAAATTTAAAGGGCTGCCTGAACCTTAATGATAGGGGCTGGTTTTTCGTTCATTTTTTGGACACGTCCCCCAAACACTTCGCAGAAAATAAATTACTTCATCGCATACAGAAGGGACTCACTAAGTTTGTTCTATTCTCCCTGGAGAAGGAAAAATACAAAACGAGGCACACAGGCAGAAGGCGCAGATGTAGCAAAGATGAGTTCAGATTCTGTACGTAGATAAGCAAGAAGGCAAGTCTCTGGCAGAGTACCGGAAGGTAAGATTCCAAGGGCAGTAAAAATCATGTTCGAGATGCCTGGAAGTAGCTCCCAGGCAGAGGCATTGAGGCATGACAGAAGCCCAGGGAGTCACGTCTAAGTTACCTATTCACAGAGTTGACTTCTCATCCCTTTCGCTCAAGGTTATTTTTACAATGCCTGGTTACTGGAGAATTTGTTTACGGTGTTTCCTTTCCCAGACTGTAAGTTCCACGAGGACAGGGTCTCGTCTATTTCATTCACCACTCTATCCCCAGCACAAGGCACTAAATATATGTTGAGAAATTAATGTGTGATGGAGCCGCTGGACAACCATTGGTCTGGAACGAAAAACGGGCAATCCACAAGCTGGGAGCAAGGAATCCCGCTGGAAGACGACAAGAGCGAGCTTCTTACGGGGCCACCGAAGTGACAAGACCGGAAGGGTGGAGTTGGACCGCTGGGACAAATGAGGGAGACAAGCTGGACACTAAGGTAAGTTTTGGGGACTAGACAGCTCAGCGGGGGACACACCGGCAGGCGTTGGGTGTGCGGGGGGGAGGGGGTTTAGATCCCTGGAAAAGTAGCGAGGCGGAGGCATCACGCAAGCGCAGCCTCGGTATCCCCAGGCGCGCCTGCGCGCGCCTGCGCGTGCACGAGGGGTCGGAGCGGAAATGGCGCCGCGGGGCCGCGCGCCCGAGCGGCGAGCGGAAGTGGGTGTGAGAGCGGAAGTGGCCGGCGAGAGCCGGGGGCTGGGCGGGGACCGGGCTTGTCGGTGAGGCGGCGGCGGCGGCGGCGGCTCGGCAGGCGGGTTCAGGCTTCGGGGGCCAGGTCGGTCGGGTGGGTGGGTGTCTCCGCAGTCAGTGCGTGCGTGGGCCAGCGCGTGCATCTTCCCCTTCCCTCCGCCCCGTCCCTCTTCCCCTTCTCCCCTAACCTCCTACCCCACCCAGCCCCCCTCCTCAGGGGGCAGCAGGGCCGCTCCCTCCGTCCTTCCGTCCCCTTCCCACCTTCACCCGCCCTTATTTCTCCTTCCCCTGCTCGGGGCAGCCGCCGCCATGATCCTGCTGGAGGTGAACAACCGCATCATCGAGGAGACGCTCGCGCTCAAGTTCGAGAACGCGGCCGCCGGGTGAGCGCGCGCCCGGGGCGAGGGTGGCGGGGGAGGCGGACTTGACCTCCGCTAGTCCCCGGTGTCGTCCAACCCCCACCCCCCGACCTGGAGGAGAGAGATGGGGGGCCTGGCAGGGTGTAGGGGCTGCCCCGGCGGGGCAGACGTGGGAGGCGATTGGGCGCGGCGGGGTGAGGGGCAGGGATGCGTGGGGAGAGGCTCAGACGAGGGATGCGGAAGCAGCGAGGGGACGGGAGCGTGCTTGCAGTAGGGCCGAAGACCTGTGGGACGTGAAACTCGCCGGGGAAGCCCACTGCCCTCCGTACCCCCCGGCATTGTTCTGAACCCCGAGAGAGCCCGTTTGGAATTGGGCTGGAAGGAGTTTTCAGGAAATCCCAGGACTGGAGGAGGGAAGACGGAGCAGGCCTAGAGCACCACCAGTACTCTCGTTTCCCACCCCCATCTCGTGTAAAAGGAGCTGGAGGGAAGACTAAAAGCAAACCCAGTCTTGCAGCCAGAAAAACGTGACCTCTCTAGTTTGCCTTTTCCGAACTCTGCTGTGACAGACCCTTACCATTTTGTTACATATTTCTCAAGCAAAACGAGTTGTCTCTCCGTCCGCACCCTTTCCTTATCTCTCTTCTGAGATTCTAGTGCTCTTTCCCCACCCACTAATCTTTATCTAGTTATCTTTTAAATTCTCCTACAAGATCCTTGGCCTGTGATTTCTTCTGTGGTAACTCTGGCCCAGTTACACCCTTGAAAGCCTCCAGGATCTGTGAAGTTCTTAGATAACCTTGTTTAAAGTTGGCCTTTTTAAAAGATGGTCTATGGGCATATTTCCAAGGCCGCCTTCTCTGTCAAACACAAGAATCAGTAGAAAACCTCTTGCCCAAAGCTGCTTTACTTTTCTAATACGATATTTAAAACATCGGCCAAGCGTTTTAGCTTCTAATTTTTGGGTAGTCCCTTCCTTTGCCTCATTTCCCCATCGGTGAGAATGGGGCTTCAGATCTTGGTTTCACAGTTGAGGAAATTTGTGCAAACTGTTTCTGGTGAGCCGGAAACTAGTAATAGGAAAGTGCTTGGAGGTCCACAGAGGGGAGAGGATTGGTGGAGGGGAAATTTTAAGTGGTCATAGTGTACATGTGGCTTGCAGGCATTAAAAAAAAATAGGTACTAACCCACACCTAAATTGAATATATTGTGTGTCCTGTCTCTTTATAAGGCCACAGATTTTATCTGTAAAACAGAGCACTACGTTCCTTGAAGTAAGGTGTGCAGTGAGCAGTACTGTTTGCTGCTGGGGGTTACAATTGCTTATATTTTAGACTGACTAGCTTCTTTCATGTCTTCAGCCTCTCTTAACCAGTTCCTTTGCATTTTACATATTCAAGTGAATCAGCCCAAGGTTTTATTTTGGGTGATTGCAGTGTACTTTTTTTGAGCAGTGGAGCACATAGGAGGAAGTTGAATTAACTTCTGCATTTTCACAACTGATCTTAATGCATCTTCAGGTCCAGACTAGCAAAGAATGAGACCTGGGAGATTATAAGTTGATCTACAAGATAATGGCTGTGACATTCAAGTAGAGGCATGCCTTTTAATGTAGGAGTATATTCACTTCTATTTGTGTGTTAATAACTTGTGATGCCAAAATGTGGCCCATTATTCAGAACTTCAGTTCTTATTATTCTTTTAGAAAAGTATTCTTTAAAAAAGCAGCTAACCATTTCAGAGGGGTTAAAGTAGGCCTTCCAGTCTGGAAGGCATAAGTTAGAATTTCTAGGACATTTTTTACGAAAATATGCATTTTAGCAAAGTTGGCTGGGGCGGGGAGGCAAGTTTTGGCTCTTCTTCTGGCCCATCTCCTCGTTGAGATGTGACTTTCAATTAGTGGGATCAAAACATTCTGATGAAAATTGAAACCCTGAAAATCTTTTAAAAGAGACCATGACAGTATGCCTAGTAGGTAGGGCTTTCCTGGGATTACAGATATAACACCCAGCAGAAGCATAAAGCTAGTGTATGTTTTCAGGCATCACAGTAAGGTGATGCAGCAGTGAAGCAGTTAAATATTTATCAAGGTGCATGCCCACACCAGAGCTTCCAGCAAAGTTTATATAGTGTAATAATCATAAACATTTATAGGATTCTGCCAATGCTCAGCATCAGGCAGCAGCAGGAAAAAAAAGAAGCCTTTCTGAGAGCCTATTATCCAAGTTGTGGAAGAGCTAAGGAGTGAGAGGTGTTGGATTGTAGATAAGAGAAAGACATTTAAAAAGGGAGTAGCTTGAAGGAGAAATCCCAGAGATGTGAAATGCTTTGCTGGAATGGGAACCTGCTGGGAGAGGTCAGCTCCACCTTGCTCTTTACACTTCTCAGAATAAACCAATTGGGAAAATATTACAGTTCAGAGCAGCCTTTTCTAAAGTGCATCTTCCAACTCTGATGTCCAATAAGATAGCCATACTTGTGCCTAACTAAATTTAAATAAAAGTTAATTAAGGTGAAACAAAATTAAAAGTGAGTTTCTTAGTCACACTAGCCACATTTCTAGTGCTCAGTTGCCACATGTGGCTAGTATAGAGTGCAGATGTGGAACATTTCCTTTATTGCAGAAAGTTCTGTTCCAGCTACTGAAAATGAAAGCATGCGATGGTCTTAAAAATAGTTCTGTGGCATATACTTCAGGATACAATTACATTAATTTTCCTTTTGTGGTTGATCTTTTTTAATGATTCCTCTCAGATCACTCTCCTGGATCTGATGTCTTTTAGTAGACATCCTACTAAAAGTCTGAACTTCCTTCTGGGTAAACCAGTTCCTGTCATCTAAACTGAGAATACATTTGGTCATGATAACCTTTTAATTTTGAGGCAGTTCTGGCTGAGGTTCATTCCAAACAAATTGCTTTTTATTTTTTTCCTACCACACTCCTGGGAAGTGGCTTATTGAAACAATCTATATATCCTCACAACGTAACAATAATTGGTATCTCGACTTCCCAACAGCCTACAAACTAAGAGAATGTTACTGATTAGAAAGCTGTATCAACACTGCAAATAACCTCATGAACAAGTCTTATCAACAGCTTTGCCTCTTTTGGAAATTCTTACCCAGACCCCCAATTAAAGCAGAAGTAATCTGGCAGATTACGTTAAGTATTTTGTTAGTGTGTATACTGAGAACCTTTTCAGCCTCAGAAGCTAGGCCTGTTAACTTAGTTCAAGTCTGGAGTCCAAAATTGAAATGCTGTTAGATGCGAATTGCTGTTGATTTTAGTGCATGCTGGCTCCTTGCCACAGCTTGTGCATATTGTAGGGAACTGTGGTTCTGTGAGGGGGAGTGAAACTCAGTAAGCAAGCAGCGCCAGTTGGGGTGGGCGAGGATTGTGGGAAGAGAACTTTGAGAGAGGAATAAATTAAATCTTGCTGATACCTTGTTCTTATTCCTGAATATGCTGCATATGTCCTCAGAGAGACAGACTGGTTTGAAGTGATTTGGAATTAGGACATTGTTTGAGCATTTAGAAGAAATGGGATATAGTGTCTGACTCACCAAAAAGATCTGGTTGGCCTTTTTACAGGTCATTGTAGTTAATTCCACACTGCTGCTTGTCCTCTGGCCTCCTTGGGACCTCTCTGGGCATGAAGCCCCAGAGCTACCCTTGACCAAACCATGATCCTTAAGGGCTAGTTCTGTAATTTTAGTGATCGTAAACTTTTGTAGTGAGCAGAATTCAGTAATTTCTCTAATTCAGGACATAAAGAGGGATAACTAGGAGAGAGACATAGGATTAAAAACTCCAAGTCCTTATTGAGAAAAGAGGGCTAGATAATACAGTTGACAGGAGTCCTTATTGACTGATTGTTAACATTCTAGAAGTTTCCTTAGAAAAAGGATGGAAGACATTTTTTTCTAAGCAATTTTAAGACTAGCTCTTGAGCTGGGCTTGATGGCTCACGCCTGTAATCCCAGCACTTTGGGAGACAGAGGCAAGAGGATTGTCTAAGCCCAGGGATTCAAGACCAGCCTGGACAACTTAGCAAGTCCTCCTCTCTATAATTGAAAAAAAAATTAGCCAGGTGTGGTGGCATCTGTGGTTCCAGCTCCTTGGAAGTCTGAGGCGGAAGGATCACCTGAGTCCAGCAAGTCAAGGCTGTGGTAGTTGTAAGCATGCCACTGCATTCCAGCCTGGGTAACAGAGTGAGACTCTGACTCAAACAAAAAAAAAAGCCTTGAAACCCATCTGAATGAATTGAATATGTTGTAGTGTCTTGGGCTGTCTGATCATTATCTCTGAGGACTTATCTAGGTGCCTTGTTCTAGGATTCCAGGCATTACAACAGTCTGACGTTAATAGGATGTCTGTTTTTCCTTGTACAGCCAACCAGTTCCCAATTCTGGGAGTTACCACAATCCCAAAACCTCTCCTAACCACAGATTCAAAATCTGATCTCCTCTGACTCCACCTAGGAAAAAAACTAATTTGTTATTACCTTCTGTGATCCAGGCACTGCTAAACACTAACATGGTTTCATTTCATTTCAAATGTGCCTGGGTGACAGAGAGTAGATTGCATTTACAGTTGAGAAAATTAGAGCTCTTGGGGAATTGGGAGGGAGTAGACATCGTATTAAGCACTGTGCTAAGCATTCTTCTCTTAATTCTTGGCCTTGTTTATCGTGTGGCATACACTGTACATGATCATATTTATATGGCACATTTGGTTAAAGATCCTGTCTAGCCTAAAGACCCTACCACTGGCTGCCCTAAGGGCTTTGGGATCCTTATCTCAACATATCTGTAACTTAGTCAGGAGACACTGGTTGGGAAACTTTGCTGTACAGTAGTCTCCCCTTGTCCTGCTCTCTACAGTTTCAGTTACCCATAGTCAGCCGTGGTCTGAAAATGTTAAATGGAAAATCTCAGAAATAATTCATAAGTTTTAAATTGTGCTCTATTCTGAGTAGTGTGATGAAATCTCATGCTGTCCCACCTAGGACTTTGTCTGGATATCCATATAGAGCATACATTACCCCGTGTAGTCACTTAGTAGTCATTTCAGTTATTAGATCAATGTGGCATCACAGTGTTTGTGTTCAAGTAATCCTTGCTTTACTTAATAATGACTCCAAGGTGCAAGAGTTTGATGCTGGCAATTGGATATACCAAAGAGAAGCCATAAAGTGCCTCCTTTAAGTGAAAAGTTGATCTTGGTGTTCTTTGGCTAGAGTCTGGAACTATCTGTGGTTTCAGTCATCCACTGGAGGCCTTGGAATTTATCCCCCGCAGATTAGGGATGACTACCATACATACAGAGGGTGCCAAAAAAAAGTATACACATTTTAAGAAAGGAAAGAACTTTTAAAAGTGTAATACTCAATATATACCAATAACAAAAGATGAATACAAGTCCCACTTGACTTCTGCAATTACAAGAGGTGCGCAAAGTGGTTACTATCAGCATCCAGACACTTCTGATTACAGTCAACTACTGCAGGACTTGTTGCAGTGCAAGGCCTCCCAGATTTCCTCTGTGCATATCGCACACAGTACCCTTTGTCTCAGACTTACCACAGATGTGTGCAGTTGTTAGGTATGTTGGAAGGTCTGTTGCTCACTCATGCCTTCATTGTCGTACTCTCACAACATTCTCAAATTTCAAATACTACTTCAAAATGGTCTTCTGCTCCTTGAACAACTCTGCTTCTGCCATTTTCTTTGACTGTCCCGTCTGTCACACGCTTGACAGTAGCATTCATTTGATTAATGCCATCTTTTGAGCGAACATCATACTGCACATTGCTACTGTAAGACAAACTTTGAAAAGTAATACGCCGGGCTCGGTGGCTCAGCCTGTAATCCCGCGCCTTGGGAGGCTCCCGTGAGTTCGAGGCCCACCTGGACAACTTGGTGAGACCTCATCTCTACAATAAATAAAAAAACTAGCCGGGTATGGTAGCACGCACCTGTAGTTCCAGCTACTTGGAAGGCTGAGGCGGAAGGATCGCCGGAGCCCAGCAGGTCGAGGCTGCAGTGGCTGGGAGCGTACCACTGCACTCCAGTCTGGGCGACAGAGTGAGACTCCAACTCAAAAAAGAAAAGAAAAGAAAAGTAATACATCATAAATAACATCTCTTAAAATGTGTATGTATGTATATGTGTGTGTGTGTGTGTGTGTGTGTGTGTGTGTGTGTGTATATATATATTTGGCACCCTGATATATAATCTCAATTGGTCTTCACAACAACCTTGTGAGGTAAGGTGTTTTATTTGTGTTTTATAGAAGAGGAACCAGGCCTGGCGCAGTGGCTTACGCCTGTAATCCCAGCACTTTGGGAGGTGGAGGTGAGAGAATTGCCTGAGCCCAAGGTTGGAGACCAGCCTGGGCAATTTGGCGAGACCTCATCTCTATAATATATCAAAAAATTAGCTGGATGTACACCGTAATTCCAACTACTAGTAAGGTTGAGGCGGAAGGATTGCCTGAGCCCAGCAGGTTGAGAACACAGTGGCCATGAGTGTATCACTGCATTCCAGCCTGGGCAGCAGAGTGAGACTCTGACTCAAAAAAAAAAAAAGAGCAGCAGCATCGGAACCTGAGACTCAGTGACATTTGAGGAACATTGCCTGTGGTCACATAGCCATTAAGTAGCAATTCCAAACTTGCTGCTTCTGTAGTTAATCTTACCCCCAGCATCTGAAACTTTAGCAGATGGTAGACCAGTAAATAACTTAACCATTTATCTTTTTGGCGTATTCAATGATGCTCTTTCCTGACCAAGCCAGTCTTTGTCTCCATAAGTAAGCCACAGAAGTAACAGACACCTAGTCTGGAATTGTGAGGA
The DNA here is from genome assembly GCA_027257055.1 of Cephalopachus bancanus. Taxonomy (NCBI): domain Eukaryota; kingdom Metazoa; phylum Chordata; class Mammalia; order Primates; family Tarsiidae; genus Cephalopachus; species Cephalopachus bancanus. Next base: position 1,682,239 of record JAPVLO010000080.1, read on the forward strand.
ATCCTGTTGTAGTACTCTTCATGCTCAGCGAACTCCTTGTTGGGGCAACTGAGTTCTCGGACCTCTAACTACCAGATGACTTCTCATGTAGTCTCCTTTGGCCTAGTGCTCTCCTCAGCAGTATTTCTGTCTCCTCTGCAACCTTTCTGGCAGTGTAGCCATAAATAGTAAACTAAAATATTAATGGCAATGATTTGACAAATATTCCCAAGTCAAACGGCAGACCACTTATGATCAATCTTAAAAACTCCTCCCACTGGGGATCTGTGCTGAGGGTACTTTATGCCTAGGGAAATTCAAAAATTTAGGGAATCAGGTGTTTATAGCTTGGACTCGTAAGGTTATTTATTTGTAGTTTATTTTTCTCAAGTCTGTCCATGAAGTGGGAGAGTGAAGAACTCAGCCCTTCCCTGGCTGAGTTAAAGCCTAAAGGTTTAAAAAAAAAAACCACCACCTACTAAATGATGGAATATGGACTTTTATAAACTCTGAGACTCTTTGGCGTAGCTAGCCTTCCCCAGGAAAATGCTTTAGTGCTTCCTCCCATTGGGTATCTTCATAACTTTTCATTCAGATGGGCCACAATTAATGGTTCCATTTCATTGTTCTTTGCTCTTGTTTTTAAGAGGTGAAAAATGGTTTTTGGCTGTTAATTGCCTTTGTTTGCTGGCAGTTTCAAAATGAGTACTCAGAGCAATTTGAATTTTCATATAGGTTTTTTCTCTTATTCTGAACTCACTGCTTCTCCTTAAACCCACTTGATGCTTCCATTCTTAGAGACACTCAGCATGCTTTTCCTAAATCAGATATGAATGACTTTGAAGAAGCAGGGTAGAATTTGATGTGCTTCACATAGGTTGATTTTCAACAGGGCTGACATATGTTTAACAGAAGTCAGTTTCCTGGAAAGGTATCGTTTGGCCTCTGCATCAGCTTTTTAATAGTCATAAACCATGTTATATATTCCTTTATTTCCCAGCAACCCTGAATGGCAACTTGGTCTTGGTTCCTTTCACAGGTGTGGGAGCAGCGTTAGTATAGAAGTTATGTACTTGATTGAGAGGTCTTGAGCAAGTTAGGCAAAAATAAATGCGAAAATGTGTGTTTCCTGTCTGCTAGCCCGTAAAACAAAGTGGAATCGTTGAGATATAGGTAGCTAGCTGATAAAGCAGTAGAGTCTTCATTTGTTTCTTACCTTTGGCTTTGAAGAAAAGGAGGAAAGATATAAAGTAGCTTTTCACTGAGGGTTAATTGGCTATTATTGTTTATAGGTAGGATGCAGGTCATGCTTTCTTCTGGGTAATAACTCAGCAGCATTTATCAAATAGAAGTTCATGTACCAGGCTAAGCTGGAAATCTCACAAAAAGCAGTAGGTGGTCATTGCCTTCTGGTATACGTTTTTTCAGGTCTGTTCTCTTGTTTTATCTGTACTAGATCCATGAGGTGAGTAGGATCATTTGTATTCTCCCGTTTTATTGATGGTAGGTGAAAACACAAAAATGCAGGTGTGTTTGTCCTAAAACATGAGCCTCATCAGAAAGCTAAAGTTGCAAAATAGGTGTCCTAACTGTTCTCCTCGGTGATCTCACTGTTATTTTGTACTATATTCTCTGTGTAAGTACGGAGTTGGAATTTAAAAGCAAGACAAAACTCAGATAGAACAAAGAGGGCTTCATGAAAAGGAGTGGTCAGTACCTTGGTGATATAAAGAAGAAAGATGAGTAAGAAGACTTACAGATGGTTTTTTAAAAATAGGCTAAATGGGAGGCTGAGGTGAGAGGATTACCTGAGCCCACAGGTTTGAGACCAGCCTGGGCAACTTGGCGAGACCTCATCTCTACAATAAATCAAAAAATTAGCTGGGCGTGGTAGCGCGCGCCTGTAGTTCCAGCTACTTGGAAGGTTGAGGCAGAAGGATCACCTGAGCCCAGTCAGTCGACGTCAGGGTGGCCATGAGTGTGCCACTGCACTCCAGCCTGGACAACAAAGTGAGATGCCAACTCAAAAGAAAAAAGTGGACTGGAGCGTATTGTTTTGTTTTATGGCCTGAAATCACCCTTCCCTTTAAGCGAATTAAAACTGTTCTGTATTATACTTACCCATTCAGCTGAATGTATTGCTCCTAATACCACTGCTGGGTTGGCGAAGCATTGACCAGAGGTGGTGTTTTGTGGCACATATGTACACACAGGTATATGTCATGTACTTAGGGAATTCTGAATTGAAAGTGAGCACCAACCATGGCAAGAGATTCAATAGCAGGTGAAAAACAGAAGCTATCACTGCCCTCCTTTTTTATCTCCTACTTTAAGTAAGTCCAGAGGTTCAGGTGCATGAGAAAATGAATCGTGTATTCTCATCAACAAAACTTAAGATTTATACAGAATGGTCTGATCCTTTTTTTTTGAGTCAGAGTCTCACTCTGTTGCCCAGACTGAAGTCCAATGGCACGCGCAGTTGCCCAGGCCGGTCTTGAACCCATGGGCTCAGGCAGTCCTTTCACCTCGGCCTCCCAAAGTGCTGGGATTATAGGCGTGAGCCACCGTGCCTGGCCTAAGTCAAATCTCACTCTCTCGCCCAGACTAGAGGGCAATGGCACGCTCATGGCCACTGCAGCCTTGACCTGCCAGGCTCAGGTGATCCTTCTGCTCAGCCTTCCAAGTAGCTGGAACTACAGGCATGTGCCACCATGCCCAGCTAATTTTAATTGATTTATTATAGAGATGAGGTCTCACCAAGTTGCCCGGGCTGTTCTCCAACCCGTGGACTCAGGCAGTCCCCTCACCTTGGCATCCCAAAGCGCTGGGACTTTAGGTGTGAACCACTGTGCCTGGCAAGGTCTGATCTTAAGTAAAGCTTAGGAGCCTTTCTAATGTTCCTTTAAGGCAAGCAGCAATACTGTTGTCTTAACTAAGGGCCCTTTTTTGTTTTGTTTTGTTTTGCAGAAACAAACCAGAAGCAGTAGAAGTAACATTTGCAGGTAAGTGTCTTTATCTCAACCCCATTAAGAGAAGGCACAGTATGAAAAATAGAAAATGAAATTGTTTCTAAATAACTTTTGGCATTTTGGGTACTGTTCCTTGTCAAGTCTTTTTGAGATTTTTTTATCATAGATAGCCATTTCATGTACTTAATCCGTTGATGGCTAAGTTACCTGCTGATATCTTAGAAGTTTGGGTTTAGTTTTGTGGTACAAACTAAAACTTTTTTTTTTTTTTTAATTAAGTACTGATGGCTGGGCTCGGTGGCTCAGCCTGTTAACTCAGCACTTTGGGAGGCCGAGGTAAGTGGATTGCCTGAGCCCGCGAGTTCGAGACCCGCCTGGGCAACTTGGCGAGACCTCATCTCTACAACAAATCAAAAATTAGCCGGGAGTGGTAGTGCGTGCCTGTAGTTCCAGCTACTTGGAAGGCTGAGGCGGAAGGATCGCCGGAGCCCAGCAGTTGGAGGCTGCGGTGGCCAGGAGTGGCCACTGCACTCCAGTCTGGGCAACAGAGTGAGACTCCAACTAAAAAAAAAAAAATTAAGTACTGCTTATATTATCTTCAAGCAACCATCTATTTTAGTTTCCGTACATTAGTCGGGAAAGGTAAACATGCTAGAGACCCATTCATCAAGTCAGAGAGAGATGTTGCTGCTTTCTGTTCCCTGTAAAGAATTAGATGTTGGTCCTACTCACTTGCCATGTGAACTTAGAGAATTATACTCCACCCTTTCTAAAATGATCGTGATTGGCAAGGTGACAAAATTTTAAGACTTGCAGCTTTGAAGTGCTGTGACTTGGAGGTGGGCACCATGCCTTTCTTCTGCTGACTAGCAGTGGCTAGCAAATCTCCCTCTGATTCTCATGCCAGCTCCCCAAAGTGATGGCACTCAGCACCTGGTTTCAGGAATTACACAGGCTGAGTCAGTCCTGTGTGTACTGCAAGAAGATAGAACCCCAAAGAGGAGAGGCCTATAGATTAGAAGAGACTTAAAAGGTAACCAAATGGAATATATGGATCTTGTTTGGATCCCAATTTATACAAGAAAAGTGTTTTTAAATGTTTTAGGGAGGCAGGGGGACATAAAAATAAAGTGTTTTGAGGCAATAGAGAATAGTTGAATACTTGACTAGATATTTGATACTAAGAAATTGTTTTTTAAAATTTAGGCATGACAGTAGTATATAGTTACTTTTTTTATAAAGCAGTCTTCTTGGCCAGGCACATTGGTTCATGCCTATAATTCCAATACTTTGAGAGGCTGAGACAACAGGATCGCTTGAGGTTAGGAGTTTATCAAAACTAACCTGGGCATTTAGACACTCGTTCCAGTGACTTATTTTGAAGCAAATTCCCAGATATCACACCATTTCAAGATCTTGTCTCTACAAAAAAAATACATATAATTAACCAGGTAGGCTGAGGTGGGAGGATCACTTAAGCCCAGGAATTCAAGACTGCCGTAAGCTATGAACACAGCACTATACTCCAGCCTGAGTACCTGGTGATACCCTGTCTAAAAAACATGTTTCAGAGATATGTTCTGAAGTATTTATGGATGAAATGGTGTGATATCTGGGATTTGCTTCAAAATAAGTCATTGGAAGGAGTGTCTAAATGAAACAAGAATTAGCCATATATTGATAGTGATGGGGATGGGAGTTTGTTACACTGTTTTTTTCTGTTCATATACATGTGTAAAGTGCATCCCAATGAAAGTTGTTATAAGAATCCCTTTTAGCATCAAGTTGTGATTCAGGTAAGAATGGCTTTGTAGTTTTAAGAAAGAGAAAAGAGATGGGTACTCAGCAATTCCATCCCAGTGTTTCTATTGACCGCCCAAATTGATTATTTTATTTTATTTTACTTTATTTTATTTTTTTGAGTCGGAGTCTCACTCTGTCACCCAGGCTGGTGTGCAGCGGCACGCTCATGGCCACTGCAGCCTCAACCTGCTGGATTCAGATGTTCCTTCCGCCTCAACCTTCAAAGTAGCTGGAACCACAAGCATACCTGGCTAATTTTTGGATTTATTGTAGAGACAAGGTCTCGCCGTGTTGCTTAGGCTGATCTCGAACCCCTGAGAGCACGCAGTCCTCTTGCTTCCTAAAGTGCTGGGATTACAGGCATGAGTCACTGCGCCCAACCCAAATGAATTTTAAATAAATGTCACTTTACTTATATGACTTCTTACAGGGGGTCTTCTCGTGGCCTACAGCAAGGTAGGTAGGTGCTTTGAGATATTATTCCCATTCCCAAGTTAAGCAGTCTTACTTGCTTTCCTCACAGATTTTGATGGTGTCCTCTATCATATTTCAAATCCTAATGGAGATAAAACAAAAGTGATGGTCAGTATTTCTTTGAAATTCTACAAGGAACTTCAGGCACATGGTGCTGATGAGGTAAGTTTCATATCATTTTTCTTGGGACTCTTGTTTCCTCCTCACCTTTCGTTGGCAGCTTGCCATGGAAGATCCATGGCACTAAATCACCCCTACTGGCACAGGCCACTCTGGACAGCTGGCTCACCTAACTAGGGGTGATGTAATTCCCATAATGATATAAAGAAGTATGTTTCCCAGAAAAGGTTTTAGCTCTTTGCTTACTTGTTTTTTATCTTAGGGAAATAAAGATGTTCTCTAACCAAAGCTTAATAACTTTATCAGAATCTTAAAGGGATATACTTTTTTCCAAATTATACATGCTCCCAGTAGTTTATAAAAAAAAACAGTGGAAACAAAAACAGCTTTAGTTCTCCAAAAATATAGCAAAGAATACTTTTCCTTGACACTACAAAAGTAGCTGCTGCAAGAATAAGACAGGTTCTGTTCTATTTTTGAAACAATTATCAAGCCAGATATATAACTTCTGACTTGTTTAAATGTAATCATCTTCGTTTTGTTTCTCATTCTGGTTATGTAGGCACAAATAACTGTCTTTTTTTTTTCTTTTAAATCGATGTCTCCCAAACTGGAGTACAGTGGCACAATCCTGGCTCACTGCAGCCTCAACCTCCTGGTCTTGGATTTTTTAATTTTTTTAATTAGAGTCTCACTCCATTGCCTAGGCTGAAGTGCAGTGACATGCTCACGGCCACCCCATTGTCGACTTGCTGGGCTCCAGTGATCCTTCTGCCTCAGCCTTCCAAGTAGCCAGAACCACAGACGTGCTAATTTTTTATTAATTGTAGAGATATGATCTCACCAAGTTCCTGGGCTGATCTCGAACCTGCAGGCTCAGGCAGTCCTCCTCGGCCTCCATAAGTGCTGGGGTTACAGGCTGAACCACCGAGCCCCGCCCTGTCTTTTAAATGTAATGTTCTTATAGCTGGCCTCTTTAAATACCTCTTTCTTATAACTACCTTAGGGGAAATAAGGGAGGTCCCGACATTATTAAACTCTTGATAACCATGCCTTGTTCACTGGCTTCTTTTGATAGCTAAAGTAGCAGGTTTGGTTCCTGTTGAACTGTATTTGCTCTGAGGAGAACCATTTATGGAAGAAAGAAAATGCTATTACGCCACTGTGTGCACATTGTGGTTGGGTCTCAAAGCAGGAAGCATGACTCAGTTCCTGAATCAGTTTTCAAATATCTTAGTTTTAATAAATAAACTAGGTTCTCCTTAATCTGTTGAATGAAGATACAGCCATTTCTGTTTTCTTTCTGAAAAGAGTAGTAGCTTTTGAATTGTTTGAAATTGATGTAATGAAAGGTTGTTTGTAAAAGAATGTGATGAAGACTATGATCAAAATATAATTTTTTGGTATAAAAACTAAAATTGGTTTTCACTAAACAGAATACCAAGAGCCATAAGTTGCTTCACTTAGTTATTCAAATGCAGTTGATTTGCCCCATAAGTTTAAGGAAAGAAGAAACATTTAGACAATTTGGATTTGGGTTATTTTACTAGGAAAAAAAAGTTTCAAAGGAGAAGACCTATTCTTCTTATAAAGTTTATGAGCGATTATTATGTAAAGATAGTGACTAGCTCTTCTCTTCACCAGGTAAAGAGCAAGAGGAAACAAGTGACTGTTAAGGCAGCCCTCTAGATTAGCTATAGGATAACTACCTGAAAAGAAATGTTAGAACATTTGAACAGATAGTTTTTTTAATTGTGTAATCATTTTTTCCCTAGACAGTCTCCTCTAGGTGTAAGCCGGGTGGGTGCCACCTGTAGTCCCAGCTATTGGAGAGACTGAGGTAGGAGGGTTGTTTGAACATGGAAGTTCAAGTCCAGCTTGGGCAACATAGCAAGGTCCTGTCTCAAAAAAAAAAAAGAAAGAGAGAGAGTTCTACGTACAATAATAATAATCCTGGAAAGGAAAAGAAATGTTAAGCTAGATTTCTTAAATCTCTTTTCATTCTGTGCTTTTCTTACAGTGAAATTCCAAAACACATTGCTATTCTTGTAGCTACTATGAGGGTCAAAGAACCAACCCCACCCACACGAGTGGGTGGAGTAAGTAACATTCAGTATTGGAGCAGAGTGCACAGTAAATAGCTCCCTGGGTTGGTTAAACAGTGACCAACCTGTGATAACCATAGGAAGCTTGTTACTTTGTCACATGCCCTTTTTAAAGGTAGAAGCCTCTGCTGCTAAAGTGGGAAGGTCTGAATGGTGGTGATAGGTTGCCTTCACCCAGCTCCTGGTGTTAGATTGGGAGACGGGGCACAAATTGAAAAGTGAATCATGATTAAAAGTACAAGTGAAATAACAGGGAAATGTGGGCTGGTTTTGCCAAGGGAAGGGAGCAAAGGAGTTGAACATGGCATAAGTTTGACTCTCCCTACCTTAGATCTAAGAATATTAATTTAGTAAGCTTGGAATTCAACTAAATCTTAGGGACTGGGGTTTCTCCACATCTGATTTCCCCTTCCTCCAAGTAACAGTAGTACCTGTAACAGACTTGTAGCTCAGAGGTAGCATACTAATTGAAATTCTTGTGGGATAGGCATGTTACTTTTTTTCCCTCACATTCTCTAGGAGAAGTAGTATATGGGACGCCTGAAGGTCAAAGCTGTCTCAGTGCTCCCAAAAACTCTTGTGACCTTGAACCCCTCCATTCAGTTCCTCTTCTGTAAAAGAGATACCTCAACAGAGCGAGACTCCTACTCAAAAAAAAAAAGAGTGGCTGTATGTTCACCAAATAGGAACTATACGTGACATTACATATCTTTTTTGCCTTTGTTTAAACAAATGTAACTATTGATTCATACTTTGAGGTCCACTCCCTAATTATAACTTTTGTTTGGTTTTGTTTTTTTGAGTCAGAGTCTCTCTCTGTCACCCATACTTGAGTGCAACAGTGTGCTTTTGGCCACCACAGTCTTGACCTGGTGGGCTCAGGCGATCCTTCTGCCTCAGCCTTCCAGGTATCTGGAACTACAGGCGCACACCACCATGCCTGGCTAATTTTTTGGTTTATTATTAAAGACGAGGTCTCACTAAGTTGTCAAATTTAACCCTGAGCTGGGACAGTCCTCTCACTTCAGCCTCCCAAAGTGCTGGGATTATAGGCATGAACCACTACACCCAGCTAATTATAAGTTTTTAATGAAGGTTAGTAATAACCCATGTCTCTCTTTTGCCTCTTAAACATACAAAGACTACTATGTGCCAAAAATGTATATGCTTCTTAGTAACTTTAATATTTACTTTCTCTGGCCGGGGCGCAGTGGCTCACGCCTATAATCCCAACACTTTAGGAGCTGAGGTGAGAGGACTACCTGAGCCCACGCGTTTGAGACCAACCTGGGCAACTTGGCAAGACCTCATCTCTACAATAAATCAGAAAATTATCTGGGCGTGGTGGCACATGCCTGTAGTTCTAGCTACTTGGAAAGCTGAGGCTGAAGGATCGCCTAAGCCCAGCAGGTTGAGGCTGCGGTGGCCAAGAGCATGTCACTGCCCTCCAGCCTGGGCAACAGAGTGAGACTCCAACTAAATATATATATATATATGGCTAGACTTGGTGGCTCAGCCTGTAATCCCGTGCTTTGGGAGGCCAAAGTGAGTGAATTGCCTGAGCCCGCGGGTTCAAGACCTGCCTGGGCAACTTGGCGAGACCTCACCTCTACAATAAATTAAAAAAAAAAAAATTAGCCAGATGTGGTAGCGTGCACCTGTAGTTCCGGCTACTTGGAAGGCTGAGGTGGAAGGATCGCTGGAGCCCAGCAGGTCAAGGCTGCGGTGGCCAGGAGCAGCTACTGCACTCCAGTCTAGGCGACTGAGTGAGACTCCAACTCAAAACAAAACAAAAACATTAAAATATATATATTTACTTTCTCTCCAGAATAGCTCCCTTTCTACTCTTTCTGTCTCATATAACATTTAAGTAAGAACTGTTCCTTCAAAATAGAAAGTTTCCTAAATCCTTTCAGTCTAGAAGCAGTTTCCAACAGGTGAAGTAGTCACAATGGCAGTAAAAAAACTAGGAGGGTGTTTTTGTGTTGCTAAAACAGAATAGACTGTGATTTATAAAGAAAAGCTTGTTTGACTTAGTTCTGGAGGCTGGAAAGTCCAAGAGCACGATGCCAGCATCTGGCAGGTGCCTTGATGCTGTGTCATCCCCTGGCGGAAGGCAGAACAACCACAGAGGGCCAGACACGCTTCACAACCTTTCCGATGACAACAAACCATCTTCCGCTATTATAGCCTGAGGCAGAGCCCTTGTAGCCTCTTACCAGCACGGTGGTACTTGAGTTTCAGGGTTAGTTTTGGAGGCAGCATTCAAACCATAGCAGAAAGGTGTAAAAGGGGCTTTTTTTTTTTTCTTTTCAAAAAGCTAGAAAGTAGCCAGCAGTAAGTATTGGTTTTTAGAAGAAGTCATGTAGACTGTACAACCTTCTGTGGACCCAACAGTATTAATAACTGGCTAAGATTTCATTATTCGTTATCTTTTGCCTTAAAAGCTGGTTATGCACAAAGTAATTTTAAAGCATACAAGATTAGCAGACCAGCAGAAATCTGTTCCCAGCTACCCCACTTTTATCTTTGTTCACCTGGGCTAGCAGCTTGCCCTGTGCTTAATTGATAACTACCATACTCTAATCTCTCACTTGCATTTGACATTGTTCTACTTGCTTGAAAACAAAAGGTGGGCCAGGCACAGTGGCTCATACCTATAATCCCAGTACTTTGGGAGGCCAAGGTGAGAGGGTTCCTTGAGCCCATGTGTTCGAGACCAGCCTGGGCAATTTGGCAAGACTTCATCTCTACAGTAAAAAAAATTAGCCAGGCATGGTGGCGTATGCCTTTAGTTCCAGCCACTTGGAAGGCTGAGGCAGAAGGATCATCTGAGCCCAGCAGGTCAAGGCTGTGGTGGCCATGAGCAGCATGCCACTACACTCCAGCCTAGGTGACAAAGTGAGACTCCTACTTAAAAGAAAAAAAGAAAAGGTGGTTAAATACATTGTAGGATCTGGAGGAAAACAGAGAGCACGTAAAGGGAGTGATCAAGTCCTAAACCAGTAAAGGATGAACTTTGGTTGAAAGACAGATCCAGCCAGGTATGGTGGCTCATGCCTGTAATCCTGGCACTTTGGGAGGTGGAGGCAAGAGGATTGCCTAAGTTCAGGGGTTCTTGGCAGGTACAGTGCTTTTTAAAAAAATAAATAAATAAAATTATCGTGGCCTTTGGATTAATGTATTTGTTGTGTTTGTTTTTTCTAGTTATTAAAGAGGGTGTATGGGAGCTTCTTGGTAAATCCAGAATCAGGTATGTAGTCAATGTGAGCAACCATGGAGGGATATGGGAAGAGACATGTCCTGTTAGTATTATGCCTTTTAGAGGCAAAGGATTTTATTTAAATATTCATTATACAAATATTTTTGCATGAGCCCAATTCCCAATTGAACTCCCTTTATAAAATTAGCTTTTGAGCAGCTTTGCTCTGTCCATTGTGGTACACAGTGGGGTGTACAGAATTGATGTATGAGGCATTTCCAACATTTACTTGATGGGGTTGAGTGAATCTTCCTTAGTCTTTGTGCCAGAGAGCCACTTTTGTTTGCTCCTGGTGACTAGAATGCTTTTGAGAAGACTGAGCAAACATTGATTCCCATCTTCTGCTCCTGGTAACACCATTTTCTGCACGCAGCATGGTTAAAGAAGGAAAAGGAACATTCACAACACTATTCTCATCTTTTCAAGTAACAAATACATTAGCCACCTCTTTAATCCAGTCTTCTTTTTCTTTTTTTGAGTTGGAGTCTCACTCTGTCACCCAGACTGGAGTGCGGTGACCGCTCCCAGCCACCGCAGCCTCGACCTGCTGGCTCCAGCGATCCTTCCGCCTCAGCCTTCCAAGTAGCTGGAACTACAGGCGTGTGCTACCACGCCCGGCTAATTTTTTATTTATTGTAGAGATGAGGTCTCCTCAAGTTGCCCAGGCGGGTCTCGAACCCACGGGCTCAGGCAATCCACTCACCTCAGCCTCCCAAAGTGCTGGGATTACAGGTAGAGCCACCGAGCCCGGCTAATCCAGTCTTCTAATAGGTGATTTCTGTCTTCATGGCCAGAGGATTTGAAAGGTATCATCCCATCCTTGAGCAAAACATTTCTGCCATACTGCTTGAAAAGGGGGCTTAAAGTGGAAAAACTGAACAGCATTTTATTTTCAACCCGTGATTCAGTGGTATATCTGAAATTCTGAGGCATTTAGCTGGTCCTTATTTGAGAACCAAGTAAGACCATTTGAATATAATATTTGTTACTCAAATATTGTTACTTTGGAAACTTGATTTGCAAGCTATTCTAAGAAAGAGGAAGCCAGGCTCAGTGGCTCAGCCTGTAATCCCATGCCTTTGGGAGGCTGAGGTGAGTGGATTGCCTGAGCCCACTGGTTCGAGACCCGCCTGGGCAACTTGGTGAGACCTCATCTCTACAATAAATCAAAAATTAGCCAATTGTGGTAGTGCACGCCTGTAGTTCCAGCTACTTGGAAGCCTGAGGCGGAAGGATTCGCCGGAGCCCAGCAGGTCAAGGCTGCGGTGGCCGGGAGCAGCCACTGCACTCCAGTCTGGGTGACGGAGTGAGACTCTAACTCAAAAAAAAAAAGAGGCCCTCTCTTTGTTTCTTACTCTCTTAACAGGAGTTCCTTTTGCAAACTTATTTCCTCACCTCACCTTTTTGCATTTTTACATGTCACTATCCCTATTAGGATACCTTCCTCCTTTCTGTATTTCTGCTTCTGGAAACAAAGTATCCAGTAAAGAAAGGTGTCTTTGGAATGTAACTTTTTACTGAGAGTATTTGTGGATAAGAGCTTTGATGCTGCTCATAAAAACTCAATTATGGTAATCAAATTGGTTAAAACACAAGTACCACAGATATAAAAACCGTAATAAATTACACTGTAGGCTTTAAAAAGGAATTAAAGTGAAGTAAAGAAAAAAACATGTAGAATAGAAAAGTCTCGTTAGAAGTCTTGGGCATGCTTGTTGCAGCTATAACTCTATGGAGAGTTTATATTTCTCCCCCTGGGCCTTCTCTTCCACCATCTGCTAAAGCACAGACATTGGCCACTTTATAATACCTGTTCATACAAGTGCAAAGTATAAGTATGTGAAAAATGGCGTCTCTCCTCTTTTTAGGGGTTTATCTAGGCAAGTGTGGAAAACTCAGCAGGCCATACTAGATTTTTCCTTCTCTTCATCTTCAGTGTGTTCTATTCATGATATCAGAAGCCTCGCTGATTTTAGCTTAACTATAGTTTGATTTAATTTGTTTTATTTGGTTTCCTAATACTAGCAAACCTCAACTCCAAACATTTTCTTTTTTTTTTGAGTTGGAGTCTCATTTGGTCGCCCAGACTGGAGTGCAGTGGCCGCTCCTGGCCACCGCAGTCTCGACTTGCTGGGCCCCGGTGATCCTTCTACCTCAGCCTTCCGAGTAGCCGAAATTACAGGCATGTGCTACCATACCCGCCTGATTTTTTGATTTATTGTAAAGATGAGGTCTCGCTGCCTAGGTGGGTCTCAAACCCATGGGCTCAGGAAATCCACTCACCTCAGCCTCCCAAAGGCATGGGATTACAGGCTGAGCCACCAAGCCTGGCTCATTTTCTTTTTTTTTTTTTTTTTTTGAGTTGGAGTCTCACTCAGTCGCCCAGACTGGAGTGCGGTGGCCACTCCCGGCTACCGCAGCCTCGACCTCCTGGGCTCCGGCAATCCTCCTGCCTCAGCCTTCCAAGTAGCTGGAACTACAGGCGCACGCTACCACACCCGGCTAATTTTTGATTTATTGTAGAGATGAGGTCTCGCCAAGTTGCCCAGGCAGGTCTCGAATCCGCGGGCTCAGGCAATCCACTCACCTCAGCCTCCCAAAGTGCTGGGATTACAGGCTGAGCCACTAAGCCCAACTTCATTTTCTTTTTTAATCTAATCTTCTTGTAGGCTTTGCACTTACCTGGTTTTCAGGTACCAAAATGGAATGATGATTAATATTACTTAATACCAGAGTGTCAAAATGTGCTAAGCATTATCTAGAACAAAGATTTAGACATCCCGTGCTTTCAAAGAACATAGGTCAACAAAAATCACAGACCTTCGGTTTGCTCCTGAGAAAAAAATAAAATAGTAATGCAGTATAAAGGTTTGAGATATTAGTGTAAAATCCTTATAGTTCTGGTAGAGTTATTCCCATTAATTGCCTAGAATACGAAGTGATTCTCAGTGACATACAAATATTCTTGCAAAAACATTTAAAAAGTTCTTGGCACTTTAAAAAGTGATCCTATAATCAAGGAGTCCAGCCCTGTTTCGGGAATTCATAGTAGACATGCTGTAAAGAGGCAGCATGGTAACATGGTCAGCAGACTTAGATTCCAGTCCTTGTTCTTCCCCTGTACTGATGACCCACCATGTTCCATGCACTTTAAATACTGTACATTCTTTAAATGCTGGCAGCAGTCTACACACACACAGACACACACACACACACACACACACACACACACACACACCATCTTCCTTTTCAAATGAGTAAACTGTTGTGGTTAGGCAGTTTTTTTTTTGAGTTAGAGTCTCACTCTGTCGCCCATGCTGGAGTGCAGTGGCACGATCTTGGCTTCCCAAAGTGCTGGGATTACAGGTTTGAGCTATTGCGCCCAGTAGATTAGGCAATTTTTCCGTATCACAAAGTGGTAAGGACCCAGTTCTGTTCAACTCACAAGAGTGGCCTACACCTACATACATCATGGTGCATTCAGCAAGTCACTTGGCTGCTTTGAGCCTCTGTTTCCCTCTGTAAAATGAGAATAACCTTATCTGGCCTACATACTTCAAAGAATTGTAATAGAGGTCAAAAGAAGTAAAATGCTAGGAAAAAAACACTGAAAATTTTACAGTGTATACAAATAAAAGCTATTGGGGAAGTATATATTTAAGTGGATATTTGTTTTACCTCATTTTTTGCCTTATAAGATAGATGAAAATGGACAAATTGTCCTGAGTTAAAAGTACAGACACTGATACAGCATAAAATGTCATTAGAACGTGAATTTCTTAAAAAATTGCCTGGTCCTTGCTTACTTGGAAGAGATCAGTAAGCTTTTTTTTTTTTTTTTTTTTTTTTTTTTTTAAATAACTGCCGTATGTTTTTCTCCCCTTCCAGGATACAATGTCTCTTTGCTATATGACCTTGAAAATCTGCCTGCATCTAAGGATTCCATTGTACATCAAGCTGGCATGTTGAAGCGAAATTGTTTTGCCTCTGTCTTTGAAAAATACTTCCAATTCCAAGAAGAGGGCAAGGAAGGCGAGAACAGGGCAGTTATCCATTATAGGGATGATGAGACCATGTGAGTATAGAATTTGGTCCTGAAGCCTGGGTGTGGCTGTCATACCAGGATGGCACTTACTGGAAGAAATACAGTTCCATCATACTTTAAACTACTGTGCGAAATTGATTTTCTCATACAATTCCTTAAGCCAGATATAGATGATAGGGGATAAAATCAGCTACTTGTCCTAGTCTCCAGATATTGAAAGTTGATAAAAGGTAAAAGAGAATCCAGTGCTTGCTTTTAAGGCATCACTATTCTGAGTCCTCTTTAAGAATATAGCCTAGCCGGGCTCGGTGGCTCAGCCTGTAATCCCACGCCTTTGGGAGGTGAGTGGATTGCCTGAGCCTGCGGGTTTGAGACCCGCCTGGGCAGCGAAACCTCATCTCTACAATAAATCAAAAAATTAGCTGGGCGTGGTAGCGCACGCCTGTAATTCCGGCTACTCGGAAGGCTGAGGCGGAAGGATCGCCAGAGCCCAGCAGGTCGAGGCTGCGGTGGCCGGGAGTGGCCACTGCACTCCAGTCTGGGTGACAGAGTGAGACTCCAACTCAAAAAAAAAAAGAATATAGCCTGGATATTCAGGAGGCAGAGGATGACTTACAGACTCGGTGTTGTTGCAACTTTTAGATTATCTACGTACTAGAGTCTCATAGTATGTAAAGAAATAAAATTTTTAAAAATGGAGTTCTAAGCATCACTAACTCTAAATTTCGTGTCATACCATATACACAAGTTAATAAAATGTACTTTTGGTTATTTCCATTTCCTGCCTCTCTTAGGACATGCATTTTTTACACTTTGTTGGATATAAATATCTAGCTCACTTTGCACACTTTCATTTTATGAAATATGAGATGTATGACTTTAGCCTTCTGTTTCACTTATAGACCAGGTTATTGACAAAGCACCATTATGATTCTGTATTTATTCACATAAGTTTTGTTCCCCTCAGGTATGTTGAGTCTAAAAAGGACAGAGTCACAGTAGTCTTCAGCACAGTGTTTAAGGATGATGATGATGTGGTCATTGGAAAGGTGTTCATGCAGGTATGAAACAGTCATGTTGGGGGAGAACCATGGTGTGGTAATTTATACCTTTGCACCAAAATATACCATAAATGTGGAGAAGAGAACCAGCAGCTCTTTTGATGTTGGAATGTTTTGAAGATTTGATAAACAACCCCCACCAAACTCACTGAATATTAGATTTTTTCTTAGTGGTTCTAGTCTTTCGCAGGACATAACTAGAGGGTAAATTGAGTATTAAATATATTAACTGTGACTGAATATTAAGTATCCTTCCTGCCATAGGATCTTTGATTTAAAGCATGTTCATGTTTCCTACTCTTGTGTTTCCTCAGAATTTTAGCAAGATCTACTCTTGGTTTAATCCTAAAGTTTTTACAGAATGGAGTCTATAGTAAATTTTTTGTTGTGGGTAATGCATTAATAAATGGAGTTATTGACCTGGCAAAGGAGAAACTGGGCAAGCGTTTGGATGGCTCACCATAGAGTGCTTCCTGCAGAAGAAGCCCATCTAGGGAAGAGTAGTGGGAATTAGCAGGACATTTTGTAACCGAATTTTTGGTATAGTTGCACTCAGGTCACTGTGCACTCATTGTGGCTTCGTCATGTTGTTTGCTAGCCAGTAGTTTCTGGCCCTAGGACATGAGAGTTTATTGGTCAGACTGATTTCTTCTGAAATGGTTCGGCATCCAAAATCTAGTACAGTGATTAATTTTTTTAAAACTTTAGTACCTTCATTCTGTTACTTGGCAGGGTGATAAGGATTTTCATATTCTGAGACAGTATCTTGTTTTGCCAAGTAGAGTTGAAAGACAGCTGTGCTTAACAGTGAGGATACTTCTAAGCAGCTAGGGAAATCTTCAGAAGTGATATCCTCAATTTGATCCCTCTCTAGTGGCTTTTTGTGTTTTGACTAATGAATAAGAAACTCTAATTTGGGAGTCCCTATGCAGAAAAACTGGAATTTGACACTTAAGCCTTTGCTAGTACTGAACTTGATGAGAGAAAACACACACATGCGCGCACGCACACACACAGACACACACACCTCTTGAGTCCTAAAAGCAAACCTTTAAACAGACATTTCATGTGTTTTATTCAGAATTGACAGGGAAATTAAATGCAGTAGCTCAAATTGGGCAAAATCCAGACTGTGACAAACTAATTTTAAAACCTATGGGGTATATATTTAGGTTTGCTAGTTTTTTTGCCAATCGTTTTCCATTTTATTCCAGGAAACATCTAAGTTTATTTTTATACTTTAAACAGATCTTATCTTGGAGAATTTACTGGAGATTTGCTCCTTGGGAGAATTTCATGTATTCTTTTTTTGCACATAAATTTAAATAACTCCCTCAAGCACCTGTGGTGGCACACTTATCTCAAAGGTAAAACAACCTCTTTTGTATTTTTGCACTAACAGAGTCTCTAGGTAGTGACTGGCCTGGTGCAGTGCAGGCTATGTGGTGTCTCAGAACATGAAAAGGATAGGCTCACGACGTCACCTGCCTGCCACCCTTTCCAAATTCAGAGGCTGGGGTAGGTCACAGAAAGCTGGACTTTTGCTGAGTTTTCCCTCAAAATAAATTGTCTATTTTTTCTTGGACCTAAAGTTGTACATTTCTTATCTTTTTTTTGAGTTAGAGTCTCACTCTGTCACCCAGACTGGAGTGCAGTGGTGTGCTCACAGCCACTCCAGCCTTGACTTGCTGGGCTCAGGCGATCCTTCACCTCAGCCTTCCAAGTAGCTGAAATTATAGGCATGCACCATCACGCCTGGCTAATTTTTTGATTTATTATAGAGACGAGGACTTGCCAAGTTGCCCAGACTGGTCTCAAGCCCATGGGCTCGGGCAGTCCTCTAGCCTCCATCTCCCAGAGGTGTACATTTGTAGGAGAAGGTAGAACAATGGATGCCTGGCACATAAAGTAGTGCCCTGGGAACACTGCTTCAGGTTTCTCATGGTCACTAACCTGCTTATTGTGGGCCTTTGGACTTTGCCCTGCCAGCATGCACATCCAACCTGATCAGAATACTAGTCCTGCTTTTTGTCACGAGGCAAGCAGGCACTGAGGGATGCTTAATGCCTTTAAGAAAATGACAGGGAGTTTATACCCCCACTCACATGGGTGCCTTAACTGCTGTCTGTCATTGGTGTATTCCCAATTGCGGAGTACTGGAGAAAGTCTGGTAGACATCACCGTTTCAGCACTCCTTCCATGAAGAACAACAGGACCAGTAGTTACGCTTTTGGAAATTGGCTTATGATAATCTAGAATTCTTTTTATATTACAGGACCTTAAAATCAGATTAGTAACTAAGGAACTGAGAAAAATTAAGTAGAAATTACTGGCTTCTATATGTTCAGGGGTAAGACAAACAATCTACTTCTTAGGCAGTTGGTGAAGACATTATTTTGAGGGACCCTGTTTATACTTGTAGTTATATATAGAGAATATTTTCCTGAACGGAGAACACTGAGTCAAAGTCAGTAATTTTGGTGGGTATTGCCAGACTCTTCTCCATAGGAATTGTACCATTTTGTCTTCTACCAACAACACATGAGTGCCTCTTTTCCCAGAGTATGTTGTCAGACTTGGATTTCTGCTGATCTGATAAGGTTTAAAATGACATCTGTGTCCTCTTTGGAGTGAAGTGAAAACATCTTATGTTGAAGGCCATTTTTTTTTTTAATCTAAAATGTCTCTTTATGTCATTTACCCATTTTTCTATTGGGTTATTGGTCTTGACTTTTTTTTTTCTTTTGGAATCGGGGTCTCTTTGTGTTACCCAGGCTGGAATTGTGGCTCACTATAGCCTTGAACGCTTGGGCTCAAGCCATCCTACTGCCTCAGCATTTCAAGTAGCTTGGACTACAGGTATACACCACTGTGCCCAGCTAATTTTTTGATTTTTTTGTGTGTGTTACCCAGACTGGTCTCATACGCCTAACTCAGTCCTCCCACTTCAGCCTCCCAAAGTGCTGGGATTACAGGCATAAACCACTGCACCCAGCCTTGATTTTTTTAAAATGCTAGGCCAAGCAGCCTTTCATCTGTGATAAAAGTTGCAAGTATTTTCTCCAGTTTATCACTAGACTGTTTTGTGGGTTTTTTCTTCCATGCAGAAGTTTATTTTATTTTATTTTTGAGTTGGAGTCTCACTCTGTCGCCCAGATTGGAGTACAGTGGCCGCTCCCAGCCACCGCAGCCTTGACCTGCTGGGCTCTGGCGATCCTTCCACCTCAGCCTTCCAAGTAGCTGGAAGTACAGGCACGCGCTACCATGCCCAGCTGATTTTTTGATTTATTGTAAAGATGAGGTCTCACCAAGTTGCCCAGGCGCATCTCGAACCCACGGGCTCAGACAATCCACTCACCTCAGCCTCCCAAAGTGCGGATTGCAGGCTGAGCCTGCTCAGAAGTTTATTTTATATAATCAAATTGATCGGTCTTCTCTTCTGTGGCTTCTAGATTTTGAGTTATAGTTAGAAACCCTTCCCTACTGCAAGGTTATAAGAAAATTTACCTGTGTGACTTTTCTAGTAGTTTTAGTTTCATATTTTTTACATAATTTGTCTTAATATGTTGAGAGTTTTCTCCTGGTATATGGTATAAAAGAAGTTTCCATCTTTTTTTCTAAATGGCTACCCGGGGGTCCCAGTAGCAGTTATTTAAAAGTCCATGTGTATAACTCTGATTTAAGATGTCTATCTTTATCAGCTGGGCAGGTGGCTCACTGTGATCCCAGCACTTTGGGAGGTAGAGGCGA
Source organism: Cephalopachus bancanus (assembly GCA_027257055.1). Classification (NCBI taxonomy): domain Eukaryota; kingdom Metazoa; phylum Chordata; class Mammalia; order Primates; family Tarsiidae; genus Cephalopachus; species Cephalopachus bancanus. The sequence goes on from JAPVLO010000080.1 coordinate 1,701,807, forward strand.
GAGGATTGCCTGAGCCCAGAGGTTCAACACCGGCCTGGGCAACTGGAGACCCTGTCTCTACAATAAATCAAAAAAGCTGGGCATGGTGGCATGTGCCTGTAGTTCCAGCTACTTGGAAGGCTGAGGCGGAAGGATCACCTGAGCCCAGCAGGTCAAGGCTGCAGTGGCCGTGAGCATGCCACTGCACTCCGGCCTGGGTGACAGGGTAAGATTCTGACTCAAAACAAACAAAAAAATATGCTACCTTTATCATATAATAAATTTCTGTATATATTTGACTTTATTCTGAACTTCCTATGGTAAATTGTACTTTGGAAGAGAAAGATAGTATGATATCCAAAAGATATTTTAGCCAAGGAAGGAAAAAAGGGGACAGTATCACTGACTTACATGTAACAGAGACACTGAGAAGGAGGTTGTTTGGGCTTAAGTTTTATTTAGGAGAGGGAACCAAGGAGAGAAGCGAATACATTCGATTGTTTAAAGGATAGTGCCAGACCGAAGCATGTTCGTGACCAAGTCTTCAGTGTATTGTTTTCCGTTTACAGAACTGATGAAATGCTAATAAGTCACCACAGGTTTACAAATACGTCATCCGGTTGTGAATACCACATGTATATATGAATCGGAACCTTAGAGACACTTGAACACAAGGAAATGCAAGCCATTATTTTTCTGTTCTGTTGGATCCCCTAAAGCCAAAAAATAAAACTAGTGGATATTAGAAAGCTTCCTAACACTTTTGTAGACTAAAGATATTTTCTAGAAAAGGGCAATATTAGAAGCTTTGCTTTAGGCATGTCCATTTGGGGTGATCTTGACTCCTTCCCTTCCAAACATTTTTTCTTATGTTCAAAAGGGAGCTAATCTAACCCATCTTACGGTCAATTCTTCTCCATCAACCATTAGAAGCCAAGTAGTGCTGGCTCGAGATACAGTATCTAAAACAGGTGAGGTCCCAGACTGGGCACTGGGACTCCCCAGGCATTATTTTTCCGTTGCCACTAATTGCTGAGGGCTTGCTGATCAGTGTATATTCTTCAGTTGCAAATGGAAACAGCCCCTATTCCTTTACAGTGTGCGGATATTAAACCAGCTAGGTTGAAATGCTTTCTTTCATTCAGCAAGCCACACACCAGACAGCCTTTTGGGGGGATAGAGAAATAGAAACAAAGATGAATAATGCATGATCTTTGGCTTCAGGAAGTCATAACCTGGTAGGGAAACCATAGTAAAGTATAGTAGAGTTTGTAGAAAAGAAATACCACCTCCAGCAAGAGAGCAGCCACCTGCCCAGCTGGTTGGAGATGGCTTTAGGGAGGAGGTAATATTTGAGCAGCAGTGGCAGAGCACTGTAGACCACATGGCCATGTAGCCTGTGAATGAAGAGATCAAGCCTGTAATCCCAGCACTTTGGGAGGCTAAGACAAGAGGATTGCCTGAGCCCCCAGGGGTTCAAGACCAGCCTGGGCAACTTGGTGAGACCTCATCTCTACAATAAATAAATTTTTAAAAATGAAGATCTTTGAAAGCCCTTGGCTCCATCCCCCTGTCATCATCTTGCTAAGGCCCACTGACTCAGCCTGTAATCCTGCGCTTTGGGAGGCCGAGGTGAGTGGATTGCCTGAGCCCGCGGGTTCGTGACCCGCCTGGGCAACTTGGCGAGACCTCATCTCTACAATAAATCAAAAAATTAGCTGGGTGTGGTAGTGCGCACCTGTACTTCCAGCTACTTGGAAGGCTGAGGTGGAAGGATCGCTGGATGGAGCCCAGCAGGTCGAGGCTGCGGTGGCCGGAGTGGCCACTGCATTCCAGCCTGGGTGACAGAGTGAGACTCCAACTCAAAAAAAAAAAAGAAAAGGCCCACTGGATGGATTGAATCATCTGGTGTTGCTGGCATGGCTGGAAAATCTAGTTCTATTCTTGCAGATCTGGTTGAGAGAGTGCCTTGTGTCACTTGTCTATTTACATAGGAATGCATGGACTGTAGAAGCCTGAGGTTTAGAGATTGGAACGTAGAAAGAATAGCCTGATTTTTACATCCTCAGTCATTTTTCTGTAGTTTGATGAGAGGTATATTTTTTAATGAGGATTTGCTGTTTTTGTCTTGTTTTTTTGAGTTGGAGTCTCATTCTGTTACCTAGGCTGGAGTGTAGTGGCACTCTCACGGCCACCGGAGCCTCAACCTGCCAGACTCAGGCGATCCTTCTGCTTCAGCCTTCCAAGTAGCTGGAACTATAGGCATAGCCCACCATGCTCAGCTAATTTTTTTAAATTTGTTGCAGAGACGAGGTCTTGCCATATTACCCAGGCTAGTATAAATAGTAGCCAGATCTAAGATAACCTCAGTGAAAGGAGACTTGTGCAAATATCCAGAAAAAGTGTGGTATTTTATCATCTCTTGTCCAAAACAAGAGAAAGGGAACTGGATTAACAGTGCTTTTCATCACATTTTGTAGATCTGATTTGTGAAGTATTTAGTAGTCTCTCCCTTTTGAATCTGAAGTGCCTGATAGCAACCAGTAATTGTAACACTTGGGGTTTGGTGTGGTTTTCTTGTAACCATCTGCTGGTCCAGAGGGATGCAAAGGTCACACTGCATAGGGCAAACCCCATAGCATGAGCTGCCACTGGTCTTACACCCAGTCTCTTCTGGTTACTTTTGCTTTGCCTTGGCAGGAGTTCAAAGAAGGACGCAGAGCCAGCCACACAGCCCCACAGGTCCTCTTTAGCCACAGGGAACCTCCTCTGGAGCTGAAAGACACGGACGCCGCTGTGGGTGACAACATCGGCTACATTACCTTCGGTGAGCAGGATGCCCTTGCCACTGTCATGTGGCTTTAATGAGTTCCCACTGCATGATGCCTAACTCTGCATAGAACCTTGGTTCACATTTTAAAGTGGGCAAAAGCAGGCATACCAAGTTGCTTCTGTTGCCATGCTGTGACTACAGGAGAGTGTCATTGGGCATTAATTACAGAGCACGCCATATGCTGTTTTTGTGTGATAATCATTTCCTTTTTCCCCCCATTTTTCCCATTCTTAAGGAAAAATCTTGACTGAACTCTGATGTTGAGATAGAGCCATATAAGCATTGCTAAGCAACTGTATGGGAGTTCCCATTTGGCATTTCTCGGATTTTTACTAAGCCAGGCTCCAGCCATGATTCACCTATTCCACTTTTACACTGAAGACATTCAAGTCTTCCTTCCTTTCAGTTGCTTCAGCCTCATGATTGGCAGATTATTGTAGCTGACAGTTTGGAATAATAGCTCATTCGCACACTGGAATGTTTCCTTTTATGAAGTTGCATTTAATTAGCCTCAGTGCTGAGGTGTACCTGTTTAGTGGTGATAAGTTGATGTATCATATTTCGTTGGCCTTACTTTTTAGCGCATTTTTATCTTTGAAGTTGAGGTGCATCTTACAGCTCATGGCACATCACAGTTTAACTGGCAGTATTTTTCTCTTGTGGTACATAAAATTATGGCAGATATAAACTCCTTGGGATCTCTGAAATACAGTTATCTTCAGGCCAGAGCAAACTGACCCGGAAATCCCACCTTTTTTAGGAAGTGTTCCTTTTTAATTCAGTAGAACTTAAGAAAACCCCAGAGATTTTGCGGATAGTGAGGCCGGTGAGTCGTGAAGGTGCAGCAGATAAGAAGACTGCAGAGAGCCCAGAGGTGGCGCGGAGTGCAGTCTGCTCCAGCACAAAGGACTGAGCGACAACTGCACTGATCTTCAGGTGGCTGATGCCACAGGACGGACTTGGCTCAGCTCCAGCCCAAAAGCTCCTTCTGCCTGACCTGCCAAGAGGGGTTCATTCAGATCCTCATACCTTAGTGTTTGGTTTTCATAGCAAGAAAGCAAGGTGTTCTCTGGCATCTAGTTTCTCTGAAGGCTTGTGCTGTTTCTGCACCAAAGATCCAGGGTAGTTGTGTTTTCTGATCTTGGTCCCTTAAGGTAAAATGTTCCCAGATAACTGTTTAATATCACTCTGGAATCTGCCGAGCCACAGAGGCAGGGGCTAGTAGGTGTGTGGCAGATAGGGAATGGATTCCAGGATGCATAGTGGCAGGATCTAGACCTGGAATGCAGACCAGACCCGGAGCTGAGCCCTGTTTTTCTAACATGCGCTCCTCTGTCTGTATTCATTGGCACCTCCCCTGGTTGTGCCGTCTATCCCTGCCATGTCTTAAAAACAAAAGCCTGGGAGTACTGAAACAGTGGATTGTACTTAAGCAGGGAGATAGTGAAGTTGGCTGTAGGCTGCTGTTCTTCCTGGCCCTTTGGCATTCATGTTACCCCTTGACACCTTGCTTGTTTCCCCCTCACTCAGTGCTGTTCCCTCGCCACACCAATGCCAGTGCTCGAGACAACACCATCAACCTGATCCACACGTTCCGAGACTACCTGCACTACCACATCAAGTGCTCTAAGGTGAGGGAGTGCCTGCATCTCAGCTCCCATGCTCTGGGTCTGTCTTTCCACCAGAGCTCATATTAAAAAGTCCATTAGTCCCAGCGGTGGCTGTGACTCTTAGGTAGATAGTTCTAGAGGCTTGAGGAAATCACGGACTTGCTTCGTGGAGCCGCTTTCCCCCACCCCTCCCCAGAGTAGATGGATGAATATATGTTTCCAGAATCGCTCACTTTTCCTGCTTCCTTGCAGGGCCTGGGCTGACCCAAGGCCCCAGTTTTGGGAAAGTATGTTCCCACACCTTCCTGAAAACGTCTAATGAAAGCAGAGCTGGGCCAGGCATGGTGGCTCACACCGATAGCCCCAACACTTTGGGAGACTGAGATTGCTTGAAGCCAGGAGTCTGAGGCCAGCCTGGGCAACATAGCAAGACCCCATCTCTACAAAAAAATACAAAAATCAGCCAAGTGTGTGGTACATACCTGTAGTGATAGCTGCTTGGGAGGCTAAAGGAGGAGGATTGCTTGAGCCCAGGAGTTTGAGGTCACACTGAGCTGTGATGGCACCTTTGCTCCCCAGCCTGGGTGACAGAGCGAGACCCTGTTTCTATTCTTGAAAGAAAAAAGAAAGCAAAGCTGTCTTTCCAGAACATTGACTCTGCTTCAGTACCTGTTGTGTTTGTTGCCAGGCCTATATCCACACACGTATGAGGGCAAAAACATCTGACTTTCTCAAGGTGCTGAACCGTGCACGCCCAGATGCAGAGAAAAAAGAAATGAAAACAATCACGTAAGTAGGGTGATACCCATGGCAGGACCACCTTCATTTCCTGAACTTGCCAAGGAGAAATTGTGGGTGTTGGTGGCTTGCCCCTCCGGCTGTCTGGCCAGTAACTGCATGTGAGGCCAGCAGGGCTGAGCAGATAGACTACAGATGAGATTAACAGGTTTTCACTGCTGGAAGGGCCAGGATGACTTTCCTTCTTTCCACATCTTTGTGAGCTATGAGAATGGCAACTAAGGAAAAGAACAAAGATAATTTTTTACCACAAAACTGTGTCCTCCTTTTTGGGCCTGAGTTGAGAAGTCAGTCTTGTCCTATGGTCTTCCCAGAGAAATGGAGTGATTTGCTTAAGGATATTTAGTTGAGTAAACAGTAATCATGCCCCTGAGTGTCCTTGTTCTTGGTCTGCCTCTCAGCAGGCGGAGAGAGAAGTCCTCTTTATTAGAGCTGAAAACGATGAGTAGAGCTCTAGACAAGTGGGGCTGTGCATGCAGGGGACATCAGCGTAGCCTGGAGCCTATCGCGTTCAGTCTTTGCGCCGGGTGCCAGGTCTTGGTTCTCCTTCTGGCGAAATTTAGGCAGTCCTTTTCTCACGACCATAAGTGTTTATCTGCTGTCTTTTGTGCCAGTTGAACCAAAAGTTTTGAGGTCAACTAAGCCTGCCCTCATAGCAAACGTGCTTGCCAACACTCAGGATGCTTGGGGCAAACCTTTGGTTTGTATGGTGTGTGTAGAGCTTCATGCTCCTTCCCCTGGCATGTGTGAGACCTCTTCTACCCAGTTAGTTTCTGCTGCCATTCAAATGTTAGAGAGAGGTGTCTGACTGAGTGCCTAAGCAGTAGGTGAGGGGGGTTTTCGGTTGTTGTAGAAACACAGAAGGGTTTGCACAAAGCGGTTTAAGTCACCCTGACTTTTTGAGGCGGAGACCTTTCTCTAGCAACTCTGTGCCTACCACCAGGGCCTGAGGAATGGTGTTCAGCCTGTAGATACAACCTCTGCTCAGAGAGGTGGCCAGATGCCATGCAGTGAATTGGCAGCATGTTTCTTCTACTCTATGGCTTCTTGGCAGGTCCTTAAAAAGGCACATCAACCAGCAGTGTGCTGGGCAGGTAAGGGGGTGTGCCTTGAACACACATGCTCTTTCTTGCTCTGTCTCTGGAATCGGGTCTCCATCCTGGTGTCTGCAGTTTCCCCTTTCCCTGCTTGTTCTTCACAGGGGTGCTTTTCTCACCAGGCACTACTTTGATAACCTCAAGTGTGAGGCAGCCAGCCTCATGCATTCAGGGCCCAGTAGAGAGGCAGTTCAGTAGTGGCCAGGAGATGAACCAGATTGGAAGGGTAGTTACTGTAATAGTCCCAGGCCTGCCTGCATCACCTTCAGCCCTGATAATTTATTGTTCCTCCTGGAGGAGGGCCCATCAGGTAGCCACCAGCCTATTCTACAGCCGTAGGCAGTCCTGGGGTCGGGGTCACTGCCCGGGGAGTACAGTCGTGTGAGAGGCAGGAATAACTCCCTGCCCTGATAGAGGGCCTGGGAAGGGATGGCTCCCTAGAACTAACAAACTGTGCATAAATCTCCTTCCTGGGATTTAAAAAGAGCAACTTTGCCTTCTGCCATTCTGTGACCACTTTCTGGCAGAGTTGGGCCTCAGAAAGGAGAAGCAGGAGACAAACTACATCCACCTTGAAAACCAGATCATGTTGCCAAGTGCTAGGGAGGGTTGCATGAGTCGGCTCGAGCAGGAGAAGCCAGGACTCCTCGGTGCACTGCCCAGAATTGAACACTCACGAACTTTTCATTTGATAGGTAAAAGTAATCAAGTGTAGCTTCATTTTGGAGTGGTTGAGACATTCGGTGCTGGAAAATTTGAGATCCCTTGTTTTTACCCTGATTTCCCATAGTTCTCAACTCTGGCTTCCAGGCTGTTTGGGAAATACCTTTAGGTACCAATTATAGGTTCTATCTTTGGGAACCAGCTGGCCCTTCTGGAGAAATACTGGGTGGAACAGGACATCACAACTCAGGAGCATAGAACCAGGCAAGTGTTCTGTGAGCCAGAGTCTAGTTATCACATGATAACAGAACACCTTTAATCTTGAGAGTTTTGAGGATTGCTTTGAACCCCTTATCCCCATGGTGAAAGAGTACAACTGCCATCCGGGAGCCCTGGAAGGTATAAGCTGTGTAGGAGGTGCCTGAACTGACTAATTAGGTGGTAGTGCTAGGAAGACAGTTGAGCCCAGTGTGAAATTAAAGTACATCTAGGCCATCCAGAAGTTGTGGGCAAGTGATTCTCCTGTCTGACTTGGTACACTTAATGTCATTAGGGTCTTAACACAGATATTCCCTGGCATCCTAAGGAATATATTCTTCAGTAGGAAGTACAATTTTGAACCTTTCTGTGAAAGCTAGAGCTTAGCCCACACCCTGTAGTTCCAATGTCTGTGCCTAGGAAATGCAGCCCCTTTCAGCTCTTGATTGGTGTCTCTTTGGGGCCGCATCTAGTCCAGGAGTGTGGGGTGGGAGGAAAGGGTAGTTCGAAACTGGCCTTCACATTTCTCTCTCCTTTTGAAGGGGGAAGACGTTTTCATCCCGCTAACTCTCGGGAATAGGAGGAAGCGGCTGGCAACTGAAGGCTGGAACACTTGCTACTGGATAATCGTAGCTTTTAATGTTGCACCTCTTCAGGTTCTTAAAGGATTCTCCGTTTTGGTTCCATTTTGTACACGTTTGGAAAATAATCTGCAGAAACGAGCTGTGCTTGCAAGGACTTCATAGTTCCCAAGAATTAAAAAAAAAAAAGAATTCCACTTGATCAACTTAATTCCTTTTCTTTATTTTCCCTCCCTCACTCCCTTCCCCACCTCCCTTTCCAAGCTGTTTCGCTTTGCAATATGTTACTGGTAATGAGTTGCAGGATAATGCAATCTTAACTTGTTTTCTCCTAAGTATTTGAGTTCAAAACTCCTGTATCTAAAGAAATACGGTTGAGGTCATTAATAAAGGAAATCTTTCTATCTTATGAAGAATCTGTTGGGTTTCTAGACTCTTAAGTCCAAAGAGAGGAAGAGGAGGAAAGAAGGGTAGGCCTGTTCTGCCCTTGAACCTGCAAGCCTGAGCTGGAAAGCCTTAGGTTCGGGAGCCCATCACATCGAGAACCTCAGCTCTGCTGGAAGAGAGAATGGCTGGCCCATGAGCTATAAACTTGAACGTGCTTCCTGTAAGTCTTGGTCCATGAGACTGCCTGGCTGCTCTGGAGTGGCCTAGAAGCTCCTCGAACAGTGGCAAACAAATAAAAATGTTTTCTGGTGTATTAATTACTCATGAGTAATGTATAGCATTTTCCAAAACATATTCCTTGGTGTGTATGGTCTGCAGGACATTGATGGTATTTGGTGTGAGTCTGATACAGACCAACAGGCCACAGTTTCTCACACAGCAGTCCAGAAGACCAGCCCTCAGGGAGATGCTCGCCCAGCGAAAGGACAGAGCCTAGCAGAGCATGCGGTCCCGACGCAAGACACTGGTCCCTGAAATGGTTCAGAAAGTTTACTTAGTAAATAATAAGGAGAATTTTAGGGGCATCTGAGATGGCCTGAGGGTTTCTGCCTTCCTGCTTTCCTCTTCTCATTGGTGTCCAGGACAGTGTTTCATACTGTCCCAAGACACACTCATGAATTGTAACGTCACCTCACTGTGTGACATCCAGCATTTTCATTTCCTAACCTGTTGATGTTAAGGTAGCTGTTGATTCACAGGGAGTTTGTAAAATTATACAGGGAGATCCTGTGTGCCCTTCCTCCAGTTTCCCTCCCATGGTAACATACAACTATTACAACCAGGAATATGGCATTGGGATAGTCTAACCACCTGCAGATTTTACCAGTTGTACATGCATTGGTTGTGTGTATGTGTTTTATATAAGCATTTTAATCTTTTTAAGAATGCTATGAGCCAGCTCAGTGGCTCGGCCTGTAATCTCAGCACTTTGGGGGGCTGAGGCGAGTGAACTGCCTGAGCCCGTGGATTTGAGACCAGCCTGGGCAACTTGGTGAGACCTCGTGTCTATAATAAATCAAAAATCAACCGGGCGTGGTATGTGCGCCTGTAGTTCCAGCTACTTGGAAGGTTGAGGTGGAAGGATCCCCAGAGCCCAGCGGGTCGAGGCTGCGATGACTGGGAGCGTGCTACTGCACTCCAGTCTGGGCGATGGAGTGAGACTCCAACTCAAAAAAAAACAATAGTATGGACTGGATCGGAGTACGTCATACTGTCGAGGGTGTGTATTGATTTGGAAACATGATTTAGTTATATGCACACATCATGACTGGATTTTCTACTGGAAGTCATACGAGGTCTGACAATTAAGTTCACGAACTCATCCCAGAAACACTGCTACCATTCTTGAGTATCACTAGGGTCACCTTCAAAGTACTCCCCTTGGGAAGCTATGCATTGACACCAGCGCCTGGTCCACTTGTTAAAGCAATTTGAAACTCTGGAATGGCCATCAGAGCTGTCATCACAAAAATGTCAGGGTTTGAATTAGAACAACAAACAATCATTAAATATCTTGCTAAGGCCAGGCGTGGTGGCTCAAGCCTGTAATCCCAGCACTTTGGGAGGCCAAGGCGAAAGGATTGCCTGAGCTCAGGGGTTCGAGACCAGCCTGGGCAGCTTGGCATGCCTTGTCCCTACAGTAAATCAAAAAATTAGCCGAACTTGGTAGCACACACCTATAGTTCCAGCTACTTGGAAGTTGGAAGACTGAGGTGGAAGGACACCTGTGCCCAGCAGGTCGAGGCTGCGGTGGTCATGAGTGTGCCACTGCACTCCAGCCTGGGCGACAGAGTGAGACTCCAACTCCAAAAAAAAAAAATTATCAAACTTGGCAAGAGTGGAAGTGAAATCGGGCATATTATGGCAGCGTACAAATGGTTTAAATGTTTTTCTGAGGGGACAGAAAGCGTCACTCATGATGAGGTCAGGATGCCCTTAACAACCAGAACTGACAAAAACATTGCAAAAATGTTTCAAATTATATGTCAAAATTATTAGTTGACTGTGACAAGCATAGCAGATCAAATAAACATGGATAGAGAAACGAAAATCAACTGAAAATCTTGGCATAAGAAAAGTGTGCACACAAATGGCCCCAAAGGAGCTCTTGCATCAAAACAATCACCGGCTCACACAGCACAGTCTGCGAGGGAGTTTTTAGCCAGTAAACAACTATTGGAACAACACCCTCCCTACTCACTTCATCTGGCCCCACCCATATGACTTTTTTCATTACCTGAAGATAAAGGAAATACCGAAAGGAAGACATCTTGGTGACATTCAGGACATTAAGGGTAATACAACAGCTCTGATGGCCATTCCAGAAAGTTCCAAGATTGATTTGACGGGTAGTCTAGGTGCTGGCGGTGCATAACTTCCCAAGGGGAGTACCTCGAAGGTGACTGTAGTGATATCCAGCAATGAGGTTTGTAGCACGTTTTCTAGGATGAGTTCACAAAAGCCACAGGTTATTCGGTCGTCAGACTTCATTTTCCTTCACTGAAATGGGCTCTGAGAGAGCTCGGGGTGCTCCTGATATCCAATTGGCTACTCCGAATGCCCTGGTCAGCCACTTCTGGTACATGGAAAATCTGGCTTAATATTGAGAGACAGTGAGATATGTGTCTATGCTGTATAAGTTACTTAAGGGGTTTTCACCAGTAGTTTTGAGTAGAAGCAGTTTTTGCTTGCTTTTTTTTTTTTTTGAGTTGGAGTCTCACTCTGTCACCCAGCTGGAGTGCAGTGTGCATGTTCACGGCCACCACAGCCTCGACCTGCCGGGCTCCGGCGATCCTTCCACCTCAGCCTTTCACGTAGCTGGAACTACAGGCACGCACCACCGTGCCTGGCTAATTTTTTGAGTTATTGTAGAGAAGAGGTCTCACCAAGTTACCCAGGCTGACCTCAAACCCATGGGCTCAGGCAATCCTCTTGCCTCGGCCTCCCAAAGAGCTGGGATTATAGGCGTGAGCCACCACACCCGGCTGCTTTCTTTTTTTCTTTTTCTTTTTTTGAAGCAGGGTCTCACCACGTTGCCCAGGCTGTACTGAAACTCTTGTCCTCAAGCAATCCTCCCACCTCAGGCTCCCAAATAGCTGGGATTACACATGCACACCACTGTGCCCCACTCAGTTTTTGCTCTCTTGCTGACTTTAGAACATAACAAGTTGGAACTCAGTGTACTCTCTTGCCAGTAGTGGGAATCCGATTTCTGAAAAGTTCTGTAGATGACAAAACCAAGGTTACTAAGAGAATATGGAGTTAGAAAAACCAAAAGGCAGTAAGTATTTCTACAGCAGTAAATCCCAAGGAAGAATCTAATTCCAAGATGTTTTGTCAGCATTAGAAACCCATGCTGGCATAACTCCCTTTCCAGATTCACTCCTTTTTCTCCACCTGTTTCCAGGACACACTTGGCATTAGCTTGGACCTAGTCTCAGGACCCTTCTAGGGGAGGAAGAGGCTCCCTGTAATTTCAGTCCAGGCCAAAGGACTGTGGGCTGAGGACATCTTGAGGAGGGTCAAGCACCGAAGGTTGTGGGCTGGGAAAAGTGATCTTGTCTGAATGACTGCTAATTGGCCCTGCTGCCCCAAGAATCCTGGGATGTGGAGGTGTCCTAGGGTATGAGCTGTAAAGGAAAAAAACAGTTTGGAGACAGATGGCAGTTTGAGTCCAGGTTTCACCCTTAACAACTGTGTGACAGCAAATTTCTTCATCTGATAGCCTCATTTTTTTTTTTTTTTTTTTTTTTTTGTGTCGGAGTCTCACTCTCTTGCCTAGGGTAGAGTGCAGTGGCACGCTCACGGCCACTGCAGCCTCAACCTGCTGGGCTCAGGTGATTCTTCTGCCTCAGCCTTCCAAGTAGCTGGAACTATAGGTGTGCACTACCACACCCGGCTTATTTTTTTATTTGTTGTAGAGACGAGGTCTCACCAAGTTGCCCAGGCTGGTCTCAAACCCCTGGGCTCAGGTAATCCTCTCGCCTCGGCCTCCCAAAGTGCTGGGATTACAGGGTTGAGCCACTGCACCCAATCTGATAGCCTCATTTTTAGTTAGACACACCACCACCTACCTCATAGGGTTTTTATTTATTTATTTTTGAGTTGGAGTCTCACTCTGTTGCCCAGGCTGGAGTACCGTGGCATGCTCACAGCCAGCGCTACCTCAACCTCCTGGACTCAGGCAATCCTTCCACCTCAGCCTCCCAGGTAGCTGGAACCGCAGGCGCGTGCCACCACACCCAGCTAATTTTTTTATTTATTGTAGAGACACAGTCTCGCCAAGTTGCCCAGGCTGGTCTCGAACCCCTGGGCCAGGCAATCCTCTCACCTTGACCTCCCAAAGTGCTGGGATTATAGGCGTGAACCACCATGCCTGGCTCATAGGGTTTTTAAAAGGAAAGAAGAATAGGTAAATGTCTGTAATTATAATTTCGAATGCTATTTAATCTTGGTTCCTGTTGTACCCTAAGAGAATCAGAGGTGACAGAACTACTGCAGAAGCAAGTCCAACAAAAGCCAAGCCTCGTTCGATCCTTGGGGTTTTCCAGGCTTTCCCCAAGAGAGGTGGTGTTGCAGTGTTTACCTGCTTGGATGGCCCTTACCGTAGGAGGCAGGCGGGTGGACAAAGTGAGACCTGGGAGAGCTAAGAAAGGAGAGCTTGGCAGGAAAGGAAATAAGACTGTGGCAGAAAGTGGAAGGATGTGGCCGGCAGGGTGAGGGAGACAGCTGAAACCAAGAAAAGGAAATTGCTCTAGCTGCTGTATCAGCCTTCTTGGGGACAGCTGGTACTTGGAGTTGCCATCCAGCGTTCTTGGTTCTCATTCTCTGGAGCAGTACTGATGGGTTTGGGTCTACTCTCGGGGTGATCTTGGATTCAAGTGGTGCTGCCCCCTTCTGGGAGCTGCTGGAAGCGCCACAGTTTCTGTGACTCCTAAGGTCAGTATCAGCCAGCCATCCTAGACCTGGAGAATCTGGCAGCTTGGGTCTAATTTGGACGAAGGTTTTTTGTTTTTTGAGTCGGAGTCTCACTCTGCTGTCAAGGCTGGAGTGCGGTGGCACACTCACAGCCACCCCAGCCTCGACCTGCTGGGCTCAGGTGATCTGCCTCAGCCTTCCAAGGAGCCGGGACCACAGGCATGTGCCACCACGCCCGGCTAATTCTTTTTATTTATTGTAGAGTTGAGGTCTCGCCAAGTTGCCCAGGCTAGTCTCGAACCCATGGGCTCGGTCAATCCTGTCACCTCGGCCTCCCAAAGTGCTGGGATTACAGGCGTGAGCCACCGCACCTGGCCAAGAGGGTTTCTTCTGCCCATACAGATGAATTGGGGGCTTCCTGAAGACAGGATTGTATCCAGAGTCCTTCAGAGGCACTAACGGGACAGCAGTGGACACAGGAGGCCCAGGGGATGCTATGCCAGGGTCTGGATTGGTCACCTCGATACAGGCTCTACCTGAGGAAAGGAGACGGGGGTCCAGGGCGCAGAGTCGGCTGGATGGAGCATCTGAAAACCACCAAAGCCCTCGGGGAAAGGGAGAAGCCAGGGGATGAGTCAACCCCGGGGCTCGATGTGGGGCGGAGAGGAACCAGATGATCCGGAAGAAACAGGGCTGAGCGGGGGACAGAACCCAGGCTCCCGGCTGCCACCCCCGAGTTGTCCCCTCACACGTCATAGACAGTGTGTTTAGACAGCAGCGAAGAAGAAACACAGACATCCTGAATCCCGCGGGGAGGAGGCCAGGGCTGGGAACAGAAGGAGGTCTGTTTATTCTCGGCAGTCCCATCTCCGAGGGGCCCCACACCCACTTCTGTCCGGGCCCCGGCTGAACTCTCCCAGAGCCTCTGACTTCTGCCCGACCAGATCGCGTGGGTCCGAGGGCCAGTACTGAAACCGGCGTCCTCCCGCCCACCAGCTCCCTTGAGGATGGGTTTGAGGCCGAATGTGTTCCTCCTCCCACTTTTTGTCCCAGCAGAAGTCCTGTCTCTCCAGGACCCTGGGCTGGCTGTGTAGGGTGAGCAGAGCCAGGCTCCTCGGGCCGCCAACCCTTCGGCCCAGCTCTCCCCAGAGAGCACAGAAGTCTCCTTGCTCCAGCTGGCTGTGCGCTTCAGCCAGGAAGTTCTTCCTCGTGTCTCCTCCCCAGCTTTCTTGCTGCAGTTTCAGCCTGTTCCCTACCATTTCAGGCCTTGGGGGAGCGTGGCTGTGCTTCTCACCTCTCCCTTGACCAAAGCTGCACTTGATACAGGTGGAAATTGGAGCGCAACATCTGGCTTCCTAGCCTTGGACTTGCCCTTCCCTCCTGATATACCTAGTTTCCTCGATTTCTTTGTAGAGCCAAAGTGTCACACACACAACACACTCACACGCCCGCTTTTTCCAGGCTCCCTATCTGCCTTTCTCAATGGGTCTTTCTGAGAGGCCAGGTGCAGAAAAGACAGTAACCCTAATAATGTTAATAAAACAGCTGTGTATCATTGAGTGCTATGTGACAGGCTAAGTCCTCATCACACAGTATCTCATTTAGTCTCACAAGAGGTGAATACAATTATGAGTCCATTTTATAGATGAGAAAACCAAGGCAAGAGAACTTTTGTCATTGTCCAAGTTCACACAGCTTTAAAAAAAAAAAAAAGGATCCAGACCATTCTGATCCCAACACTGGCTCACGCCTCTTCATCATCATGGAGGAGAAAGGAAAAAGAGTCATTTGTTGAGGTAACACTCTCCCATCAAGTGCCAAGCATTGGGTGTATGCAGTTATTTTTATTTTTATTTTTTTTGGTCGAAGTCTCACTCTGTTGCCCAGGCTGGAATACAGTGGCATGCTCATGGTCACTGCAGTCTCGACCTCCTGGGCTCAGGCAACACCTTCAGCTCAGCCTTTCAAATAACTGGAACCACAGATGCGTGCCACCACGCCCAGCTAAATTTTTGATTTATTGTAGAGATGAGGTCTCGTCAAGTTCCTTGCCCAAACTGATCTTGAATTCTGGGCTCAAGCAATTCTCTCATCTCTGCCTCCCAAAGTTGCTGGGATTATAGGCATGAGCCACCGCACTCGGCTATTTTTAAATTTTATTTATTGTAGAGACGAGGATTCACCAAGTTGTCCAGGCTGGTCTCAAACCCCGGACTCAAGCAATCCTCTCGCCTCGGCCTCCGAAAGTGCTGGGATTATAGGCGTGAGCCACCACATTCGGCTAATTTTTGATTTATTGTAGAGATGAGGTCTCATCAAGTTGTCCAAGCTGGTCTTGAACCCCTGGGCTCAGGCCATCCTCTCGCCTCCGCCTACCAGAGCTGGGACGGCAGGAGTGAGCCACCGCACCCAGCAGAGGTGGTTTTTCTTGTGCCTGTTTTACATTGGCAAAATCTGAGGCCCATCATAGCTTACCCAAGGTTATCGCCCTAGAGCCATTTATACCCCATAGCCCAGAACTTGGCCCCGAAAGTAGAAGTGTTGAATGACCCCAGATTCCGGAAGGCAAATCTGACTTTATAAGCTGCAAAACCCACCAGGTGATAGGATGGGAGGGACAGTGAAGATCCTCAGACCCCAAACACTTCACCCCGTCACTGTCACACACAGGCGCGTGGAGCTGAATGTGCTGTCGCTGGCTGGCCACGCCAAGAGTTTAAGGCTCATAAATGTAATTGTATTCACCGAGGCGGGACGTGGGGAGGGGCAGACCAAGTCGTTATTATTCACTTGCTGGAATGCATTTCTCAGATCAGCTGGGCATCAGCAGGCAGAGGGCTCCAGGCTGGGGTAGGGTAACTGCCACCTAGGTGGCAAGGTGTGGCGGGCCGGGAAGGGGACACTATGGGGAGGGGCGCAGCCTCCCAGTTGTGCAGTTCAGGCCGTGCCAGGTCCCACCCCCAGAGGCGGGGCCACGGCTGAGCCCCGCCAGCCTGGGCTGCTCCATCCCTCCCTCCGGGAACCCAGGCGGGGGTAGTGCTGGGTAGGAGAGCCCGGCCCGCTGTCCCTACCGGGCGGAGGCACCATGGACTCACCCGCCAGGACCCCAGATAGGGTCGGAAGCCCTGCCGGGCTGGCTGCAGCAACGCCCTGACACTCAGAGGACAGCCCAGGCGGGGCGAGCAACACCTGTCCCTAACAGCCATGTGAGTAGCTACTCCCTCTCCCCACCATCCCCCAGGCCACACCTCCAGACCTCACCCCAGATCCTGGAGAGGCCACTGCACCCAACCCAAGCCACCAGACCCTCTGGGGCATGCGGGTGGCACAGCCAGCATCCTGCTGGGAAAGCATACCTGGGGGCCGCTCCCTGCCTTCTTGCCATTTCAGTGGGGCCGGGTGGAGAAATCACTTGGGTAGGGCCGGGAGCTCTGGCTCGCACCAGGTTTTGGGCGACAGATTCTGGTTCTCACGGGGTTTACTAAAGCTGATGGTAAGGGAGGAAGGGGAACAGAAACCGGGGGGCCACTGGGGAGTGAGACGCCCGGGGTGGAGGAGGGCTCTGGAGGAGACCGAGGACGAGAATTCAGCTGGGACAGCTTAGAAGCCCAGGGCGAGGGCACTGGGGGGAACTTGGAGGGATGGGAAGCTTCTCTGCTCAAGGTGGCCATGGCACCCTGATCCTCCGGGCCGGCAGAGGAGAAAGGGAGGAATCCTTTCCTTATTGACTTTAATCCTGGCAACAGCAGCTGCTCTGGTTGACAGTAGCAGGAGTTCCCACAGGACCCAGGACCCCTCCCCTTGGCCCCAGGAGGTGGTAGTGGACACCCTGGAGGTCCGGGACCAGGTACTGAAGTGAAGAGTAGGACGGGACAGATCAGCGCCAAAGAGGCCAGGGCCTGCCCACCGGCTCCTCCTCCCTCTCCTTGGCTCCGCTTCAGCCCTTGAGGGTGAGGGGTCCTCTCCTTGCCGCTAGCGTCTTCACGTTCACAGCCAAGCGTCCCCTCCTCCCGCCGCTCTTCTCCCTGCGGGTCCCAGGAAGGGCCCTGTTGCTAGTGTGGAGCGGAGACGAGTCAGGTTTATGGGCTGGAAGTCCTACCCGGAGGCTGCTCACTGAGCTGTGACGGCTACAAGGACAGATGGGGGGAAGGGTGCAGGGGACAGGACACCCTGTTGTGCCCCAGACCTGGCCCAACAGAACCTCTCACCTGATGTCCGTGGAAAACCACTGCACATCGGTCAGACCTCTGTCTGGGCTCAGCTAGAGGTCTCCCAGGTGGAGGCAGGAAGGCATAAAATGCTCTGGGGCTCAGTGGGTCCATCATTCCGTCTGAACAGAGGCATAAACACAGCTGCCCAGAGGAGGCCAAGCAGATAACAGAAATGGGCAAAGCCAGCCGGGTGGAGACCGACTGAACGGCAGCCACCGGTGAGCTCCGGCCAGTTGCCACCCTACAGGACATACGTATTGCCAATCTGATTTTTGAAGATAAACCAAAAAGATGAATTTTATATAAATCTTTAATTGGCCATTAATTGAAAAATTCTGTGTAACACCAAGCAAAACACGGTCAGCAGTCTGTGGGTCTGTGCCCTCCGGATTAACACGCAGTCTCCACCAGGAGGACGGGGACTCGCAGCCCCATCCTAACTCTGGCCACCCCCTCCTCCATCCAGGCACTCCGGCGGCTGTTCCCGGTCTCCCCCATCCCCAGGTCCAAGATGACACACAACAGCACCGGGGAGGTGCCCAACTCCATCCCCAAGGGGACCCTGGGGCTCTCCCTGGCCTTGGCAAGCCTCATCGTCATGGCCAACCTGCTCCTGGCCTTGGGCATCGCCTGGGACCGCCGCCTGCGCAGCCTCCCTTCCGGCTGCTTCTTCCTGAGCCTGCTGCTGGCTGGGCTGCTCACGGGGCTGGCGCTGCCCATGCTGCCCGGGCTGTGGAGCCAGAGTCGCCGGGGCTACTGGTCCTGCCTTCTCCTCTTCTTGGCGCCCAACTTCTCCTTCCTCTCCCTGCTCGCCAACCTCCTGCTGGTGCACGGCGAGCGCTCCATGGCAGTCCTGCGGCCACTCCGGCCTCCTGGGAGCACGCAGCTGGCCCTGCTCCTCACCTGGGCCGGCCCCCTACTCTTTGCCAGCCTGCCGGCTCTGGGGTGGAACCGCTGGACCCCTGGTACCAACTGCAGCTCCCAGGCTGTCTTCCCAGCCCCTTACCTCTACCTCGAAGTCTACGGGCTCCTGCTGCCCGCCGTGGGAGCCGCCGCCCTCCTCTCTGCCCATGTGCTGGTCACCGCCCACCGCCAGCTGCAGGACATCCGCCGGCTGGAGCGGGCAGTGTGCCGCGAGGCGCCCTCAGCCCTGGCCAGGGCCCTCACCTGGAGGCAGGCAAGGGCGCAGGCCGGAGCCACGCTGCTCTTTGGGCTGTGCTGGGGGCCCTACGTCGTCACCCTGCTCCTCTCAGTGCGGGCCTATGAGCAGCGCCCAGCCCTGGGGCCCGGGACTCTGCTGTCCCTCCTGCCCCTGGGCAGCGCCAGTGCAGCGGCTGTGCCCGTGGCCATGGGGCTGGGGGACCAGCGCTACACCGCCCCCTGGAGGGCAGCCGCGCGAAGGTGGCTGCAGAGACGGCAGCGACGAGGCTCCCAGGGCGGGCCCAGGCCCAGTACTGCCTACCACACCAGCAGCCAAAGCAGCGTCGACCCAGACTTGAACTAGGGGAAGGGCCTGTGTGGACTCCTGCCAGAGCACCCGCCATCTCAGCCCCCAAGCCCGTCTCCACTGGTCCTCCTCTCTGGATCAGAGTCCCTGTCCCTATTTGACCCCACCCTGACCAAATAAAGCTCCTCCAGCCGTGTATGGTCATCTCCTTCCGTATCTCAGAAAGGCAGAGGCAGTAGAACAGCTACGGAACGAACTTCAAGACAGCCGTGGGATCACGAGAGATTCCAACCCCAGATGGGCAAGTAGTTGTCCGTGCAATCTGACCACCCCTCGAGAGGGTTCGCACACACATCGTGACATCCAACAGATTTTGTGGGGAAGTCTCGCCCTGACACGGCCCGCGCCAGCTCCTCCCGGAGTCCAGCTGTCACAAGATCCACACAAACGCTGTCTCTGGGAAGTATATTTTATTTACATTTTTAAAATCTGTAACTAGTATCTCTTCCTCCTTTCCACCCCCCGAGATCTGGGAAGGGAAAGAACGGGAACCTCAAATACCTACTCCACACATACAAATACACACCCCCATGGCTCACACCAGCAAATGAAAGTGAAAGAGAAAGACAGGTCTGGCCCTCCCTCAGATGGGCCTGCCAGGTCTGGGCGAGGGGGGGAAGGGGCCGAGGGCTGGGTCTCTAAAGAGAACAGGAGGGAGGGGGCAGTGAGTTGAAGGGGTTGGAAAGTAGTCCGAGGCCCCTCCCCTTCTCTTCCCTGTACCCGCCGCCTCTGCTGCTGGGGGGGCTCCGCTCATCCCCCTCCACGCCAGACGCAAAGGCAGAGGCGCAGCCATTAGCGGTCAGGTCTCTGGACACAAAATACTTTCGCCTTGTGGTCTCCTGACGTGGTCACCACCAGGGAGGCATCTCTGAAAACAGAAAGCACGTGGCGGAAGGGACCAGGGCACCCTCAGTTCTCGATCCCTAGTGCCTGGCACCGTGCTGACGTCTCCACGCAACCAGCAAAGGGGTCATGGGAGGAAAGCTCCTAGCCTGGGATGGCCACAGAGCTGACTCGGACGGGGGGATCAGGTTCATCCTCTCGCCCCGTGACTGAGATGGGAGACCCTGGTTGGTCACTGTCAATCACTGGGGTGGGGGCTGGATCAGAAGTGACAACTCCCTAGGCCGTGAACTCAGACTTCCCAGCATTCCTGCCTCACCGCTTGCGACCAGGCCTTGGGTCTCAGCTTCCTTCTCCTCCGCCACCCCAAGGACCATGCTATCCCACCTTCTGAATACACAGAGATCCCGATCCTTGCCCAATTCACTTACTTGCTGAGGGCAAAGTCCAGGATCTCGGCCGTGTGGCCCCGGTAGTCAGTGAGCAGGCGGCCGGTCCGGGCGTCCCAGAGGCGCACAATGCCGTCCAGGCTGCAGGTGTAAACCACGGCGGTGCCCGCCTCCCACAGCAGCTGCACAATGCCCGACTGCGCCAAGGTGCATCAGAGGCAAGGCGGAGGTCAGGGGTGGGAGAGCGAGGGGCATCTGCTCCCAGCTCTCCCAAAGGGAGGGCCACAGCCAAGGGCCAAGCAGGAGCCAGGTCAGACCAGATGCTCGAGAGCCCCCACCTCCATGGCCACGGCCCACAAGGATCCCAGCTCTAGCTGTCCGTACCTGATGCTGACACTGGTGCCTGAGAGTCTGCGTGGACAGGTCATAGATGGCCAGGGTCCCGTCCAGGTAGCCAACAGCTGCCAGAGGCATCCTGGACAGAGGAGAGCAGGACGGAAATGCATGAGGGCTTGGATTCCTGTGCCCTGCCCTCCTGCCCGGGGCCCCCAGCCTGGGCCCTCCCGCAAGCCCTTCTCCCAGTGCTCTCTCCAGGCCGAGGCCCTGGCTCACACTCACACACTGCAGAAGCCCAAGGACTCCACCGAGTTGGACTCGCTCTCCTCCCCCTCTCCCAGGTTGGGCTGGGAGGCCACGGTCTCGGGTCGGAAAACACCCACCACCTACAAGTGAGAGGATCAGAGGAGGGCCTGCTGCCTCCGACCTCGGACCAAGAGAAGACGGTGGGGAGAGGCAGAATGCAGAGTAAGAAAGGAAGGAACAAGACAGGAGGGAAGACTCGGCAAAGGGGAGGGCCCCAGCCAGGCTGCAGGTCTACTCACCTTGCCGGTGGTGGCACTGACCAGCTTGGCCTGGCAGTCCACAGAGCCAGTAAGGATCAGGCTGCCGTCCTGGTTGGTGGCCACACAGGTCAGAGGACCCTGGTGACCCTCAGTCCCTAGGATGGAGCCAGGGGGCAAGTCAGGCTTCGGCCTGCCTCCTCTGTGAGCCGGCCCGGGTGCTCAGTCCCCCTTCACAAAGGCCCGGGGTAGCACGGCCCCCACCTCTGATACCTTTCAGTACATGGATGGGGTTTCCCTGCTTCAGGTCCCAAATCCTGATGGTGCCGTCTTCATAGCCTACCACAGCTCTCTTCCCTAAAGAGCCAAGGCACAGGTGAGGAGAGGACAGAGGGCGTCCTCAGACACACCAAGCAAGGGGACAGGGACAGAGAGGAAAGCAGAGAGTCAGGGCTCAAACACTGCCCCAGGGAATCACAGAGGAACCCCAATTCCAGAAGTTCAGGAAGGAGGCACTGTGGGCTTTGGGGCCTGGGAGGTCAACACTCAGGAGAGCAAGTCTGAGTTTGCTGGCTGTAGCCCAGGGAGAACTTAGGGAGGTACATATTCCTGGAGTCAACTTCGGCACCCAGGAAAGGACACTTAGGGGAGCTGCTCTCACCATCGGGAAGGATGCGGCCACAGGTGGCTGGGCAGTTGGGGCCCTGGAAGGTCTTGCAGTCGCCATTCGGGACCTTCCACATCCAGGTGTTGCCATCAGCCGTGCCCGCCAGCAGGACAGGTGCCCGAGGGTGCCACTCCATCCACTGGGCAGAGGAAGGGGCAGCAGGGAGACCCATGTCACCCCATCCCACCTAGGAGCCTGCCCCATGAGTCCTGCCCAAGGTTTCCTGCTTCTGGGGCTGTGAGAATTTCCAGGGAACAAGTGTAGACGCTCCGGGTGCACGCTGGGTGCCCTGGCCCGAGGGCTTGGTGCAGTAAAGGTAGGCCTGGCCTCTCAGGCTCTCACTCCCACCCAAGGCTCCACGGAGTCAAATCCCATCCTTATGATCTTACCTCCAGGTCTCCTGCTTCAAAGGACCAGACTTCCTCCTTGGTGTCCACCTGCCACACTTTCAAGAGGCCACTCATGTCCCCTGTGGCCACTAGGGTGGAGTCGTGGCTGAAACCAGCACAAGTCACAGAGTCTTTATGGCCTGCAAAGAGAGAATAGGGCACCTGGTGCTGGGGGCACGTGGCCCTGGTACAGAGTCCCGTGAAAGGCCCCAGAACAGGTGACGGAACTCACTGCTGCGCTGGGAACCAGCATCCCCAGGTCTCCCCGGAAGGACACTGCTGTCTCACTCAACCAAGCAGAGCCCAGGCCTCCTTTGTCATCGCTTCTGTGCACCCCACACTTCTGCCTGGACTCCCATGGCCAGTCCGTGCCTCCTGTCCCCACGCCCACAACAGACCAGTATTCTCCTTCTTGGTGTCCCTGGGACCCACCGCAGGGCTGGCGCAAGAGAGCTCACTAAACGGCTGTCGGATGCACAACCACTACCCACCAGGCCCCGAAGATCTCCAAAGGAACACGACCCATCCCCCAGGCCTCCCTGTGCCCCTCACCTGCACACTCAAAGAGCAGCTCCCCATCGCTGAGCCTCCACACGAAGGCTTTGTCGTCTTCACCCCCCGTCACGGCCAAGGTATTGGTCTTGGGGTCCAGACTCACACAAAACACAGATGCTGTCCCAAGAGATATTCCATGGGTAAGAGGACAGGGCTCCCAAAAGGGTCCTGTGCTTCAGAACCCTCACAAAGCCCGCCCTCTTTCAGCCAAAGCAGTATGCCCTTCCTCCAGGAAAACAGGTCCACACCCAAGTTCTTCTAAGCTTCAAGCATCAAGTTGTCAGAGAAATCCTCCTGCGGACTTGCCAAGCTCCAAGGTCTTCTCCAGGGCAGATCCCTTCACTGTGCTGCTCCCCCCACCACCCCACACTGGTGCCACGGGTAAGAGGTGGGCACGTGTGCAAGGGCTTAACAGTTCTTAGAACGGGGTGCCCCAGGCTGGATACAAATAAACGGGGCAAAGCATCAAGCTAAGGGTTTCTTACTACGAATCAGTGTTTGAAATGATTATATAAAACATGCTCAAAAACAATGATCTCTAATTCATAACCTGGCTACTTTCATTAACTTTGATCAAAAACAGCTTTTCTTTTTTTAGAGATGGGGTCTTACTCTGTCGCCCAGGCTGGAATGCAGTGGTGCAATCACAGCTCACCTGAACTCCTGGGCTCAAGTGATCCACCTCAGCCTCCCAAGTAGCTGGGACACAAGTGTGTGCCACCACGCCCACATTAATTCTTTTTCAGTTTTGGTGAAGACAGGTCTTGCTATGCTGCCCAGACTGGAAAACTATAGCTTTTAAAAAGAAAACTAAGACTCAGAGAGGTTAATAAAGGTGAGCTGGTAAGCAGGAGAGGTAGGATTTGAACCTAGGTGTCTCAACTGATTCCAGAGGCCAAGCTCTCATCCATTCGGCCACAACACTGTCCCCACCTGTGTGCTCCTCCAGGACAAAGCCGGTATCTTCCCCATCTCTGTGTCCCTCTTAGGCTCTGTACCTGGCCGGTGTTAAACGCTCACGTGCCCACCTGGACTGACTCGAGGAGTAGCTCCTCAGAGACCTACCTGAGTGCAATGCAAAGGTGACCTCACTGTCGTCGGGGCCCTCCATGCTGCCGACCACCCCTTCCTGGGGTTCCAGAACCCAGCCCTCCTCGTTGCCCTCTTCCTCTTCTTCCTCTTCCTCAAAGTCCACATCTTCCATCTCCTGGGCCAGATCATCTGCTTTGGGGAGAAGGCCAAAAGATGGGGCTCGGGAGGCGGCAAGAGGGATGGGGAGCAGCGTGGGGAGGCCCGAGGATGGGGCGGGTCATGCGGCAAGAGGGTAAGGTGGAGTCAGACACTCGGCGGTAGCGGGGCGAGAGCCGGCAGGGCGGAGGGGGCCTGTGGGACGGAGGACGCGAGGCCAGGACCGAGGACCTGGGGCTGCCCAGCGACCGTGCGGGAAGGGAGGGCCGAGGGGATGACGGGAAGGGGGTGTGTGAGGGGAAGGGCCAGAGGAGGCGTCAGGGAACCCCCACCCCAGCCAGGCCTGAGAACTAAGTGGGCGCAGGAGGGGGGGAGGAGAAGGATGTCGGCAGGAATGACCGGTGGGGTGCGGAGGGGAGGGGGAGAAGCAGGGGTCAGAGGCCAGGGCTGAGCGCCTCCTGTCCCATGGTCCGAGGAGCGGCAGTTCTCACCCGGGTCCGGCGGACCGGGGTCCAGCTCTACCACCTCGATAATCTCTTCATCACCATGGAAGCTTAGGGTCTCCAGTGGGGGGGTGTCAGCGGCGGCCCCGCTTTCCGATTCGGACTCCATGCGGCACCAGCGGCCGAAGCACTTCCCTGGGCCCAAACGCCTCCCAGAGTCAGCTCGGCGCGACGACGCGGAACTCGAGCCCCTCCTCCCGGGAGGAAGTAGACGGAGGCCACGCCCCACCAGGAAGAGCGACGGTCGTTCCGCCAATACCTATGGGGGTTGACTGGCGGACCCACCAATCACAGGGCAGGGTTGGAAGACGGGGCCGGGGCGTGTTGGGGAGAACCTAAACTCCGCCCCATACGACTCCGCCCACAAAGAGAGGGAAACAAGCGAGCGTGCGCGCCTCCGGGGTCTCCTGGGAAGAGTAGTTCTCCAGGGCCTGCTCCGCGGACTTCTGGGATATGTAGTTTCTGGTCTGTAGGCAGGACGGAAGGAGCGGGGGAGGCCCCTTACGCAAACTACAATTCCCGGCGGGGAACGCGGTGAAGGGGGGTGGGATCTGAACATGGCTGCGGTGGTAGCTGCTACGGCGCTGAAGGGCCGGGGGGCGAGAAATGCCCGCGTCCTCCGGGGTAAGGAGAGGGACCCCGGGGAGGGCAGGACCACTAGAGATCCGTTTTCTTTCGCATCCCGCCCGGCGGTAGCAGGAGGTCAGGGCTGTCGATTCCTGTCCACACTTCTCTGCAGGATCTTAAAGTGTCTGGGGTTGAAGAGATGCTCTTAGAGGTCACCCAGTCCATCCCCCTGCCTTCGGGTTACACGACGCCTCTGGGGTCTCGCTACGAGAAGCGCCGGGAAAGCCTTTTAGACTCCCCGCGCTCCAGGTGTTTCACACTCACCGCAGTGCAGAGGAAGGAGCCCAGGGCTTCTGGAGGCTTGGGTTCTAGCCCCGGCTAATTAGCAGTTTGACCTTGGGCGAAGCAGTTCGTCCCTCGGGGCTTCAGTTTCCTCTTCTATAAACTGAGGGGAGGGAGTAGACTATCTTTAAGCTCCTTCCAGGGCTAACATCCTGCAGTTTTCAAACCTTTTCCCGGATTTCCTTCATGCGTCTCATGTGAGTCCCATTGCAGTCCTTCCCATCCAGTCGTCTGAGATGAAGAACAGCGAAGCTCGCCCTCCGGGCACCAGGGTGATGAGCCCGCAGTGACGTGGAAGTGGCTTCCAAAGGTGCCACCTCGATGGCGATTTTCCCATGTCCCTTTGGATTCTCCCTGGCACTTGTTACTTAGACTGCGGTCACTGCCCTTCCTCAGATCTCAATTGCTTCTCCCCAGCCCTTACCACTCCCCTCCCCGCTTTCTTTTCTATCCCCTCTTACTGACCTTCCTTATCTCCATTCACAGGGATTCTCGCAGGAGCCACAGCTAACAAGGCTTCCCAGAACAGGACCCGGGCTCTGCAAAGCCACAGCTCCCCAGAGTGCAAGGAGGAGCCTGAGCCCCTGTCCCCTGAGCTGGAGTACATTCCCAGAAAGAGGGGCAAGAACCCCATGAAAGCCGTGGGACTGGCCTGGTAAGTTTCAGCTACCCCTTTGCCCACCATTGGGGAATGGCATCCAGGGGAAGGTGGGACCCAGAAACTTGGCTCCAACTTTCAAGGGGTGAGCAGAATCCAAAGTTGTGAGAACAGCATAGGTGGATTTGAGGATTGCAGTCTCAGAGGACTGGGGTAGGGGAGTGGGGAACCCACTGGGGAGACTGGCTTTCTGTGGCATAAACTGAGTTGATCTGATTCAAACCTGGGTCCCTGGCTTCATCCTCCCTTTTGGGAGCTTGGGGTGAAACCCAAGTTTCAGTAATTCATTCATTGAGATTGTGTCAGTTGTACAATAGTGCCTAGGTGTTACAAATATTGTTATTAGGATCTGACTCTGACCTTAGTACATATTATTGTCAATGTTAAAGGAAAGGAGGCGGAAATTAACATTTTTTTAGTATCTGAGGTGTGCCCATACCTTACCATGTAATGTCTTAGTTTTTCTGAGGTAAATATTACATCCCCATTTCACAGAGGAAGGAACTGAGGCTCAGAGCTAGGATTTTCACCAGGTCTTATGATTCCATGCTCTTTTCCCCACACCAAAGTGCCTTCCAAGTAGCAGTGACTCAGATTAAGGACAGTCTGGGAGGGTGTAAAGGACAGTTTAGGCAGAGGGGACCTTTGTCAAGACTCTGCCAGGGTGTACGAGGCTGGGCTGCCTGCGCAAGTATAGGAGTGCAGGGTTTGTGCTGAGGATTATCAGGCTCTGGGGGAAAGGAGTGAAGAGATGGGCAGAGACCCAACCACACTGGGCCTTTTGTGCCATGCCTAGGAGTTTGGACTTGGCCAGGAAGTGATGGAGAGCTGTTACCGGGCTTTAAACAGGGCAGCGGCAGGACCTGATTTGGCAGGACCTGATTTGCGTAGGTCCCTCCAGCAGCCAGCACTGAGGACGAATAGACTCAAGAGGTATTGCAGCATTCATGCAATTGATGAAGCTGTAATGATTCCCCCCAGTCCCTTTGGCTCAGGCTTGGCCCCTCCCCAAACCCCGTGCACATCTCCCCACCCCTAGGGCCATCGGCTTCCCCTGTGGTATCCTCCTCTTCATCCTCACCAAGCGGGAAGTGGACAAGGACCGTTTGAAGCAGATGAAGGCTCGGCAGAACATGCGGGCGTCCACCACGGGCGAGTATGAGAGCCAGAGGTTCAGGGCCTCCTCCCAAGACCTCCCGTCCCCTGAAGCTGGGTCCGGGGTGCAGGCGTGAGGAGCGCTGCAACCCTCCCCTAGACTGTGCTGACTGTGAAGTCCTCGGGTTTGGCTGGGATTCCGGTCCCTGCCTCTGAGGTCCACCAGGGGGCGCATGAAGCCCAGGCTGCTGCCAGCCCCGCCCCTCCGACACAAATAAAGTTATTGAGTGAGTGAGTGGAAAGGAACCAGGTCTGGGTTCGTGAGCCCCTGGGGACGGGAAGGGCAGAGGGTGGGGCTGGTTACTCATGTGTGCTGCCTCTCACAGAAGAGCTCAGTGTTCCTACTGGATGGTGGGGTAACCACAGAGCCTTAAATGCAACAAGCCTGGGCTCGGGTCCTGGGGACCAAGCCCTCCCTCATCGCCGCCGGCCAGGAGGGTGGGGTCCCACTTAGCCTTGAAACAAATAGTAAAGAAAATCAAAGAAGGTACTGAGAGTGTGGAGGCAAAAAAGCACTACTCTTGACCGAGTTCAAATGATTCAACCTCTCTGGGCCTCAGTTTCCTCACGTGTAAGAGATTGGACTAGCAATTTCTAAGGCGAGGGGTTCTGCACCTGAGTCTGGGACCATCCTTCCCCCATCCCCCCACCCCCTCACCTGAAACATCGTATGCATACAAACAGCTTTGTCGGGAGAGTTACTACTTCTCAAAACTTTTGGAAAAGGTCCATGGCACAGAGGAGGACAAGCACTGTGGCTGAGCGGTCCTTTCCAGACCCAGTGAGTCAGTATCGCAGGGCTGAGCTCACCCTCTCTCTATGTGTTTTAGGTTTTGGGTTTTGTTTCTGTTTTTGAATTGGGGTCTCACTCTGTTGCCCAGGCTTTAGTACAGTGGCACGCTCACATCTTACCGCAGCCTTAACCTCCTGGGCACAGGCAATCCTGCCTCAGCCTCCTAAGTAGCTGGGACTACAAGCAAGCACCACCATGCCTGGCTAATTTTTTTTTATTTTCTGTACAGACCAGGTCTCACTGGTCTGTACTGTTACTCAGGCTGGCCTTGAACTCCTGGGCTCGAGCGATCCTCCCACCTAAGCCTCCCAAAGTGCTGGGATTACAGACATGAACCACTGCACCCGGCCAGCCAACTGTTAAACCAACCTGCTGCATCCGTCCCCAGGAAGTGCTGGGGTGAGGTGTATGTGGTCACATTAGAAACACTAACCCTCCCGCGCCTTTGGGAGGCTGAGGTGAGTGGATTGCCTGAGCCCATGGGTTCGAGACCCGCCTGGGCAGACAAGACCTCATCTCTATAATAAATCAAAAAATCAGCTGGGCATGGTAGCGCATGCCTGTAGTTCCAGCTACTCGGAAGGCTGAGGCGGAAGGATCGCTGGAGCCCAGCAGGTCGAAGCTGTGGTGGCCAGGAGCTGCCACTGCACTTCAGTCTGGGCGACAGAGTGAGACTCCAACTCAAAAAAAAAAAAAGAATCACTAACCAAGCTAGAATGCAGAGGTAGGAAGTGGATGCTTTTGGTACAGCCAGCTGGATCCTCCCAGAGCTAACAGCTTCAAGAGAAGCAAACCAGAGCCATATAGGACTTGAACTTCTAGATGCACAACTTTATTACATTTCTAGTTGTGCCCCTTTGTGTGATATATTTAGGATCAAGCACATAATAGAGAAATCCTAACTATATCCTTGGGCTGATTTGGTTTCCGCCCTCACCGACAGACTGACCCTCGTCCCCCTTCCCCCCTCCAGCTTGAGGCACTTGATACGACAAAGCAGTAGCTGGCTGGAGAGATGGGGCTCAAGTCAAAACTCCCCCAGTGCAAGTTAGGAACAAACAGAGAGAGGAAGTCACCTTCTTCTCAGGACCCTCCTTGGGTTAGCAGAAGGAAAACAGCAGGCTGCAGTGGCTCTCAGGCCCGGTGGGGGAACGGCACGGCATTTTCCCTGCCTTGTCCAGTCTCTTCATCCTGGTTCCATCCTGGCCACACTTAGGATCCCACAAACCCTCCCACTGGCTCACCTTCTGCTCTGAGTGGCCTGAGCACAGGAGCAAGAGTTCCCTCAACCAGGTCTCAGAAGCACCCAGAAGCCCCAGCAGCCTTGAAGAACGGGGACCCAGTGGCGACAGAAGGCCTGCTCTCTACTACCACAAGCTAGGAGCAGGCGGGACAGATGCTGCTCCACGCAGCCTCTGTGCCCTGCTCGCTCTTTTCTCTCCCCCAGCACTAATCCAGATACACAGTATATACATGTCACTGAAACAAGAAGGTTGAAGCGAGGAGGCCCACGGGCACAGATCTCTTCTACCTTCCTGAGCTAAAGGGACCAAGCCAAAGGAGGATAGGATAATGACCTGTGTGTCCAGGAGGCTGGGGGTTAAGAGGGAAACACACAGCTCCAGCTACCTGGTCTAGAAGCCTGTGGCAGAGGCGGAAGGGGAACCTCATCACCTTGAAGCCACATCCATCTTTCATATTCCCTCGTGGCTGTACAATCGGCTCTTCTCACTCCTCCCCGACCCCCGCTGCTAGAAGACTGGTGCCATGTAGTGGGTGGAAGGGAGAAGGCACACCTTCAGCCTCGTCCCCGCCAAGTTCCTCCATCCCCACCTGGTACCTACACACGCACAGCCAGAGGCCACCATCTCCAGGACAGAAAGGACATGGTGCGTTACTGGAGGGGCAGGCAAGGGGCCTGAGGCCCAGACCGCAGTCACAGGGCCCAGCCCCCAGGGAAGGGAGACCCCAGGGCGGGGCAGAACGGGGCGCCGCTCAATTGCGATCCCCCACCAGCTGCAACACAAAGGTGAAGATGTAGACGATGTCTGTGTAAATCTGTAGGGCGCCAGTGATGTAGTCCTCTGGGCTGATGGTGTGCTTCCGGTTCCCCAGGACCAGCTGCGTGTCGTAAGCCAGGAACTGCAAGGACAGGGACAAGTGAGAACCCGGGGCTCCGTGGCCAAAGCTGGCCTCTGGTCAGCAGACTTGTCCCGGGAGCCTCTGTGCCATGCCTGGGGGACACGCTGATGAGCAGCATGGCACATGTGCTCTACCCTCGAGCAGTTCAGCCTAGCAAAGGAAACAGACACACTGTCTTCTGCGATACGGCCTACTGAGTGTTCTAATAGCAGGCAGTGTGGACAAGGTATGAGAGGGATGCCCAGGAAGCTGGTGGAACCTCTTGACAGCAGGGAGGGAAAAGGTGAACTGTGGCCCCACTCCCTGCCTCCCAAGCAGTCTAAATTTGTGCTCCATCCCCTCAGTTCCTCCCACTCACCCCTCAGCCCCCTTTCCTAGCAGGGACTTACCAGGGTGAAACAGATGGCCCCCAGAGCAGCATAGAGCATGTGGAGCCAGTAAACCTGGGGACGATGGAGACAGGTATGGCATTAGAAACCTTGGCAAAGCACCTTGGCAAAGCCCTCGGGCCCCAGCTTCCCCCTGAGATTCTGGCGTAAGAGAGGGTAGAGCTAGGAAGCCTTTCTAAATCTGCCTTTCTAGATCCTGGAAGAAATTAAGAATACCGATATATTTGGCAGAGAAAGCAGAGGCCATCCTACAATGGCCATACAAGACTGATCACAGCATCTTTTAGCCTAACCAGTCTCCACAGTGAGTCAAGGTACAGAGGTGTCCACTATACTTCTGGAACAAGGAAAGCAGTTGAGTTATAGCTTGGAGGGGGCAGACCCAGCACGCACTGGCCCAAGAGCCCCATCATCTTTCCCCCAGTCGTGGTCAGCATTCAATGGCGGGGCTTCTGCAGCCCAGCCTGGGAGGGTAGGCTAAGGAAGAAGGGAGGCCCCAGCCTCTCTGGTGAGCACGGAGTCGGGCAGTACCCACAGGGCTGCCTGCTCGACACTCCCACGGAGTCCATGGGCAGAGCCAGCCATGGCAAAGTGGGCAGGCAGCCCTCGTGTCCACATGCTTCCCCTCCAGCACCGTTCTCCCTCAGCCTTCTGAACTCGTGCCTTGCCCCAGCTGACGGGAAAAAGAGAAGGAACTGGACCAGAAATCCCTAAGGTCCCTTCCACCCAAGCGTATCTCGGTCCTCTGGGTTCCTCTCCCAGTCTGCCTCCTAGAACCTGGTCTCAGTTGTCCAATTTAGTCCACCCCTTCCTATAGGAACTCGGTGATGCTGTCCAGGACTTCAGGTGCTATGGCTCCCAGGGCTACCGGTCTCCAAACAGACCCTAACCCAAGAGGATGGTGCTTCCATGATGGTATCTTTGCTAGCCAGTCAAGAGGTTCAGGAGGTCAGAGCCTGCCCTGAAGCCTGCAGGGCCTGGGAGGGGGCCTGCTACACCACGCCATACAGTAAGTTTGCTCTGAGCACTAAGTTCACTGACCCCAGCTCTCCGGGGACACTCACATATTTGAAGTACAGCACAATACTAGTGACAATCCCAGTCACCATGAGCACAATTCCCAGGACACAGAAGAGGCCTGTACACGAGGTGAAGTCCACCTGCCAGAAAGGGAGAAGGAGGCGCTGTCAGAGACATCTGAAGACAACCGCCTTAACTAGCAGCCCAGCCAGACGCGCTCTGCCTCCCCTACCAGGGAGTCCCAGTGCTGTCTCGTAGGGGGCGTGGGAATGACCATGACATTCTAAGGACGGACACAGGAAGCCGTTTTTAGGTACACATAAGGGGAAGGGGATTAGGTCTCTAAGGAAAACCCCTGGAGTACAGGGGTCTGGCCCACCCACACCTGTTCAAGTGCCAAGCCCAAAAGGCCAGGTCTGCTAAGAGGAGGGCTGGAGCAACCAGAGAAGGGCCCTCTGTTCCCTCACCTTAGTCTGAAAGCAGAAGATGGTGACTGAAATGGACACCACAGCAGTGATGATCATTGCAATGATGACAGCTTTGGTTTGATACATGCTGGGGGAGAAGGGTTAAGAGAGACCAAAGGCATAAACCACATTTGAATGACTTCAAAATCACCACCTCCAGAGGGTCCTGCCCAGAATCTACCCATGCACATGACTGCCTGCCCAGGAACACCCATACTTCCAAGTGTGGTGGCTCATCCCTGAATGTACCTGGAGATGGTGCCCGTCATGAAGCCCATGGCAAAAGTCTGAGGGAAGGAGAGAAACGAGAGTGAAACACTTAAAAAGAAAGGCAGGGTCCTGGGGGGGCAGCCATGGTAGCCTGCCAGAGCCGGGGCCAAGTAGGAAAGAGGTTGTCACAAAGGAGATCCAAGAGTGGGTATTCAGGATGCAGGGGACACAGGCAGGACTGTGTCCCCAAATGTGTCCCCATCCCTTCCCTGGGACCAGCCCTCCCTCTAAGCATCTCCACCCCCTCCTAGACTTACAAAGAGGGTCAGCAGGATGATGTTCCATGGGAAACGGCGTCTGAGGGAAAGAGAAACCCTGAATAAGTGACCTGGGGCTGGCCAGGTGTTCGAGGCTCCTGTGGCTGGAGGAAGAAGGCTTGACTCCAGGCCAGGGAGGCCGGCATGGCCTTTGGCACCTGCTCAGGTGTTCTATGCAGGGACCACAGGGGGCGGTGGGAGGGACCTGTACCGTGGAGTCAGAAAGACCCGGCTTTGTTTGCAGCTCTCACACTCACTGCCTGTGTGACTGGAGAGGATATCAGCCTCTGAGCCTTGGGTTCTTCCTGTTTGTCCAGTAGTTACAATGCTACGTATCTTGCAGGGTTGCTATCAGAATGACAGCCACATAGATCCTGCACACACACGGTACTGTGTACAAACCTGAACAGCAGTCACCGCCATCATCATCATCATCATCCTCATCATCATCATTTCTTGTAAGTCTCCATTCAGCTGCTATAAGGAATCCCTTTTCTTCTCAAAACACTTGGCCCCAGGTCCCATGCTCTGTCATCCCTTC
Source organism: Cephalopachus bancanus (assembly GCA_027257055.1). Lineage (NCBI taxonomy): Eukaryota > Metazoa > Chordata > Mammalia > Primates > Tarsiidae > Cephalopachus > Cephalopachus bancanus. The sequence goes on from JAPVLO010000080.1 coordinate 1,734,682, forward strand.
TCATTATCTAAGTCTCTGCGACTCACCTGGGTCCCTGGCAGCAGGCAAGGGTCAGGTAGGTGACTATGAAGACAGCACTGGGGAGAAAGAGATGGGGAAGTAGTCTACAGGCCCGAACCTGCCCTTACCCCACTCCCAGCCCCGCCACCAGCCGACAGATTGGAGGCCCAAACGGCTGTCTGGGCATTTGAGGGGAAGCCCTCAGCAGGAAGCAAGGATGAGACCACCCGGGCCAGGGGAACTGAGACATCGGGGCCTTGGCAGGAAGGAGGTTTAGGGAGGCCAAGGCAGGCAGGCTAAGAGAACAGGAGGACCGCTGTGCAGTGTGCATGCGACCACCAGAGTGCCCTGCCCCAACTCCCGTGAGTTCTGGAGGTCAGTTACCCCTTGTGTAGGCACACACACCACATTCCCCGGCATGGGAAACTGGCACTGGCAACTCAAGGAGAAACTCTCAAAAAGCATCTTGATCCTGCCCTGAGCAAAGCTGCTCAACTAGAAATGGAAGCTGCCGCCCCCTTCTCCCTGACCCCTTCAGAGAGGAGCACACACTCACTAGGACACATAGTAGACGGCCACGTTTCTCCTCACGAAGGCGCTGACTGGTTCCCTGTGGGGCAGGGGAGGACAAGAGGAGTCACTTTGACTTGTCTGCCCCCCCCCCGGCTCCACCAGCTCGGGCTCCTTCCCTAATCACTCCCAGTCGCTCTGAGAGCAGGGCCCACCATGACCCACACTCCCAGCAGGCGGTCCCAAGTCCCCCAGGGCTGGTGAGAGCAGGCAGAGGCCTCGAGACTTACACAAAGGTGAAGATGGCAATGATGGCCACTGTGATGAGCAGCTGGACGGAGATGATGGAGTAAACCTGGGACACAGGTGGAGCGAGGGTCACCATCCAGCACCCCTGGCCTCTCCCAGGAAAGCCACTAGCCCCCAAGACCAAGAAGCCCCAAATCCCCAAACCCTGATCCGTCCTGTCCTGTTAGTGGTGGGAAGGAGCCACTTTTTTTTTTTTGAGTTAGAGTCTCACTCTGTTGTCCAGGCTGGAGTGCAGTAGCATGCTCACAGCCACCGCAGCCTCAAGCTGGGGGCTCAGGTGATCCTTCCACTTCAGCGGGGTCTGCTTTTAATTCAGAAGGATCTACTCTCACTTTGTTCCCACCGAGAGCCCTCCCCAGCTCATCCTGGTCCAGAGGCCACCCCAGTGAGGCGCCTGGCTCAGACACTCCACACACTTCTTCCTCAGCCCCCTCCCATGTTCATTGGCCACTCCCCTCGTGTCCAACCTCAGCCTCAGTGACTACCGACCCACCCTGCCTCGCTGCCAGTGCTCTGCTGGTATGGCCTCTGCACTCCCAGTGGTTCAGTCTGCACATGCTGTGCACCCGTGAGATGGGGAAAGCATGATCATTTCTGGCTCCAAGTTGCCTATAGTCTAATGGGAGACGACGGCTGGGGAAGGCCCAACACTTTGGCAGAGCCCACCCAGGAGATTCTTCCAGACTGAATCTGCCCTCCCAAAGGAAGGTCAAGAAGTGGAGAGCAAACGGAGGGAGAACACAGATTAGAGGAGCTGGGGACCCCTCTGAGGGACGTGCAGGGCTAGAAAGAGGCGGGCAGCCACCATACTACATGGGAATGAGCGCCCAGAGCTAACATGCTCCGCCCCTCCCCCTCCCCCCACAGCCTGAGGGGCCCAGGGACACCTACTTCCCAGCCCATATCTCACCTTTCGGATGAAGGTGTGGCGGACTTTCCGGTCATCCCACTCTCCAGGCCCGAAGCTGTCACTCACTGCTCTCTCCTCCCCATCATAGCCTTGGCCCGGGCCTGGGAACAGATCACGCGTGACCAACAGGGTCCCTGGATATATGGCCTCAATCCTAAAGCCTTGACACTCTCCCAAAGTCTCGGGCACCTCCAGCCAAAAGATAAGTGTTACAACACAGGAATTCCTCCCCCAAGCTGGGGTCCTCTAGAAGCCCTCAGAGTGACCCAGAGCTGGCCTGTCACGAGAGGGCTTGGGTATGTGCCATTTCATCAGATGAGCCTGTGAGGGCTCCTGTGTGCCCAGCTCACGCCATTGCAGATGTGGGGGTCACAATGTAGTGAGGAAGCCAGGCAGGAGCAGAACTCAGAGTGTCAACCAGAGTCGCAGAGCAGAGGACCTGGGGACAGAGAGCTGGAGAAAAGGAAGGTAGCAAAGCACAGGGATGTGGAAGAACAGAGGGTGCAGATGGGTTCTGCATGAGGCCTCACAGAGAGCAGCGGTGTCGAGGGCGCATATGACACATGAGTAACATGCTAAGACCTGCACCAGAATGCACACGTCAGTGAGTTGGCCAGACACTCACTTCGGGGTTCCAGCAATGCTGCCCCCCTGGGAACTGCTTTCAAATCCTCATGGGAGCCATCCAAGGACGGTCTCACTGCATTCCAACCTCACCTCATTTCTGAGCAGATAGAGCATTTCCAAACTGATGCTCAGATACTCCACACACTTCTTTTTGTTTTTTTGAGTTGGAGTCTCACTCTGTTGCCCAGACTGGAGTGCAGTGGCAGCTCCCAGCCACCGCAGCCTCGACCTGCTGGGCTCCGGCGATCCTTCTGCCTCAGCCTTCCAAGTAGCTAGAACAACAGGCGCGCGCTACCACGCCCAGCTAATTTTTTTTTTGTAGAGATGAGGTCTCGTCAAGTTGCCCATGCGGGTCTCGAACCCGCGGGCTCAGGCAACCCACTCACCTCAGCCTCCCAAAGTGCTGGGATTACAGGCTGAGCCACCGAGCCCAGCTCACACACTTCTTCAGCCCCTCTCCCATGTTTACCAAACTTGGTTTCAAGGGCTTCTTGGGTGTATGCAAAAGTCAAATTTTATAGCCGGACATGGTGGTGCATGCCTGTAATTCCAGCTACTTGAAAGGCTGAGGCGGAAGGATCACCTGAGCCCAGCAGGGTGAGGTTGCGGTGACCATGAGCATGCTACAGCACTCCAACCTGGGCAACAGAGTGAGACTCCCAACTCAACAAAAAAAAAGTATGTCAGGTTCCAAAGGCAGGAAGACATCAGGTCTAGGGGGTGACAGTGGCCTTGTTGGGAGACATAAACATTCTCCTAAGGTAACTGCTCAGAGCCATTACTTCACCCAGCTGCTTTCTCCTGTGATGTGCATGTTCTGGCATGTCTCCTGGGCTTGGTCTCCTTGCTGAACAAAGGGGCTAGCAGACGGCTGGGGGTGGCAGGTGCTAGAGGAAAATGTAGGGGGCTAACCAAGACAGGAAATGGAGGGAGAAATCTTAAGAGAGACAGGAAAGGGGAGTAAAGTCAAGGTGAAGAGGAGAGGGACGAGAGGAGGTGGCCTCATCTGCTCTGAGTGCTGTCCCTCCCACCCACCCTCCATCTGCCCTTCCAAGACTCACCGTAGTTCATGGGCATCGGGTGGATGGGGGGCATAGGCTGCGGGTAGCCAGCAGGGTGACCATAGCCAGGCTGTGGGTAGGCAGGGTAGGCAGGGTACCCACCGGGCAGGACGGATGGCTGCCCGTAGCCGCCCGCAGGCGGAGGGCCTGGGTACAGGGGGTTGCGGTCCTCATACGGAGGAGGGGCACTGGGGTTAGACATGGCCGCTCAAGGGCTGAGGGGGAACCCCAGCTGCTGGGACCTGAAATGGGAAATAAGAAAAGCAGTCATGAGTCCCCAGAACCCACTCACCCAGCCTACCAGCCCTTTCAGCCCAGTCCAGGCTCGCTCTAAGTCACAGCCTGTCATCTGCCGTCCACAGGTCACCTCCCCACCAGCTCAGCCCCTGTCCCTCCCACCTTCGTGCCAGCTTTCTGTCCCTAGGCCTGTTCTCACTGGCAGCCTCCTGGCCATTCAGGAGGAGGGGCTAGTTCAGGAGCCCTGAGGAGCTGCAAGCGTCAGTCGTGTGAGGGGTAAGGAACCAGGGAGCCTGGGAACTCCCTGTTCTCGTTTAAGAAAACCTTCCAGTGTTGGTGGCCTGGCAACAGAGCCAGGGAAGATGCCCGATGGCCCCAGCACAGCCTCCTGCTGACTAACAGGGCCAGCTGGGACCCTTTGAAAGGGTCAGCCCTGCCCCCGTGGCAGCTGGCAGGAATGCCAGGCCTGAAGGCCAGGGCTGGGGCAGAGCCAAGGCTCAAAGGGGAGAGTGTTGAGAAGGAGGAGGAGGAGGAGAACACACTAGCCCCAGTGCCGGATCCGCCAAGCCCCGAGGGAAGGGACCCGCACACTGAGGACCAGGGACAGGCTGAGTCAGGGGAAGCCTGAGGCCTGGGCAAGTGGGCGCGCAAGGCCGGCCACTGGGGGCTGGGAAGCTGCACGAAAGAGACAGGACTTTCTGGTTCCTTCGAGTAACAGCCGTGGCGCATCAGAAAGGAATGTGCCAGCCTGTGATGGCGGCTGCTCTCTAGCCTTGCCAGGGAGTGGCGGTGAATGCAGCGCCTTGAAGTCCCCTCGGAAGGGGAGGCAGACGTTTGGAATCCCAGGGCCTCTGGAATCCCCGTGGTTTCTGCCTGTCTTCCCTCGAGGACAGAGGCTAGTGGGAGCAGAAACAGCTGAGGAGTCGGGCCACAGATTAAGTGAATACCTACCCTGCAGCTGGAAGAGCCCCACTGCCTGGGGAGAGCCATGGAACCAGGAAAGGGGAGCCCCAGAACCATAGCTAGAAGGGACTTCGAGGTCATACAGCCCCAAATGCGCATTTCAGATGAGAGAATCAAGGCCCAGAACAGTGAAGTGACTCCCCAGGATCACAGAATGAGCAGGCTAGCTGCATAACCAGAACGGAGACCTTCCGGACCCTGCATCCAAGTTGTTGATGCTGTGCGGTGCTCATATGCCGCCTCTGCCCATCCGTGTCCTTCAGGCCTGGTGTTTCCCTCTGAGGTAGCAGAGATGGAGGCTTGAAGAGCTAAGAAGGACGCTGGGCATGGTGGCTCATGCCTGTCATCCCAGCACTTTGGGAGGTAGAGGCAAGAGAATTGCCTGAGCCCAGGAGTTCAGACCCAGCCTGGGCAACTAGGTTGGGTCTTGACAATAAATAAATAAGTAAATTAGCCAGGCACGGTGGTGCACACCGGTGGTTCCAGCTACTTGGAAGGTTGAGGCAGAAGGACCATCTGAGCCCAGCAGGTTGAGGCTGCAGTGGCTGTGAGCATGCCACTGCACTCCAGCCTGGGTGACAGAGTGAGACTCCCACTCCAAAAGAAAAAGAAAAAAAAAAGGTCGGGCTCGGTGGCTCAGCCTGTAATCCCAGCGTTTTGGGAGGCCGAGGTGAGTGGATTTCCTGAGCCCGCGGGTTCAAGACCCACCTGGGAAACTTGGTGAGACCTCATCTCTACAATAAATCAAAAAATTGGCTGGGCATGGTAGCACCTGCCTGTAGTTCCAGCTACTCGGAAGGCTGAGGCGGAAGGATCGCCGGAGCCCAGCAGGTTGAGGCTGCAGTGGCCGGTAGCAGCCATTGCACTCCAGTCTGGGTGACAGAGTGAGACTCCAACTCAAAAAAAAAAAGAAGAGCTAAGAAGGAGCTCAGGCCAGGCTATGTGGCTCACACCTATAATCCCAGCACTCTGAGAGGCCAAGGTGAGAGGACTGCCTGAGCTCCAGGGTTCGAGACCAGTTTGAGCAACATGGGGAGACCATGCCTCTAGAATAACCAAAAAAAATTAGCCAGGCGTGGTGGCACATGCCTGTGGTTCCAGCTACTTGGAAAGCTGAGGCGGAAGGATCATCTGAACCCAGCAGGTCGAGGCTGCGGTGGCTCTGGGTGTGCCACGGCACTCCAACCTGGGTGACAAAGTGAGACTCCCACTCCAAAAAAAAAAGAGAAGAGCTAAGAAGGAGCTCCTGCCAGGCTCGGTGGCTCAGCTTGTAATCCCGCGCCTTTGGGAGGCTGAGGTGAGAGGATTGCCTGAGCCCGCGGGTTCGAGACCCACCTGGGCAACTTGGCGAGACCTCATCTCTACAATAAATCAAAAAATCAGCCGGGCATGGTAGCGCATGCCTGTAATTCCAGCTACTCGGAAGGCTGAGGCGGAAGGATCGCCGGAGCCCAGCAAGCAAGGCTGCGGTGGCCGGGAGTGGCCACTGCACTCCAGTCTGGGCGACAGAGTGAGACTCCAACTCAAAAAAAAAAAAAAAACAAGGAGCTCCTCTACACAGGGCTCCCGTGTCTCTGGAAGGACATGCCCTGACAGATTCTAGGTCCCTTGACAGGGCCACCACCTCTCCTAGAACATCTCCCGGGGCAGACCTTTAGGACCCCCAGGGAGGACACCCCCAGATCCAGGTCAGCAGGCACCCTCAGAGCCTCTGCTGGAAGCAAGAGACTGGCCTCTCTTTTTAGGGCACCCTCACAGTTCAGGGATCGGATAAAGGATTGCCTTATCTCTTCTCTTGTATTCTCTTATGACAACTGGGATAATTCAGAGAGGGGAAGGTGGCAGGGAGGGCTGGGAAGGATCAAATAGCAAGCCAGGCCTCTAAGTGAGTTATTTTGAGGAAAGCTGTTCTTCATCTCTCCAGAGTAGATGGAACAGAAGCAGAGCAGGAATGTCAGGCTGGGAAGAAGAAAGTCCTTCCCAGCAGTGAGGGTGTAAGGCAGAGCACCAGACCAGAGCACCAGGAGCAGGGCAGTAGTGGAGAGCCTGCATGCGACAGAACCCCTGAAGAAATGCAAGGGTGAGGGACCAGGGAGGGCAGTGAGACGGAGGTCGTGAGCTTAGGACACCGAGATGGGAACAGTTTAGAAAATGCTTATGTAAGGGTGGGAAAGTAATCATAAGTGGTTGTAATATGTGAATCCCCTTAATAAGATGAAAGAGAGAGCGAGAAAGACAGAGAGACCAGGCCTTCCTCCCCTGAAGCAAGAGACTCCCTCTTTCTACACCTGCCCTCTTCGAAAACACCCTTGGACTCCACAAAGAGAATCGCGTCCTGCATGACGGTGTGTAAGGCAGGTCACCTTTGGAGTAGGGTTGTCTGTCATTATTGCCATCATCTCAACATCTAGGCCTCTCGGAAGTCCACTGTCAGGTGGCAGTACTCAGTGACTGGCTGAACACGGCCCAGGAGGTGCTGGCAGGAAAGGCTTTGGTGGGCAGAAGCCCCAAGTGGGCCACAGACCATGATGTCACCATGACCTGTCCCTTCACCTCCTCAGAGCACACCTCTGTGAAATGAGGTGGGGTGGGCCAGGGCGACCTCTGAGCCCACTGCCAGCTCTAACAACAGACTGAGCCTGGAAACTCAGCTATGCAGGGCCTGCCCTTTGCACGGCCACACAGCTACCCCTCCCTCCTTCCACTAAGCATCAGGGCAAACAGATTCCTTCCCAGATCAAGGGGCTGTGGCGGCCACAGGGTGAAAGGTGAGTCAGAGGGAGAAGGGTCAGCCTTGGATGAGCCACCAGAACTCCAGGGTTCCGGTCCAGTTCAGCGGGTGGTTGACTCAGAGTCTCCCGCCTACACTCCCTGCCCCGCCCTTTCAGGCTTCTGGTTTCAGAGGACTCGTCAGTAGGCCTGCCTGCTGGGGACACCACAGGTCCCAGGCTAGTTCTCTGGGGGCCTCACCACCAGACTGTCCGCACCAGAGACTACCACTGATCACGTCACCTCACTATGCCTGTTTCTTCACCTGGAGGATGGGTTTCACATTAATAAGAGTAACTCCTCCAGAGTTGTAAAAATTAAAAGAGAAAATACACATAGACCACTTAGAATGATGCCTGACCCCTGATAAACAGCAATAAATGTCTGTCCTCTCCCTCTCCTGAAGAGATTTTTAAAGATCAGCTATTTTCAGTTATCTCATTAAATTCTCACAATAGCCCAGCAGAGCGAATCCTGTTGGTATTCCTCTTTCCAAATGAAGAAACTGAGGCAAAGAAGAGTTAAGTCACTTGCCCAAGGTTACCTAGCTAGGGTGTGATGAAGTCAAGACAAGCCCCTTCCCGACCTTTCATTTGGACACCCTGTCTGTCCCAACTTCCATCACTTCCACCTTGGCTTAGGCCCTCTCACGAAGACTGAAGGCTTACACAGCAGTGGAGGCCAAACCACTGAGGCCCTCCACAATGCCACTGTCCAATGGCCCGAGGAGAAGAGGGCAGGCCAGGGATAGATTCGTTAAAGGTCAGCGCTGAAAGGAGACTCACTCACCCACGTCAGGCCAACCCCACACTTTACCAGACAGCCACCATGCAGGGAAGCACAGTGACCTGTTCTTGGTCACAGAGCTGGTCCTGGGGCCAGAACAAGATCCTAGCTGTGTGCTTAGAGAGAGCAGGGTGGAGGAGAGGAAACCCCTAGCTTCCCGTCAGGGGAGTTGCTAAACTCAGCCACACTCACTTCTGAGCAGTGCCAAGAAGAACACTGTCAGACTGGCCGGAGCCTCTGGGGCCCAGGGCAGCTGGGCTTGGCAGCTTCAGAGCCTGCTCCAGGCTCCCACCTGGCCTACATGAGGGCCCTGGCCACTTCCACATCATGGAGGCCTCAGCTAGGGAGGACGTTTGGAGCTGGCATCTGCCTAGGTAGCAGGGCAAGCAGCCAGTGTTTACCTTCCTAGCTAAGTCTAAGGGTGTGCGGTGGAGAAGAATGGCGGGCAGAGGAAGGAGGGCAAAGGGGAGGGAGGTCAAAGACCAACAGAGAGTGAGGATGGCACCCAGGGGCGAGAAATTGGGTCTTCGGGTTCTGGTGGTGGCTATGGGAGGGGCTACAGTCTCCAGTGGCTAAAAAGGACTATGAAGTTGCCCCCTGGAAGCCTGAATTTTCCTAAGATACAGCAGGCATTCGGCTTCTACTTGAATGAACTCCAGCAACAGGGAGCAAGCCTCTTGTGTGTGCAGGCAGCCTGAATCATTAAGACATTCTTCAGCCAGGCTCGGTGGCTCAGCCTGTAATCCCGCGCCTTTGGGAGGCTGAGGTCAGTGGATTGCCTGAGCCCGTGGGTTCGAGACCTGCCTGGGCAGCGAGACCTCATCTCCACAATAAATCAAAAAATCAGCCAGGCGTGGTAGCGCATGCCTGTAATTCCAAGTACTTGGAAGGCTGAGGCAGAAGGATCACAGGAGCCCAGCAGGTCGAGGCTGTGGTGGCTGGGAGTGGCCACTGCACTCCAGTCTGGGAGACAGAGTGAGACTCCAACTCAAAAAAAAAAAGACATTCTTCCTCACCTCACATTGCCTGTTATCAAGGCATTCAGACCCTGCCCCATCCTTGCCCGTTACAGTTCTAAGTTTGCCCCTCTCTCTGTGGTCCCCGTTCCCCATTAGGAAGAAACAAGAACCCCTGCTTTTTCTCCTGCAGGACCCGGGACCCAGCCGTGGCAGCAGCAGAAGTGGGTGGGCACAAACAGCAGGACTTGCTGGGTGTCAGGATTTTAGATGCAGAGGCAGGAAGCACCCCCTACCCTGAGCCGTTGCAGTATGCTCACCCTGATTCAGGCCTGCTAAGCCCAGACTCAGACCCTCCTGGGGGCAGCTAAAGGGTTAAGGCTCTGGAATCTGCACGGGAGGCCTGAGATACTGGGGTTACAGCAAGAGGGTGTGTGTGTTGGAGGGAGGGACGGAAAGGAGCAGCTGACTGGTCCAGGCAGCCTGCCCTCCTCCCTGCCAGGGACGGATGCCCAGAGCTAGAATGGAAAGAATAGCTCAGAGAGCGCATCTCAGGAAACCCCACCCAGCAGGCACAGCCAATGTGCCCAGGTCTCTTTGACAGTTCCTTCCCTCCCTTTCCCTTTACCTACCCCACCTTCCCCTCAAGAAAACACTTTACCCTCCTACCCCAGCACAGCCACCAGGGAGAGGAGTAAAAAGATACACCCAGGAGTGTCTGGGCAAGTCACCAGGCCTGATTCTAAACCAAGGGAGCCCAGAATCAACTTAATATCCTTCCATCAGCCTGGCCGCTGGGATAAAGGGGGAAAAGCCAAGGGGATCTAAAAACTGAAGTAAAAGCTGGAGTGGACTTTGGAAATCATCTGTCACCTGACAGACTAGGAAACCCCCGCAGCCAAGAAAGTTCCTGCTCCACTGCACGGGCCTTCTTGGTCATGGGTTAGAACTTCCTTTCCCAACCACGCCCACTGTTTGAGAACTCAAGAGTGGCAGACACAGGCACACACACCCCTAAGGAGGAGCCAGAACATGTCACCATTCCCCCAGTTCTCTGGTGATCTCCGGGTTCAGTAGATAAGACTGTCAGCCCATGACTTCCTGCCCCAGCTCGCGGCTACCCTTTCAAGCTCCCTCTCTAACCAGGGCGGCCTCTCTCCAGATGAACAGAGACCAAAGGGCTCTGGCTCCAGCCTCTCCAAGCTCCTAGGAAGGAGAGGCTGCCCTGGGGAGCAGGGCAGGACCAGGCACCGCAGCTCCCCAGGCACCCTTGTGTCTGGAGGCAGAATCTGTCATCAGGGCGGTAATTTCAGAGACCCCACCCAAGACAGGATGGCCTGGAAGTGCAGATAGGGGAAGAGGATGCCTCTAATGCGCTGATGCCACTTCTCAACACAGTCCTCTTCCACCTCCTTCTTATGTTCCACCTTCTCTTGTCTTTTAGGTTGAAATTCAAGATTAGGAGGAGACAGGCAGACAAATGAGGCAGACAATTAACCCACAATAGAGAAATAGACAGGGAAGGAAAGGAACCACTTAGAGTAGTAAGCAACGAAGTACTTACTAAGCAACTTAGTACTTACCAAGCAACTAAGTAAGTAGAGGTTGAATTTCCCTAACTTACAAATCCAAAATGCTCCAAAATCTGAAACTTTCTGAGCACCAGCATGACTCGCAAAGGAAATGCTCATTGGAGCATTTTGGACCTCGAATTTTCAGATCAGTGATGCTCAATCGGTAAGTATAGCGCCAATAACCCAACATCCAAAGAAATTCCAAAACCCAGAACACTTCTGGGGAGGAGCATTTTGGAAAAGGGATATTCAGCTGGTAGTAACTGACCCTCCCAACAGCCCTTTGAGGTATACATATTCTTACCCCTACTCTATGGATGAGAAAACGGAAATTCAGAGAAAAACAGACCTAATGCCGGATGCGGTGGCTCATGCCTGTAATCCAGCACTTTGGGAGGCAGAGGTGAGAGGACTGCCTGAGTCCAGGAGTTCGAGACCAGCCTGGGCAACTTGGTGAGACGTCATCTCTATAATACGTCAAAAAAATTAGCCGGGCGGGGTGACGCATGCCAGTGGTTCCAGCTACTTGGAAGGTTGAGGTAGAAGGATCACATGAGCCCAGCAGGTCGAGGCTGCAGTGGCTGTGAGCATGCCACTGCACTCCAGCCTGAGTGACAGAGTGAGACTCCTACTCAAAAAAATAAATAAATATGATCTAAGGTCCCATAGGAGGCAAACAGCAGAGAAGGGTTTAAGCCCAGATCCAATGTCTGATTTCAAGCTTGACCCCACTGCTTTTACATCCAGCTGAGGCACCCTCAGCCAGTCACCTGCGTGACCCTTCAGCACCTGGGTGAGGCCGAAAAGATCAAAACCACAGAAAGGAGTTGAGCAGCTGTGTCGCTGGTACCAATTCCTGTTCCCCATGGAAAGCAGATCTGACGCCTGGGTCCTGGGTTAGGAGGCGGGGACCTGAGTCCTGGTTTTAGTATGGACTCCATTGTGTGAGTCAGGTAGGCCACTCCACATCTCTGGACTCAGTTTTAACATCTGCAAGACGAGTAGCCTGAACCTTAAGATCAAAGTCCACTGTGACTCTGCCAGCTTCTGTGTCTGAATGAATAGGCTGATAGAAGGCTTCAGGGCAGAATGACGTGCCTCCCACAGAATCTACACTGGGGGTCACAGCTGATGTGCAGCTGGTTCGGAGGACATCTACAGAGGCAGAAGTACACAGCATATTCTGGGTATGGGGTGGCCATAACTCCCTCTGCTCCCAAACTGCCACTATAATGTCCTCCAGACCCTACAGCCAGCTCCTCCTGGGTGCTCAGTTACCCCAGAATATGAGGAGGAAGTCATGAGACCTGGGTTCATGAACCAGCTGTAGGAACCAGGCAGATGAGCTCCCTTGACCTCCTTGTACCTTTAAGTCAGTCCACATGGGAAGAGGAGTAGGGACTAGTTTACTGGAACCAGAGTGGAGAGACAGAATCACCTAGCCAGGCATTTCCCAGACTGTGCTGAAGAACACGCCCCAGGAGACATTAATGGATGAATGCTGGAAACGGATGAGTCTGATAAAAACAATTCAGATCCCTTCTTGGAAATTCACAAGGCACAATGACAAATCTGGCCTCTGAGAAGCCCTGTGTAAGCAAACCTGTTCGACTTTGTTTAACCCAGTGTTTCTTCCCACTTAAGCCTGAAACACTTTCATCAAGGCACGCCTATTAATATCCTGTGGGATGCCGATCCAGGCCCTTTTGTGTTACAGATAGATCCACCTCTGAGAATAATCCATGCCCTAACTCCTCATCTTAAAGCCCCTGTTTACACCCAGTCCGCGCCTCAGCAGTCACGTTAAGTACCAACATGCCCCTCACTCTCAGAAAGTCAGCGCAGGGCCAGGATCCTCTTCAAGGGTCCTCCCACCTCTCCCAGTTCCCAACAGCTGCAGTTATAACCTCCTTGATGAGTTCTACTGCTAAGGGCTAGGGGACATCTGCAGCTAGCACAGAACCAGGAAACGGACAACCCTCGCCTAACCTCTCTGTAATGGGGCCAAGTACACATCATTACATCCAAGACGGAGGGCTCATTTTTATCTTCCTCCCCGACCAATGTGTTGAGAACCCTCCAGACACCCCCACTGTGGACTTCTGAATATTGTTTCTACTTCAAAACAAGCCCCACGTTTAGGCCTAGAATCCCAGAATCTTAGAGTTGGAAGAGTCTGTCAAAGTCATTCCTTCCAGTGTTCCCAATAGAATAGGTCCAGAAGGCCATTTCATGGTCAGCCGTATTGTTAGCAGAACTTCTTTCCAGAGAGTTATGAGTGGCCACCATGTGCTCTTCCCAATTCAGCCCTCTGAAAGCACCCGAGTATGTGTGTCCCTTCTCTGCGGCTTTTAGGACGGGGCTTCTGCTCTTTCTGAAGGGTCCATGATGAGAAGTTTTGGGTTTGGTGGGCAGTGTCTGGCTAAGGCCCCCATTTCCAGGGGAGGAGGCCGAGCTGAAGCGGCTATTACCCCAGCTCATGATAAGAGGTTCTTCCAACCTGCCATTATCTCTCTGATGTGCTCGTTTTTTACGAGTGAGGCCCTGAGGTCATGGCGCAAGAAGTCAGAGGAAGGCAGGACCCCCTGTGTGGTCCCGTCCCTTCCTTCTGAGTTATAAAGTGTCCTCAGGCCTTATGACTAGAGAGACAGGGAGAGCAGGCAGGTATGGAGGAAGTATGGCTGCCCGTTTGGCTGGACAGGGCAGCCCCAGGAAGCACCTGGCTCCCCCTGCCACCGCTGGCCAGGCCAGAGGCGCCAGCTTTGAAACCAAAGCTCACCAGTGATATGAATATTTCAGAGCCCAGAGAACTGGACACCTGAGGGCCCTTCCATGATATCTGGCTTTGACCCTGGTTCCCAGGCCTACCTCCCACTTATCTCACGTCTAGGGTACTCAGGCCAAACCCCAAAAGCCCCGGATGCCACACGGAGGCCACAGAGGAGTGAGAGGGGATAGAGATCCCACAGGTCAAGAACTGGGGCAGAGCACACAAGGCCAGGCCCAGCCTCCCAGCAGCCTCCCTGTGCTTCCTCCCACGGTTCCCTGGCTCCCGGCCCAGCCTTCTCCTCTTGCTTTCCCTTTTCCCATTTCCCTGCTTTGTTTTTACTCATTCAAAGAGGTCACGAGAGGATGGTACTTCCCTGTAGCCTTGTGAATCCAGCTTCCAGCTTGGGGGGGCGGTGGCTGGAAGCAGGACTGGCTGAGGGCAAAGTCATGGTGACAGAATGGCAACCTCCCCACACCAAGGACTTGGGCCGCTCATTGGCTTCCACATCAACTTCGAGCTAGGACCTCCGCGTCCTCCGCCGCTTAAACATTCACCTGTCTACACTGTGACTGGCACCAGGGCATGTCCGGGCAACCTGGGGTCAGGATTGGGGCTGTCTCCCCTCTTCTTCCCCCTAGCTGAGGGCCGTGAAAGCCCTTATCCCACACACAGCTGGCCATTCTGGGGCTGGCCTGGTGGACCTGCCCTGCGACAGACAGGTCACCCGCGCCCGTAAAGGGAGACGCCAGGACACCTGGCCGGTTCAACATGCTGCTGCTCGGCTCCCGAAGCCAACCAGGTGCCACCCGCCCACCGCGGGCGCCCAGGGCAGACGGACCCCCCCACCAACAGGGCAAGAGATCCCCATGCTGGCGCCAGCTCCTCGGGCGGGAGCAGGCCGGCCCCAAGCCAAGTCCCGGGAGCGGGCCCGGCCGGCCGCGCGCTCCGAGAAAGTTTGGGGGCCCCGGCCCGACGCCGCCCCGCCCCTGGCCCCGGCCCCGGCCCCACCAGCCCACAGCCCCCAACTCCGCCGGCCCCGGCCCCCGGGCTTGCCTGCCGTTTCCGACGGAGCGGTCCCGGCCTCCGGGTGTTGCGAGTCTGGCTCGGCCTGGGCTGGGCTGGGGCTACGCGCCCCGCCCCGTCGCTCGGGCCCCGTGGGGCGGGGCCTCGGGTCGCCGCCAGGGGGCGCAGGGGTCCGCCCGGTCGCGCGCGCCCCGCATGGCCCCGACGACGACTTGCAACGTTGGAGGTTGTTTTCGGATTTAAAGGCAATGCGTGGTTATTGATGGACATTTCGGAGGCACACAGAAACACGGAAGAAAATATCTTCTTTCCACCCCTCCCAGCTCCCGGGGGAAGCGCTCGCTTGGGGTGCTTGATTGCCCAGTATATTTATCAATGTATTTGTTTTCTGGAGTGGGGTCATATTATAGGATGTTGTGTTTACTGCTTTTCTTTTTATAACTTAACATTTTATCATGACCATTTTTTCTTGTCACTAAGTAGTCTTCAAAAGCATAATTTAGTGCTGCAAAGTATCCCATCACGTGGCCGTGCTGATTTATGAAATCAATTTCCTACTGGAGAACATTTCTTTCCCATTTTTACACTGTGATAAATAAATTAGTGATGAACATCCTTGACAATTATGTGCTTTTAAGCTAAATGCACTTTTTCATTTAAAACTGCAAACAGGCTGGGCGAGGCTGAGGCAGGATTGCTTGAGCACGGGAGTTTGAGACCAGCCCAGGCAAATTAGGGAGACCTCTCGACAACAAATGAAAAATTTAGCGGGGTGTGGTGGTGGAGTATTGAGTCCCAAATACTCCAGAGGCTGAGGTGGAAGAATTACCTGAGCTCAGGAGGTCGAGGCTGTGATGAGCAGAAATGGTGCCACTGCACTCCAGCCTGGGCGGCAGAGTGAGACTCCAACTCAAAACAAAAACATGCAAACGTAGAGCTGGAACTTGGAATCTGTTCCCTTAGAATCCCTTCAACTAGCAGCTGATGGCTCGGGTCTGTAATCCCACCACTTGGGGAGGCAGAGTCGAAAGGATTGCCTGAGCCCACAGGTTCTAGACCAACCTCCTCATTTCTACAAGAAATTTAAAAAACTAAGTGAGCATGGTGGTGCACGCCTGTAGTTCCAGCTACTTGGAAGGCTGAGGCAGAAGGATTGCCTGAACCCAGCAGGTCGGGGCTGTGGTGGCCTTGAGCGTGCCACTGCACTCTAGCCTGGGCAACAAAGGAGACTCCTACTTTTAAAAAAAAAATCTCTTTAAGTAGAAAATCGTGTATTTTCCTGCAGTCAAAAGTCCTGCACTGAGATATTGATTACTACTGTTAGTGTGTGTTGGATTGGGAGCTTTGTACCCATGTCTCAACCCAGAGAAGAATGCAGTAGCAGCTCCATTTTACACCTAACCCTACCCATGTTCGGGGAAGTTTTTTGGTTTTGTTTTTTGTTTTTGTTTTCTTTTTAGTTGGAGTCTCACTCCGTTGTCCAGACTGGAATGCAGTGGCTGCTCCCGGCCACTGCAGCCTCGACCTGCTGGGCTCCGACGATCCTTCCGCCTTTGCCTTCCAAGTAGCTGGAACTACAGGCGCACGCTACCACACCTGGCTAATTTTTTTTTTTATTTATTGTAGAGATGAGGTCTCGCCAAGTTGCCCAGGCGGGTCTCGAACCCGCGGGCTCAGGCAATCCACTCACCTCAGCCTCCCAAAGCACGGGAAAACAGGCTGAGTCACCGAGCCCGGCTCTGTTTTTTATTTTTTATGTTAACCTTCCAAAGTGCTGGGATTACAGGAGTGAACCACTGTTTGGGGAAGTTTTGAAACGTCATTTGAACTTGCCTGACTGTGTGGTTCCAAAGTCCATGTTCTTTCCATTACACCCAGACGGCTGGTAGTTGAACTGCTTGCTCTATTTAAAGTGCTTATCTCGTGCTGAGAGCTACAGATCAGCACCACCACTGAATGTGTTTTACAGCCCGTTAACACTTTTCCTTTTTGAATGGACAGGAATTGACAACACAGCTAGACATTAACACAAGTAGACAACCACCTGAGCACCTCCTGAACCAAACCCATCTCTAAACACTTTTACTTACATTATCTTCAGTGACCAGTGGGCCTTTCATAAAGCCCACGGAAGTGCCCATGGATTTATCTGGAAACTCATTTGCATGGTAAGCACAAGTGAAGCAATGTGTTTACTTAATAAGCATAATAAACAAATTATCACTTAGATTATGTATTTCAGACCAATTAAAAGAGATGTTTTTTAAATTGCCCCTCCCCCCACACACACTAGGTATGTTTATTTGTATATACATAATCAAAGAAAGAGTTACTTAGGGGGGCTAATGGACATTATGGTGGGCTACCTTCCATCATCAACCCAACCCTTCGATGTAATCCCAGGTCCTATCAGCTGCAGACCTCATTTTAGGACATCCCCTTGCAAGGTGCGAGCTCACCAGAGCAAATACAATTCTGCTCAATTTCTGTCTCTCCATTGCTAGAAAAATAGAGCCCTGGGTGAACAGCATAGCTCTGCAGAAGAATCTGGCCGGATCTTCTGATATTCCTTCATGCTTTCAACATTTGGACTCTGTCTTACTTAGTTCGTTTGCACTGCTATTTTAACTGGACCCAGCCATTTGTTACCCAAAAGCCAAACTTGAGAGATGAGAGTTGGTGAAAGGGAAAAGAGGTTTTATTCAACAGCCAGCAACCTGAGGACATGGTGGACTAAAGTTGCAAAGACCACCTCGAACTTTCAGGCTCATTAGAAGGGTTTTAACGGCCAAGCTCCGTAGTTCATGTCTGTAATTTCAGCACTTCAGGAGGTTGAGGTGGGAGGATTCCTTGAGGCCAGGAGTTTAGAGCAGCCTGGGCAGTATAGCAAGACCCCATCTCCGTATTAAAAAAAAAAAAAAAGTCTTTTTAAAGAAGGGTTTTAAAGGGAAACCTGGTATGGGAAACATGCGGGAGTGTCATAGGGTACAGGTCTGGCGTCTTGTTCTGATGGCTTATCTTGAGTGATGGTCCTCTCTGAGGCGTGGTCGGCATCGCAGCTGTAGTTAGGTTATGTTAACCATCTAATGACTCTCCCTAAGGTGGGGAGGGAAGTCCTGCATTCAGGACTCCATTTCTGGTCTCTTTCCAGATTAGCTCTGGAATTCTTAAGCAAGCATATAATCAGATAAGCATGCTTTTGTTTACAAGGTCCTGGTGCAGGAGAGGTTGCAGAGGAGGGGGGAGGAAGAAATGAGAAAGGAGAAAGGGAAAACAGTTTTTTTGTTAAATGAGTAGGTGATAAAAAGTTTCAGCCCAAGCACAGTAGCTCACCATCTGTAATCCTAGCCAAGGTGGGAGGATGGTTTGAGTTGAATTCAAGACCAGCCTGGGGAGCACAGTGAGATGTAGTTTTCACCAAAAAAATTTAAAACTTAGCCAGGCATGTTGACTCATGCGCCTGTAGCCCTAGCTACACGGGAGGCTGAGGCCTAAGGATTGCCTGAGTCCAGGAAGTCGAGGCTGCAGTGAACTGCGATGATGCCACTGCACTCCAGCCTGGGTGACAGAGCATGACTCTGACTCAAAAAAAAGAAAAAAGAAGTTTCAAAGCAGGATTCTTGGTTACACTGTAACAAAAATACCATAGACTAGATAATTTATAAACAGTAGAAAGGAATTGCTCACAATTCTGGAGGCTGGGAAATCCAGTATCATTAGGTATCCTTCGGCTTCGTAGATGTTGGCTTCTAGCACGCCCTCACATGGCATAAGGAAGGAAAAAAGAGGCTCCTCCCTCCAGCCTCTTTTGCAATTGCACATTCCATTCCTGAGGACTCCACCCTCATGACCTCGTCCCTTCCTAAAGGCCTCACCTTGTAATACTATCATACTGAAGATTAACTTTCAACAAATGAATGGGAGAGGGTGTACCAACATTCAGACCATAGCAGTCCCCTTCTCCAGAAAACACCCTCCACACTTTCTAGAAGTGCCAGGATGGTCTCCGAGGAGATTCTTTTTCCAGTAGGGATCACCAAGGACTCATATCTGCCCGACTCAGGAGTGGAGCCTGGGGCAAACAAGACCAGCCCCACAACAAGCCTGGCCGCAGGTTCTTCCTCCTGCACCCATTTTCTGGTCATGAGATCAAAACTAACGCCTGGCCCAGAGCAACGGTGCTTAGCTGGCAATAGGCCTTCAGTAAATAATGCCTTCTCTCTACAAGGGCCTTAGCTATAAAAATTATTAATTAAACCCCTATAAGCCAGCATGGTGGTGCACGCCAATAGCCCCGGCTACCCAGGAGACTGAGGCAAGAGGAGCCCTTGACCCCAGGAGTTCCATTCAGCATGGTCAACATTGTGAGGCACTTATCTCAACAACAACAAAAAATTAATTGTTTTTAAAAGTCCCTACTGTCTCCATAATACTCAGTGATCTATCACAGAAACTGAGTGCCACATGTTCTCACTCATAAGCAGACCCTGAACATTTACCATAATGCTATAAGAAAGGGATTGGTATGGCCAGGTATGGTGGCTCACGCCTGTAATCCCAGCACTTTGGGAGGCCAAAGTGAGAGGATTGCCTGAACCCAGGGGTTCAAGACCAACCCGGGCAACTTGACGAGACCTCGTCTCTACAATAAATAAAAAAAAAATTAGCCAGGCATGGTTGCACATGCCTGTAGTTCCAGCTGTTTGGAAGGCTGAGAACGAAGGATCACCTGAGCCCAGCAGGTCGAGGCTGCAGTGGCCTGGGAGACAGAGTGAGACTCCAAATTTAAAAAAAAGGGAGGGGGGGAAGAGCCGGCCTCGGTGGCTGAGCCTGTAATCCCCCGCCTTTGGGAGGCTGAGGTGAGTGGATTGCCTGAGCCCGCGGGTTCGAGACCCACCTGGGCAGCGAGACCTCATCTCTACAATAAATCAAAAAATCAGCCGGGCATGGTAGCGCATGCCTGTAATTCTGGCTACTTGAAAGGCTGAGGCGGAAGGATCGCCAGAGCCCAGCAGGTTAAGGCTGCTGTGGCCAGGAGCGGCCACTGCACTCCAGTCTGGGCGACAGAGTGAGACTCCAACTCAAAAAATAAAAATTAAAAATAAAATAAAAAAATTTTAAAAGAGGGGAGGGTTGGCAGTAGCGGGACACTGAGGGTGGGGGAGGGAGTACTTGATCTCAAACCAGGCGAAGTAGGGACCAAAGGGAGGCCCAAACATTACCTGTAAAATGACCACTTGTATACCTGATCCTGAATTGTACCCCAAATCTTTAAAATTAATACAGGGTTTCCCTGCTAGGTAATTGTTCCAGGAACCCACTGGCCTCAGTGTAGTAGCTAGTGTTGCTGTGAGAGGCTGCGTTTGACTTCAGTTTTGTTTTTGTTTTTTGGTTTTTTGGTTTTTTTGCATTGGAGTCTCACTCTGTCACCCAGACTGGAGTGCAGTGGCCGCTCCCGGCCACCGCAGCCTCGACCTGCTGAGCTCTGGCGATCCTTCTGCCTCAGTCTTCTAAGTAGCTGGAACTACAGGCGCGCGCTACCACGCCCAGCTAATTTTTTGATTTATTGTAGAGGTGAGGTCTCACCAAGTTGCCCAGGCGGGTCTCAAACCCGCAGGCTCAGGCAGTCCACTCACCTCAGCCTCCCAAAGCATGGGATTACAGGCTGAGCCATGGAGCCCGGCTGGTTTTTGTTTTGTTTTTTTTTTTTGAGGAGGGTGTCTTTCAACACATTTGCCCATTTCATGATGGGTGATTTATGAGTGCACCTGTCCACACCACGCTGAGTGTTAAGCAGTTTTTGGTCCGTCCCAAATTGCATGACCATAATGCCCCACCCTCTCTGTTCACCAGATCTCCCCCTAGTGACTTTTTTTTTTTTTTTTGAGTTGGAGTCTCACTCTGTCGCTCAGACTGGAGTGCAGTAGCCGCTCCCGCCCACCGCAGCCTTGACCTGCTGGGCTCAGAGGAGCCTTCTGTCTCAGCCTTTTAATAGCTGAAACCACAGGTGCGTACCACCATGTCCAGCTAATTTTTTGATTTACTGTAGAGACGAAGTCTCACCAAGTTGCCCAGGCTGGTCTCAAACCTATGAACTCAGGCAATCCTCTCGCCTCCACTTGCCAATATGCTGGGATTACAGACATAAGCCACCGCGCCTGGCCCCGATTGACTTTTTATTTGTTTCCCCGGATGAAAAAAGCCCTCAAAGGGAAACGTTTTGCCGATGTGGAAGTGGTGAAACAAAAAACGGCAGACACGCTCAAAGGTATCAAAATGGATGAGTTCAAAAACTGTGTTGAGCAGTGGAAAAAGCATCTGGATAGGTGTATTACATCAAACAGAGAGTACTTTGAAGGTGACTGCAGTTTAAAAATGTAAGAATAAAGCCGGGCTCGGTGGCTCAGCCTGTAATCCCACGCCTTTGGGAGGCTGAGGATTGCCTGAGCCCACAGGTTCGAGACCCACCTGGGCAACTTGGCGAGACCTCATCTCTACAATAAATCAAAAAATTAGCTGGGTGTGGTAGCACGCACCTGTAGTTCCAGCTACTTGGAAGGCTGAGGCGGAAGGATCGCCGGAGCCCAACAGGTTGAGGCTGTGGTGGCCGGGAGCGTGCCACTGCCCTCCAGCCTGGGCAACAGAGTGAGACTACAACTCATGAAAAAAAAAAAAAAAAGTAAGAATAAGGCCAGGCGCAGTGGCTCACGCCTATAATCCCAGCACTTTGGGAGGCCAAGGTGAGAGAATTGCCTGAGCCCACAGGTTCGAGACCAGCCTGGGCAACTTGGCGAGACTTCACCTCACAATAAATCCAAAAGCTATCCAGGTGTGCTGGTACCCACCTATGGTTCCAACTACTTGGAAGGCTGAGGTGGAAGGATTACATGAGCCTAGCAGGTCGAGGCTGCGGTGGCCATGAGCATGCCACTGCACTCTAGCCTGGGTGACAGAGTAAGACTTCAACTAAATAAAAAATTTTTTAATGTAAGAATAAGCCGGGCTCGGTAGCTCAGCCTGTAATCCCGTGTCTTGGGAGGCTGAGGTGAATGGATTGCCTGAGCCCGTGGGTTTGAAACCCACCTGGCCAACTTGGCGAGACCTCATCTCTACAATAAATCAAAAAATTAGCCAGGCGTTGTAGCGCATGCCTATAGTTCCAGCTACTTGGAAGGTTGAGGCGGAAGGATCACCGGAGCCCAGCAGTGAGGCTGCGGTGGCCGGGAGCGTGCCACTGCACTCCAGTCTGGGCGATAGAGTGAGACTCCAACTCAAAAACCAAAAAAAAACAAAAAGAGTAAGACTAAAAACACATTTTTTAAAAAATAAATAAAATAAAAGCCCCTGCTATTTGCCAACCTGACAGGAATTTCCAGTTCTAGAGT
The DNA here is from genome assembly GCA_027257055.1 of Cephalopachus bancanus. Taxonomy (NCBI): domain Eukaryota; kingdom Metazoa; phylum Chordata; class Mammalia; order Primates; family Tarsiidae; genus Cephalopachus; species Cephalopachus bancanus. The sequence goes on from JAPVLO010000080.1 coordinate 1,756,562, forward strand.
TGACAAAACTGAAGGATACAGCCCCTGCCCTCAAGAAACTCATAATCTAAGGTTGCTAGTAAAGACCAGATGACCAGATGATGACGGTTTTGACAGTTTCCAAACTGGATAAGGAAATATTCACTCGGTTCTTGGGAATCCCAAAAAAAGGAACTCTTGACCCAGCATGGCCAGTGGAGTGGAGGTTTAGGAAGCATCTTCAGAGGTGGTGACACCAGTGGAGTGTTGGGGGCTGTTAGAAATCAGCCTATGGGGGGTTGGGACACGGATTCTCCAGGCAGAGAGAACAGTGTCTGAAGAAGGGGTTTAAGGCCTGTGGTTTCAGCAAGCTAGGATGGGAGTGGGTCAGGCGCAGTGAGGTAGGAGAGGCAGGAAATAGGTCAACAAGGAGGCAGGCGGCAGGAACTGAGATTTTTACCCTGACGTCAATGGGGAAGGCTGAAAACAGCTGCCTAGAAGGAGCCTGGGAGAATGAGGGAGGCCTTGGCCATGTCCTTGGGGCAGAATTTCCAGCTTAAGCAAACAAAGATGCAAGGCAACCAGTTATATTTGGACTTCAGATAAACAGCAAACCCTTTTGTGTGTGAAGTATATCCCATATAATACTTGGGAATAATCATACTAGAAAAAGTATTCATCGCTTATCTGAAGTTCAAATGTAGCCGGGCATCTTGTGTTTTTCAGAGAACCCTACCCTGGGAGGAAAGTCAAGCCCTTGGCTGCAGGAAGAGAGGTGGGGGAGGGGAAGGGATCAGGCTGAGGCTTATCTTGGGACTGGAGTAGCTGTGGCTGGTGGCAGGAGGTGGTGGCAGCCTGGAAGGGGTGGACCCAGGTGGAACTTGGAGGGAGTGTGCAGGGAAAGCTAATTGCAGCCCCAGAACCAGAGAACTTTCTAGGCTGCCCTGAGCCCACCAGCACAGCCCCAGGGCACCACGATGGGTCTTCTAAATTCCACCTGTAGCAGCCTAATTTCCTAGCTTGCAATGGGTTACTTTGTCCAAGGGTTTATCACTAACTTTCTCAAAGGAGAACTTTGTGTTTACTGAATTGAGGCATTTAACCCAGCCTGAGGTGAATGTGCCCCTTTCTCTCCACTGGAGGGCAAGGACAAAGTCTCGTTCATCCCTCGGCTTCGGCACAGCCCTGACCCGGCCTGAGGTGGGGTGTGGGGAGGCTCTCAGACAGGAATGACACATGTATGAGGAGGTGGGGGTGGGGCACTGGGGATCCTCTCCTAAAAACTTGCCTTATTATTTGTAAACATTTATCACTTTCCTAAAGAAATAGGGCGTAGAAAAGAATGGTAGATTTGGATGTCCCTGGATGAGGGTTTTGTTCCAGCTCTGGCATTGAATGGCTGTGAGGCCCATGGCCTATCCCTTTACTTATAAGGGGATCTCATCATACTGCTTTTTTCTACATCCTCTTTCTTTTTTTTTTTTTTTTTGAGTTGGAGTCTCGCTCTGCCACCCAGACAGGAGTGCAGTGGCCACTCCCGGCCACCGCAGCCTCGACCTGCTGGGCTCCGGCGATCCTTCCGCCTCAGCCTTCCCAGTAGCTGGAACTACAGGCACGCGCTACCACACCTGGCTAATTTTTTTGATTTATTGTAGAGATGAGGTCTCGTCAAGTTGCCCAGGCGGGTCACGAATCCTGTGACTTTTGAAGCCTCCGATGAAGTCACCTAAGTGAAATGCAGGAAAATGGCCCTTGGTGATGTTGATAGTGACTCAAACTGCTAGAATGAAAGTGGGCTGCACCATGAAGAGGCCTGAGCTTGGAACCAGCCTGACACCCACCAGCTGTGACCGGGGCCAGGGCAATGCTTTCCAATCTCCTCTGACCATCAGAATCACCTGAGATGCCCAGGAGAGCTGGAAGGTTCCCTTGGGGGCGCCTCTTTCCAGACCTGTGAGTCACAACCTTCCGGGGAGGCATAAACAAACGCCCCCAGGTGAATCACTAGCTGGCACCAGTCAGCTTTGGTGCTAGCCAAACCTGGGTTTGAATCCAAGTTCAAATCTCTTTAGTGGCTGTGTGTCCTTGGACACATAGCTTAACTATCCTGAACCTTGCTGCCCTTATGTATACAAAAGGAGCCAATAATATAGGGTAGCTATGAGGATTAAAAATAGCCCGTTGTCAAGTGCTTGGGGCAGAGTTAAAACTGTCCATTGTAATTGTTAGTGGATAGAAGCCCAGTGATTCTCTCGTGGTGAACACAACCTCCTTTCAGACTAATCAGAGCCTGGAGGAATGAATTGCCCTCGCTGGGTGCTCACAGGGCCAGGCTCCAGCTGGCCCTCACATGCCCACTCCACACAGGCCTGGGCCACCTCCGCCAGCAGACCGCTGGGGGGGTTTCAGCTTTTGAAGTCCCCTCCTCCTCCATCTTGGGTTCCATCCTTCCACTCTCCTGCCTCCCAGTCGAGAAATGCCTCTCATACTTCACTTGCATTTGTCTAAACAACTCCACTCGCCCAGAAAAGCCCCACAGCTATTTCCTTTTATCTTATTCCCAGCCTAATATAATAGTTGCCCAAGAACCTCTGCTTTCCACTAACTGGGCTTCTTCCACCCTCCAACCATCACTTCCGATCTTCCAGCTCTGTGACCTTGACTCTCACAATTCTGTGATCATCTCAGGACCCACAGTCCATTCATCTCACCCCTTCTTCTTATCCCTCACACCCTCACTTTCCTCCTTGACCAATTTAGATCCCAAATCAATCATCACCCCTTAGCGTAGGACCTCACCTCTGCTTCGGGATCCTCCACAGCACAACCTCAACTCTACTAACACAGCCAAACAAGAGGAGAACACGCGATGGTCCTGACTGATACCGCTTTAAGTTCGTGAAGACCCAGGTTTTCCTTGTCCAATCACACCAACATTCTCATCCCAGGTAGTGACCACGCTTTCTTCAATCCCTTCAAAACTCTAGTACCTCTTCCACAGCCCTGACCTTGCTTCCTATGTCGTGGAGCAAGAAAGGCAATCAGAGAATCACTGCCCATATCGCCTCTTAGAGGTCTCATCGGCGACGGCTTCTCAAACTTGAATGTGCAAGCAAGTCACTTGGGGATCTTGTTTGTAGTTTTATATTTTTAATTTTACATTTTTTATTTTTGAGTTGGAGTCTCACTGTGTCGCTCGGACTGGAGTGCAGTGGCACACTCCCGGCCACCACAGTCTCAACTTACTGGGCTCAGGCAATCCTTCCGCCTCAGCCTTCCAAGTAGCTGGAACTACAGGCATGTGCACCACCTCGCTCGGCTAATTTTTTTTTTTTTTTTTGAGTTGGAGTCTCACTCTCACCCAGGTTGGAGTGCAGTGGCACACTCACGGCCACCCCAGTGTCGACCTGCTGGGCTCTGGCGAACCTTCTGCCTCAGCCTTCCAGGTAGCCGGAACTACAGGCGCGCGATACCACGCCCAGCTAATTTTTGATGTATTGTAGAGATGAGGTCTCATCAGGTTGCCCAGGCTGGTCTCAAAGCCGTCACCTTGGCCTCCCAAAGTGCTGGGATTATAGGCGTGAGTCACCGTGCCCGGTCCAGGGTTTATATTTAAATGTAAATGAATTATAGTTAACTACAATTTAAAATTCAATTTTACAGTTGCACTAACCACTTTTTAAGTGCTCAGTGGCTACAAGTGGCCAGTGGCTGCCATATGGAACAGCAAAGATCTACAACAACTGTGCTGGTTATCAACTGGGAGGAAACTTTGGGGGTCAGGTCTAAGTCATAATTTGTCTCAGATCTCACTCCCCAGGTGCCTAGCCTAGGGCCTGCACTCAGTACTTTTTATTAAATTCAGTTTAATTACAACAAGTCAAAAATTAACCTCTAGGAAGAGGTCAGAACAAGGCACAATCAGTTCCCAGAGATGACCACCAGGTGGCAGGATCTGACTATCACTGCTTGACTGAAAAATGAGCTCAACACCTTCCTGGTGGAAGATCATTCAGCTCAGTGTTTTTCATACCGAGAAAGAAATCAACTAGTGGGTCATAACAAGCATTTTAAAAATAGACTAGGGCCGGGCATGGTGGCTCACGCCTATAATCCCAGCGTGATTTGGGAGGTCGAGGTGAGAAGATTGCCTGAGCCCACAGGTTTGAGACCAGCCTGGGCAATCTGGTGGGACCTCATCTCTACAATTAAAAAAAAAAAAATTAACCAGGTGTGGTGGTGCGTGTTCGTAGCTCCAGCTACTTGGAAGGCTGAGGCAGGAGGGTCACCTGAGTCCAGCAGGTTGAGGCTGTGGTGTGGTAGCTCACAGTTGGGAGGGACGGAGCCAGGATTCAAACCCAATGCTGCTAACATTCATTTAACATAGCACTTATGAGAGGCCAACTGTGTGCTAACTAAAAAAAAAAAAAAAAAGACTAGATAAGCATAATTATTGTTTTGTGTAAACTTGTCTGAGAGAGAGAGATATATATATAGTATGAATATTTTTTTTTTTTTTGAGTCGGAGTCCAGGCTGGAGTGCAGTAGCATGCTCATGGCCACCACAGCCTCGACCTACTGGGCTCAGGCAATCCCTCCACCTCAGCCTTCCAAGTGGCTGGAACTACAGATATGAGCCATTATGCCTTGCTAATTTTTTGATTTATTGTGGAGACGAGGTCTTACCATATTGCCAAGACTGGTCTCAGACCTGTGGGCTCAGGCAACCCTCTAACCTCCGCCTCCCAAAGTGCCTGGATTTACAGGCATGAACCACTGTTCCCTGTCTCATGGGCCCTGTTAAGGACTTCAGATTTTACCCTAAAGGAATAGCCACTGAATGGTTTTGAGCAGAGGAGGAACATGATCTGGGTGGTATTTTGAGAGAATCCCCTGGCTCCAAGCTGCTAATGGGTTGAGGGGATGGAGGCTGACAGCGGGAAGCCAGTTAGGAGCCACCTGTGTCATGAGATGAAAAATGGTGGTAGCCGGGCACAGTGTTTCACGCTGGTAATCCCAGCACTTTGGGAGGCAGAGGCAAGAGGATTGCCTGAGCTCAGGGGTTCAAGACCAGCCTGGGCAACTTGGCGAGACCTCGTCTCTATAATAAATCAAAAAATTAGCTGAGCATGGTGGCACATACCTATAGTTCCAGCTACTTGGAAAGCTGAGGCGGAAGGATCACCTGAACCCAGAGGTTGCGGCTGCTGTGGCCGTAAGCATGCCACTGCATTCTAGCCTAGGTAACAGTGAGGCTCCGACTCAAACAAAAAGAAAGACAGGGGATGGCGCCAACCTCCACTCTGAAGGCCGGTACACCCCACCATCCCAAAGCTTACACATCTTTGGTCTCCTTTGGCTTCCACTTTCTCCTCATATCCACCTCCCTCTTCTCCATCATGCTGGGAGCTGTGGACCCCCAGTGGGCTGCAGTAGGGCTTGGCCAGGGAGGGCCCCAGCAGATGGGAGTGGAGCTGGAGGTTTGCTCTCTCTTTCTCTCCATGAAGGGTCACCGCAGACAGCACCTCCTTCAACCAGTTGTCATAACCCCTGTCAGGCAGCCCTGACCACACAGCTGCTTTTTAACTACTCCTTCCCCTGTCCCTTCAGGCCTGGGGATGGTGGTAGTGTCACTAGCCCTGGGGAACTGTTTCCTGTGCCCTGCCCACAGCCTTGTAGAGTGGTCCTTTTATCAAAGGCTTGCTTCTCAGATCCCCAGTTTGGGTGTGTCATCTGTTTCCTGGCAGACGGACTGATAGGCTTCCTATGCAGGCTGGCAACGTGGTATCAGTGGAAAGAGCATGGATTTGGGGCTCAAATACAACCAGACCTGAAATTGAGCTCTGTTGCTTATTAGCTCTGGGATGGCATATGTCATTTAGCCTTTCTGAGCCTCAGCTTGTTCATCTCTAAAATGGGGATACCATTACCTTCCTTTTAGAGTTGTTGTGACAATTAACTAATGCATGCAAAGGGCTTCACACAAGCCTTGTGCTCAGTAGATAATCTATACCTGTCTGTTTTGTTCTTCCTCCCTTCACAACTGAACAAACATTTATTACTCTCTGTGTGTCAAGCATGCTGCTAGGTGCTGAAGTGGGGGAGAGACAAAACAGTGTAGGGCACCGTTTTTTGGTTCGTTTGGTTTTTTTAGATTAAAAAGTATAGTTTATTTAGAAAGTAAGTTAGAGAAAGAGGAGATTCACCTCCCCAAGGTAGGGGAGGGGCCCAAAGTCAGGAAACACGCCCTGGCCACAGCTCAAAGAACACATGTCACGCCACAGCTTAGCAAGGCAATGGACACAATAGCCTGGCAATGGCGGAGGCAATGGCCTAGCAATGGCCTGTTGCTGCTTTTTGAGTCGAAGACTCACTCTGTCACCCAGACTGGAGTCCATAGCCTCGATCTGCCGGGCTCAGGCAATCTTTTCACCTCAGCCTCCCAAGTAGCTGGAACCACAGGCATGCGCCACCACACCACCCGGATAATTTTTTTGATTTATTGTAGAAATGAGGTCTCCCCAAGTTGGCCAGGTTGGTCTCGAACCCATGGTCTCAGGCAATCCTCTCGCCTCTGCCTCCCAAAGTGCTGGGATGACAGGCGTGAGTCACCGTGCACCGTCGTTGGTTGTTTTTTTTTTTTTTCCCCTGTAGGGAGGTCGCAGTCTTGTAGAGGATACAGTGGCTCCCTCAGGAGGACTCCCCCATGGCCCAAAGTGGAAAAGCAGTGACTTTACAAAGCATTTCTTTCTGTTTGACTATGACGTGGCATTCCCCCCCCCCCCCCCCCCGCTGGAGATAGTAATCAGACAATGCAAATCGTTGCAATCAGAAAAGTCTTCGAAAAGAGGGTTGGATTTATTTTTAGTTTTATTTTATTTTATTTTTTATTTGAGTTGGAGTCTCACTCTGCTGCCCAGGCCAGAGTGCAATGGCACGCTCATGGCCATTGCAGCCTCGACATGCTGGGCTCAGGCGATCCTTCCACCTCAGCCTTCCATAGTAGCTGGAACTACGGGTGTGCACCACCACCCCCAGCTAATTTTTTTATTTGTTGTAGAGACGAGGTCTTGCCAAGTGGCCCAAGCTGGTCTCGAACCCCCGGGATTCAGGCAATTCTCTCGCCTCAGCCTCCCAAAGTGCTGGGATTACAGGCTGAGCCACCGGGCCTGGCCTATTTTTAGCTTTAAAGGAGCTGTGCTCAAAGGAAGGTCATAGTGGCCTCCCTGGAGACTGAACTCACGCACCTCCCTCCTCCCCTCAGAGAGCCTGCTAGACTCCCCAGACTGAGAATTGGACCTTAGTTAGTGATTCCTGGGAGTGTTTTATATCCCCGTGGCGTGTGTTGGGCTCAGGAGGTACCTGGTATCTTGAGATGATTGTCTTAAAGGGTTCTCCAGGTGGAGTGGGGCAGAAACTCCAGGATCGTGACCAGTGCAGGGCGGTTGACAGGGGGCACAAAGAGTGGAGCAACAGAAGCAAGACACACTAGCAGACTGGTGCTGCTAAACCGGGTGATGCGGTTTTGATTGTGCAGGCACTGGCTCTGGGCAGGGGGAGCCTCTCTTCAGAGTTGGGCTACCAAAGGCTTTATCTGATGACTACGCAAGGCCGAAGGACCCAGGGCCTGCTTGGGGTGAGGGCGGTGGGAAATGGAAGGGAAGGAGCCCACCCTCAGTATTTATTCATAAAATGTCCATGGGGGCACCCACCAAGACCAGATGCGGGCATTGCAAGAATGAGGGGAGATATAATGGCATCAACAGATATATAGAGCCGGGCTCGGTGGCTCAGGATTGCCTGAGCCCGCGGGTTCAAGACCCACCCGGGCAACTTGGCGAGACCTCATCTCTACAATAAATCAAAAAGTTAGCCGGGCGTGGTAGCGCGCGTCTGTAGTTCCAGCTACTTGGAAGGCTGAGGCGGAAGGATCGCCGGAGCCCAGCAGGTCAAGGCTGCGGTGGTCGGGAGCAGCCACTGCACTCCAGTCTGGGCAACAGAGTGAGACTCCAACAAAATAAAAATAAAAAAGTATATATATATATATATATAATATATAATACATACATATATATATTTTTTATATATATTTATATATATATATATATATATATGGAGGACCTGAGGTGGGCCATGCACTGTGTCCTTTCCTTGTGTAATCAAGTTCATTCCCAAAGCAGCTCCATGCAGTTTACCAGTCCCTTATGCAGAGAAAGAGAATGAGGCGGGCCGGGCGCCATTGTTCATGCCTGTAATCCCAGCAATTTGAGAGGCTGAGGCTATGGGATTCCCTGAGCCCACGGGTTCAAGACCAACCTGGGCAACATGGTGAGACCTTGTCTCTACAATAAATCAAAAGATTAGCCAGGCGTGGTGGGCGTCCCTGTATTCCCAGCTACGGAAGGTGAGGCGGAAGGTTGTCTGAGCCCAGCCGGTCGAGGCTGCAGTGGCTGTGAGTGTGCCAGCCTGGACGAAACAGTGAGACTCCAAATCAAAAAAAGAAAGAAAGAAAGAAAGAAAGAAAATGAAGCTGAAGTGTAGTATTAAGAACATTGTCCTTGCTGGTATACTTGTAATCCCAGCACTTTGGGAAGCTAAGGTGGGAGGCTCACTTGAGAACAGGAGTTCAAGACTAGCCTGGACAATATAGACCCTGTCTCTATTTAAAGAGAAAAAAAATGCTTTTATATATATAAAAGAAAAAAATTTTTTAAAAGAGCATTGAGGCCAGGCTTGATGGCTCAGCCTGTAACCCCAGCACTTTGGGAGGCCGAGGCGAGTGGATTGCCTGAGCCCACGGGTTTGAGACCAGCCCAGGCAATTTGATGAGACTTCATCTCTACAATAAATAAAAAATCAGCCAGGTGTGGTAGCGCATGCCTGTAGTTCCAGCTACTTGGAAGGCTGAGGTGGAAGGATCACTGGAGCCTAGCAGTTCAACACTGGGGTGGCCGGGAGCGTGCCACTGCACTCCAGCCTGGGCGATGGAGTGAGAATCCAACTCAAAAAAAATAAAAGAAAATAAAGAAGAGCATTGAGAAGTGGGGAGGGGCAGGGAGAAAAAAAAGAAAAGAACTTTGCTCCAAGATACAGAATCCCTAGTGGTACCAGGGTTCTAAGCTGGTCATTCCAAGTCTAGCATGCACCTTCCTACCCTGTCCCTTCCCCACAGTCCACCCTCCTACCCAGAGGGCACTCGAAGGGTTACAGCGGCAGCACCAGGAACTATCACACAGCCTGGGTACAGTGACAGAGGCACATGTGCAATGAACCAAGGAAGTCATTACCGAGGCCTGAGGGGTGGCCACAGAGGCCTCCCCCTGGACCTGGGTCCAAGGGTTGGTTCATCTAGTCATTTGACAAATACAGACGCTGCCTAACTTTCATCCTGATAAAACCATCCTCAATTTAAACTGTTGTAAATTGAAAATTGTTTAGCACCTAACCTAGCCAATACCATAGCTTAGCCTAGCCTGCCTTAAACATGCTCAGAGCACTTAACGTTAGCCTAGAGTTGAGCAAATCACCTGGCAACCCAGCACTGGAAAGTAAAGCTTGTTTCTCCTCATGATTGTAGGAGCTTACATTGGGGTGGACAGAGTAATCTCTTCTATGTGTTGAGTTCATTCTGTGTGCCAGGCACTGTTCTGAAAGCTTTGTATCATTCATTTCCTCACAACAACTCTATGAAACAGTTACTGTTATCACCTCATTTCATGAATGAGGAAACTAAACTCCAGAGAAGGTAAAATTGATTTGCCCAAGGCCCCAGTGTTAGTAGGTGGTGAGTTTGAAGTTTGCTGGGGAACGAGACATGCGGAGAAGCAGCTTCCAGATAGGAGCAGGTAGGTGCCAAGGTAGACAATGCGAACACAGGGCCACTAAGGCTCTTAAACAGGAAGAGGGAGTCAGAAAAATCCTTCTGAAAAGCTGGAGTGGGATGACTTGAAGGGGCCCCACTGGAGTATGGTCGGCGGCGGCAAGAGTTCAGGTGTGGGGAGTTGAAAGCTGTAAAAAGAAAGCCAGAAGCAACAGAGATGGGTAAAAAGAGCCAATTCAGGAAATAGGGTCACCCGGAAAAGGAACTGATTGGGTGTGTGGGAAAAGGAAGATGTCTGTTTTTCTTTCTTTCTTTCTCTTTTCTTTTTTTTTTGAGTTGGAGTCTCACTCTGTCACCCAGACTGGAGTGCAGTGGGCCCTCCCGGGCCCCCGCAGCCTCGACCTGCTGGCTCTGGCGATCCTTCCACCTCAGCTTCCAAGAAGCTGGAACTACAGGCACATGCCACCACGCCCAGCTAGTTTTTGATTTATTGTAGAGGGGAGGTCTCGCCAAGTTGCCCAGGTGGGTCTCGAACCTGCGGGCTCAGGCAATCCACTCACCTGGCCTCCCAAAGCACTGGGATTACAGGCTGAGTCATCGAGCCCAGCCTTGTTTTGTTTTTGTTTTGTTTTTTTTTTTTTGAGTTGGAGTCTCACTCCCCCAGACGAGTGCAGTGGCCCTCCCAGCCACCGCAGCCTTACCTGCTGGGGTCCGGGGTTCCCTTTCCCCCTCACCTTCCAAGTAGCTGGACTACAGGCGCACGCTACCACGCCCGGCTCATTTTTTATTTATTGTAGAGATGAGGTCTCGCCAAGTTGCCCAGGCGGTCTCGAACCCGCGGGCTCAGGCAATCCACTCACCTCAGCCTCCCAAAAGGGGGGGATTACAGGCTGAGCCACCGAGCCCGGCTTGTTTTGTTTTTTGAGTTGGAGTTTTGTTTTGTTTTGTTTTTTGAGTTGGAGTCTCACTCCGTCGCCCAGACTGAAATGCAGTGGCACACTCCCAGTCACCTCAGCCTCAACCTGTTGGGCTCGGGTGATCCTTCCGCCTCAGCCTTCCAAGTGGCCGGAACTACAGGCACGCACTACCATGCCCAGCTAATTTTTTGATTTATTGTAGAGATGAGGTCTGCCAAGTTGCCCAGGCGGGTCTCGAACCCCGGGCTCAGACAATTCACTCACCTCGGCCTCCCAAAGCACGGGATTACAGGCTGAGCCACCGAGCACAGTGTGTCAGTTTCTTTTTAAGTCAACGTTTCTTGAACATCTATATGCCAGGCATTATGCAGAGTTCGTCAAGCATGCATTAACTCATTTGATTCTCAAAAACCCTAGGAACTAAGGCCTAGTGGTACCCGGGTGGGGAGACTGAAGCTTAATGAGGTTAAGTACTTTCCCAAGGTCACACACCTAGTAAGTGGCAGAGCTGGGTTTTGGAGCTAGGACACCAAAGTATGGGCTCTTATAAATCCCACTTATGGGACAAACAGGAGGGTGGTGCCATTTGCCAAGCTGGGGGAACTGAAGAAGCAGGTTAGGGTGGCATGAGGATGATGAGCTCTGGACAAATCAAGTTGAAGAGGCTGTGGGATGTCCAAGCAGAGCTGACCGGAAAGGGGATAGGCATTGAGATTTGCAGCTCAAGAGGGAGGCGCTTGCAGACATGTCTCCTTTGAAGTAGCGAGTATAGAGGTGAAAGAGGAAGCCAAGGAAGCAGTGGAGGTAGAGGGAAGAGGACCAAGGAATGAACTCTTGGGACCCCCATGTCAGCAACAGGCAGCAGAAGGGAAGCTGGTCAGAGATGTGGGAGGAGCGCCAGAAGAGACTGTGACGGGAAAGGCAAGGGGAAAAGAAAGGAAAAAAAGGAGCCTTACTCTGCCACCCAGGCTGGAGTGCAGTGGGCATGCTCATGGCCACCACAGCCTCAACCTGCCGGGCTCAGGCAATCCTTCCACCTCAGCCTTCCAAATAGCTGAAACTAAGCCAGGCTCGGTGGCTCAGCCTGTAATCCCGCGCCTTGGGAGGCTGAGGTGAGTGGATTGCCTGAGCCTGCGGGTTCGAGACCTGCCTGGGCAGGCGAGACCTCATCTCTACAATAAATCAAAAAATTAGCCGGGCATGGTAGCGCACGCCTGTAATTCCGCTACTCGGAAGGCCGGGGGGAAGGATCGCCGGAGCCCAGCAGGTCGAGGCTGCGGTGGCCGGGGGGGCCACTGCACTCCCGTCGGGCGACAAAGTGAGACTCCAACCCAAAAAAAAAAAATAGCTGAAACTATAGGCATGCGCCACCATGGCCAGCCTGCTACATACACATGCTATGGGCTACAGCCTATTGCTCCTAGACTACAAACCTATACAGCATGTCACTGTGCCGAATACTGTAGGCACTTGTAACACAATAGTATTTGTGTATCTAAACCTAGAAAAGAGTAAGCCGGGCACAGCGGCTCACGCCTGTAATCCCAGGACGGTGGGAGGCTGAGGCGAGAGGATTGCCTGAGTCCAGGGGTTCCAGATCAACCTGGGCAATTTGGCAAGACCTCATCTCTACAACAAATCAAAAAATTAGCCAGGTGTGGTGTGTGTTCCTGTAGTTCCAGCTACTTGGAAGACTGAGGTGGAAGGATTGCCTGAGCCCAGCAGGTCAACACTGTGGTGGCCAGGAGCATGCCACTGCACTCCAGCCTGGGTGACAGAGTGAGACTCCAACTCAAAAAAAAAAAGAGGTTAACAAGGAAAATGAGAGGGGGGTAAGAGAATGGGTGTAAACCAACAAGATTTGCCACACCCTGTTAAAAAAAAAAAACCCAACTATCAACATATGAACACAATTCTATTTCTGTGTGTGTGTTTTTATTTTGAAGTAATTTCAGATTTAAAAAAATATTTACGAAAGAGTACAAGGAGATCCCACACCTGCCACTTACCTTCCCCAAGTGTTCACATCTTACTTAACTATATAGCATTAGTATCAAAACCAGGAAATTAATCTTGATACCATTCTAATAACCTATCTGTGGTCTTTAGTGATTTTGAGAGTTGTTTCCAGTATCTCATTCTGGTCCAGAATCCAATCTATGATCACATATTGCACACCCAGCTGATTTTTTTTTTCATTCTACAGATGAGGTCTTGCCATGTTGCCCAGGCTGGTCTCAAAACCCTAGGCTCAGGCAATCCTCTCGCCTCGGCCTCCTAAAGTGCTCTTAACCCCTATTTTACCATTTTCTCTGAACGGCCATAGCCTTCAAGTGAGTCCCTCCTCATTCCTGGTGAGTGGATCTTGGTTGGTCCAGGCCAACTGGTGCACTCGTTGCTCAGCCAAGCTATTGTTTAACTCCAGGAATGTGATGGGATTCTTGCCATCAGATAATGATTAGCAAATATTTATATAACACAAATCATGGGCCAGGCGTGGTTCTAAGCACTTTATGTAGATTAACTCTCAACTCTCCCAAACAATGTGTGAATCAAATACAGTTACAATTCCCATTATACAGATACAGAGTGGTCAAGTCAATGACTTCCAGTTACACAGCTGGTGCCATGAGTTGGGAAATAGGATAGAGACCTTCTAGGAAGGTTTCCCTTGTTCTTAAAAAGGGAAGTACAGGGCTGGGCATGGTGACTCACGCCTATAATCCCACCAGGGATTTGGAAGGCTGAGGTGAGAGGATTGCCTGAGCCCACGGGCTCGAGACCAGACTGGGCAACTTGAGGAGACCTCATCTCTACAATAAATCACAAAATTAGCCTGGCACGGTGGCTCACCCCTATAATCCCAGCACTTTGGAAGGCCGAGGTGAGAGGATTGCCTGAGCTCACAGGTTCGAGACCAGCCTGAGCAACTTGGCAAGACCTCCTCTCTACAATAAATCAAAAAATTAGCCGGGCGTGGTAGCGTGCGCCTTTGTTTAAATTTCCAGCCTACCTTGGAAAAGTCCTGAGGAAAAAAAAAGGAAAAAAAAAAAAAAAAAAAAAGCCTTGAGTTTCCCAGGAAGGGAGAAAGGGAGGCCCGGGGCCCCCCCGGGGTGGCTCAGCCTGTAATCCTGCGCCTTTGGGAGGCTGAGGTGAGTGGATTGCCTGAGCCCGCGGGTTCGAGACCCGCCTGGGCAGGAGACCTCATCTCTACAATAAATCAAAAATCAGCCAGGCGTGGTAGCGCATCCCTGTAATTCCGCTACTTGGAACTGAGGCGGAAGGATCGCCGAGCCAGCGGGTTTGGGGTTTTGGTGGCCGGGAGGGGCCCACTGCACTCCAGTCTGGGCAACAGAGTGACACTCCAACTCAAAACAAAACAAAACAAAACAAAAATAACAATAATTAAATAATAAACTACAAAATTCACCAGGCGTGGTGGCACATGCCTGTAGTTCCAGCTACTTGGAAGGCTGAGGGAAAAGAATTGCCTGAGCCCAGCAGGTTGAGGCTGTGGTGGCCATGAGCGTGCCACTGCCTTGTAGCCTGGGCAATAGAGTGAGACTCCAACTCAAAAAAAAAGAGAAAGAGGCCGGACTTGTGGCTCAGCCTGTAATCCCAGCACTTTGGGAGGCCGAGGTGAGTGGATTGCCTGAGACCGGGGGTTCGAGACCTGCCTGGGTAACTTGGGCGAGACCTCATCTCTACAACAAATCAAAAATTAGCGGGGCGTAGTAGCGGCACCTGTAGTTCCAGCTATTTGGGAAGGCTGAGGCGAAGGATCGCCGGACCCCAGCAGGTCGAGGCTGCAGTGGCCGGGAGGGAACTGCACTCCAGTCTGGATGACGGAGTGAGACTCCGACTCAAAAAAAAAAAAAAAAGAAAGAAAGAAAAGAAAGAAAAAAAGAAAACAGTGCAATCAACAGGTCAAGGAGGCTACAGCTACGCATCAGGGGTACAACATCTCGTATCTATGCCAGAAAATCCCATTTATCCAGAATAGACTAAAATTTCAGGACACAACAGGGACATGGTAAACCTTTCTCACTCATTTTCAGTTCTCTGTGTCTTTCCCCCACCCCCCTGGGAATTCAGCATGATCCAGCAGAACGAGGGCTGCTTTTAGAACTGGCTATTTTCTTTTCCTTTCTGTGGCGAGACTGTCATGGAGCCTGGATATTTCTGGCTCGTATGCATCCATGACCAGTGTCCCACTGTGGTCAAAACACTTAGCAATGGACTTGGTGAACTCAGCTTCCCTCTGCTGCTTTGTTCTCCCACTGATGTAGGTCAGCTTCAGGGTGTATTTGTCATGGAACCTTTTAGGATCCTGTAGGAACCTGTAGGATCTTTCCTGTGGGCCACGAGAAAGATGCTCTTGTTCTTATGTGAAGTAGAAATGGTCAGAGTCCCCATCATCACAAAATAGTATATGACACACAAAGCTAAAATGGATTTCGACTCTGGAAAGGAATGTATATCACCCCAAATCAAAGCCACTGTGGCAAAGAAACAGGAGATCCTACGAATGGTGAGGTAACCATCAATTAGACCAAAATGCTCCACATACTTGTATTTTTCCAGAAGTACCTTTTTGACAGAATCATCCAGAGTTTTTCACAGCGGACCCATCCCACTTGTCGATTTTTAGAGGTTTATCATCTATTTTCCACTTATCCGCAAGCGCTATGGCTACTGCCTGTCCCATAGCTAGAACCACCGCCAGCACCACCACTGCCCCCGCCACCACCATTTCTCTCGCCCCGTGAGCTACCACCGCCATCTTCCCCGTCTCTGCTGAATTCTAATTTTAAGCACCATTCTAAAGCAACACAGAGGTCCAAGAGTCTAACTCTTGCTGTGGGACTTCTAGGTTTTTTACAGAGACTGTCATTACAAGTAACCCTGGGCTGAACATCTGTGGCCTTAAAGTTTTTCTTTTTTTTGAGTTGGAGTCTCACTCTGTCGCCCAGGCGGGGTGTAGTGGCATAATCATGGCTCACTGCGCTTCAAGCCTGGGCGACAGAATGAGACTCCTACTCAAATAAATAAATAAAATAAAAATAAATACATTGCTCTTCTGTAAATACTTAGCCACTTATGCATGCACTGTCTTTCCAGCACCGTTTATATTCTGATTCCCACTGTCTCTGTCAGCTATCGTTACAATGATGCTGCATAACAAGCCAATCCAAAAAGAGAGACCTACAACAATGAGCATGTATTTCTGGCTCACGCATTGGTGGACAGGCTGAGTTTTAGCTGATATCGGCTGGGCTCTGCTGGGCCGGATTGGCTTCCAAGCTGTGAGCCAGGTTCAGGTCAGCTCTGAGTGCCTTTCGTCTTCCTTAGAGCAGCAATATCAATGGTGTTGGAAATATATCCCACCTCCATTAAAATGCTGCATAGTCACATCGTGAAGGGCGTGTTTACAGGGAGATGAAGAACCGAGAACCGAAATGCAATCTACCACACCCATGGAGACAGTCTTTGAGGAAGCTAGGCTGTGTTGAGATAAAGGCGGAGCAGAGTCTAGAAAGGGACCCAAAGTCAAGGGAAGTTTTTTTTTTTTTTTGGTTTCTCATTAAACTGGATGAGGCCCCCCCCCCACCCTCCCCTGGGGCTGGCGACCCCCGCCTACCCGAGTGGGAATTCAGGCGGGCACCCCCCCGGGCTTTTTTTGATTTTTTGAAGGAGATCCGCCCCCAAACCCCCCTAAACCACCATCACCTCCCAAAGGCGCGGTTGGTGAAGAGGGGAAGGGGAATTTTTAAAGCGGGGAGAATTAAAATTACCTAATAAAAAATTGGGGGAAAAACACAAAAAGAATGACAAGAGGGGCGAATTCCCAACAACAAGAGGAGAAAGAAAAGGGTGGCGGAAGTTGTCCTAGGGGGGTGGGTGAACCCAGGAGAGTTGCTTGAGACCAGGAGTTCAAGACTAGTCTGGGGAACATAACAAGACTGTCTCTACAAAAAATAAAAGTAAAAAGTGAGCCCAGAAGTTTGAGGTTGCAGTGAGCCATAATGACACCATTGCACTGCAGCCTGGGTGACAGAGTGAGACCCTGTCTCCAAAAAAAAAAAAAGAAGATGGGACAGGGCTCATATTCAGCTGAGGCAGGTGGGAGCTCTGTGAGAAAGCAGAGGATGGAGGAGGGGGCACAATGGCTGGGGGGAGTCCACGAGGGAATGGTAAACTTTGGGTAGAGGCAACAGATGAGGGACAGACTGATATGAATGGGGCTGAGCTGAGCAGAGACCAGATAATCCCAGTCACCTCTTATGTATGTATGTATGTACTGATTGATTGAGTCAAATTCTTACTCTGTCCCCCAGGCTGGAGTTCTGTGGGCATCATCACAGCCTCTAGCTCTTGGGCTTAGGTGATCCTCCCGCCTCAGCCTCTCAAGTAGCTGGGACTACAGGCGTGTGCCACCATGCCTGGCTAATTTTTTATTTTTTGTAAAGACAAGGTCTTGCTACAATATCCAGTCTAACCGTTATTTCTGCATTGGGTTAATTTTTCTAAATTAACTTTGCCACCCTGGCCTAACCAGGTGTGTCTTTTCTTTAACATTCAGACCGCTCCAGCCATCTCAGCTCCTTCTTGATTGTGTCATCATTGTCATCACCGTCATCACCACCATCATCACCATCATCACAGTGATCTCCTGAATGCCAGCCAAGCACCAGTCATCAAGCTTGAGCCACGATGCAAAATGAAGGCAGGCTCTCCGTTCTTAGGGAAGCTCCCAGGCCAGCAGGGAAGGCAAGGTTTAGACACCAGGGACAGGCAGCCAAAACAGGCAGCCAGAACAAGGAGCAGATGCAACAACCCCCATCCCCACCCAGGGAGCATACATCACAGGCCAAACTTGCATTTTCCAGCAGTTGCCCAACTCAGGTTATTCATGGGTCTCTCCTGAGAGACGCAGAGGCAAACATTAGCCTGGGCCGTTCTCAGTAAGCTGCTCAGGGGAGGAGTCGTAGCCAAAGACCAGGAGCATGTGGACCTCTCAGATGCAGCTTTCCTGTCGCTTTCCGATATTTTGGAGAAACCACAGCTGCCAGCTTGATCTGACTCCTGTTCACAATCCACCCTCCTGAATGGGGTTTAGCTTTTGTATACCTCTCTTGAAGGGACCAAACCCAGTGGTTAGAACAACAGGGTTCCAGTCTTCTGACAGTCATGGTGCTCAGTGGCAAGAGATAAATTGTCATTCATCCATTCTTCATTTCTATCATTCACATGTTCATTCAGCAAACACTTAATTGGACGCCTGCTTCAGGCCAGGTATTGTATACACTACTGGGAATACAATGGTACAAAAACCGCAGGTTTCTGACTTCATGGGGTTTACATTCCAGTGGGAGTGACAGATAAGATCCATAACATAATGTCAGATTGTGAAAAGTGCTGTGAAAGTGAAGGAAGTAGCCAGACTTGGTGGCTCAGCCTGTAATCCCGCGTCTTGGGAGGCTGAGGTGAGTGGATTGCCTGAGCCGGCGGGCTCGAGACCCTCCTGGGCAACTTGGCGAGACCTCATCTCTACAATAAATCAAAAAATTAGCCGAGCGTGGTAGCGCGCGCCTGTAGTTCCAGCTACTTGGAAGGCTGAGGCGGAAGGATCGCCGGAGCCCAGCAGGTCGAGGCTGCAGTGGCCAGAAGCGGCCACTGCACTCCAGTCTGGGCGACAGAGTGAGACTCCAACTCAAAAAAAAAAGAAAGTGAAGGAAATGAGCATAGTAATATAGGCCTAACACAGTGGCTCACAGCTGTAATCCTAGCACTTTGGGCAGCGGAGAAGGGAGGATTGCTTGAGGCCAGTTTGAGACCAGCCTGGGAAGCATAACAAAACCCTGTCTTTACAAAAACTAAAAAAAGTAGCCAGGTGTAGTGATGTATGCCTGTAGTCCCAGCTACTTGGGAGACTGATGCAGAAGGATCTCTTGAGCCCAGAAGTTCAAGACTGCAGTGAGGAATGATTGCACCACTGCCCTCCAGTCTAGGAAATAGAGTGAGAACTTGTCTATTTTTTTTATTTTTTTAATTTTTTATAGAGATGAGTTCTTACCAAGTTGCCCAGGCTGGTCTCGAACCCATGAGCTTAGGCCATCCTCTCACCTCGGCCTCCCAAATTACTGGGATTATAGGCGTGAGCCACTGCATCTGGCCTAGAACCTGTCTCTTTAGAAAAAGTAATAAAGTTATTTATTTATTTATTTATTTATTTTATTTTATTTTATTTTACTTTAGTTGGAGTCACACTCTGTCACCCAGACTGGAGTGTAATGGCCACTCCCGGCCACCGCAGCCTCGACCTGCTGGGCTCCGGCGATCCTTCCATCTCTGCCTTCCAAGTAGCTGGAACTACAGGCATGCGCTACCACGCCCGGCTGATTTTTGATTTATTGTAGAGATGAGGTCTCACCAAGTTGCCCAGGCGGGTCTCGAACCCATGGGCTCAGGCAATCCACTCACCTCAGCCTCCCAAGACGCGGGAGGCTGAGCCACTGAGCCCAGCTATAAAGTAATTTAACAGAGAGAGTGAGGAGGTGGTCAGCAAGGGCCTCTGAGAGGGCTTCATTTTTCCTTTAATTTGATGTATAATTTACATATGGTAAAGTGTACAAGTCTTTAATGTACAATTTGTGAGTTTTACATTACTTGTACAACTTGTAAGTCTCATGTGGATGCATCTTGAGCAACAGAGCCTATGGCTTGTCATATGACAAGCCTATGTAAAAACGTGTTAGTTTTCACACAGGCGTATGCCAGAGTTTCTCAATTGCTATACAGACATTTGCGGTTGGATAACTGTTTGGTTGTGGGGGCCTGACCTGGGCACTGTGGGATATTTAGCGGCATCCTTAGCCTCTACCCACTAGATGTCAGTAGCACCCCTCCCTACCCAGTGTGACAATCAAAAATGTCTCCTAGCCAGGCTTGGTGGCTCATGCCTATAATCCCAGCACTTTGGGAGGCGGAAACAAGAGGATTGCCTGAACCCATGGGTTCAAGACCAGCTGGACAACGTGGTAAGATCTCATCTCTACAATAAATAAAAAAATTAGCCAGACATGGTGGTACATGCCTGTAGTTCCAGCTACTTGGAAGGCTGAGGTGGAAGGATCACCTGAGCCCAACAGGTCAAGGCTGTGGTAGCCGTGAGTGTGACACCACACTCCGGTCTGGGCGACAGAGTGAGACTCCGACTCAAAAAAAAAAAAAAATGTCTCCAGACATTGCCAAATATCTTCTGGGAGGCAAAAATCACCCCTGATAGAGCCACTGGTATAAGCCATGAACCACCACTCAGTTCAAGATATAGGTTATTTCCACACGGAGAGGTTGGCATTTGAACAGAGACCCAACAGATGAGAAGCTTGCCACATATTCAGAGAACTAGGGGAAGAGTGTTCCAAGTGGTGCGGATGATCTTGGCACATTTGAGGAACAGTATGACTAGTCCAGGTGACAAGGGGAAGAATGGCATCAGAACAGGGAGAAGAGACAGACTCAACCCCATCAAGCAGATGTCTTGTGGCTGCAGTTAGGAGTTTGACATTTCAAAGAACATTTGTGAGTAACATGTATCCGGCACCATGCATTGAAGAAGAATAAATTAAATCATTGTCTCTACTTTTTTTTGCTTTAAAAAAAAATTTTTTTTTTGAGTTGGAGTCTCACTCTGTCACCCAGGCTGGAGTGCAGTGGCACATTCCCAACCATCTCAGCCTCAACCTGCTGGGTTCAGTTGATCCTTCCACCTCAGCCTTCCAAGTAGCTGGAACTACAGGTACATGCCACCACGCCTGGCTAATTTATTTTATTTATTTATTTTTGAGTCGGAGTCTCACTCTGTCGTCCAGACTGGAGTGCAATGGCCGCCCCGGCCACCACAGCCTCGACCTGCTGGGCTCCGGTGATCCCTCCACCTCAGCCTTCCAAGTAGCCGGAACTACAGGCGTACTACCACGCCAGCTAATTTTTTGATTTATTGTAGAGATGAGGTCTCACCAAGTTGCCCAGGCGGGTCTCGAACCCGAGGGCTCAGGCAATCCACTCACCTCAGCCTCCCAAAGGCACGGGATTACAGGCTGAGCCACCGAGCCCGGCCTGGCTAATTTTTTTTATTTATTGTAGAGGTGAGGTCTCACCGAGTTGCCCAGGCTGGTCTCGAACCCCTGGGCTCAGGCAGTCCTCTCACCTCAGCCTCCCAAAGTGCTGGGATTATAGGTGTGAGCCACTGCGCCTGGCCAGCCCCTGCTCTTGTGTGTGTGTGTGTGTGTGTGTGTGTGTGTGTGTGCGCGCGTGTGTGTGTGTGTTTGAGTTGGACTCTCACTCTGTCACCCAGGCTGGTAGTCACTGACACGCTCCCAGCCACTGCAGCCTGAACCCGTTGGGCTCAGGTCATCCTTCAGCCTCAACCTCCCAAGTAGCTGGAACTACAGGCACCATGCCCGGTTAATTTTTTTTTTTTTTTTTTTTTGAGTTGGAGTCTCACTCTGTCGCCCAGACTGGAGTGCAGTGGCTGCTCCTGGCCACCACAGTCTCAACCTGCTGGGCTCCGGCGATCCTTCCGTCTCAGCCTTCCAAGTAGCTGGAACTACAGGCGCGCACTACCACGCCCGGCTAGTTTTTTGATTTATTGTAGAGATGAGGTCTCGCCAAGTTGCCCAGGCAGGTCTCGAACCCGCGGGCTCAGGCAATCCACTCACCTCGGCCTCTCAAAGCATGGGATTACAGGCTGAGCCATGGAGCCGGCTTATCTATAATCTTAATTGTGTGTGTGTGGTTTGAGATTTAGGATTCAGTCATTGTGTTCTCTGCAGGTTTATACTTGAGCCTGCATTTCCTGTTTCAGATTGCAGGACTGCATTTTTTTTTTTAATTGTAGAGAAGAGGTCTCACCAAGTTGCCCAGGCTGGTCTCAAACCCCTGAGTTCAGGCAATACTCTCACTTTAGCCTCCCAAAGTGCTGGGATTACAGGCTTGAGCCACCATGACTGGCCAGGGACTGCATTTTAATTTCTTGATACAATGGCAGGCACAGCCTACCCTGCAGAAAGTTGTGCTCCCAATTACTTTTGACGATGACCCATAATTCTTCACTTTGCATGTGTAGACACAGACTTACAGACACAATCTCCTGCGTCCTGGAAAGGCTGTCTGGAAATTAGCTTATCTGTTTTCTCACCCTTCCCCCTCCTCTGCTGCTCCAGCCCTTTGTGTGCCAGGCCCTGAGAAACAGAATCACAGGCAAGGACACAGGGAGGGAGCAAGCCATAGTCTCTGTAGCTCAAAATGCATCGACATAAGAGAAACTTGGTGTCTGTCTGGATTAAACCCAGAATTAGGTGTTAGAATTACAATTCAGTTTGAGGATTTTTTTTTTTTTTCAGAGTCTCACTCTGTCGCCCAGGTTGGAGTGCAGTGGCACAGTCACCGCCACCACAGCCTCGACCTGCTGGGCTCAAGTGATCCTTCTGCCTCAGCCTTCCACGTAGCTGGAACTATAGGCATGTGCTACCACGTCCAGCTAACTTTTTTGGTTTCTTGTAGAGATGAGGTCTCACCAAATTTCCCAGGCTGGTCTCAAACCCCTGGACTCAGCAATCCTCTCACCTCAGCCTCCAAAAACTGGGATTACAGACGTGAACTGCTGTACCTGGCTGGGATAATTTAACATATACCTTGGCTTTTCTTGGGAGCAAGGTGCAGGGAAGATGAAGCTGCCAATGCATTGTACATAATGATCCTGCAGTTACAAACTCTCCACACTCAGGGCTCAGCCTTTAGATCCAAACATCTAATCTCTGTGTCTCACAGGGAGGAGAAAATGTGGGATTTGGGATCAGCTAGCCTCTCTCAGTCTCAGGCAGGAGCACAGGAAGAAGAGAGTATTGCCTCACCTGCTTCCCTCCAGCTGTCTCCCAGGCAGCAGTATTGGGAGCCCTCCCCCATTTAAGTTAGTCCTCTGTGTATGCTATCATTTTCCCCTCTTTGCTTCTTAACACCACAATTTGTCATCACACACAACACACACACACACACACACACAGTGTTTGTGTGTAAATATAATTGTTTGAATGGGCGCTGTGGTTCATGCTGTAATCTCAGCACTTTGGAGGCTGGCAGAGGTTGCCTAAGCTCAGGTTCAAACCAGCCTTGGCACCTGGCAAGACCTTCTGTACAATAAATCAAAATATTAGCCAGGTGTGGTGTGTGCGCCTGTAGTTCCAGCTACTTTGGAAGGCTGAGGTGGAAGGATCGCCTGAACCCAGCAGTCGAGGCTGCGTGGCTGTGAGCGTGCCTCTGCCCTCCTGCCTGGGCGACAGTGAGACTCCGACTCAAAAAAAAAATTATGTTCTTTGATCCTACCCACTAGCCTTCCGAAGTAGCTGGAACTACAGGCGCGCGCTACCACACCTGGCTAATTTTTGATTTATTGTAGATGAGGTCTCAACAAGTTGCCCAGGCGGGTCTCGAACCCGCGGTCTCAGGCAATCCACTCACCTCAGCCTCTCAAAGCATGGGATTACAGGCTGAGCCATGGAGCCAGCTTATCTATAATCTTAATTGTGTGTGTGTGGTTTGAGATTTAGGATTCAGTCATTGTGTTCTCTGCAGGTTTATACTTGAGCCTGCATTTCCTGTTTCAGATTGCAGGGACTGCATTTTTTTTTTTAATTGTAGAGAAGAGGTCTCACCAAGTTGCCCAGGCTGGTCTCAAACCCCTGAGTTCAGGCAATACTCTCACCTTAGCCTCCCAAAGTGCTGGGATTACAGGCTTGATTCCCCATGACTGGCCAGGGACTGCATTTTAATTTCTTGATACAATGGCCGCCACAGCCTACCCTGCAGAAAGTTGTGCTCCCAATTACTTTTGACGATGACCCATAATTCTTCACTTTGCATGTGTAGACACAGACTTACAGACACAATCTCCTGCGTCCTGGAAAAGGGTGTTGGAAAATTTGCTTATCTGTTTTCTCACCCTTCCCCCTCCTCTGCTGCTCCAGCCCTTTGTGTGCCAGGCCCTGAGAAACAGAATCACAGGCAAGGACACAGGGAGGGAGCAAGCCATAGTCTCTGTAGCTCAAAATGCATCGACATAAGAGAAACTTGGTGTCTGTCTGGATTAAACCCAGAATTAGGTGTTAGAATTACAATTCAGTTTGAGGATTTTTTTTTTTTTTGTCAGGTCTCACTCTGTCGCCCAGGTTGAGTGCAGTGGCACAGTCACCGCCACCACAGCCTACCTCTGGGCTCAAGTGATCCTTCTGCCTCAGCCTTTCCCCGTAGGGAACTATAGGCATGTGCTACCACGTCCAGCTAACTTTTTTGGTTTCTTGTAGAGATGAGGTCTCACCAAATTTCCCAGGCTGGTCTCAAACCCCTGGACTCAGGCAATCCTCTCACCTCAGCCTCCCAAAATACTGGGATTACAGACGTGAACTGCTGTACCTGGCTGAGGATAATTTAACATATACCTTGGCTTTTCTTGGGGAGCAAGGTGCAGGGGAAGATGAAGCTGCCAATGCATTGTACATAATGATCCTGCAGTTACAAACTCTCCACACTCAGGGCTCAGCCTTTAGATCCAAACATCTAATCTCTGTGTCTCACAGGGAGAGAGAAAATGTGGGATTTGGGGATCAGGCTAGCCTCTCTCAGTCTCAGGCAGGAGCACAGGAAGAAGAGAGTATTGCCTCACCTGCTTCCCTCCCAGCTGTCTCCCAGCGGGAGCAGTATTGGGGAGGCCCTCCCCCATTTAAGTTAGTCCTCTGTGTATGCTATCATTTTCCCCTCTTTGCTTCTTAACACCACAATTTGTCATCACACACACAACACACACACACAACACACAACACACAGTGTTGTGTGTGTATATATAATTGTTTGAATGGGCGCTGTGGTTCATGCTGTAATCTCAGCACTTTGGGAGGCTGAGGCAAGAGGGTTGCCTAAGCTCAGGGGTTCAAGACCAGCCTGGGCACCTTGGCAAGACCTCATCTGTACAATAAATCAAAATATTAGCCAGGTGTGGTGGTGTGCGCCTGTAGTTCCAGCTACTTGGAAGGCTGAGGTGGAAGGATCGCCTGAACCCAGCAGGTCGAGGCTGCGGTGGCTGTGAGCGTGCCTCTGCCCTCCTGCCTGGGCGACAGTGAGACTCCGACTCAAAAAAAAAAATTATGTTTCTTTGCTTATTTGGTTTGCCTACCCACTAGATTCTCGGATGTAGGCTCCAGGAATGCAGGGACTGTCTGTGTATCTCTGTGTGACCCCTGCAACACAGGAAGAGCTAGAAAAGTAATTTAGTGAGTGAATCAATGCATGAATGCCGCTGACCCAGATGATCTCTCAGGATCCTTCCCGCTGAAAAAGTTTAGGAGTCTAAGTTCCCCCTAAGGCGCAACACTTCACAGCGTCTCGCAGTCTCCTGAACAGTGAACGGGGCGGGGCAGGCTGCGAGTCCGTGTCCTCTCCCAGGACTCAGGCGACTGTGGACCGGGATGAGCGCAGGTCCGAGGTCCGCTCTGGCCCCGCCCCCTGGCCCGCCAGCTAGGGGTGGAGCCAGGCCGCCCCCGCCTGGTGGCATTCGTCGGGTCGTGCGCCAAGCTCGGGGTGGCGAGGGGGCGGGTCCGAACGCGAGTCGGGGGGCGGGGCGGGGCCAGAGCGCCCGCACGCCCCTCGCCTGCCTGCGCAGGGGGCCGGGCCCACCCTGCAGGTTCCCCGCGTGGGGCCGGGGGGGGGCGGGACGTCGCCTAGCAACGCCCAGGCCCGCCCCGCCCCCCGGGCGGCCGCGCGCGCCGGCCCCCAGCATGGCTTGGCAGGGCTGGCCTGCGCCGTGGCAGTGGGTCGCCGGCTGCTGGCTGCTGCTTCTCGTCCTTGTCCTGCTCGTGAAGCCCGGCGGCTGCCGAGCGCGGCGGGGCCTCCGCGGCCTGCTCATGGCACGCAGCCAGCGTCTGCTGTTCCGAATCGGGTTAGTGCCCTGGCTCTGGCGGGATGCGGCTCGGAGGGCAGGCGCGCTGGGAAAGGGGACTGGGAGACGGAGGCTAGGGGCGGGCGTGGGAGTTAGGACTGGGCTTGGGCTTTGGGTCCAGGGCCCGAGGAGAGGAATCGGGAGACGAACTGTAGAAGCCACTGAGTTGGGGAGACTGAGGGAGTTGGGGGGCTGGAGAATTGGGATGGGCTGGGGAAGGAGGATTGGGGAGGCGGGCCAGAGTGGTCAGGGGAAGCAGGTGTGAGGATGGCACCCGGAGAAAAGGCCAGACAAGGGGCTGGAAACCAGGGAGTTGGAAAAGGGAGGTTAGTGTTGAAGCAGGAGCGGGAAGAGTGTCCCTGGCTGGGGCTGAGCAGAAGCCCGGCCCCCTTTGGCAAGTGCAGGCGAGAACGGATGCCTTGAACCATCGAACTGGCATTTGAAAGCAACAAGTCCTTCCATGTGTCCCTGTCTCTCTCCCCATCACCCAACTCCTAGACAGTCTAGTCAGAGTCTTTGTCCCAAGCAGGAACTCCAACCCTATGGCTCCTTCTGTCCCTTTCCTTCTATCCCAGATTGTAGCTCATATGGATCCCCAGGCTGTGAAATTTGATCTGACTCTTGCTGACTTGTCAAGGTCTAATGACTTGTCCCCATTGGACCTTTCCCACTCCCTGTGTCCCTTCCTTTCACGGCGCAGGCAAGGGTGGGCACTGTTCTGCTACAGAGACACCGAGAGGCGAGGAAGGAGCCAGAAGAGGTTTCTGAGGGTACCACTTCCCTCCTACTGTCAGTGGGGCCATGAGGCTGGACCTGAAGCCCCAGTTTAGGGACAGTGATGTTGGGGATAGGAATTGTGGAGGCCTTGTCTATAGGCCTGTCGTTGGCCTAAGCCTGGGAATTTCCAGAGCTTCAAAGAAGGCATTGTGCATGTCGCCCCCTCCCCTCCAAGGCACTCCCTCATATTCCCAGAAGCTTCAAGCCTCAGAGTCCACTCACACTCAACTTAAGAAGTAAAGATAGGAAGACCCAGTGGGCAAAAAAAACAGAAAAACAGTGGGAGGAAATCTTGTGTTTGCCCTTGGGGACATTCATGCCTTTAATATCCCAAACATCGGTCACGTTTTAGATAATGCTCCAGCCAAGTTATCATTGTTCCACAAATAGCATTAAAATAATAAAATGTACAAATATTTAAATATTTTCATATTTAAATATATTTAAATATATGGTAGCGCACACCTGGAGTTCCAGCTACTTGGAAGGCTGAGGCAGAAGGATCGCCGGAGCCCAGCAGGGCGAGGCTGCGGTGGCTGGGAGCAGCCATTGCACTGCAGTCTGGGTGACAGAGTGAGACTCCAACTCAAAAAAAAAAAAAAAAGAAAGAAAGAAATTTCTGTAAGGAAGTAGAATAATTCCTGAGATCAGAATGCTTAGGATCACCATCTCAGAATCTTGAGGGTTTGAGTATTTTTAGAACTTGGGATTTGGGAGTTTCTAAATCCCAAAAACTGGAATTCTTAGAGAGCTTCCTCAGAACTCAGTATTTCTAAGGACTTTCCTGCATCTGAATTTCAAGGTTGCCTTGAAATCAATTCCCCAAATTTGCAGAGCAGAAGGGTGTGCCTGGGATCAGAATTCCAGAAGTGCCCCTCTATGGTCTGGGAAACAATCAGTCCAGTCCCTTGGGAGAGAGGCTGCTGGCTGCTAGAAAGGAGGGGGGAATATTTGCAGGAAACCGTTGTGGGGAAATGAGCAGGTGTTGATGCTGGGGGTGCCTCCAGGAAGGATGGAGAGGGAGGGGGACAGGATGGGACAGGACATGATGGCGAGGGAGAGGGCACATTCGTACCACCAACCTGAAGGTGTGGACCAAAAATAGAGGATTCTGTCGGGGACTGGAAAACAGATGATAGAAACACCAGGCACTGGCTGGGAGAGGAGCTATTATTGTTCATGTTATCATTTAGAGTAATAATCCCTGGCATTTGACAATTTTATGAAAGACTTTCCTCAGACATAACTACGATTGTCTTAGGATGGGGTTAACTGAATACAATGGAGAGTGGCCCCAGGCTAACCTGAGATTAGACACACGCATTTGGGACAGTGTGTGTAGCAGCTAAGCTCGTAACATGTAGGGTCAGACAAATCTGCTTGTGATCCTAGCTTTGTTGCTTAGTAGTCACTGTGACCTTGGACAAATATCCTCTCTGTGCCTCGGTTGTTTGAATCTGAAAAGTCGGGATGGTGATGGTGCCTATCTCACAGGGCTCCTGTGAGGATCAAATGAAATTTCACATAAAGTGCACAGAACCTGGCTCTAAGAGTGTGCCTGGCTCCAAATGTGCTCAGGAAATGTTAGCAATTGCCCCTGCTGTAGCCTGGGGATGGGCGGAAGGGAGGATCCTTGGCGCTGGCCAGATTTCTTCTGAAGCTTCCTTACATACTTCCACTGCTGTCTGCCAAGGCTGTCCTACCCACCACCCAGCAGGAGACCCCACGTCCCTTCATTTGTCCAGAGGACACCTAGCTGTCCTGGGTCAGGATTGTGAGGTCACAGAGATTAACAGAATCTGGTCACTGTCTCCAGAAGAGGAACCGATATAAACAGGAGTCCAATTGGGGCAGCAGCCATGGCAGAGGAATCAAGAGTATGGGACTCTTCATACATACCCCCTGGGTCACTCCGTCACCCGGACTGGAATGCCGTGGCACACTCATGCCGCCCCAGCATCAACCTGCCGAGCTCCGGCAATGCTTCTGCCTCAGCCTTCCAAGTAGCCAGAGCTGCAGGCACGCTCTACCACGCCCGGCTAATTTTTGATGTATCGTAGAGACCAGGTCTCACCAAGTTGCCCAGGCTGGTCTCAAACCCGCGGGCTCAGGCAATCCACTGGCCTCGGCCTTCCAAAGTGCTGGGCTTACAGGCTGAGCCACCGAGTCCGGCCTCTTTTGCCTTCCTAGTGGTGATTGCAGGGTTTTGCAGGAGAGCTCTATCTGCAGAGGGGTTGGTGAATGGGACACAAGGCAAGGCTGGGATGTCTTCAGAGCTAAGAAGATGGGTAGTGGCCAGCCTGTGAGGATGGGCACTTCTGATGACAAAGTTTTTCCTCCTTGACAAGCCTCCTAGGCATAGAGGATTTTTCTTGACCCCCTCCCAACCTAAGAAATACCAACTCTCCCAGGGACAGACCTTGCGGACTCCACTTCCACAAGAGGAAACCCCTTATCTGGTCCAGTTAGTCCGATGGGCTTGATTCAAGGGTGGCAGGAGCCTGACCTGAGGGACCTTGAGTGAAGCTCCCTCCATCCCTGCTCGTGGCCTGAATGAAGGCCAGGGAGAGGCAGTGAGCTGGGCCATCTGTGATGCAGTCAGGCGGAAGAGGAGCCAGGTCCTTTTTCTTTCTGCAGGCCTCTAGGACCTTAGAGAGCTGTTTTTTTGTTTTTGAGTTGGAGTTTCAGCCAGAACATGCCTACAGCAGCCTCCCACCTCCCTCCTCTCTGTTCTCTCCACATACCCAGCTTCCCCTCTGTTGCCTAGTTGAACTCCAAAGTGTGGCTCTGAACGGGTGTCCCCTTCCCCAAGTCACTCTGCCCTACAGGAGTCCCTGTCCCTCACCCAGGCCTTCGTGGTCGTCCCACACTGCCCAATTTCATCTCCCTGGACCCTGAGCTGTTTCTTCACTTCTGCCTGACCGGTCAGGCAATCCTTCCTTCCTGCGTCTCTGTGCATCACATTCTGTCACATTCTCAAAGCTCACCTTCTCAAATATATCCAAAATCTGACTGCTTCTCCTCACCTCCACTGCTACCACCCTGGGCCAGCCAGGTCCCCTCTCATCTGGCCTCCTAAATTGACTGCTTCCTCCTGCCTCTGTACCCCCAGAACATTCTCAACACAGAGCCTGAGTGAAAGATTTAAGATTTACGTCAGGGCCGGGCACAGTGGCTCACGCCTATAATCCCAACACTTTGGGAGGCTGAGGCAGGAGGATGACTTGAGCCCTGGAGTTCAAGACCAGCCAAGGCAACATAGCGAGATCTCCTCTCTACAGAAAATTTGAAAAATAAATTAGCCGGGCATGGGGGTGCATGCCCGTAGTCCCAACTACTTATGAGGCTGAGGTGGAAGGATCACCAGAGCCCAGGAAGTGGAGGCTGTGGTGAGCTGTGATGGTGCCACTACACTCCAACGTGGGTGACAGAGTGAGACTTGGACTCAGAAAAAAATAAAAACAAGATTTAAATCAGAAAGGGGTCACTTCTCAGTTCAGACCCTTCCAGCAGTTTCCCTTCCCTCTCATGAAGTCCATGGCAGGTCAAAGAATGGCCTCAGGCCCTCTGTGACCTAGTCATCCCCCACTCATCTTTTTTTTTTTTTTTTTTTGAGTTGGAGTCTCACTCTGTCACCCAGACTGGAGTGCAGTGGCCGCTCCCGGCCACCGCAGCCTCGACCTGCTGGGCTCCGGCGATCCCTCCGCCTCGGCCTTCCAAGTAGCTGGAACTACAGGTGTGCGCTACCACACCCGGCGCATTTTTTATTTATTGTAGAGATGAGGTCTCGCCAAGTTGCCCAGGGGGGTCTCGAACCCGCGGACTCAGGCAATCCACTCACCTCAGCCTCCCAAAGGTGTGGGATTACAGGCTGAGCCACCGAGCCCGGCCCCCTACTCATCTTTTAGCACCCTTCGCCTTCTTATTCCTCATTCTGCCTCGCCACACAGACCTCAGCAGGAGCTGGCAGCCTCCACGGTCTCAGTCCTAGCTGGGAGGTCTGACTGATTATGTCTCATTGCACCCAGACAGTTCCACCTCCTGGCCTTTCTGTGGCTCTCACTGGAACCCCTTCCCCTCGATGACCACACAGTTTGCTGCCTCACTGCCTCCAGGTCTCTGCTCAAATTTCCCGTTATGAGAGAGACCTGCCCTGACCACCCCACGTAAAAATAGCGACACCCCACCCCTACATGCTGTTCCTTCTACCCTGCTATATTATTCTCCCTAGTTTGCATCACCATGTGACATACTATATATTGACTTGTCTATTCGTTTATTGGCTTTCTCCTCTAACCAGAATACAGCCACACAAGGGAAGAAACTTTGTTCACTACTGTCTCCCAGCTTCCAGAACAGCGCCTGGCACATATGTGGCCCTTATTAAATGTTTATTTTTTATTTTTTGAGTCAGAATCTCACTCTGTTGCCCAGGCTGGAATGCAGTGGCACGCTCATGGCCACTGCAGCCTTGACCTGCTGGGCTCAGCCTTCCAAGTAGCTGGAACTACAGGCGCATGCCCAGTTAATTTTTTTGATTTATTGTAGAGACAAAGTCTAACCATGTTGCCCAAGCTGATCTTGAAACCGTAGGCTCAGGCAATCGTCTCGCCTCAGCCTCCCAAAGTGCTGGGATTACAGGTGTGAGCCGCTACGCCCAGCCTAATGTTTTTGAATGAATGAAAAACTCAGGTGCCCTCTCCTTTCATGAAGACTGCCCAGTGTCCCCGATCAAAATTAATTTCTGCTTCCAGATGGACCCCGGCACCACCTTCCCTCTCAGAGCTTTCATGCATGTTCTTATTTGTTCTGGAGTTGAGGATTCACAGGTCTGACTCCCTGGCTACACTCCCATAGGCACAGCCCAGGGAACATGAATGAATCAAAAGGGCCTGGAATTGGGATGTGGGAGAGAAGGGGAGAGCCAAAAGAAACAAACCCAAACCAAACAAAACCCAGAGGCCTTGTCTGGGCGAGTGGCCTAGGATTACAAGCAAGGGGACGGAACTAGCCCAGGCCTCCTGGCTAGGACTGAGATGTGGAGAGGCCACCAGCTCTTACTGTGCCTCTGGGCCTATGCAAGAGTCCCCAGCAGCCACTCCCCACTCTTGGGGCAGATGATCCTCCTCTGGAGAGGGCTGCAAAGTCTGGGTCCTAGGATGGCAGGGAGACAGCAGACACTGGCCCCGTGATCTCCTGGACAGGCCTGTGTTTTCACCACGTCAGCACACCCCCCTCCACTGGAGAAGTTCCCCCTCCCCTCAAGCATGCTGGTGGCTCTAGGAAACCCTCACCCTCAGGGCTTTTTTAGCTGTCTCATTATCTTCTGTTTCCTCAGTTTTGAGAATGTCCAAAACACAGAGCTGCTCTCTGTTCCTATGAGGCCTTGGAGCAGGCCCAGCACCAGGAGAACCCTGTGTCCTGTGGCCCTCCAGGTCCCTCAGCCCTTAGATGGGCATTTCTGGGTTTGGTGTCAGTAAGAGTGGCCTGTCATGCCAGGTGCAGTGGCTCACACCGGTAATCCCAGCACTTCGGGAGGCCAAGGCGAGAGGATTGCCGAGCCTGAGCAACACGGCGAGACCTCGTCTCGACAATAAATCAAAAGAGTTAGCTGGACGTGGTGGCACACGCCTGTCGTTCCAGCTACTTGGAAGGCTGAGGCGGAAGGATCCTCTGAGCCCAGCAGGTATAGGCTTCAGTGGTAGTAAGCATACCGCTGCACTCCAGACTGGGCAATAGAGTAAGAATCAACTAAAAAACAAAAAACAGTGCCCTGTTAATGATCAGATGCAAAGCCTGCCAGGCTGGGTCCATGGGGGCCCAAGAGCCAGAAGCACTCCCTAACCAAAGGCCTCAGTAGCCAGGGCTTGCCTGTTAGGGCCCGGTGAAGTCTGGGGCCCCTCTGGGGTTAAGGGCCATTTAGGGGGTATGGGAGGAGTCCAGGTAGACAGCCCTGACAATAGGCTCTTTCTAGGTTGTTCTGTTGGATGCAGAGCCCACTGTGTGCTGCCGCCCTCTGCCATTCCCCACCCCCCACTCCCTGTTGGCCTAAGGCCACAGCCCTGGGTCCAGCTGGGACAGATACTTAAAAGCCCTCAGGCTTCTCCCAGGGCTGCCCAGGATGGTGGAACTGCCCGAGGGAGGAGGGAAAGAAGAAGAGCTGCATTGTGTGTTCTCCACTGTGTGCCAGAGGGAGGGTGTGTGTGTGGGGGGGGGGCTGTTTCCCTAGTTTTCCCTCATAGCCTCCCATGGAGCTGGAGGCTCAGACTCAGATACCAGAGAAGTCACCCTCTGGCTCACCAAGGCAAGGAGTGGGAGGTGCATCGCGACCCCACCTTGGGGGTGCTGGTGCTGTGTCTGCAGCTGTAACCCCCCAGGGAGGGTTCCTAGGGGCAGCTGCAACTCACCCCAGGCCAGCTGCTCCCACCCAGCCCTACCCTGCAGAGTGGTATTTATGTCTCCCGCCTGGGTCCCAGAGGACCAACTAGGAAACTTTATTTATTTATTTATTTATTTTGATGAGGTGATAGTGGGTGGGTAGTTCTGGTCCCAGAACTGCTGAATCAGAAACCAGGAAGAGGGGGAGGAGGAGGAGAAAATCAGAATCTTCCGTTTGACCAGCAGTCCTGGATAATTCTGATGCAGGGGGCCAAGGCCGTCCTTGAGAAGTGGTATCTAGATCCCAGCTGGCTGACCATGCCTGGGAGCCCCACAGCAGAGAGTGTGAACCTGCATCTGGAGCTAGGGTGTCCATGTCGTCTTGCAGTCACATGAACTTACTGGGCCCAGTTGCTCTTTTAGAAAGGGGAAACCCTCAGTTTGACAGAAAAGGAAACCAAGGCTTGGAGAGTAAGTTACTGCTTGTTGCCTCCAGCCACAAAAGAAAAGAAGCTGTGTCTCTGGTCATGGGTCAAGAAACCAGGAGCCATTACACGGAACAGTGACATCCCAGCTAAGTGGGGAGGGGGCTGGAACTAGGACGATGCTTCAGGGCCAGGCGCGGTGGCTCAAGCCTGTAATCCCAACATTGTGGGAGGCTGAAATGAAAGTATTGCCTGAGCTCAAGGGTTCGAGAGCAGCCTGAGCAACATGGCGAGACCTCATCTCTCCAATAAATCAAGAAAAAATTAGCTGGGTATGGTGGCGCACACCCAGCTGGAACCTGTGGTTCCAGCTACTTGGAAGGCTGAGGCAGAAGGATCCCCTGAGCCCAGCAGGTCAGGCCTGCAGTGACCATGAGCATGCCACTGTACTCCAGCCTAGGTGACGGTGAGGCTCCAACTCAAAAAAAAAAGGACACTATTTCTCCCAGTGACTCCTTCACCATGACATTTTCCCTTTTGGGTCTGTTCCTTTTTCCTAAATTCCTGAATTTCCCTTCTCCATTAGGCTCACAACAGCACTCATAGAGCCATCGACCCAGCCAGCCATCCATCCAGGATCAGGAACCCCAGAGCCTAGATGTGAATGAGATCTTCAAGATTCTCTGTTTAAGGGTCTTATCCTGAGACCCATGGGATCTCCACCCCTCTCCAATTGCCTGTGTAATGAATTGTCTCAGAGAGGATTCAGAGTGTTCGCCAGATTCTCAAAGGGGTCTGGGATATCCCCAGAGGCCAGACCGGGGTGGGCTGTGTGTCTAGGTCACTGTAACCACCCGACATATTATTTTTCTCAAAAATGCTCTCAAAGAAGTTGGGCTGGCTCCAAAGTCATTCAGGCACACTCGTTTCATCCTACCCCTCATTTGGGGTTTGGGGAGGATTTGAATGATTATACTGAAGGGTCAGGCTGCCCGGATGAACCTCTGCCCTGCCACTCAATACTCTGTTATCCTGGGCAAGTCCCACCCCCGCTCTTCCCACCGCTCTGGCCTTCATTTTCCAGTGTGTAAAATGGTGGGAGTGGTGGTATCTGCCTCTGGGTTGTTCAGAGGATGATCTGAGATCATTGATGGGAGGGCGTGGCTCACAGGCTGGGGGAGAGCTGTGGTGACAGTCCTTATCCAAAGCACGGCAAATGATCTCCTGAGCAGAGCAATCAGAGCAAGGACTGGAGACTCGGTCTGCAGATTCCCTGCCCAGTGCTCTTTCCACCTCCTCTCCCTCTCTCCCTTTCCTGGCTCCAGACCCAAGAGTGGGTGGATTCGGGGCCCCAGCGACATAGCCGCACCCATGCCCTTTAGTCTCGGTGACCTGCTTAGCAGAGCACCCTGCTTAGCCGGGTCTGCACAGGGAGAAGGGAGGAACCTAGGAAGCAGGTAGGTGAGGAGAGGAGGGGAGAACAGGGGTAGAAGAGCTGTAAATTGAGCAAGAGGCCTCCCCCGGGCTTCACAGGATCTGCCAGCCCTGACACTGCATGAGGTTTATTTGACCACTCGTTGCCTGGCCCCCTCAATGGTCTTTCCTGAACACTAAGCCAAGATTTCTTGAGTGCCACTCGCTGTGCTGTGTGAGTGCTGGGAGCGCCAAGGTGGCGGGGAGGAGCCCTGAGATGCCTCCTGAGAAGCAGTGAGGAGTGTGCCAGCCCTAGGCAAGGCGCTCACTGACCAGGGTATCTGTGGGAGAAGCCAATAAGGCACAGGGCCCTGCCACTGAGGGGCCAGCTCCTGGGGAAGGCTGGGGAGACTAGGCCCTCCAGTTGGAGCCCGGGAAGTTGTCATCAGGGGCCACAACTCAGAAGAGATGAATTTGAGCTGAGTCCTGAAAGGTGGTTGGGCTTCCCAGTAAGTAGAGAAGTTCCCAAGGCAGCAGACCTGCCAGAGCAGAGGCAGGAAGAAAGGGTGATAGTTTTGACATTGTAATGAATTATTTCTTTCTTTTGTGTGTGTGTGTTGGAGTCTCACTCCATCGCCCAGGTTGGGGTGCAGTGGCACACTCACAGCCACCCCAGAATGGACCTGCTGGCCTCCAGCGATC
Source organism: Cephalopachus bancanus (assembly GCA_027257055.1). Classification (NCBI taxonomy): domain Eukaryota; kingdom Metazoa; phylum Chordata; class Mammalia; order Primates; family Tarsiidae; genus Cephalopachus; species Cephalopachus bancanus. The sequence continues at coordinate 1,791,944 of JAPVLO010000080.1, forward strand.
CTCCTGCCTCAGCCTTCCAAGTAGCCAGAACTACAAGCTACCATGCCTGGCTAATTTTTTTTTTTTTTTTTTAATTGTGGAGACGAGATCTCACCAAGTTGCTCCGGCTGGCTTCGAACCCGCAGGCTCAGGCAATCCACTCGCCTTGGCCTCTCAAAGTGCTGGGATTACAGGCTGAGCCACCGAGCCCGGCCTATTTAAATTTAAAAAGGACCAGGAGGCACCGTGGCTCATGCCTATAAGCCCAGCATTTTGGGAGGGTGAGGCAGGAGGATTACTTGATGACAGGAGTTTGAGACCAGCTTGGGTAACACAGTGAGACCCTGTTTCTACAAAAAAAATTAAAATTTAGCCTAGTGTGGTGGTAGGTGCCTGTAGTTCCAGCTGCTGGGGAGGCTGAGATGGGAATATTGCTTGAGGCTAGGAGTTTAAGATTACAGTGAGCCATGTTCATGCTACTGTACTCCAACCTGTGTGACAGAATGAGACCCTGTCTCTAAAAAAACAAAAAAGGGGCCGGGCTCGGTGGGTCAGCCCGTAATCCCGCACCTTTTGGGGGGCTGAGGTGAGTGGATTGCCTGAGCCCGTGGGTTCGAGACCAGCCTAGGCAGCGAGACCTCATCTCTACAAAAATCAAAAAATTTGCCGGTGTGGTAGCGCCGCCCGTAATTTTGGGTACCGGAAGGCTGAGGGAGAAGGATCGCCCGGGGCCCAGCAGGTCGAGGCTGCGGTGGCCAGGAGCGGCCACTGCACTCCAGTCTGGGCGACAGAGTGAGACTCCAACTCAAAAAAAAAAAAAGGAGAGGTAATACAACAATCTTTCAAGCCAGGCGTGATGGCTCATGCCTGTCATCCCAGCACTTTGGGAGGTGAAGTGAGAGGACTACCTGAGTCCAGGGGTTCGAGACCAGGCTGGGCAACTTGGTGAGACCTCATCTCTACAACAAATAAAATAATTAGCCGGACATGGTAGTACACGCCTATAGTTCCAACTGCTTGAAAGGCTGAGGCAGAAGGATTGCACAAGCCCAGCAGGTAGAGGCTGTGGTGGCTGGGAGTGTGCCACTGCAATCTAGCCTGGGCAGCACAGTGAGACTCTGACTTAACAAAAAAAACCCAGCAGGGCTCGGTGGCTCAGCCTGTAATCCCGCGCCTTGGGAGGCTGAGGTAAATGGATTGCCTGAGCCCGCGGGTTCGAGACCCGCCTGGGCAACTTGGCGAGACCTCATCTCTACAATAAATCAAAAATCAGCCGGGCATGGTAGTGCGCGCCTGTAGTTCCAGCTACTTGGAAGGCTGAGGTGGAAGGATCGCTGGAGCCCAGCAGGTCGAGGCCGCGGTGGCCGGTAACGGCCACTGCACTCCAGTCTGGGTGACAGAGTGAGACTCCAACTCAAAAAAAAAAAGAAACCCCAATTTTTCCACCCCCCCAGCTTAAGAAACAGTGTGAAAGGCCCTGTGCCCACCTCCCCAAGCCTTCCTCCTCCCTTGCCCCTGAGATGACACTGCTAGGTTGGATGTTGATCATCCCTCAGGTGCCTTTATTCGTTTACTAGATAGGAATATCTTTCTAAACAATACTCATGATAGTTTTGTATTTTTTTTTTTTGTTTGAATTGGAGTCTCACTCTGTTGCCCAGGCTGGAGTACCATGGGACAATCCTTCCGCCTCAGTCTTCCAAGTAGCCGGAACCATAGGCGTGCGCCACTACACCTGGCTAATTTTTTAAAAATTTATTGTAGAATTGATGTCTTGCCAAGTTGTTTGGGTTGGTCTCAAACCCAGGCAATCCTCTCACCTCAGCCTCCTTAAGTGCTGGGATTACAGGCATGAGTCACTGCACCTTGCCGATTTTTTTTTTTTTTTTAATAATCAATATTTTTTTATTACGATGTTGTGGGGTGATTTTTTTTTTTTTTTTTTTTGAGTTGGAGTATCACTCTGTCACTCAGACTGGAGTGCAGTGGCCGCTCCCGGCCACCGCAGCCTTGACCTGCTGGGCTCCGGCGACCCTTCCGCCTCAGCCTTCCAAGTAGCCAGAATTACAGGCATGCGCTACCACGCCCGGCTGACTTTTTGATTTATTGTAGAGATGAGGTCTCGCCAAGTTGCCCAGGCGGGTCTCGAACCCGCGGGCTCAGGCAATCCACTCACCTCAGCCTCCCAAAGGCGCGGGGATTACAGGCTGAGCCACCAAGCCCGGCTAGGATTTTCTTTTTTTTTTTTTTGAGTTGGAGTCTCACTCTGTCGCCCAAACTGGAGTGCAGTGGCTGCTCCCGGCCACCACAGCCTCGACCTGTTGGGCTCCGGCGATCCTTCCGCCTCAGCCTTCAAGTAGCTGGAACTACAGGTGCGTGCTACCATGCCCAGCTCATTTTTTTGATTTGCTGTAGAGATGAGATCTCGCCAAGTTTCCCAGGCGGGTCTCGAACCCGCAGGCTCAGGCAATCCACTCACCTCAGCCTCCCAAATCGCGGGATTACAGGCTAAGCCACCAAGCCTGGCTAATTTTTGATTTCTTGTAGAGATGAGGTCTCACCAAGTTGCCTGGGCTGACCTCAAACCCATGGTGTCAGGCAATCCTCAGCCTCCCAAAGTGCTGGGATTACAGGCTGAGCTGCCAAGCCCGGCCTCTTTTTTTCTTTTTCCTTTTTTTCCTTTATTTTAAAGATGCGAGGTACAATTCAGGGTTAGGCATACAAATTACAAATGTTCATTATGCAGGTACCTGGTGCACAGGATTTTCATTGGGCTATACAGGAGGGAAGGAGGCAGAGACTCACTTTGGTCTCAGTTCACAGAGCACTTGGCTGGGAGTCAAACACTTGCTCCTAAGCAGTGGGAAACCACTGAAGATATTTGAACAGGAGCTTGCCTTAGTGGATATGTGGTGCTTTAGAAATTTACATTTTTGCCGGGGTTTGCAGTTTGATTTGGAGGCAGAGAGCCGGATGAAGAGGGCTCTTCTAGGTAAGAGCTTCCAGGACATGTTTCCATGGATGAGACTGTGTGGTGAATAGTGGAAGGCGATATTGAGAGGGATTCTGTTTTGCTCACAACTGGGCAGACAGGAGGGCCCTTTCCCAGAAAGAAAGGGGGCAGGAGGAGGAGCTGACCCTGGTGATTGTGCTTCACTGGCAGATGAAGGGGAAGCCTGAGCTTAGCGACTTAGAGAGTCATATGGGGCCAGGCGTGGTGGCTCAGCCCGTAATCCCAGCACTTTGGGAGGCTGAGGCGAGAGGATTGCCCAAGGGGCTTGGGCAACTCGGTGAGACTTCTCTCTATAATAACTCTCAAAAAACTAGCCGGGCATGGTGTTGTGAGTCTGTAGTTCCAGCTACTTGGAAGGCTGAGGCAGAAGGATCACCTGAGTCCAGTAGGTCTAGGCTGCGGTGGCCGTGAGTGTGCCACTGCATTCTAGCCTGGGCAAAGAGACTCCAACTCAAAAAAAAAAAAAAAAGTAGCTGGGCTCGGTGGCTCAGCCTGTAATCCTGTGCCTTTGGGAGGCTGAGGTGAGTGGATTGCCTGAGCCCGCGGGTTCGAGACCCGCCTGGGCAGCGAGACCTCATCTCTACAATAAATAAAAAAATCAGCCGGGCGTGGTAGCGCACGCCTGTAGTTCCGGCTACTTAGGCTAAGGCAGAAGGATCACCGGAGCCCAGCAGGTCAAGGCTGCGGTGTCCGGGAGCGGCCACTGTACTCCAGTCTGGGCGACAGAGTGAGACTCCAACTCAAAAGAAAAAAAAAAAAAAGAGAGAGTCATATGAAAGTCATTGTCAGGGAGGGCACGGGCTGGGGAAAGTGTCCCAGTGCCACTAGGTCCTCGGGCCCCTCCCTCCCTGCCTCAGCACATCCTTCCCCTGCCCTGACCAATGCTCAAGACCTCAGTGGGCAAGAACTGCCTCTGCCCCTCCCCCACATTCAAGCTGAGCATAGATCCTGCTGCCAACTCCCCACCCCCAGCGCCCCCTTTAGTCCAGGCTCCTGTCCCCTCCCCCACCTGGAAGATGCAAATCTCCTGCCACCTTTCACAGCATCCTCTACCCAGCAGCCCATGGAGCCCAGAGAGGAAGTCAGACCCTGTGCCCCCGGCTCTAAAGCTCGCCAGCCATTTTTCACTCCTCTCTCCAAGGCCTGACCCCTGCCCACCTCGCCAACCCCTTTTCCGGTACTTTCTGCCCTTCCAGCCCTGCCCAGAAACTCTGATGGCTCTTGGCAGCTCCTAAAACATGCCACAGCCCCGCCTGCCCGGGCCTTGGTGCTGTACCCTCCAGAGCAGTCCACATTGCTGATTCTATCTTGCAGGTTCCAGCTCAAATATCACCCTCTGAGGGAAGAGACCAGGCCACCCTGTCTACCACAGGGCCCCGTCCCTTCCGGCCACTATCTTCCATCCCCAGCTGTAGTTAACTAGCAGTTTGCTGACTAATCTGGTTTCTGGCTTAATGTCTGTTGGCTTTCCCTTTCCACACGTTATAAGCTCCCTCAGGACAGTGTCCCTCTGCCTTGCTCTCTGCTGGTTCCTCATGCCCAGCATGTGCAGTAAATATTGCCCAACAACGTGAGTCAAAGACAAGCTTCTTGTTTTTTTTTTTGAGTCGGAGTCTCACTCTGTCACCCAGACTGGAGTGCAGTGGCCCGCTCCCAGCCACCGCAGCCTCACCTGCTGGCCTCCGGCGATCCTTCCGCCTCAGCCTTCCAAGTAGCCGGAATTACAGGCATGCGCTACCATGCCCCGCTGATTTTTTGATTTATTGTAGAGATGAGGTCTCGCTGCCCAGGTGGGTCTCGAACCCGCGGGCTCAGGCAATCCACTCACCTCAGCCTCCCAAAGGCGCAGGATTACAGGCTGAGCCACTGAACCCGGCTAAAGACAAGCTTCTTACTGCGGCTTCTTTTTTTTGAGTCGGAGTCTCACTCTGTCACTCAGGCTGGAGTGTAGTGGCATGCTCCCGGCCACTGCAGCCTCGACCTGCTGGGCTCAGGCAATTCTTCTGCCTCAGCCTTCCAAGTAGCTGGAACCACAGACGTGTGCCACCATGCCTGGCTAATTTTTTTTATTTACTGTAGAGACGAGGTCTTGCCATGTTGCTCAAGCTGGTCTCGAACCCCTGAGCTCAGGCAATCCTCTTGCTTCCACTTCCCAAAGTGCTGGGATTACAGGCATGAGTCACCGTGCCCGGCTTCTTAGTGCACAGTCCCTACATATCTTGCCCTTTGTTAGGGGACAGAACCAAGGCACATTTAGTAAGCATCTAGGAAGGGAAGGCAGGGAGTATTATCAGTCCCTCCTCCATGTGGACCACCATGTCCTAGCAGCTGTGAGGACTGGGAAGGAAAGAATAGTTGCAAAATACCTCTCCCTACCCCTACCAGGCTTTTGACTGAGTGTTTTTGTGTTTGTTTGTTTGTTTGTTTGTTTGTTTGTGTTGGAGTCTCACTCTGTCGCCCAGACTGGAGTGCAGTGGCCGCTCCCAGCCACCGCAGCCTTGAGCTGCTGGACTCCGGCGATCCTTCCACCTCAGCCTTCCAAGTAGCCGGAATTACAGGGCGCGCTACCACGCCCGGCTGATTTTTTGATTTATTGTAGAGATGAGGTCTCGCTGCCCAGGCGGGTCTCGAACCCGCGGGCTCAGGCAATCCACTCACCTCAGCCTCCCAAAGGCGCGGGATTCCAGGCTTAGCCACTGAGCCCGGCACTTGACTGAGTGTTTTACATCAGTTGTCTTGTGTTATGTCACTTAACTTCACATAGTCTGCAGGGGTAAGTCATGGGGTTGCCATGTTCTAAGTGAGGAACCTTATCTGTGAGACCCATGACTTGCCCAAGATCACAGGGCTGAGAGGGGCCTGACTGTGACTGAGTCCAGGTCTTTCTGTTGCCTGAGCCTCTGCTCTTTCCATAAGCTTATGTAGGGAGGAATGGAGACAGGAACAGGACTGGAGCATGGATGCAAGGCAGTGCTGAGCACAGAGGAAGGCTGATTTTATTTAATTATATTTTTTAACTTCATTTTGAAATAATTTCAGAATAGTACAAAGAATTCCAGTATACTCCTTGTCCGGCTCCCCTCAAGGTTAACATTGCTCATAATCACAAAACCAAGAAATTTTTTTTTTAGCGGGAGTCTCACTCTGCCACCCAGGTTGGAGTGCAGTGGCCGCTCCCGGCCACCGCAGCCTCGCCTGCTGGGCTCCAGCGATCCTTCCGCCTCAGCCTTCCGAGCAGCCGGAATTACAGGCGGGCGCTACCACGCCCGGCTAATTTTTTAATTTATTGTAGAGATGAGGTCTCATCAAGTTGCCCAGTCGGGTCTCGAACCCGCGGGCTCAGGCAATCCACTCACCTCAGCCTCCCAAAGGCGCGGGATTACAGGCTGAGCCACCAAGCCCGGCTCAATTTTTTGATTTATTGTAGAGATGAGGTCTCATCAAGTTGCCCAGGCTGGTCTCGAACCCCTGGGCTCAGGCAATCCTATCGCCTCTGCCTCCCAAAGTGCTGAGATTACAGGCCTGTGCCACCGCACCCGGCCTAAATCCAATAAATGAACACCAATACAATCCTAAGAACTACTCTCAGACCTTACTCCAGTTCACCAGTTGTCCTACTAATGTCCCTTTTCTGGTCTAGAATCCAATCCAGGATCCCACATGGCATTTAGTCTCCTGGTCTCCTCCAGTCTGGAACCGTTTCTCAATCTGTCTTTCATGTTGCTGATACATGTGAAGAGCTCTGGCCAGATGTTTTGTAGACTGTCACTCAGGGCCGGGCTCGGTGGCTCAGCCTGTAATCCCGCGCTTTGGGAGGCTGAGGTGAGTGGATTGCCTGAGCCCATGGGTTCGAGACCCGCTTGGGCAACTTGGCAAGACCTCATCTCCACAATAAATCAAAAATTAGCTGGGCCTGGTAGCGCGCGCCTGTAGTTCCAGCTACTTGGAAGGCTGAGGCGGAAGGATCGCCGGAGCCCAGCAGGTCAAGGCTGCGGTGGCCGGGAGCGGCCATTGCATTCCAGTCTGGGTGACAGAGTAAGACTCCAACTCAAAAAAAAAACCAGAATGTCAGTCAGTCTGGGTGTGTCTGAGATTTTCTCACACATAAATTATGGTTATGCATTTTTGGCATGAATAGCACAGAAGGGATGTTGTGCCATCCTCCGTGCATATCAAAGGCAAATGATGTCTATATATTGTTTCTGGTGAGATTAAGTTTGATCACTGGCTTAGGGTGGGGTCAGCCGTGTCTCTCCACACCTTTGTAACTAGTGGTTATGCATGAGATACTTTGGGACTATGCAAATATCCTTCTCATCATACTTGGGTACTTTGACAGGGTATCCAGGTGTTAGATTGTGCTTTTCTGGTGTGTTAGAAACTCTCAGCGTTGTTTGTATATTCGGACCAAGAGAAGAGGAACTAAGATGGTGAGGGAAGTCTTCTTGGAGGAGTGGGTTTGGCAGAGGAGCAGAATCCAGGGGAGCAGAGGGAAGGGCATTCCAGGCAAGGGACCTACCCAGGACACAGCACGGAGGCAGGGATGACAGGCCCCAGGTGTCCTCCTGTCATTGCTCCAGATCCTCCAGGAATCTCCCCGCTTATGACTCTGCACCATCTCAGCCTCAGACCATGGGAATGTGGCGATCAAGCAGTGCACACATGGCCCACCTGAGCTCAGCCCTCTCCTCAGCCCAGGCAAAGGGAGGGTCTTTGCTGAGCGACCTTCAGGAAGACTCACAACCTCCTCAGTTCCCCACCCCCATAGAATGGATGTGCCAGGAGACAGCAACCTGGTCTGTCTTTGTCACCAGATCTCCAGCACCTGCATGCAGCCAGGCCTCGATAAATACTTGTGAGGAATGAATGAAGAAGAAAGTGACCCTCTCCTCCAGATGGTAGGACTGTCCCTTTTGTCTAGCATCTGACTGTCCCCACCCCATCTGCTGTAGTCTACCCTCTCCAAGAGCAGTTTCAAATGATCAAATGGATACTCTGGTGCACTTTGTGGCAGTTCTGTAACCCTTAATATAAGCTATATATTTCTTTTTTTCTTCCCACCCTGCCCCTGACTATTTTTCATTTATTTTTAAATCAGTTTTTGTCTTCTTTTTTGCATTTGCATGAGTTTTCCAACTAATAATTTTTATGCTGGTTGATGTAAAAAAAGAAGTAAAAGCAGATTGGGTGCAGTAGCTCACATCCGTAATCCCAGCCCTTTGGGAGGCCAAGATGAGAGGACTGCTTGAGGCCACAAGTTTGAGACTAGCCTTGATAACATAGCAAGATGCCAACTCTACAAAAAATTAGCCAGGCATGGCTTTGCACACCTGTAGTACTAGCTACTCAGGAGACTGAAACAAGAGGATTGCTTGAGCTCAGGTGTTCAAGGTTGTAGTGAGCTGAGATCATGCCACTGCTCTCCAGCCTGGGCTACAGAGTGAGATCCCTAACCCTACAAAAAACAAGCAACAAGTCGGGCTCGGTGGCTCAGCCTGTAATCCCGCGCCTTTGGGAGACTGAGGTGAGTGGATTGCCTGAGCCCGCAGGTTCGAGACCCGCCTGGGCAGCGAGACCTCAGCTCTACAATAAATCAAAAAATCAGCCGGGCGTGGTAGCGTGCGCCTGTAATTCCGGCTACTCAGAAGGCTGAGGCGGAAGGGTCGCCCGAGCCCAGCAGGTCGAGGTTGCGGTGGCTGGGAGCGGCCACTGCACTCCAGTCTGGCAGTCTGGGCGACAGAATGAGACTCCAACTCAAAAAAAAAAAAAAAAAAAAAACAAGCAACAAGTAAAAGCAACTTAAGTGCTCAAAAATAGGAGATTTGGGAGAGGCGGAATTATCTTATTTCTGAACACCACAAGATCCCCCTGTCCCCTTCTCTTTGTCTCTCTCTCCTTTTTTTTTTTTTTTTTTTTTTTTTGAGGTGTGTGCTACCACGCCCGGCTAATTTTTTATTTATTATAGAGACGAGGTCTCGCCAAGTTGGCCAGGTGGGTCTCGAACCCGCAAGCTCAGGCAATCCACTCGCCTCGGCCTCCCAAAGTGCTGGGATTACAGGGTGAGCCACTGAGCCCGGCCAATGTCTCTCTTTCTTTGAATACAAAAGCATTGCATGTTCAATCCTGGATAATCAGAAAATACAAGCAAAAGAACCATTAAGGATCACTAATATTTCCACCACAGAGAGCCAAACACTCTCAGCAACTCAGTATCTTTTCCATATAGAGACATGCAAGCATTTTCTTTTTTGAGTCGGAGTCTCACTGTCACCCAGGCTGGAGTGCAGTGGCACACTGCTCACGGCCACCGCAGCCTCGACCTACTGGGCTCAGGCGATCTTTCTGTCTCAGCTTCCCAAGTAGCTGGAACCACAGGCGTGTGTCACTGTACCTGGCTAATTTTTTTATTATTGTAGAGACAAGGTCTCACCAAATTGCCCAGGCTGATCTCGAACCCCTAGACTTAGGCAATCCTCTTGCCTCCACCTCCCAAAGTGCTGAGATTACAGGCGTGAGGCACTGCACCCAGCCACAATTATTTTCTTTTTTTTTTTTTAAGTCTATGTCCTTTTTGGAAATCTGCTATATTTAGTTTCTGCAATCTGCTTATGGATATTTAGATTCCATCCAAGCCTCTCTCCTTGGACATCTCTGTGGCGCCAACTCTGCTCAGTTACAACAGCCCAGCACAGAGAGAATGAGCAAGCTCCACTAGCTGGCTCTGGGGGTGGGGGGTGGGGGGTGGTTACTTCCCTTCTTTCCTTCTGCTTGGTGAGCCTCCCCTAGATTCTCATACAGCCTATCCCCTTACTTCTTGGAAATGTCACCTCCTTAAAGAGGGCTTCCTTGTCTACCGTGTTTGAGATAGCAGCTCCTCTCAGCGTCCTCAGTCCCTTCACCTGGGCTTAGTTTGTCGCCTCCTCTTGACAAGATGTTATTGTCCTGTCTCTCCCCAGGATATAAGCTTCAGCAGGGCAGTGACTTTGCTCTGCTCAGTTGTGTGCACAGTACCTGGCCAATGGCAAGGGCTTAATATATGTTGTTGAAGAAATGAAAGCGTGAGGTGGCTGAGACTAATTTAGAAGTGAAACCTAAAAAGAGAGCCTATGAGAAATGCACATAAGGGCACATAAAGCTGGCAAAGCCCTCCACAGTGTGATCAATCAATATTAGCCCATGGCACACAGAGCAGACAGTGCAATGGTGGAACTCTAGTCAGCCACTTCTATCAAGTTGTCATGGAAACCTGCTTGGTTTTTGCTTTTGTTTTTTGAGTTGGAGTCTCTCTCTGTCAGCCAGGCTGGAGTGCAGTGGCACACTCACGGCCACCTCAGCCTCCACTTGCTGGGCTCAGGCAATCCTTCCACCTCAGTCTTATAAGTAGCTGGAACTACAGCCACACGCCACCACCCCCAGCTAATTTCTTCATTTATTGTAGAGATGAGGTCTCGCCAAGTTGCCCAGGCTGGTCCTGAACCCGTGGGCTCAGGCAATCCTCTCACCTCGGCCTCCCAAAGTGCTGGGATTATAGACGTGAGCCACGATGCCCAGCCTGTGCCTGTGTCTTTTTAAGTACAGCCTGACAGGACAATGGAACATGCATGTGAGCAGAGAGATACAATATGTGTGTGCTCTGTTCTTTGTCTCCCATACACACCCCATCAAAATAGTGATGACAGAGTATTAAACTAATTGTGGGACCCTTCTGAGAGACGGGCCCTGTGTGACTGCCCAGCTGACTCTGCATACTGGCATTCTGTGTTTGGGGGCCTCTGTCACTCTCAGGTCCCGTCTGTTCCCTGTGCCCCCTTTTCACCGTGTAGCCCAGGATGGCCTGGATGGTAGCAGGAGGGGGAGGTGTATGGTCAGCTGATGTAGCCTTGCCTCTCCCTGCTTCCTCTACAAAGCAGCCAAGCAGAACGTCCTAGTTGCCCCAGACAGGCCATACTGTCTGCTGCCTTTTCCTATTGTTTCCTCTACTCCAGTGGTTCTCAAAGTTATAGTCCCTGAATCAACAGCATCAGCTGGCTGTTATTAAAAATCCAAATTACAGCCGGGCGTGGTGGCTCATGCCTAAAATTCCAGTACTTTGGGAGGCTGAGGTGAGAGGATTGCCTGAGCCCATGAGTTCAAGAGCAGCCTGGGCAACTTGGTGAGACCTCATCTATGCAATAAATCAATAAAAATTAGCCAGGCGTGATGGCGCATACCTGTAGTTCCAACTACTTGGAAGGCTGAGGCGGAAGGATCGCCTGAGCCCCGCAGGTCGAGGCTGTGGTGGCCGTGAGCGTGCCACTGCCCTCCAGCCTGGGCGACAGAGTGAGACTCGGACACACACACACACACACACACACACACACACACACACACCACACAGAGGCAAATTCCCAGACCCCACCCAGACCTACTGAATCAGAGACTCAGGATGGGGCCCAGGAATCTGGTCCTTTCCAGGCCCCTCAGATGATTGTGTTGCATGCTAAAGTTTGACCACCACTGTTCTTCCTGAAATACTTTCCCCACCTCATTTCGGCCTCCTAATTCCTACTCCCCCTTCCCTGTAAAACGTCGCTTTGTCAGCAGGGGGCTCTGTCCTGGGCTACACTAATCCCCCCCTCCAAGTGTCTTCTGTGAATTCCTCAATTCACATCTCTCCTGACAGACAGTTGAGTGTGTGACCGTCTCATTATCCGTGTGTGACCGTCTCATTATCCGTCTTGCTTATGGGAAGGGACCCTTCCACATTTGCACTTGAGTACTGAACAGGGCACACACTAGGCACACAATAAGTGAGGGTGGAATTGCATTGACTTGGGGGTGGCCAGGGGAGTGGGGATGTAGGGCCTGAAGGCCTCATGAAGGAGCCCAGGGAGCTGGGGGGCTGACCGCAGACTGTCCGCCCTCTAGGTACAGCCTGTATACCCGCACCTGGCTTGGGTACCTCTTCTACCGACAACAGCTGCGCAGGGCTCGGAATCGCTACCCCAAAGGCCACTCCAAAACCCAGCCCCGCCTCTTCAACGGTGAGCTCTGGCTGCCCTGACCCTGGCCAGCACCCCCCATGCTGTGCCCCTGACCCCGTCTACCTACTCCTCCACAACCCTGTCTACCTCCCCTTCACTGCCCCCAACTCCTGGGCTCCCTGCCTGTCGCCCCGCCCACAGCCCATCTCTGTCCCCAGGAGTGAAGGTGCTTCCCATCCCTGTCCTCTCGGACAACTACAGCTACCTCATCATCGACACCCAGGCCCGGCTGGCTGTGGCTGTGGACCCTTCAGACCCTCGGGCTGTACAGGTGAGAGGAAAGCAGGGACCTTCGCGGACTGGCAGCTTCCTCTTGCTAGAGGGGCTGACCCCCGGTCATCTGCTTATGGGAAGGGACCCTTCCATGTTTGCACTTCCATACGCATGTGCAAAACACACCTTGGGGGAGGGAGAGTGTCCACGGCATGGCTAGACAAAGGGGGGCAGGGCAGGAAAGGGGGTGCAGAGTCAGAAGGATTGGTATGCTGGCCCAGGATTGTGGATCTAGTGAGTTTGGGGCTGACTGTGAAGCCAAATTGGCCCCTCTCTGGCTCTTTCTCTTCCATTGGTCAGTATCCGGTTCTCTCCATTTTCCCCTCCCATTCCTTATTTTTCGGTGTGCCCATTCCCTCCACGAGTGTCCCTCTGCCCTGCTCCCCCATCCTCTGTGCCCCACACTGGATCTCAGCTGCGCCTTTCCTGGCCCACTCCATCCCCTCCTCTCTCCTCTTCTCCCCTGCTCTCCTCTCCTCTCCCCGGCACCTGCGGCCCTGGCTCATTCTGCTTCACGTGTCCCTCTGCATCCTGCTGCTCAGTCTCAGAACCTTCTCTTTTCTCTAGGCTTCCATTGAAAAGGAGGGTGTCACCTTGGTTGCCATTCTTTGCACCCACAAGCACTGGTAAGAGGTGGGAGTGGGGATGCGTACCGTACAGACAGTCTTCCCGGAGCCTACCCTTGCCCCTGCTGGGCTTGCCAGGACTGGGCCCAGTGAGGATGACCTGGGCTGGGAGGTCAGGAAGTTAGGAGGGTGGGCACCCCTCCACCTCATGAAATCATCCGGGCACCAGCAGAGACAGGGTAGAAGGGGTGGGTTTCCCACTCTCTACTTCTCAAGCTTCTGAAGCCCCAGAGGAGGGCAGGGCAGTCATTTATCTTTCATTTCATGGGCATGTATTAGATGCCTCCTGTGCACTGGGCATGGACAAAACTTATTTTGATCTCTCCTATCAAGGAAACTGTAAATCCAGTAGGGGAACTAGTCCTATATAAAAGTGTATAGCAAGCCGGGCGTGGTAGTGCATGCCTGTAATTCCAGCTACTCGGAAGGCTGAGCCGGAAGGATTGCCGGAGCCCAGCCAGTCAAGGCTGCGGTGGCCGGGAGCGGCCACTGCACTCCAGTCTGGGCGACAGAGTGAGACTCCGACTCAAAAAAAAAAGTGTATAGAAAACCCGGCGCAGTGGCTCACTCCTGTAATCGTAGCACTCGGGGCAGTGGAGGCAAGAGGATTGCCTGAGCCCAGGGGTTCGAAACCAGCCTGGGCCACTTGGCAAAACCTCATCTCTACAATAAATCAAAAACTGAGCTGGGTGTGGTGGCGCTGTGGTTCCAGCTACTTGGAAGGCTGAGGTGGAAGGATCACCTGAACCCAGCAGGTCAAGCCTGCAGTGGCCGTGAACGTGCCACTGCACTACAGCCAGGACAACAGAGTGAGACTCCGACTCAAAGAAAATAAAATAAGATAAATAAAAGTGTATAGCAATTACAAACATTTAGGTGGCAGTTGGCATGGGGTTCAGGGTGTGGGGGAACCCAGGCAGGGTGTGATGATATCTAGTTGGGAAAATGAAAGGATGGTGATACTAAGTTGAGAGAGTCCAGAAAAATGAGTTGGCATTGGCCATGATGTGGTTGAGGGTGGTGACATTCTGGGCAAGGAAACAGCTTGAACGAGAACTTAGAGGTGTAGACTACTTGACTCAGTCCGGAAGTCACAGACTCAGGGCTTAAAGGCCTGGAGAAGCTGTGCGGAAGAGGGAACTCAGATACAGTTGCCCCTCGAAGCCACCTGTCTGTCTCTGCTGTCCTGCAGGGACCACAGTGGAGGGAACCGTGACCTCAGCAGGCGGCACCGGGACTGTCGGGTATACGGGAGCCCTCAGGACGGCATTCCCTACCTCACCCAGTAAGTCCCTGACCCAGGCACGGAGTGGCTCCTCTGTGGGCCCTTTCTCTCACCCCCCAGCCTTCAGTGGTGTTTCACGGCTATCAGCAATTGGATCTTTACTGATGCCCTTCCTGGCCCTTAGAGAGCAGACCTCACCCCATCTATAGACTGGCACTGGCTTCACCCAGCTGATCCGGCCGTGGTTCCCGGAGGAGGAACAGGGCAGGGTTTGGATAGAAGACCCTGAGCACCGGGTGCCTTCTTTCTGGTGTAGAGGCCCACCCCCTTTCGAATCGCCCAGCCCCTTGAGCCAGAGATGACGCCGGGGACCCGCACGGCACTAGCTCTACCTTCTCTCCCCCACTGCCTTGTTCTCCAGTCCCCTGTGTCATCAAGATGTGGTCAGCGTGGGACGGCTTCAGATCCGGGCCCTGGCCACCCCTGGCCACACACAAGGCCATCTGGTCTACTTGCTGGATGGGGAGCCCTACAAGGGTCCCTCCTGCCTCTTCTCAGGGGACCTGCTCTTCCTCTCTGGCTGTGGTGAGATCCCCCAAGAGAGGGACAAATGGGGAGAAGGGGAGGGGCAGAGGCCACGGCAGCCACCATCCCACAGACGCCCCGAAGTATTGGTTTCAGCATAGACATTGCCACAGCGGTTACCCTCATTCCACAGGAGATGGACAGAATGAGACAAGGCCCACAACTGAAAACTCACAGGGCATTTGCTTCCCCTGTTCTCTGATACAGTGACTGGCAGGGCTAGGTTGTGACAGTTGAGAGCCCCTAGGTGGGAGGGTGATCCCATGGATGGGCGAGGATCACCATCCCCAGGCTGCAGGGAGTCCCCAGGGACAGCACAGCCCAAGAAGTGCCCCGTGAAAAAGAGCAACCTGACATCTACCTGCCATCTACTGAGCATGGCAGACGCTCGGCAGTTCCTCTGCGTTCAGTTGTCACTGTGTGCAGTGGAGGTCTCAGATGGGCCTGGTCAGGGGGACCAGTTGGGCCCAGCTCCCAGTGGGAAGGAGGGAGTAGATGCCTAGAGGTTGAAGGGCTGGTGGCCAATCAGAGCTGCACAAGCTGGCCCCCAACCCTCTCCGTGTGCCTTATGCCATACTGTGTTATTGTTGCACCTGTGACGTACCCCCTGGCCCCCACCCAGGACGGACCTTTGAGGGCAGCGCGGAGACCATGCTGAGCTCGCTGGACACAGTGCTGGGGCTGGGGGACGACACCCTGCTATGGCCTGGTGAGACACATCTCCCCTTCTTCCCACATGGCCTGGGACCAAGGCTCTCCCAGCCCCTCACTCCCCTAGAGACCAAGCCAACCCCAGTTCCTGGCCCAGAGGCGACACAGGTCCATCGCTAGTGGTTCCTTGGAGTCATTTCCAGGAGTGGGGGCAGGGCTCCAGCCTCCCTTCTTTCTGGGGTACTGGCTCTGTAACACCTCTGCTTCTCATGCCACTGTCCCCTGCAGCCAGCCCTCAGCCTTCTGAGAGCTCTGCAGGCCCCAGAGCATCCCAGAGAGATGGCTAATTGTTCATAGCCAGAGCCCAGAACAGAAAACAGCCTTTGCTTAAATGGAGGGAAGTCAGTAAATCCACCCTGCATGTAACCATTGCCTCGTAGTTTATAAAAACATTCACTAACATCTCAGTCAATCCTCAGAACAAAGCCGGGCTCGGTGGCTCAGCCTGTAATCCCACGCCTTTGGGAGGCTGAGGTGAGTGGATTGCCTGAGCCCGCGGGTTCGAGACCCGCCTGGGCAACTTGGCGAGACCTCATCTCTACAATAAATCAAAAAATCAACCAGGCATGGTAGCGCGCGCCTGGAGTTCCAGCTACTTGGAAGGCTGAGACGGAAGGATCACCGGAGCCCAGCAGGTCGAGGCTGCGGTGGCCGGGAGCGGCCACTGCACTCGTCTGGGCGACAGAGTGAGACTCCAACTCAAAAAAACCAACCAAACAAACAAAAACAATCCTCAGAACATATACTTATTTATTCATTCAACAAATACTTACACACAGCTAACACATACCAGGCTCTGTTCTAGGTACCGGAAACACAGCAGTGACATCTGTGTCCTGTGACATTATCTTTTGCCAGAGGAGAACATTGTGGCTCAGAGATTCTATGACTTGACTGAGGTCATGTGCTGAGCAGTGGTCGAGTCAGGACTGGGAAGCAGGCTTCCTGACTCCAAGGCTCAGGGATTGTCCCCGAACTGCTGCTACCTCTTTGCTCATGGCTGACTCATGCCCAGTTAGAAAAACAGCTCCCTCCAGGGTTTGGGGTTTTCCGGGAAGTGCCTGGGGGCAGGGAGGACTTGTTCTGACCGCAGGCCATCTTTCTCTGCTCTGTGCTTTGGCCCCCGTGGCTGTTGGTAGGTCACGAGTACGCGGAGGAGAACCTGGGGTTTGCAGGCGTGGTGGAGCCCGAGAACCTGGCCCGGGAGAGGAAGATGCAGTGGGTTCAGCGGCAGCGGATGGAGCGCAAGGGCACGGTGCGGGAGTCGGGGGTCCAGGAGAGGCCACGTGGGCACTCGGCCCCGCGGGCACCCGTCTCTCTGGATCCTGGGCCCGTGGGCGCCTCTCCAGAGCCCTGACCCGTCTGGGACCTGGGCCTTCAAGTCAGAGCTCCTGACCCCAGGTTGGGGTGGGGCGGGCTCCCCTGGCTGGGGTCCATTTCCCAGCTTCTCCCCACCAATCCCGGCACCTCTCGGCCTGCAGTGCCCGTCCACCCTGGGAGAGGAGCGCTCCTACAACCCGTTCCTAAGGACCCACTGCCTGGAGCTGCAGGAGGCTCTGGGTCCAGGCCCGGACCCCACTGGGGACGATGACTGCTCCCGCGCCCTGCTCCTGGAAGAGCTCCGCCGGCTGAAGGACATGCACAAGAGCAAGTGACGCCTCCCACCCCCTCAGCCCACCCCCGCCCGGCCCGCCCCAGCGGCGGGGAGGCCGCCCATCACCACACCTCACCGTCCTTCTCATTGTTAACACCGCCCCCTCCATCGGCACCCACGGCGGGCATCATTCCCCTACACTGGTCAGGGGAGGGACAAGGTGATGAGACCACACGACCGAGAGAAGGGGCCTGGTTGAAGGCTGGGAGGCCCACAGAGTGAGGCTGAGGCATTAAGGGTGAGAGGATAGGAGGGGTCTTGGGACATCCTCAAACCCTACTAACTGGGAGGGCTCCCTTCCTTCCCCTACTTGTGAGACAGCAGCCAGAACCTGGGGGCTGCTGTCAGCTCCTCCCTCAGGAGCCTCATCTCACTCTGGCTCCGGAACCAGGAAGCAGGAGCCGTGGCCATGTTGAGTCTGTCTTCCCCCCTTCCGCCATCCAGAGTTGGGGAAGAAACCCAGCACCCCAAAGTGGCCTCAGGTGTGGTGCCTTGGAAAAGTCGTCACTCATGGGGGCAGCCAGATTCTGGTTTCCTGAGACTCTGCCCTTTCTCTCAAGTCTCCCTGCTCATCCCCTCCCTCTAAAGGCATTTTCAGACAGAGCCATTCCTAAGAACACCGAAAGCCTGGCTGCAAGTCTGGCTTTCAGGCCGCTCTCTGCCTCAGTGGTCCCCCTGCAGCCTGGGAGAGGGAGGGTCCTGGTTGCCAAGGAAACCTCCACCTCAGGCTGAGGAGACAGCAGAGGCCAAGATGTGGAGCCCGACAGTCCTGCAGGTCACATGCTCTCCATCTGGCCCGGTCCTGCCCACTGGCCTGTGCCCCTGCCCTGGGCCCAGGCCCGGACCCCACTGGGGACGATGGCTGCGCGGGAGCCTCTCCTTGCCGGGGAAAGAGCACCACAGTCCACCTTGGCCACTGCGGTTTTCTCCTTTTGGCCCTTGTTCTTAGGCCTGGCTGTCCGCCTCCCTCTCTCTGACTTATCTCTTGCTTTAGCCGCTGCTCCTTTTTTCTTTGAGTTAGCAAAGATTGATTTCACAGCCCTGACACTCATCTGGCCTTTTGCAGTTTGCCCAGAACATTCCCGTGTGACTTCCCACTTGAGGGTGGCGCAGAGGCCCCTAGCAGCAGGGTGCAGAAACCCAAACTCTGCACCCAGAGTGCGTGGCAGCTCTGGGACTCCAGGCCTGGGCCCCTCCTTCCGCCACCCTCCTCCAGCTCTTCTCCTCTGGCCTCGGGTCCAGGTCCCTTTGGGCCACCCGGAAGAGCCCTATGGTCCTCAAGCAGGCATACCTTGGGTCATCCAGGAGCCTTCTCCTCCTGTGTGAGCCTTCCCTCCGGCTCTGCTGGCCTCTGGCGACCCTCCGAGAGGCCCCCTACCCTCAGTTTCCCCTCGTCATCTGGCTTCTGCTGCCTTCCTCAGCCACGGCCTTTGGTACACTCTAGCAATACCGCCAGACTAGTTAGAGATCCCCAGGACATGCGGTTCATGCCTCTGTGCCTTTGCTCATGCTGTTTTTGGAATGCCTTCCCCGGCTCCTCCTGCCTTGTCTGCCTGGCAAACACCTGTTCATCGCTCATGATCCCCTTCAAGGCCCCCCTCCTCCAGGAAGGCATCCCCCATGCTCCTCCCCCCGCCCCAGGCTACCTCTGCACTTTGTAAATGCTTCTCTTGCGGCACTTATCACACTGCATTTTACTTGTTTACATGTTTGTCTCCCCTTCTAGATTGTGAATCCTTAAGGGCATGGACTGTATCTTATGCATCTCTGTATTTCTGCGCCTAGCACGGTGCCTAGCACACAGTAGGCGCTCAATAAATGTTGAATGAATGATTTAACCAAGGCTTGATCACTCAATAGTTTGTCTTTACTACTTCATGAGTGAAAACAGCAGAGAACTTTCTCATGGTTTTCTTGTCTCGGTTCCTGGCCTGCTAACTTGGAGTTACTGCACTTCAAGGGCTTTGGCCAGAAATGGTGCCCTAGCCAGGTGTGGTGGCTTTCTCCGGTAATCCCAGCACTTTGGGAGGTGGAGGCGAAAGGATAGCCCGAGCCCCGGGGTTTAAGACCAGCCTGGACAACTTGGTGAGACTCATCTCTATAATAAATTAAAAAAAGAAAAAGCCAGACATGGTGGCACATGCCTATAATTCCAGCTACTTGGAAGACTGAAGTAGAAGAATCACCTGAGCCCAGCAGGTCAAGGCTGCAGTGGCCGTGAACATGCCATTGCATTCCAGTCTGAGTGGCAGAGTGAGACTCCAACTCAAAAAAAAAATTCCCTAATATATTTCTTCCACGGCCAATGGGCATCTGTTCAAGGTTGACTCAGTATTTTCCAAAGCTTGAGATGCACAGGTGTACCTCTAGTCACAGGGCTGTGGTTGCATGTGGTCCCAGCACAGCAATGAATAGCACTTCAAGGGCACAGCCTTGGTGCTAGCCTGTCTTTAATGCCTCTAAAAAGAAAGAACCAGCCAGTCGCAGTGGCTCACACTTGGAATCCCAGTACTTTGGGAGGCCAAGGCGGGAGGATCGCAACAGAGCACGTCTCTGTCTCTACGAGAAAAAGAAAAAATAAAAACAAAGAGCCAGGTTCCAGGTCCCCCCCGCCCCCGCCTTAGTTGGGCAACTGTCTCTAGTTAAACTTTAGCAATTATGTTTTGTTTTCATTGTGTTTATCTTTGGAGGTCAATATTTATTTATTTGTTTGTTTATTTAGTCAGAGTCTCACTGTTGCCCAGGTGGCTGAAGTGCAGTGGCACGCTCATGGCCACCGCAGCCTCAACCTGCTGGGTTCAGGTGATCCTCCGCCTCAGCCTTCCAAGTAGCTGGAACTGCAGGTGTGCGCCATCACAACCAGCTAATTTTTTTATTTGTTGTAGAGTCGAGGTCTTGCCAAGTTGCCCAGGCTGGTCTCGAACCTTGGGCTCAGGCAATCCTCTTGTCTCCACCTTTCAACGAATATTTATTTTTGACAAGTGAAATGAAAGTGATTAAAGGTATTTATTGAAATAGGAAAATGGGACAGCCCCCTCAATTCCCCTCCCACTGTGGGAGTTTCTGCTTTCTCAATAAATCTTGCTTTCTCAAAAAAGAAAAGAAAAGAAAGAAATAGAAAAATGCAGCTGGGCACGGTGATTCATGCCTATAATTCCAGCACTTTGGCAAGAGGATTGCCAGAGTCCAGGGGTTCAAGACCAGCCTGGGCAGCTTGGTGAGACCTTGTCTCTACAATACATTAAAAAATAAGCTGGGTATAGTGGTGCATACCTGTGGTTCCAGCTACTTGGAAGGCTGAGGTGGAAGGATCCCCTGAGCCCAGCAGGTCAAGGCTGTGGTGGCCTTGAGCGTGCCATGGTACTCCAGCCTGGGTGACAGAGTGAGACTCCTACTCAAAAAAAAAAAAGGAAAATGGAAAACAAACATGACACTTGGCTACAGCAAAGCTCTTGAAGGTGACCCTGGTATGGCTGAAGACCAGAAAGTACTGGCTCGGTGCCACCTTCCTTGGGGCCAGGCCAAGGCACAGTTCAGCCTCCTCTCTTAGGTGGCCCTTGCTTCAGGCCAGGGACCTTGGCACAGGACCCTGCTGCTCTGGTTCAGGGCTGCACCCAGTCTGGAGTTGAAGGGATGGCCGTGGTCTTCACCTTCCTGAAGAAAGGTGGTTTTCTGTGCTCTGTGATGTGTCTGGGTCATTGGAGTCTTGGGCAGTCGAGCCACGGGGCCAGGCCCTGAACTATGCAGGTCCCCTGAGTGTGCCCAACTTTGAGAGGCAATTGGTGACAGTTCTCTGGGGCTGGGGAAGCACTTTCCCAGGGTCTTGGGTGATTTTCCCACTGGACCATCTGTCCTGAATGATTCCATGCCCCTCCTGGAGCTGGCACTGAGCAGAACAGCAGGTGACACTTGCCTTACAGACCTGGGTCCCAGTCCCAGCTCTGTCATTCAGCACCCAAGTGACCTTAGGCAAGTCATTTCCCTGACTTCAATTTCTTCACCTTTCTCTTTTTTTTTTTTTGTGTTGGAGTCTCACTCTGTCGCCCAGACTGGAGTGCAGTGGCCGCTCCCGGCCACCGTAGTCTCCACCTGCTGGGCTCCGGCGATCCTTCCGCCTCAGCCTTCCAAGTAGCCAGAATTACAGGCATGCGCTACCACGCCCGGTTGATTTTTTGATTTATTGTAGAGATGAGGTCTTGCTGCCCAGGCAGGGTTCGAACCCGCGGGCTCAGGCAATCCACTCACCTCAGCCTCCCAAAGGCACGGGATTACAGGCTGAGCCACCGAGCCCCGACTTCTTCACCTTTCAATGGCAAACCTGGACGAGTCAGAACTCTTTTAGGTGCCAAGAATTAATATTCAACACAAAATTAGCTTAAACCAAAAGGAGAATTTATCAGCTCAAGAAATGGAGAAGAGTGGGATTATGTCATGGTGGTTTCAGGCATGGCTGAATCCAGGGTTTCAAAGGGAATCTTCAGGTGGGATGAGGTAGTGTATGCCTGTAATTTCAGCATTTTTGGGAGGTAGAGGTAGGAGATTTCCTTGAGGCCAGGAGTTCAAGACCAGCCTGGGCAACATAGCGAGACTTTTTTTTTTTTTTTTTTTGAGTTGGAGTCTCACTCTGTCACCCAGACTGGAGTGCAGTGGACGCTCCCGGCCACCGCAGCCTCGACCTGCTGGGTTCCAGCGATCCTTCC
This sequence comes from Cephalopachus bancanus, assembly GCA_027257055.1. NCBI lineage: Eukaryota > Metazoa > Chordata > Mammalia > Primates > Tarsiidae > Cephalopachus > Cephalopachus bancanus. The sequence goes on from JAPVLO010000080.1 coordinate 1,813,733, forward strand.
GCCTCAGCCTTCCAAGTAGCCGAAACTACAGGCGCGCACTACACGCCCGGCTAATTTTTGATTTATTGTAGAGATGAGGTCTCGACAAGTTGCCCAGGCGGGTCTCGAACCCACGAGATTCTTATCTCTACAAAAACAAAAAACAAAGCAGGAAATCTTCATTCAGCTCTGCATTCTTCTATGTTGGTGTCATTCTCGTCAGGCTTTCTCCCTGCATTGGAAAGATGGTCTCTAGAAGTTCCAGCCTTACTAGCTACTAGTTCATCAAACCTAGTGGAACCTCCATTAGTTTCACAGCCTGAGTTTCATTGTTCCAACTTGGCTCATGTGTCCAACCCTGAACCAATCATAGGAGTCAGGGGAATGGACTTCTCTGACTGACCACATTAGGTCATATGACCATACACTGAAGGGCAGTGTCAGACCCGACTGAACTAGGGTGGAATGTTCTGTTCCTGAACAGAACAGGGTGTCTGATACCATAAATGATGCAAGACAGCAACCATCAACCAGCAATAATCCCACTTACTTGAGGCTATTCGCAGGGTCAGATGAGAAAAGGCACACGAAATCACTTTGAAAAATGCTGGCTGGGCTCAGTGGCTCAGCCTGTAATCCCAGCACTTTGGGGAAGCCGAGATGAGTGGATTGCTTGAGCCCGCGCGTTTGACACCAGCCCAGGCAACTGGCGAGACCTCGTCTCTACAATAAATTTTAAAAATTAGCTGGGCATGGTAGCGCGCGCCTATAGTTCCGGCTACTTGGAAGGCTGAGGCAGAAGGATCGCCAGAGCCCAGCAGGTTGACGCTGGAGTGGCCATGAGAGTGCCACTGCACTCCAGCCTGGGCAACAGAGTGAGACTCCAACTCAAAAAAAAAGAAAAATGCTACATCAGACTTTTGGTGCTATAATTATAGAGAGGAAATGGAGGTGGACACTGGCCTCAAAGGTGTTTGAATAATATATAGTTCTAAAAATAACCAGGCTACTATGGAGGCAGAGGTGGAACTATCCCTTGAGCCCAAAAGTTTGAGGCTGCAGCGAGCTATGATCGCGCCACTGCACTTGGGCCTGGGCAACTGACGGAGTGACTTAGGGAGCCAGTCTTCTCTCGGGCCAGGAGCCCAGGACAGCAGCAGAGGAGAGGGTATAGGGAGAGATCTATATGGGCCCCTCTTATAAAGCTTCTAGGCCACAATTTGCTTCTCTCTTTTTTATCTTTGTCTTTGTCTTTTTTATCTTTGTCCAAATAATTTTGTCCAACTTTTTGTAGTTCACATTACGAAAGCAATAGGGTTTGCTTTATTTTGCTTTTCTGTTAATCCTGTTTATTTTATAAACAGTTTTATTGAGATATAACTTACATAACACAAAAATCACTCCTTAAAATGTACAATTTGCGGCTGGGCACAGTGGCTCAGCCTGTAATCCCAGCACTTTGGGAAGCCAAGGCGAGAGGATTCCCTGAGCCCGGGGTTCAAGACAAGCCCCAACAATTTGGTGAGACCTCATCTCTACAATAAATCACAAAAAATTAACTGGGCGTGGTAGTGTGTATCTGGAGTTCCAGCTACTTGGAAGGCTAAGGTGGAAGGATTGCCTAAGCCCAGCAGGTTGAGGCTGTGGTGGCCGTGAGCATGCCACTGCACTCCAGCCTGGGTGACAGAGTGAGACTCCAACTCAAAAAAAAAAAAAAAAATATATATATATATATATATATAACACACAATTGGTGGCTCAAGCCTGTAATTCCAGAACTTTGGGAGACCGAGGAGAGAGGATTGCATAAGCCCAGGGGTTCAAGACCAGCCTGGGCAATTTGGCAAGCCCTCATCTCTACAATAAATAAAAAAATAAACTGGGCGTGGTAGCACATGCTTGTAGTTCTAGTTAGTTGGAAAGTTTAGGCGGAAGGATCGTCTGAGCCCAGCAGGTTGAGGCTGCAGTGGCCGTGAGCATGTCACTGCACTCCAGCCTGGGTGACAGTGGGACTCCTACTCAAAAAAGTAAATAAAGTAAAATGTACAATTCAGTGGTTTTTTAGTATACACAGTTTTGTGACCATCACCGTAATCTAATTTTAGAACACTTGAACATCCGCCCAAAAACCCACATCAAAAATCATTTGATGTCACTTGCTGCCTCCACAACCTCATCCCACCCCATACACGGAATCATAAGAAAAGTAGTCTTTTGTGTTTTGTTTGTTTGTTTGTTTTTGTTGTTTGTTTGTTTGTTTTTGAGTTGGAGTCTCACTCTGTCACCCAGGCTGGAGTGCAGTGGACACTCCCAGTCACTTCAGCCTTGACCTGCTGGGCTCTGGCGATCCTTCCACCTCAGCCTTCCAAGTAGCCGGAACTACAGGCACGCGTTACATGCCCAGTTAATTTTTTGATTTATTGTAGAGATGACGTCTCACCAAGTTGCTCAGGCGGGTCTCGAACCCGTGGGCTCAGGCAATCCACTCACCTCAGCCTCCCAAGGCGCGGGATTCAGGCTGAGCCACCGAGCCTGGCTACAAGTAGTTTTTGTAACTGGCTTTTTCTTTTTTCTTAGTAGGACTCTCACTGTCACCCAATGGCACACTCACAGCCACCGCAGCTTCCACCTACTGGGCTCAGGTGATCCTTCCATCTCAGCCTCCCAAGTAGCTGGGACTACGTAGGGGTGTATGCCACCACACTTGACTAATTTATTTTTTTTGTAGAGAGGAGGTCTCAGTATGTTGCCTAGGCTAATCTCAAACTCCTGGGCTTAGGCAATCCTCCTGCCTCAGCATCCCAAAGTGCTGTGATTACAGGCATGAGCCACTGCGTCTGGCCTTGAATATTAACTTTTAAGGGGTATTTGATTAAAAATTGGTCCTTTTTCAAAATTAAAGCAGCTGTAGGCAGCTTATACTATATTCATTCAATATATTTTGTTTCCTTTTTTAGAAACAATTGATTGGCTGGGTGCAGTGGCTCACGGCTATAATCCCAGCACTTTGGGAGGCGGAGGCAAGAGGATTGCTTGAGTCCCTGGGTTCAAGATCGGTCAGGGCAGCTGGCGAGAACTCATCTCTACAATAAATTTTTTTTTTTTTTTTTTTTTTTTTTTGAGTTGGAGTCTCACTCTGTCGCCCAGACTGGAGTGCAGTGGCCGCTCCCAGCTACTGCAGCCTCGACCTGCTGGCCTCTGGCGATCCTTCCGCCTCAGTCTCCGAGTAGCCGGAATTACAGGCACACGCTACCACGCCCGGCTGATTTTTTGATTTATTGTAGAGATGAGGTCTCGTTGCCCAGGTGGGTCTCGAACCCGCGGGCTCAGGCAATCCACTCACTCAGCCTCCCAAAGGCGCGGGATTACAGGCTGAGCCATCGAGCCCGGCTTACAATAAATTTTTTTTAAAAATCAGCCAGGCATCATGGCATACATGCACCTGTGGTTCCAGCTAATTGGAAGGCTGAGGCAGAAGGATCACCTGAGCCCAGCAGGTCGAGTCTATGGAGGCTGTGAGCATGTCACTGCACTCTAGCCTGGGTGACAGAGTGAGACTCCAACTCAAAAACCAAACAAACAAACAAATAAATAAAAGCAACTGATTGACAAACCAGCCTCCTGAGTACCTTTACTACAACCTAATGAAAATAAACATATAACTATAGTATATTTTAAGTTTTTAAAATTTTTTCATGTTTTGGTGTTGCTTACAATTTCAGTAAGATTTTAACTTAAAATGGCAAGTCTAAATCAATTATTCAACTGCCTGATTTAAATTGGAATCTCCAGCCAGGCACGGTGGCTCACGCCTGTAATCCCAGCACTCTGGGAGGCAGAGGCTAGAGGACTGCCTGAGCCCAGGGGTTTGAGACCAGCCTGGGCAAATTGGTAAGACGTCGTCTCCACAATAAATCAAAAAATTAGCCAGGTGTGGTGGTGCACACCTGTGGTTCCAGCTACTTGGAAGGTTGAGGCAGAAGGATCACCGGAGCCCAGGAGGTTGAGGCTGCAGTGGCCGTGAGCATGTCACTGCACTCCAGCCCGGGCGACAGAATGAGATTCCAATCCAAACAAAGCAAAGCAGGGCCAGGCATGGTGGCTAGCGCCTATAAACCCCAGCACTTTAGGAGGCTGAGGTGAGAGGATTGCCTGAGCTCACAGGTCCGAGACCAGCCTGGGCAACTTGGCGAGACCTCATCTCTACAATAAATCAAGAAAAATTAGCTGGTGGCACATGGCAATAGTTCCAGCTACTTGGAAGGCTGAGGCGGAAGGATTGCTTGAGCCCAGCAGGTCAAGGCTGCAGTGGTCATGAGTGTGCCACTGCACTCCAACCTGGGCAACAGAGTGAGACTCCTACTCAAAACAAAACAAACAAAACAAAACAAAAGAAAACCAAAGTCTGGTTTTCTCATCCAGATTGGAGTGCAGTGGCAGGATTGTGGCTCACTGCAGCCTCAGCCTCCTGGACTCAAGTGATTCTCCTGAGCAGCTGAGAATACAGGCAGGTGCCACTATGTCCAGCTAATTTCTTTTTTTTGTAGAGACACGATCTTGCTATGATGCCCAGGCTGGTCTTGAACTCCTGGGTTCTAGCAATCATCCCGCCTCAACCTCTCAAAGTATTGGGATTACAGACATGAGCCACCAGACCCAGCCCAGATTTAATCTTTTTCTTTTTTTCTAAAAGCAGGATTTACTGAGAGGACAGAAAAGCTCCCATAGTGGGAGGGGACCTGAAGGGGTTGCCCCAGATTTAATTTTTTAAGCACTCCAATCTGTCAAATTATTTTAAACATTTCAAGTCCTTGAGATACCAAGTATGCATAATGCAACACACATAACACTGTTTGATTCTCATAAGCATGTCTACATGGAATTCTAAATCTTTCTGAAGCTGAAAAATAATTAACCAATAAGAAGTCATTTGAAGCCGGGCTCGGTGGCTCAGTCTGTAATCCCGCGCCTTTGGGGGCTGAGGTGAGTGGATTGCCTGAGCCCGCGGGTTCGAGACCCGCCTGGGCAACTTGGCGAGACCTCAGCTCTACAATAAATCAAAAAATCAGCCGGGTGTGGTAGCGCATGCCTGTAATTCCGGTTACTCGGAAGGCTGAGGCGGAAGGATCGCCAGAGCCCAGCGGGTCGAGGCTGTGGTGGCCGGGAGCGGCCACTGCACTCCAGTCTGAGCGACAGAGTGAGATTCCGACTCAAAAAAAAAAAAAAAAAGAAAAAGAAGCCATTTGAGGATTACTTTTCAAGTGACATAGGTGCAAGGGGGTACAACTTCTCAGATTACTGAGGAAGTTTCTCTGACAAGATTTTTCCTGTGACCTGACCATTAGGCTGAAGCCCCTCCCTACTCCCCCCCTTTTTTTTTTTAGTCAGAATCTCACTCTTTCACCCAGGCTGGAATGTAGTGGCATGATCACAGCCACCAAAGTCTTGACCTGCTGGGCTCAGGAAATCCTTCCGCCTCAGCCTTCCAAGTAGCTGGAACTACAGGCGCGCGCTACCACGCCTGGCTAATTTTTTATTTATTGCGGAGATGAGGTCTCGCCAAGTTGCCCAGGCGGGTCTCGAACCTGCGGGCTCAGGCAATCCACTCACCTCAGCCTCCCAACGTGCGGGATTACAGGCTGAGCCACCAAGCCCGACTCTAATTTTTTGACTTATTGTAGAGACGAGGTCTCGCCAAGTTGCCCAGGCTGATCTCAAACCCCTGGGCTCAGGTAACCCTCTCGCCTCTGACTCCCCAAGTGCTGTGATTACACGCATGAGCCACAGGGGCCCTGAGGCCCTTTTTATAGGCACTATGATATGAACTCCAGTATTTCCAAGATGGGGATCAAATAGCCCTCAGCCTGGGGTTTGAGTCATATCAGTCTCCATTTTCAAGACTATGTCTTTAGTCGCTCCCCATGAAGCTGTGCCACTTGTTCAAATTCAGCGTTTTGACTGCTTCCTTTTCCTCTGAATTTTCTTAGACCCTGGAGCTAGATCACCTTGGGTCTAGTCCTGGCTCTGCCAATTATTAGCTGTGTGACCTTGGAAAGACATTTTACCTCTCTCTGCCTCAGCTTTTTTTTTTTTTAATCCATAATGCGGCAGTAACAAAAATACCCCCACACAGAGCTGGTCTGCAGATTAAAAGAGAAAAGGAATGTAAAGCCCTTTAGCACAGTGTCTCACCAAGAGTAAGTGTGGTGTAGAGGTTTACTGTGACTTTTCTTTTTCTGAGTCGGAGTCTCACTCTGTTGCCCAGGCTGGACTGGAGTGGCACACTCATGGCCACCGCAGCCTCGACCTGCTGGACTCAGGCCGTCCTTCCACCTCAGCCTTCCAAGTAGCTGGAAGTACAGGTGCACACTACCACGCCCAGCTTATTTTTTTTTTTATTTATTGTAGTGACGAGGTCTCGTCAAGTTGCCCAGGGTGGTCTCGAACCCCCCGGACTCAGGCAATCCTCGTGCCTTGGCCTCCCAAAGTGGGATTACAGGCTGAGCCACCGCACCCGGCCTGCTATGATTTCTATTGCTGTCACCATTACTGTTGCATGTATGAGAACGACAACTTGCAGAGAGATTCACGAGGCATCTAATTGGAGGCTACGTCCGACTCCGGGTCACCACTTCTAAAGTCATTCTAATGACCCATTTCTTTCCCCCGTCTCTTAAGAATGGCAAATGCTCCCTCTGCTGGACACCTCAGGCTTGGGCTGAGCCCCAGAACGGCAGCGTCAATTTCCTCCAAGGTGTGGGTGTCGTGAATTCGGTTGACGGCCCTTTAAGAGGCGGTGGCTAGGTCCCGGTTACCATGGAGACAGCGGGATACAGACCGGGCTGCGGCCGACGGCATGTCCTCCCAAACTCCCTCCTTAGGTGGGAAGAGAGCTGCTGGGCCGGAGAGGGGGAGACCTGTTCCCCTTCGCAATCCACCCTCAGGGTGGTCTAGGACGAATGTGCTCTTGAAGCCGGGGGCCAGGACTGGGGTACTCCCACCCCACCCCTGCCCTTCTCCCCAGGGCCCTCCGTCTTAGCCTCTGCTCCCTCTCTAGGCTCCGGAGCCGAGGACCACCTGCCCTCAGGCCCGGAGCCTCCGCCACTCCCAGAGGCCAATGCTGACGCCATCGACTTCCTCAGCTCCCTCCGTGAGCCCAGACTGTGGGGGTCGGGCGTGGGGGAGGGCTGCCAGTCGAGGGAGGAGGGAAGAGAGAAGGCTCAGACGGGCCGGCATCTCGCTCCCTGCCTTGATTCTCCTGGGACTCAGAAAAGTCCCAAGGCCTGTACGTTGACATTCTTCAAGGGAAGACCCCAGGGACATGGGGAGGGGGGATCTTCACCTGGGGGCTCCTGCCGACGCCCGTGGAGGCGAGATGGATGCCAGCCGGAAGGGGCGTGGGTTGAGGAGGGTGGAGGTGGAGTCTTTGAGGGCACTGGTGGGAGGGGGCCAGAGGATTGGCAGAGGGTTTATCTGTTCCCACCGTCCCTCGCCCTCAGGGCAGGAGGAGCTGCAGATGTTGTGCTTCTCGGAGACTTTGGCCACTGTCTCAGACACAGGGCAGCCTCAGGGAGAGCTGACCATTGATGTGCAGGAAGGGAAATACAAAGACGAGCTCGGCGTCGTGTCATACTGCCTCCTCGTGCACGCCTTCAGTCGTGGCTTTTTGGACAAAATACTCTGTGGAAACTCCCTCCTGGGTAGAGCTCCTGCTGCCTGACATCTGTCACCCCTCTCCTTCCTCCGACCTCCTCCCCACCATTCCCAGGATATTTATTCAGTACCAGCCCCCTTTAGGTGAGGGGGTAGGTGGTTCACGCCACAGGCTCAGGACAAGCGCAACAGTGACGCATCCTGTAGTTTTTCTGAGATCACATTACACCTAGTCCTCCAACCTGGGCCACCACCATCCCTTCCTGCGATCGACCACCCGTGTGGCCTGTGACATCAGTCTCTGCCTCCTTACCCCCCCAGGCTCTCTCTCAGAACACTTGGAGCTCATGGAGCAGCACAGTCATGAGTTCATCAAGGTACCTCCCAGAGCCCTGGCCTTGACCCTAATCCAGGGTGAAAGAATGGAGACCCTGGGGGGGAGGGTGGGGCCCCAGCAGAATGTCACCCCAACTTGTCTCCCCAGTTACCCTGCCAACCCCACCACACACAACATGAAAACAAGCCCCATCTGGGATCCTGGAGGTCAGCAGCAGGTTGCTGCTGATAAGTGCTCCCGATGCCCACACCCTCCTCCAGGCTGAGAGCCCAGCACTCCCTGAGGGCCATCGCCACCTGGCCTCCAAGTCCTCTAGCTCTGTACCCCTCACATCCAACCCCAGCCCCTACATTAACTTCTGGAATGTGACCATGACCGTTTACACATCAAAAACTACTCGTGTCTAAGAACCTTCCCACAGAAACCATCCCCGTCTTTTAGAACCAGTGTTCTGAAGCTCGTTGCCTTTGAACTTCATATCTGCCCAATGACACGACTGCTATTCTTGAGCTTTACCATGTATGGAAGGGGTTTGGGAGTTTGTTGCGGCGGCTGTTTTTTAAGTCAAAATCTTTAAGTCACAATTTTCTCGTTTGTAAAGAATAATGGACCGGGCTCGGTGGCTCAGCCTGTAATCCCAGCACTTTGGGAGGCCGAGGCGAGTAGATTGCCTGAGCCTGCAGGTTCAAGACCCACCCGGGGAATTTGGTGAGACCTCATCTCTACAATAAATAAAAAATTAGCCAGGTAGTAGTGCGCGCCTATAGTTCCGGCTACTTGGAAGACTGAGGTGGAAGGATCGCCTGAGCCCAGCAGATCGACGCTGGGTTGGCCAAGAGCGTGCCTGGGCGACGGAGTGAGACTCCAACTCAAAAAAAAAAAATGAAGAATGGACAGATGACCTCTGGGGGGACCCAGAGAATCCCTGATCCTTCCCTGTTTCCCTGTGTGCTCTGACCCTTAGTTTCTCATCCTCCCCATGAAGCGGACGATGAGTTTGATGAAGCAGGATGACCAGCTGGCCATAACCAGAAGTATCAAGGAGGGTGAGGTAGGACCACCACCAGGTAGGGCTGCATTCCATATTCTCTTCAGAACCGTGCACAGGGACAAGGTTGTCTCGGCCAGGAACCTGGACTGAGGACTCATTAAGAGCCATGTGCCCAACACCCAGCTTGCCCACCTCCTGCCCTTCCCTGGCTCCAGGTCCCTGACCCAGATCTGTCCTGAACAGGAAATCAAGACTGGTGTGACTCTCTTCCCCTGGCACTCAACTGAGGGCTTCGTCTCTGAGGCTGCCAACCTGGTGCTGCTGAGGGTGATGGCCCGGCGGCGAATGGTGCCCCACAATGCCCGCTTCCTGGCCTTAGACACCGAGGGCAAACTCTGCTATTCCACCTACGTGAGGGGTCTTCCTGGGGAGGGGACTTGGCCTGGGGGCAAACTAGAAAGGGGCATGGAGGGCGCTGAGAAGGGAGAGAAGATGCTGTGGTGTGGAAGAGAGAGTTGGGGTGGGGATAAAACGCGGGTTGGGGGGGTGGGAGTGAGGCTCCCCAGGGCACGAGAAGGAAGAACCTCCTTTGTTAGAGAGATGAAGTGTGGGCCAGGTGGTGTGAGTGAGAGGGACAGAGAGGCGGAAACAGTTCAGGGAAGCGACCTTCTCTGCATGAAAGTCAGTCCAGGAAAAATAAACATAGTGCAGTGCTGCTTGAAAAGATACATCTTTTTTTTTTTTTTGAGTCGGAGTCGCACTCCATTGCCCAGGCTGAAGTGCAGTGGCCTGCCCTTGGCCACCGCAGCCTTGACCTGCGGGGCTCAGGCGATCCTTCCGCCTCAGCCTTCCAAGTAGCTGGAACTACAGGTGTGTGCCACCATGCCTGGCTAATTTTTTGATTCATTGTGGAAATAAATCAAAGTCTCATCAAGTTGCCCAGGCTGGTCTCAAACCCCTGAGCTCAGGCAATCCTCTTGCCTCCACCTCCCCAAGTGCCGGCATTACAGGCGTGAGCCACCATGCCCAACTGATACATCATTTTTTTAACTTCAGGAAATGCAACATCTCCAGCTACAATTTTTTTTTTTCCTTTTTCTTTTTTTTTTTTGAGTCAGAGTCTCCCCCAGGCTGGAGTGCAGTGGCATGCTCACGGTCACTGCAGCCTCAACCTGCTGGGTTCAGGTGATCCTTCTGCCTCAGCTTTCAAAGTAGCTGGAACTACAGGTGTGCACCACCACATCCGGCTAATTTTTTGATTTAGTGTAGAGAGGAGATCTCGTCAAGTTGCCCAGGTTGGTCTTGAGCCCTTGGGTTCTCACCTTAGCCTCCCAAAGGGCTGGGATTACAGGTGTGAGCACCCGGCTTTCCAACTACATTTTCATATTCTTGTATTATTTCTCAACCCTGAAGCTTGTTCCTTTTTTTTTCTTTTATTTTGTCTAAAATTTCATAATCAAAATACCTAGGACTTCTTGAAATATGTGATTTTAAAGCTGTACCTTTGAACACCTGCGATTTTGAATAAGACAGTTTAGGGGCTAATTTGTCCTTCTTTGATCAATTTTGTAAATTACATTCCAGGCTGTTAATCACAAACAAAACATGCAGTGATATGTTTGACGCAAACAAGCACATGACACATCCCCACGTTTTCTTTGAAACGCATGTTTAATATGAGCACTTTGCTCTCCGTGGCCACAGTCATACCAGGGTTTAAGTTTCCATTACAATAGGGACAGCCTGCCAGCAGCACAGGCCTGAAGTGGCCACAGATCTCAGTCGGGTCTCACACCTCAGAGCCTGGCTCTACCCCTCAACCACTGGCCTCAGCAGCCCATCTTCCCTACCCTCTCACACACCCCCTCCATACTGCTCCTCATCCCTGTAACAGAATCTGCCAACTAGAAGCGCTTGGTCAGCGAGATGGCTTGGGAGGGGCTGAGGCAGAGCCAACTTGGACCTGGCTGTTTATGAGGGAATCCCCAGTTTAGCTTGGCGATGCAGCACAAATGTGGCACCTGAGGGTCTGGACAGCTAAGGGCTGCTTATCCCTGGTCAACAAGGGATGAAGGTGTGAGATGGAGGAAGTGCCAAGGAAAGACAGCGGGGGAGACCTTGGTGGGCATCCACCTCACCTTCCACTCCCCGTTTTGGCTGTTGCCAGCAAGCCCTGGGCTTCCAGACGATCCAGGTGGGCCACCAGCAGGGGGAAGTGTTCATCGTGGAGCAGACTGTACACTCAGAGGAGGGCATCCCCATGTCCTGCCAGTACTACCTGCTCTCTGATGGGTGAGCTGCTGAAGGAGGGGCCAAGGGGGCGGTCCTCAGTGATGGAGGTGGGATGGGGCAAAGGAAGGACTAGCTGTTTCTAGGGACACCACCAGGAAGAGGTGCCATTGAGATCTGAGTGTCCCTTGCTTTATCCACCTCCTTCTTTCTTCTTACTTGCCCTTTCTCTTAGTCCTCACGATGCCCCCTAAACCTTTCCACCAAAGAGCCCTGAATGACTAAGGAAGTAAGTGCCAGCCGGGCTCGGTGGCTCAGCCTGTAATCCCGCGCCTTTGGGAGGCTGAGGTGAGTGGACTGCCTGAGCCCGCAGGTTCGAGACCCGCCTGGGCAGGCGAGACCTCATCTCTACAATAAATCAAAAAAATTAGCCGGGCATGATAGTGCATGCCTGTAGTTCCGGCTACTTGGAAGGCTGAGGCGGAGGGATCGCCGGAGCCCAGCAGGTTGAAGCTGCGGTGGCCGGGAACGGCCACTGCACTCCAGTCTGCATGACAGAGACTCCAACTAAAAAAAAAAAAAACAAAGCAAACAAACAAACAAACAAAAAAGGAAGTAAGTGCCACTCTACAAGGCCTAAGGCATAGCTATCGCAGCTGCCACAACGTTAGGGGTAATATTGAAAAACACCAAAAGGCTGGGCATGGTAGCTCAAGCCTGTAATCCCAGCACTTGGGGAGGCTGTGGTGAGAGGATGGCCTGAGCCCAGGGGTTCAAGACCAGCCTGGGCAGCTTGGTGTGCCTTGTCTCTACAATAAATCAAAAAAATCAGCCAGGCGTGGTGGCACGTGCCTGTAGTTCCAACTACTTGGAAGGCTGAGGTGGAAGGATTGCTTGAGCCCAGTAGGTCGAGGCTGTGGTGGCCGTGAGCATGCCACTGCACTCCAGCCTGGGCAACAGAGACTCGGGCTCAAAAAAAAAGGAAGAGAAAAGAAATTTCAGAATACATATTGCATAATGATTAGACTGGGAAAAAAATAATCAGAACATTGTTGGCTTTCCTTATTTCACAACTTAGTATGTGGTTTTTTTGGGGAGGGGCTAAAGTTGGGGTGTTACTGTGTCACCCAGGCTGGAGTGCAGTGGTGCCATCATAGCTCACTGCAGCCCCAAGCTCCTGGGCTCAAGCAATTATCCCACCTCAGCCTTCCAAGTAGCTGAGACTACAGTGAGCCACAACTCCAGAACAGTTTCTATTCTGAATATCAAATAGTGCTTATAGCCGGGCTCGGTGGCTCAGTCTGTAGTCCCGCGCCTTTAGGAGGCTGAGGTGAGTGGATTGCCTAAGCCTGCGGGTTCGAGACCCGACTGGGCAATTGGCGAGACCTCATCTCTTTAATAAATCAAAATGAGCCGGGTGTGGTAGCGCGCGCCTGTAGTTCCAGCTACTTGGAAGGCTGAGGCGGAAGGATCGCCGGAGCCCAGCAGGTCGAGGCTGCGGTGGCCGGGAGCGGCCACTGCACTCCAGTCTGGGTGACAGAGTGAGACTCCAACTCAAAAAAAAAAAACATAAAAACAACAACAAAAAACAAATAGTGCTTATATCTCTAAAGATCTCAGTCCTTTTTTTAAATTTTAAGCAGGGCCAGGCGCAGTGGCTGAGGCCTGTAATCCCAGCACTTTGAGAGGCCGAGGTGAGAGGATTGCCTGAGCCCAGGGATTCGAGACTTCGTCTCTACAATAAATCAAAAAATTAGCTGGATGTGGTGGTGCGCACCTGTAGTTCCAGCTACTTGGAAGACTGAGGCAGAAGGATTGCTTGAGCCCAGCAGGTTGAGGCTACGGTGGCTGTTGAGTGGACCACTGCACTCCAGCCTGGGCAACAGAGTAAGAATCTGACTCAAAAAAAAAAAAAAAGCAGAGGCCTCATACTTGCCAAGACTTGTGTGTTATCTCGGAATTCAGAAATGAACACCACCCAGGAATTCAAAAAACAAGAGAGGAACACAGAAGTAAACAGAACCCCCAGGGCAGGTCTCTCCAAGGGGTGCTGCCATGTATAGTCTACTCAGGCTGCCATAACAAAATACCACAAGCTGTGTGGCTTCAACAGACATTTATTTTCGCACAGTTCTGGAGGCTGGAAGTGCAAGATGCCGTCAGGGTTTCTGGTGAGGTCTCTCTTCCTGGCTTGTAGACAGCTGCCTTCTCAATGTGTCTTCACATGGCCTTTCTTCTGTAAGTGAGTGGATAGAGGGAGCTCTCTGGCATCTTTCTCCTTTTTTTTTTTTGAGTTGGAGTCTCACTCTGTCGCCCAGGCTGGAGTGCAGTGTCAAGTTCACCGCCACCGCAGCCTGGACCTGCTGGGCTCAGGTGATCCTTCGCCTCAGTCTTCCAAGTAGCTGGAACTACAGGGATGCACCACCACGCCCGGCTAATTTTTCTTGATTTATTGTAGAGACAGGTCTTGCCAAGTTGCGCGGGCTGGTCTCGAACCCCTGGACTCAGGCAATCCTCTCGCCTCCCAAAGTGCTGGGATTACAGGCATGAGCCACCGTGCCTGGCCTCTTCCTCTTTTTATAAGGACATCACTCCTATCTGATTAGGATCCCATCCCTGTGACTGCATTGAACCTTAATTACCTCGCCCAAAGGCCTTGTCTCCAAATACCACCACATTAGGGGTTAGAGCTACAATTTTAATAGGGTGGGAACACACACAAATCAGTCCATAACAGGTATTCTAGGAAGACTCTCTCACACCCTCTGTACACTCCAGGCACCTGGCCAAGAGAGTCCAGGTGGGCTCCCCGGGGTGCTGTGTCATCACCAAGATGCCCATCTTGAGGGAGAAAGGTAAGTGAAGCCCAGGCCTTAGGGAGCCAGTGGACAGTGAAGGGGAGGTGGGGAATCCCTGGGTCTTCTATGATGCAGGGCCTGGACCCAGTGAATGGGATCGGAGCCTGGGATCAGATGGAGAAAATTCGCCCTCCAGCCCTCCAGCCCTCAAGGCAGGCAGAAGAGGATCTTTTTCTGTGATTCTGGGGCAGAATCCTAGGGCTTTACCTGAGCTTTCTGTTTGGGTGTTCCCGGGATCCTTCTGTGCATCCGAGGAAGGTTCTGGGGTAAGGATATCCAGCCTGCCTTCCTCCCCACCCAGATGAGACTGAGCCTCGTCCAGTGTTTGAGAAGATGCCCCTGGTATGGGAGGAGGATATGCAACTCTACTCAAAGTTCCTGGACCGGAAGGTGAGGAGAATGGGGTCCCCATTCGACCCTGGGCCATCAGTTTCCCAACCCTGATCTCTCTTCGCGCCCGGCTCAAATGCACCGCCCTAGGGGCTGGGGGCTCCAGCGTCCCTTAGTCGTCCTTTGAGCGATGGGCGGGGGGGGGTCCGCGGGGGTCCTGCCCGGCTCAGGCTCGGGGCTGCCCCGTTCCCCGACAGGAGGAGCTCCGGCTCCGCCACGCCAGCTACCTGCGGCAGCACCCCGAGGCCCAAGCGCTCGTCTCCGACTTCCTGCTCTTCCTGCTGCTGCGCCGGCCGGACGACGTGGTCACCTTCGCCGCGGAGCACTTCGGCCCCTTCGCCGCGCGCCGCCCTGCCGACCCCGCCCTGCGCTCCTCCCACCGGCCCAGTCCCTTCCGCTCGCTGGACCCCGAGGGCGGCGCCGACTCCGGGGGGGGCTAGGCCGGGCCTGGGACGCGAGCGCGCGCGGCGGCGGGGTTCCCACGGGGAGCGGCGAGCGGGGAGCCGGGGCGTCGGGGCCGGAGCGCGCGCCGGGGGCGAGGGGCGCTTTCCGCGCTGCGGTCGTGGTGCGACACCCGGGGCCCGCCCTCGGCTCTGCGGGGCCAGCGGGGTCTTGCGCTGCCTCCTGGTGTGTCTTGGGCTGAACACGGGAACCGTTAACATCGTTCGTGGAGCGAATGTCAGCCTTTCTTGCTAGACGCTGTTTTCATCACTATCCCCATTTTACGGAGAAGAAAATAGAGGTATAGGCAGGTTAAGGAGTTCTTGGAGTTGGCAGTGGGGAAGCCGACTTGAAAGCCCACGCTCTGGCCGGGCGCGATGGCTCAAGCCTGTAACCCCAGCACTTAGTTAGGCCAAGGCGAGAGGATTGCCTGAGTTCGGGGGTTCAAGACCAGCCTGGGCAACTTGGTGAGGTGGTAGGATGGCCTGAGCCCAGCAGCTCGAGGCTGCGGTGGCCGTGAGCAGGCCACCGCACTCCAGCTTGGGCGACAGAGTGAGATTCTAACTAAAAAAAAAAAAAAAAGGGAAAAGAAACAAGAAATCCCACACTCCAACCTGGAACCGAGGGGCGGGGCAGGGAGAAGGGACCTCTTGGAACGCGCTGGCCTGTTTCCCCACCTCAAAGCCTCCCTACTTGTTGCCAGTTTTCACGCTCCAGAGCGAATGACCTGAGCAAAAGGCGGGCGTGGGAAAGTGGAATGCCTGTTTGTGGTCTGGAGCTTCGGTGTCCGGTAGAGCTTTCTGCAGGGACAGAGATTTCAGAGAAGGCCTCTCTAGGGTCTCAGTTGAGGTGGGACCTAAATGTTAAGGAGTCAGACTCGGTCGGGTGCCGTGGCTCACGCCTTTAATCCCAGCACTTTGGGAGGCCGAAGTGAGAGGATTGCCTGAGCCCACGGGTTCGAGACCAGCCTAAGCAATTTGGAGAGCCCTCATCTCTATAACAAATAAAAAAATTAGCCGGGCCAATCTTGGTGGATCAGCCTGTAATCCCGGCACTTTAGGAGGCTGAGGTGAGTGGATTGCCTGATCTCATCTCTACAATAAATCAAAAATTAGCCGGGCGTGGAAGTGCACGTCTGTAGTTCCAGTTACTTGGAAGGCTGAAGCGGAAGGATCGCCAGAGCCCAGCAGGTCGAGGCTGTGGTGGCCAGGAGCGTGCCACTGCACTCCAGTCTGGGCGACAGAGTGAGACTCCAACTAAAAAAAAAAAAAAAATTAGCCGGGCATGGTGGCACACACCTGTAGTTCCAGCTACTTGGAAGGCTGAGGTAGAAGGATCGCTGGAGTCCAGCAGGTCGTGGCTACAGTGGCCGTGAGCATGCCACTGCACTCCAGCGTGGGCAACAGAGTGAGACTCCAACTCAAAAAAAAAAAAAAAGGAGTAAATCTTGTGAAGAACTGAGGAAAAAGCCTTCCACGCAGAGAGAACAGCCAGTGCAAAGGCTCTGAGCATGGCATGTTGGGGAACAGAAGGCCAGCGAGGCTGGGGCACAGTAGGGCAGGAGAAATGGGGGCCAAGAGGGATCAGTCACTGCAAGGTGGGCAGGGCTGGATCACAGAGGGTCTCCCAGAACCTGGCAGGTTCTCTTTGTCTGTGGAGAACTGAAACTGAGGCTGACCCAACCCAGTGGACTCAACATTCCCAGAGAGATCCAGAGAGCTCCCTTCAGTCCGGATACCTTGCATGGACGGGGGCGGGGAAAGACAGCAGCATCCAACCCACTGAGGTTCATCCTCTGCTGAGCTCTCTTGCATCAGGCGACGAAGGGGAGTCTGGCCACTTCCCTGTCTCCTTTGTGACATCCATTTCCAAACCGGTTTATTTTAAAATATTATTTGTTCTCAGAACCTCTGTGACTCCCTCCTCTTCCTCCATAATACTAAGAGGTACGTTTCTTGGAATAAAGAAAAAGCATGTTGAGCAGTTCTGAAGCGCCAGGCGCTGGACTAGGGTCTGAGGGACGCCGTGGTGAGCAAACAGGTCAGGCCCCACCCGCATGGCTCACAGTCAGCCTAGAGGGGAAGTGACAGAAGTCTAATCCTGTGGGTGAATGTGTACGTCTAGACTGTGAAAGGTGCTAAGAAGGGAACATTTGTATGCACCATGAGAGAGTTTAATGCAGACTTGGCCAGTCTGGGCCTCTAGGGAAGCAGAGGGAAAGAAATAGCAATAATAGTAAGAGGAAGCCTGTAATTCACGTGATGCTCACAACAGCCCTATGAGATGGGTTCCATTACTATACCCATATTACAGATGAGGAAAAGGTTAAGACTCAAGACCATACTGGTTAGTGGCGGAGCCAGGATGTGGACCCAGAGAGCCTGGGTCCAGAGTCCATGCACTGATCCACTCTGATAAACAGACGTGGCTCTCTGGAGTCAGATGCCAGAACAGAGAAGAATCACTTTTCTGCTTTACTACCTCCAGAGTAGACTTGACAGCGCAATGTCTTTCTCTGTCCCCAGGCACCCAGAAACTACCCGAGTCCCTCATGCATTGTCACCACCAGAGACCTTGCTGCTGTGGGTTGCCTGGGTAGAGGGGAAAGGTATTGTGCTGAGTCAGCACACAGCCTGACTTAGGGGAAGATCAAGGATCAAGGAAGGCTTCCTGGACAAGGTTACACCAGAAATGAATCCCCAAGGACAAGAAGTCGTTTGCCAGGCCAAGGACATGGAGGCTGCTTCAGGAGAAAGCAGCATTTGCAAAGGCCTGGAGGTGAGAAGGAGAGAGCACTGACTGACTGAGTTCTGCAAGGGACTCAGGACCAAGATGGTGAAGCATGTGGGAGCTCAACTTAAGCATTGCCTGATGTCCCAGAGACTGAGAGATGCTACAGGTGAGTTAGGCAAATGCCCAAGTGCCCACCTGTTTCTACAGTTTCTGCCCCTCCCATAAGATTCAATAAGCCGGGCTCGGTGGCTCAGCCTGTAATCCCGCGCCTTTGGGAGGCTGAGGTGAGTGGATTGCCTGAGCCCGCGTTCGAGACCCGCCTGGGCAAACTTGGCGAGACCTTTCATCTCTACAAAAAAAAATCAAAAAAATCAGCCGGGCGTGGTAGCGCATGCCTGTAATTCCGGCTACTCGGAAGGCTGAGACGGAAGGATTGCCGGAGCCCAGCAGGTCGAGGCTGCGGTGGCCGGGAGCAGCCACTGCACTCCAGTCTGGGTGACAGAGACTCCAAAGCAAAAAAAAAAAAAAAAAACAACTATAATGCAATATCATAATCACTATTTTTTTACATTATTTTGCTGGCACTAAGTTATAGTTTAGTGGCATTAAGTGTTGTATAACCATCACCACTATCCCTTTCTAGACCATTTTTGTTATGCCCCCAAAAAGCTCTGTACTCATTAATTAATAATTTCCCATTGCCTTCTCTCCCCATCCCTTAGAGACTATCATTCTGCCTTCTCTCTATGTAAATTAGCCTATTCTGGGTTCCTCATGTTAGTGGAATCATACGACATTTGTCCTTTTACATCTGGCTTGACTCACAACATAATGTCTTCAAGGTTCAACCATGCTGTAGCATGTATGAGAATATCATCCCTTTTTTTTTTTTTTTGAGTTGGAGTCTCACTCTGTCGCCCAGACTGGAGTGCAGTGGCCACTCCTGGCCACCGCAGCCTCGACCTGCTGGGCTCCGGCGATCCTTCCGCCTCAGCCTTCCAAGTAGCTGGAACTACAGGCATGCGCTACCACACCCGGTTAATTTTTTGATTTATTGTAGAGATGAGGTCTCACCAAGTTGCCCAGGAGGGTCTCGAACCCGCGAGCTCAGGCAATCCACTCACCTCAGCCTCCCAAGGCGCGGGATTACAGGCTGAGCCACTGAGCCCAGCTGAGAATATCATCCCTTTTTAAGGCTGAATAATATTCCATTGTATGCACATAGCACATTTTGTTTATCCAATCATCCGTTGATGGAAGCTTGGATAGTTTTCACCTTTTAGCTACTGCGAACACTGTTGCTATGAACATGTGTACAAATGTTTATTTCAATCCCTGCTTTCAATACAACCAGGATATTGACATTGACACAATCCCACTAATCTTTTCCAGATGATGTCCCCACTTTTTCTTGTACTCATTCGTGTGTATCTGTGTGTGCATGCACACATTGAGTGTATTCAGTCCTGTACAATTTTATCATGTGGTTGTGTCTCCCCCACCACGGTCAAAATACTGAACAGTCCCAAAGCCACAAGGATCACTCAAGTCACTCCCTCATAAACCCACACACAATCTTCTCACCTAGATCTAACCCCTGGCAACTACTAATCTAAAGTGTAGTTTGTTTAGCCACTCACCTGTTGAAAGACATCTGGGGTAATTCCAGTTTAGGGCTATTACAAAGAAAGCCACTATAAACATGCATTTACAGGTTTTATGTAAAAATAAGTTTTGAGCTGGGCGCGGTGGCTCACACCTGTAATCCCAGCACTTTGGTAGGCGGAGGCAAGAGGATTTGCATGAGCCCACAAGTTTGAGACAAGCCTGGGCAGCATGGCAAGAACTCATCTCTACAATAAATCAAAAAATTGGCTGGGCGTGGTGGCACACGCCTGGAGTTTCAGCTACTTGGAAGGCTGAAGTGGAAGGATCACCTGAACCTAGTAGGTCGAGGCTGTGGTGGCTGTGAAAGTGCCACTGCACTCCAGCCTGAGCAACAGAATGAAACTCTAACTCAAAAAAAAGTTTTTATTTTTCTGGGATAAATGCCCAGAAGAGTATTCTGTGGTATGGATGTACCATAGTTTGGCTAAACATTCATCTGTTGAACGTCTGGGTTGTTCCTAGTTTTGACTATAATGAATAAAGTTGCTATATAGTCCAGGTGCGATGGCTCACGCCTATAATCCCAGCACTTTGGGAGACTCAAGTGAGAAGATTGTGTGAGCCTAGGGGTTTGAGACCAGCCTGGGTAAGACATCATCTCTATAATAAATCAAGAAATTAGCTGGGCCTGGAGGCACATGCCTGTGGTTCCAGCTACTTGCAAGGCTGAGGTGGAAGGAGCGCATGAGCCCAACAGGTAGAGGCTGCAGTGGCTATGAGCATGCCACTGCATTCCAGCCTGGGCAACAGAGTGAGACTCCAACTCAAAATAAATAAATAGGCCGGGCACGGTGTCTCATGCCTATAATCTCAGCACTTTGGGAGGCAAAGGTGAGAGGATTGCCTGAGACCACAGGTTCAAGACCAGCCTGGGCAACTTGGGGAGACCTTATCTCTACAGTAAATCAAAAAACTAGCCGGGTGTGGTGGTGCATTCTTGTACTTCCATCTGCTTGGAAGGCTGAGGCAGAGGGTTCACCTGAGCCACCTCAACGCTGAGGTGGTCGTGAGCAATGTGCCACTGCACTCCAGCCTGGGCAACAGAGTGAGAGACTCCAACTAAAATAAATAAATAAATAAATCTACTATAAAAATTTATGTACAGATTTTTGCCTAAACATAAGTCATTATTTCTCTGGGAAGTATGTCAAGGAGTGCAATTGTTGGGTCATATGGTAGTTGCATGTTTAGTGTTTTAAGAAAGTTACAGCCGGGCTCGGTGGCTCAGCCTGTAATCCCGCGCCTTGGGAGGCTGAGGTGAGTGGATTGCCTGAGCCCGCGGGTTTGAGACACGCCTGGGCAGGCGAGACCTCATCTCTACAATAAATCAAAAAATTAGCCAGGCATGGTAGTACATGCCTGTAGTTCCGGCTACTTGGAAGGCTGAGGTGGAGGGATCGCCGGAGCCCAGCAGGTCGAGGCTGTGGTGGCCGGGAGCGGCCACTGCACTCCAGTCTGGGCGACAGAGTGAGACTCCAACTCAAAAAAAAAAAAAAAGGAAAGAAAGTTGCAAACTGTTATCCAGACTGGCTGTATCACTTTACAGCAACATATGAGTGATATAGTTTCTCTACACCCTTGCCAACATTTGGTGGTTCACTATTTTTTATTTCAGCAGTTCTGATAACTGTGTAGCAAAATCTCATTATGATTTTCATTTGAATTTTTTCTAATGGCTAGTTATATGGAAGATCTTTTCATGTGCTTATTTGCTATTTGTACATCCCCTTTGGAGAAATGCCTGTTCATGATTTTTGCCCATTTCTGTTGGATTTTTTTTGTACTATTGAATTTTAGGAGATTTTAATATTTCTAGATATTAGCCCTTTGTGAGATATATGATTTGCAAGTGTTTTTTCCAAGTCTGTATCTTGCCTTTTCATCTTCTTTGCAGGATCTTTTACGGAGCAAAAGGTTGTTTTTTTTTTTTTATGAGGTCCAATTTACCAATCTTTCCCTTTATAGGTCATGGGTTTCATATCAAGTCTAAGAAGTCTTTGCCTAGCTCTAGATCCTAAAGACTTTCTCCTATTTTTTTCCTAAAAGTTTTATCGTTTTGTATTTATTTATTTATTTTGATAAAGTCTCGCCCTGTCATCCAGTGTGGAGTGCGGTGGCACAATCATAGCTCACTACAGCCTTGAACTCCTGGGCTCAAGCTGTTGTCCTGCCTCAACTTCCCAAGTAGCTGGGACTACCGCACAGGTGCACGCCACCATGCCCATATAATTTTTAACTTTTTTTGGTGAAGACAGAATCTCACTATATTGCCTAGACTAGTCTCAATCTCCTGCTTCCAGCAATCCTCCCTCCTTGGCCTCCCGAAACTCTGGGATTACAGGCATGAGCCACCACACCCAGCCTATATTTACATTCAGGTCTGTGATCTATTAATATGTTGAGTGAGGCCAGGCACAGTGGCTCAGCCTGTAATCCCAGTACTTTGGGAGGCCAAGGCAAGAGGATTACCTGAGCCCAGGGGTTCAAGACCAGCCTGGGCAACTTGGTGAGACTTCATCTCTACAATAAATCACAAAAAATTAGCCAGACGTGGTGATGTGCATCTGTAGTTCCAGCTACTTGGAAAGTTGAGGCAGAAGGATCGCCTAAGCCCAGCAGGTCGAGGTTGCGGTGACCATGAGCATGCCACTGCACTCCAACCTGGGCAACAAAGAGTGAGACTCCAACTCAAAAAAAAAATTATATATATATATGTTGAGTGATTAGTCATCATCAAGTTTCACTTCACCTACAAAGGGTTTAATATTTGACAAATGATCCAGATTGAAGGGACACTCATGCAGATCTCTGGAGCTCTTCTCATGTGGCTAGCTTCCTGCTTTGATTCTCTGCCTAGGATCTCTTCTCTCTCTCTCTCTCTCTCTCTTCTTTTTTTTTTTTTTTTTGAGTTGGAGTCTCACTCCATTGCCCAGGCTGAAGTGCAGTAGCAAACTCACAGCCACCACAGCCTCAACCTGCTGTGCTCGGGTGATCCTTCCGCCTCAACCTTCCAAGTAGCTGGAACCACAGGCATGCACCACCATGCCCAGCTAATTTTTGATTTATTGTAGAGATGAGTTCTCACCAAGTTGTCCAGGTGGGTCTCAAGTCCATGGGCTCAGGCAGTCCTCTCACTTCGACCTCCCAAAGTGCTGAGGTGATTATAGGCGTGAGCCACTGCGCCTGGCCCCATCGCTGCTCTTAACCATCACATTATACCATCTCTTCTGTAAATTAGAGATTGAGCAGGATATTGATCAATGGTTAATCAATTGCACTCACTGAGTTCCTAACTGTAGGAAAGACTCCACAAAAGATGCCAAAAGGAAGACGTCCCAGCCCCAGCCCCAGCCCCAGCCCCAGTCATCTCCACACAAGCCCAAGGTAGTGATTGGGAAACGTGTGCAAGCCTCAGAGGCCAGGAATGGTGACAATACCTTAAGCAATAGGATTGCACAGTGCTGTCTTCTCTCTGGATACGTCATTCGTTCCTCTTCCTACACCCCCATCTCTCTAGTTCCTCCAGCCTGTGCCACCAGTGAGGAACCAGGAAATCAGATACATCCATGACCCTAGACTCCTAAGTTCGTCTAAAAAGTTTGACTCAGCATGGAAATAAAACATACCCTAAATCAAATCTGGGTCTAAGAACCTCCCTAGAAGGACAAACTCTGTTTCTCTACTCTCAGCACTCTGATCCTAAATGTATGGATTTTCCATATCAAGTTATTTTTAAATTCTCTGTGGACACCATTAACTCAGTTCTGACTAAATAGGAACTATGTAATTAGACAGTTGAATTTTTTTTTTTTTTAGTTGGAGTCTCATTCTGTCACCTAGGCTGGAGTGCAGTGGCACATTCAGGGCCAACCTAGCGTCGACCTGCTGGTCTCCGGTGATCCTTCCGCCTCAGCCTTCCAAGTAGCCAGAACTATAGGCGTGCGCTACCACGTCTGGCTAATTTTTGATTTGTTGTAGAGATGAGGTCTCACCAAGTTGCCCGGGCTGATCTCGAAATTGCAGGCTCAGGCAATCCACTAGCCTTGGCCTCCCGAAGTGCTGGGATTACAGACTGAGCCACTGAGACTGGCCGACAGTTGAACTTTTAGCTCCCACTCTCTGGAACTAACTACCTGGAGTTAGCACAAGTCCCTCTGGCTAAGGGCTCAGTCCCATAAGACTGACCTTCACTTCAGATGCCGGTTGCAAGTAGTGGGTTCCCAAGTTACTCACACTTCTGTCCAACTTGGCTACAAATTAGAGGCTCCAGGGTCGATAATTTGTGGCTCACAGGACTCAGGGAAACAATTTCTTTACTAGTTCTGGTTATGAAGGATACAACCCAAGAACAGTCAAAGGGACAAGAAATGGATGGGGAGGGGCTGGAACCTCCATGCCCTCTCCAGATGTGCCACCCTCCCAGCATCTCAATGTGTTTACCAACCTGGAAGCTCCTGGAATCCCACAATTAGGAATTTTCATGGAGGTTCCATTATGTAGGCATAATTGATGAAATTATGGGGCAGGAGGGCTATTGGTCATTGACCAGGCATGGGGACTGTGCCTGTAATCTGACAACTCAGGAGACTGAGGCCGGAGGATTATGAGAGGCCAGGAGTTCAAGACCAGTCTGGGCAACATAGCGAGACCCTGTCTCTAAAAAATGAAAATAAAGTAATATTAAAAAATCATTGGCTATTGGTGCTTGATGCAATCTCCAGCCCATCTCCCTTCCCCAGAGGTGGGGAGTGGGAGCTAAAAGTTTCAACTGTCTAATTACATAGTTCCTCTGGCAACTGGCCTCCCTTCCACCAAGATTCACCTCATTAATATAAACTCAGGTATGGTTGAAAGGGGAATATTACGAATAACAAAAGATTTCTCTGGCCCCTGTTACTCAGGAAATTATAAGTATTTTAGGAACTGCGTGCCAGTAGCCAGGCACAGAGACCAAATATACATTTCTGATTATGTCACACTCCCTTTATTTTCTCTGATTCCTATAGTCTCAGACTTTGGAGTTAGAAACCACATGACAATTCAGGTTTTGAATCTTCTTAACAGAAAAGGCAGGCTATAGGGCAGAAAGCACGAGTCACGATGAGAGAAAGGGGTGGGTTCAGGAGCTGGCAAGGAGAAGAAATTTTGAAATTTATCAGTCTGTAACCTTCAAGTGGAATGCAGGCTATACATATGTTTTGCTTGGATAATACAGTATTTTCAAGGTTTGGGGCCTAATAGTCAAAAAGCATATGTTGCATAAAATTTCAAAATTTCCAGCATCTTTGACAAATCAGAAGACACGTGACAAATGGCTGGGACATCACAGTCACTGCTCTCTTCAGATACAGTATATGACCTTCACTTTGCTACAGTCTCCACTACTCCCTATTACCCCCTTTGCTGAGACTCACCATCATTTGTCATTCAGCATTGAGCTGCACTTTGATTTTCTTTACTCTCAACCTCTCTCACAGTTTATCTTTCCTGCTTGGCCTTCTTGGACACCTACATTTTTGACCTCTTAGCTAATCTAAGCCCTTCATTTAATAGGAGAAACAGGCTTTGAGAAGGGCCACGACCTGGTAACAATCTCAAATGAATCCATGGCAGAACCAGGACCAGATCCAGGTGCCCCTATATCTTCTAAGGAAATCCTTGGCCTGAATCTTTTTTTTTTTTTTGAGTCAGAGTCTCACTGTGTTGCCCAGGCTGTAGTGCAGTGGCATGCTCACAGCCACCACAGCCTCAACCTGCTGGGCTCAGAATCCTTCCGCCTCAGTCTTCCAGGTAGCTGGAACCACAGGCACACAATACCACATCCAGCGAATTTTTTGATTTATTGTAGAGACAGAGTCTTGCCAAGTTACCCGGGCTGGTCTCAAACCCCTAGGCTCAGGCAATCCTCTCGCCGCCGACTTGCAAAGTGCTGGGATTACAGGCATGAGTCACCGCCCCTGGCCTGGCCTGAGTCTTTAATGCATGTCCTTTCGGCAGCGCCTGGAAGGTCTTTCCTCTGAGGTCCTCAAAGGGAAACAGACTTTCGAAGCCATGAAAACTCTCTGCCTCCCGTTAGGCCAACTAGGGCCTTGGCGCTCCAGATGGAAGAAGGGAGAAGGGCCTGCCTGCTCGTGTGTGTGGGGCAGAGGGCGGTGCAGTCATGGGATCTGGATACGAATGCCTGAGGGGCAGGAAGTGCCTGAAATCACAGCCAGCTTGGGAGGCACAGAACACGGGATGCCTGGAAGGGGAACAGATGCTTTGTGGGACACAGGGCAGGCTGGGAGGGGAACCGAGGTCCACTCTGTGGGTGACCAGACCCTTCCGCCAGAGCTGGCTACTTCTGCCTTTGGAAAATGTTTCACAACGCCCCATGTTGTGTGTGTGTGTCTGTGTGTGCATGTGCAGATGAATGTGAAGCGAATGGTGATGTAAGAGGCGGGAACCCAGCCGAGACTGGGTAAGAGGGTGTGGGCTCACACACTCACACCAGCACCCAGAGAGGAGGTGCAGCCTGAGGGAGCTGCCAGCATCTCGCCCACACGCAGAGACTCCCCAAAGCCTGCGTCCACATGACAGGTAGGTAGTGGCCTCCAGGGACAGAGCCTGATGGAGGACGGTCAAGAAAACAAGCAGATAGGAAAAAAGAGACGGGAGACACAGGGTTAGGCCGAGGCGGAGAGCCTGCAGACAGGGCTCCAGAAAAATGAAGCTCACTAGCATTTACAAGCTAGAGCAGTCATGGGGCTTGGGAGGAAAATTTTTGTGGTTGGTGCCGCTAGGGGGTAACTAAGGCTTGTGGTTAAGTAAGTTGAGAGGAAGCCTTGTGGTTAGGCTAGGTGTTAGGATGCTTTGGAGCCTAGCCTATTTGATAATTTTCCATCCCGGGTCAGCTAGCAAGGTGGCGGGGGTGACTAAGATGGTGTTACCCGGGCTAACAGCGGCAGAGGAGGGGACCAGGCTGGGGAGACTTGAGGCCAAGGAAGCCCTGGTCGCCTTGGGAGTCCTCGTCTAGACCACAGTTCTGGACACCAGAGCCACTGGAGTTGGGTCCTCCACACCCCTGAGGTCTTCCTTTTCCCTCGTCTGGTCCCTGAGGACTGGAGGCCCTGGAGCTTCCTCAGCTGCTGGAGGAGGCAGGGAGTCAGGCCAAGGGGGAGACATGTGGCCTCAGCTCACCCTTCCCAGAGCCCAGAGTCTCTCTCGTATTCTCTGTGGCAGGAGCTCTGGGTTTGGGGAGCTCTGTGCTCGCATGGGAGGAAAGTGATTCTGCAGCATCCACTCCCCACTCATCTTCTTGAATGTCCAGTCGAGGGGTGGAGGCGATGGACCCAAGGTGGGGGCCAGGGACCTTAATTTCTTCACTTTGCCAGGAGGTGGGAGAGAAGGCAGGTGGCTTTAGACCCGGGCCACCAGAAAGAGGCAGGACTCTCAGCAGGCCTCATGGACCCTTCACAGGTGGCAGGGATCCCCAGAGGCTGAGCAGGCCTGGCTATGGCCTCATCTCCAGCCCGTCCAGCCCAGGGCCACAGCAAGCGCCTCCCAGAGAGACCTACTTGAGTGAGAAGATCCCCATCCTGGACACGGAATCGGTGGGAATGCTGGAAACTTCCCAGGGGCTTCCAGGATTGACAGGATCCCATGGGATCCCATGGGCTGGGTGAGGGGAACCCCTTGTGACCATGACAAGTCCCTTCCAGCCCTGAAGAGTAGCGATGGACAGTGGCAACTGCATCTTCCTCCTTCCATTCCAGCACTTAGCTGGGGTGCTCAGTTTTTGTCGAAAAAGGATCAAATGGCTTTCTGAATGAATCTCAGCTGTCCTAGGAAGGAAAAGGGGCCTGGGATGAATTGGGATTGGAGTTCTGAGGATGTGTTTTAGCTTTTTTTTTTGAGTCAGAGTCTCACTCTGCTGCCCAGACTGGAGTGCAGTGGCACAATCATGGCCACCGCAGCCTCGACCTGCTGGGCTCAAGCGATCCTTCCGCCTCAACCTTCCATGTAACTGGAACCACAGGCATGCGCCACCATACCCAGCTAATTTTTTTATTTGTTGTAGAGATGAGGTCCTGCCAAGTTGCTCAGGCTGGTCTCAAACCCCTGGGCTCAAGCCATCCTCTCATCTCTGCTTTCCAAAGTGTGGGGATTACAGGCGTGAGCCACCGTGCCGGAAAGGACCCACTCAAGGGCACAGAGAGAAGTGGAGGAGGCTTCAGGCTGGCATCTGAAACCAGAATGCTGTCACCTGCATTTCTGGAATCTTCAGCGGGTTCCTAAACTAACAGTCCACAACCTTGAATAGGGTGTGGGACCCCCAGCCTCAGTGGACCCCAGGGAAGAGGCTCTGTGGCCTGACAAGGGGCTGGGGAGGGAGGAGTTGGACCGGGGAGGCTTGGCCCCCAGAGTGCTCCCTCTTGGGGATCTGAGGACCTGCTGAGTCAGGGCCTGCAAGAGGCAGGCAGGTCAGGTGCAGGCCGGCTGCTGAACGTGACAGACCCAGAAAGCAGATCCTCTGTGACTCAGCAAAGCCTGCTGGTTCCTCCACCCCATGCCCTTCCCTACCCCCCGGGTGAAAGTTCCAGCAGTGGGAAACGGGGGGCAGGGCTGGTCTGAGGAGCCCGTTGGGGCTCCAGCAGCTGCCACCACTATACCCAGACGCCCCTCGCCCCTCCCACCCCCAGGGCAGGTTCAGCCTGCGGAAACTATGGGCCTTCACCGGACCCGGCTTTCTCATGAGCATCGCTTTCCTGGACCCAGGAAACATCGAGTCAGACCTTCAGGCTGGTGCTGCAGCTGAGTTCAAAGTAACTGGGGGTGGGGTGGGGGGGCGTGAGGAGGGAGGTGACAGGGCTGAGTGGAGGCACTAGCTTGCCATGTTTCCCCAAGGTGGCCTGCATGAATGGTGTTCCCCGGGACAGCGTTAAATTCAAATGGGCCAGAAAAGGGCCCCTAGGGCAGCCCTGCTAGAGTGTGGAGCATGTGTGGAGTGAGGGGAATTGATCTTCTTGTTCCATCTCTCCCACCCTCTCCGCTAGGAGTGTCCTTGGTTAGAGGGTGCCACCAGCTCCGGAGCTTTCTGGGGTTGGCTGAAGGCCTCTCCCTGCTCTCTCACAGCTGCTCTGGGTGCTGCTCTGGGCCACAGTGATGGGCTTGCTGTGCCAGCGACTGGCCGCGCGCCTGGGTGTGGTAACAGGCAAGGATCTGGGAGAGGTCTGCTGTCTCTACTACCCTAAGGTGAGCTGGGGGGGGTGGCCTGGACAAGAGGCACCCACTGGTCCTAAACCCCAAACAGTCATTGACAGCTTTCGAGTTCAAATAAACACAAGATCTCACTTGAGGCATCCCAAATTCACTTGATAGATGGAAAGACTGAGGCTTAAACTGACAGCACACAACCCCGTGGGAAGGACATCAGAGACACATCGCTCAATTATTATTTTTTAGTCGGAGTCTCACTCTGTCGCCCAAGCTGGTGTGCACTCACACGATAATGGCCAACGCAGCCTCGAACTCCTGGGCTCAGGCAATCCTTCTGCCTCAGTCTTCCAAGAGGCTGAAACTACAGGCGTGCACCACCATGCCAGGCAATTTTTTTTTTGAGTTGGAGTCTCACTCTGTCGCCCAGACTGGAGTGCAGTGGCCACTGCCGGCCACCGCAGCCTCGACCTGCTGGGCTCCAGCGATCCTTCCGCCTCAGCCTTCCGAGTAGCTGGAACTACAGGCATGCGCTACCACGCCCGGCTGATTTTTTGATTTATTGTAGAGATGAGGTCTCGCTGCCCAGGTGGGTCTTGAACCCGCGGGCTCAGGCAATCCACTCACCTCAGCCTCCCAAAGGCACGGGATTACAGGCTGAGCCACCGAGCCCGGCTATGCCAGGCAATTTTTAAAATTTATTGTAGAGACAAGGTCTCGCCACGTTGCCCAGGCTGATCTGGAACCCCTGTGCTCAGGCAATTCTCTCACGTCAGCCTCCTAAAGTGCTGGGATTACAGGCGTGAGCCACCGTGCCTGCGGAGTCATCCATTTTATAGAAGGGGAAATTACACTCTGGGAAAGTGACTTACCTGAGGCAAAAAACACAGGGAGGCATCAGTTTGGGAATGGTCACTGGCTAGGGTAGACCCTGGGGACTTGACTTTTGTGAGTGTCCAATTAGGAAAACAGAAATTACACTACTAGATATTTCAAAGGTATTGAATGCAGGGATTTACAGATTTGAAAGGGCTGGAGGAATAAGAGAAGAGGGTATTACCCAAAGATCAGAAAGCTGCTATATCCCTGACACAAGACCAAGAGCCATCATTTGCTGCTGAACTTCCAGAAGCATGGCTGATGCAGACAAAATGGCCACTAGGGCCACTGGAGCCCAGGTTGCCTGGTGTCCCTGCTGGTGCCACTGCCAGAAACACCACCAGAAGCAGAGGGGAAAATGGTTTCTCTCTGCCTCTCAATCTCCCAGAAGCATTCCCTACAAAATGTAACCGAAGCCGGGCTCGGTGGCTCAGTCTGTAATCCCGCGCCTTTGGAAGGTTGAGGTGAGTGGATTGCCTGAGCCCGCGGGTTCAAGACCCACCTGGGCAGCGAGACCTCATCTCTACAATAAATCAAAAAATCAGCCGGGAGTGGTAGCGTATGCCTGTAAATCCGGCTACTGGGAAGGCTGAGGCAGAAGGATCGCCGGAGCCCAGCAGGTCGAGGCTGCGGTGGCCGGCAGTGGCCACTGCACTCCAGTCTGGGCGACAGAGTGAGATTCCAACTAAAAAAAAAAAAAAAAAAAGAAACGTAACCGAAAGCCGGCTGGTGAGACTGTCTTGCAAATGCAGTCTGCAGGCTTCCAGCCCAGCACAGCACAGAGTACTGAAAGATGTTTGGAGGACTGAGACAGCACATAACTGGCCCATCCTTAACGAAGGGTCGTCTCCTCTCCATAGGTGCCCCGCACTCTCCTCTGGCTGACAATTGAGCTGGCCATCATTGGCTCGGACATGCAGGAGGTCATCGGCACAGCTATTGCCTTCAATCTGCTTTCAGCTGGACGGTAACTTCCCAAAGTGCCCAGCTCTTCAGGCCAAGGCTGGGAATGGCGGCTACCTTATCCCGAGTCCATTTTATCCTGCTGTCCCCTTGGATATAGAGCTGTTGCTCTATTTCCAGAAATGTAAAGTGATGTGTCTTAAGTCACACCGGACTTCAAGATTGAAGCCCCCAGCTCCCTGCCATGCCTGCTCTCTCACCTAGCTTTGCCCCTCCCCGAGGGCTCGATGCCGTTTCTCCATACCACCTCACTCCCACACCCCCTGCCCTAGATGTGGGGGGGGGCTTGGGTTTCGGTGACCAGGAGGTCAGATTCCAGGCTCCTGCCCTGAAGGTGGGATTTCGAAACCCCTGGACTAGGCTGGGTTGACCCAGGTCACTCTGGTTTCAGAATTCCACTCTGGGGTGGCGTCCTCATCACCATAGTGGACACCTTTTTCTTCCTCTTCCTCGATAACTACGGTAGGTTTGCACTGGCCTCATAGGGGAATGGTGGCAGTGAGGATGCTGTACAGCGAGAAGGGTTCTGGTGTGGGACTGCCAGGGAGCACTCCTGAACTCCTCCGCTCTAGCTGGATGGCCTCCAAGTTAGACTTCCCTTTCTTCATCTGTACCATCACAGCATGCACATCACAGGGTTGTTGTGAAGGTTCAGTGAAGTACTACATGGTAAGCACCTGGCACACTGCCTGGGGGTGCTCAGAATACATGTTTTTTTTGAGTTGGAGTCTCACTCCGTCGCCCAGGCTGGAGTGCAGTGCCACCGCAGCCTTGACCTACTGTGCTCAGGCGATCCTTCCAAGTAGCTGGAACTACAGGGGCATGCTACCACGCCTGGCTAATTTTTTTGAATTATTGTAGAGATGAGGTACTGCCGAATTACCCGGGTTGGTCTCAAACTAGTGGTCTCAGGCAATCCTCTCACCTCGGCCCCCCAAAGTGCTGAGATTACAAGCTTGAGCCACAGGGCCCGGCCGGTGCTCAGAATATTAGTCTTTAATTATTGTTTAAGTGGGCCAGGCCCGGTGGCTCAGCCTGTAATCCCAGCACTTTGGGAGGCCAAGATGAGTGGATTACCTAAGCCCGCGGGCTCCATACCCGCCCGGGCAACTTGGCGAGACCTCATCAATCTACAATAAATCAAAAACTATCAGGCGTGGTAGCGCGCACCTTCTGGCTACCTGGAAGGGTGAGGCGGAAGGATCGCCGGAGACCAGCAGGTCGAGGCTGCGGTGGCCGGGAGCGGCCACTGCACTCCAGTCTGGGCGACGGAGTGAGACTCCAACTCAAAAAAAAATTATTGTTTAAGTTACAGACTTTTTTGGTTGGCTTGTTTGTCCTGCCCCTTTGTATTGCCTCTAGGGTTGCGGAAGTTGGAGGCCTTTTTCGGATTCCTTATTACCATTATGGCCTTGACCTTCGGCTATGAGGTAGGAAGACAGAGGCGCAACCCCCGGTCTCCGCAAGGTCTTTCCTTTCCCTTCCTCCCCCCCTCCTCTGCCTGCCTGGATTCGGGGGAGGGCGAGAATGGGTGACCGCGGTTGCAGCGGCGCAGGGGCGGGGCCTGTCCTGACTCCGCTGCTCCCTGCAGTATGTGGTGGCGCGTCCTGCCCAGGGAGCGCTTCTCCGGGGCCTGTTCCTGCCCTCGTGCCCAGGCTGCGGCCAGCCAGAGCTGCTGCAGGCCGTGGGCATTGTTGGCGCCATCATCATGCCCCACAACATCTACCTGCACTCGGCCCTGGTCAAGGTGAGCCGAGGGGAGCGTAAGGGTGACATCACCCCCTTAGAGCCATGCTGGCCCCGCCCCCAAGCCCGGAGCCCCGTCCCCCGGGCGCCTTCCTGCAGGATTTCCTGTGGCAAGAGCCACTGGAGCCCGGCTCAGTAATGCAAAGAAAGTCAAGGCCCTTGCCCTCCTAGAGTTTGCATTCTACTGGGGGAGACAGACTGAACAAGTGAACCAATAACGGGAAGAGTTATGGCTTGCGAAAGGCACTCCGAGGGACACAAAGCAGAAGTATGACAGAGAATGCCTGAAAGATGAGCAGGCAGATCAGACAGGATATTTCACGTAGAGGGACCAGCAAGTGCAAAGACCCTGAGGCAGAAATAAACCAGCTGTGTCTGAGGGAGGAGCAAGGTGAATGAAGGGGAGTGTGTCAGGAGCTGAGGTTGAGAGGG
Source organism: Cephalopachus bancanus (assembly GCA_027257055.1). Classification (NCBI taxonomy): domain Eukaryota; kingdom Metazoa; phylum Chordata; class Mammalia; order Primates; family Tarsiidae; genus Cephalopachus; species Cephalopachus bancanus. Next base: position 1,846,227 of record JAPVLO010000080.1, read on the forward strand.
ACCTCACAGGCCAGTCCTGCTTCATTCCCGCCCGTAGTGGGTCACTGTGGTCAGACCTTTGTGGCAAGAGCAGAGACGTAGGAAAGGGGTTGGCTGACCAGAGCCGGTCCCATACTGCCATGCAGGGGACTTTAAAAGGACCTGGGGCTTGGGGGGGAACATCTGTAGGAGTGTGAGGGCGAGGGACATTGTGGTGGCTCTGAGGGACATTGACCCTTCCCTCCCCTTTTGACCTCATAGTCTCGAGAGATAGACCGAGCCCGCCGAGTAAACATCCGAGAAGCCAACATGTACTTCCTGATTGAGGCCACTATTGCCCTGTTTATCTCCTTCATCATCAACCTCTTTGTCATGGCTGTCTTTGGGCAGGCCTTCTACCAGCAAACCAACCAGGCTGCGGTGAGACACACTTTTCCATGCACACAAATCTGCAAACCTTGCTGAGGACCCCAGGCAAACGCAGCTAAGCCCTCTGAGTCTCTGCCCTGGACTCCAGTGCCTAGGGTCCTCTCTCCTGATAATCTTCATTGTGGGCGGATACACCACCATTTATTTAGCAAGTAATTATTGAGCATTTGTTAGGGACCAGGCAACGTCCTAGACCCTGGGGATACAACAGTGAATGCTACCAAGACCCTGCCCTTTGCAGGTGAAATAGGGCAGGGGTGAGTAGACTGCAATAAGTACCCAAAGGAAGTGGAGAGTGTGAATGATGCCGTGAAAGAAATAAAGGGATTCTCAAGCAGTTTGGAGAATTAAAAAGGAGGAAAGGGCCGGGTGCAGAGGCTCATGCCTGTAATCCCAACACTTTGGGAGGTTGAGGCGAGAAGGTTGCCTGAGTCCAGGGGTTCAAGACCAGCCTGATCACCTGAGCCCAGCAGGTTGAGGCTGCAATGGCCTTGATTGTGCCACTGCACTTCAGTCTGGGCGACAGGGTAAGACTCTGACTCTGACTCCAAAAAAAAGGAAAGACAGCGATAAAGCATAATTGGGAGTATGAGTGAGGGGGCTACATTAGTCCAGTTGGTCAGGAAAGGCTTCTTGGAAGAGGTGGTGATTGTGCTAACACTGAAAAAGAAGCTGGCCAGCTCTTCAGTGGCTCTCTGGGGTTTGGGAGCTGTGTCTGTTTTCCCTTCTGAGTGGGTTTCCATCATGAGGCTCTAACAACTGCTCCCCAGAGCTGGGTGCTTACTGAATGCTGAGCACTGTGGGGGGGGAGTGGCCAGACTTCGGGGACCTGGGCACTGCCACAGCCTTGCTACGGGACCTTGGGAGATCACACTCCTTCCTGGGTCTCACTCTGTTTCCTGGCACGAGGAGAAAGGTCTAAATAGGGACTGCAAACCCTTGTCTTTAAGACCAGGCAGCCGCAGAGCTGTGGGAAGTCGGTCGGAGTGAGGAAGGGGACCGCCGGCAGGCCAGCAAACTCTCTCTGTGGCAATGCCAGCTCTTACAAATCCAAGAGAAGCTGGCAACTGGGTTCTCAAGTGAAGTCTTCTCCGTTTTAAATATTGGCAACAAATTCACATCAAATTACAAAAAAAAAACTCGACTCTGTTAGCCAAACAAAATACCTCTGGCCGGATTCGCCTGCGGGCCACCAGTTTTTGAACCCTGGTCAAGGCCTGGCGGTCTGGTTTCCCAAGACTGAGTGCGCGCTTCACATCTTCCTCCTCCTGCCCCGGTGCCCGCAGTTCAACATCTGTGCCAACAGCAGCCTCCACGACTACGCCAAGATCTTCCCCAAGAACAACCAGACGGTGGCGGTGGACATTTACCAGGGAGTAAGAGCACCGCAAGTGTGGGCGGGGTAGGGCGTGGCCCAGCCGGGCTCCTGGCCCCGCCCACCGGGGGGCAGTGGAGGGCGCGGGGGCGTGGCCTGCGTGGAGTGGGCGGGGCCCCAGGCCTGACCACACCCCGTCTGCGCAGGGCGTGATCCTGGGCTGCCTCTTCGGCCCCGCGGCCCTCTACATCTGGGCCGTGGGTCTCCTGGCGGCCGGGCAGAGTTCCACCATGACGGGCACCTACGCGGGACAGTTCGTGATGGAGGTGGGGCAGGCTGGGGAGGACCTGAGGTCCAAGGACAGCAGGCATACTACTGGGGGCGCTCGGACACGGGGCCTTTTGATTCCTAAAACAGTCCAGGGAGTTTTAGGAAAGTCCCACTTTACAGATGAGAAAACTGAAGTTGAAAGATGAGGCGACCCAACGCTAATAGGAGCCATTTCCCTAAACACAGTTTAGTCTTCCTCAACCTGCTAGGGGAGGGGAGCCCCTGTTTCTCCCCTCCCTTCCCGTCTCTGTCACTTAGGACAGAGCTGCCCCAACTAAACGAAGGAAACACTGCGTCCTCCCAGGCGTGAGGTGGGCAGAGGGACGACCGTGGGTCCCTCCTCTGAAATCCCCAGCCCTGTCACTGCCCCGCCAAGGTGCTCGTTCCTACCCCAGGGCTTCCTGAGGCTGCGGTGGTCACGCTTTGCCCGAGTCCTGCTCACCCGCTCCTGTGCCATCCTGCCCACTGTGCTCGTGGCGGTCTTCCGGGACCTCAGGGACTTGTCAGGCCTCAACGACCTGCTCAACGTGCTGCAGAGCCTGCTGGTGAGATGGGGGTCTCCACCTCCCGCCCCCTGCAGAGCTAGCCGGGAGCCACGGCAGTCCCCTACGCTGAGCCTGTCCCGGGCCTATCCCGCCGGACAGTTCCATCCCGGGCACACCTTGTCTTCACGGCTCACATAATCCCCACAGCCGCCCTGGGGTTAGAAATCACCCTTGCCGGGCTCAGTGGCTCAGCTTGTCATCCCGCGCCTTGGGAGGCTGAGGTGAGTGAATTGCCTGAGCCCGTGGGTTCAAGACCCACCTGGGCAACTTGGCGAGACCTCATCTCTACAATAAATCAAAAAATTAGCCGGGCGTAGTAGCGCGTGCCAAGGACTCACAGCCAGGCAGAGAGTGAGAAGCCATGCTGGTGCCGCCCCTCCTGGCTGTGTTCTGAGGGCAGAGTCCCTCAGCCTCGGCCTCAGCCTCCTGCCGTTCTTCCCAGCTTCCATTCGCTGTGCTGCCCATCCTCACGTTCACCAGCATGCCCGTCCTCATGCAGGAGTTTGCCAACGGCCGGTGAGTCCTCCCCATCCCAGGCACTGGACTTGCTTTACCACGTTTGACCCTCACAGGCAGCCAGAGGTAGCAACTGCCTTTATCTCCATTATCCAGGTGAAGCAGCAGAGGCTCAGAGAGGTTAAGGAACGTGTCCAGGGTCACACAGCTAGCAAGCTGGGGAGGCAGGGCTGGAGTCCAGGGGCGAAGGCTGTTTCTAGCGCCAGGGCTCCTCGCTCTCGCCGCAGACTCTGTCGCTGTGCAGCCAGGAGGGCCCAGGAGGCAGAGGGTCAGCAGGTGGCCTGTCTGCTCCGGGGCTTTGTGTATCCACCCCCATTACCAGATGTGGGTTGGAGGAGGAGGGGGAAGGGGGGAGGAAGAAGGAGGGGCTGCGGGTGGCCCAGCTGCATCCAGCCAGCCCTGAGCCTCTCCTGTGTCCCCAGGCTGAGCAAGGCCGTCACCTCCTCCATCATGGCCCTGGTCTGCGCCATCAACCTCTACTTCGTGGCCAGCTACCTGCCCAGCCTGCCCCACCCCGCCTACTTTGGCCTGGTAGCCCTGCTGGCCGCTGCCTACCTGGGCCTCACTGCCTACCTGGTACTGCGGGAGAGGGGTGGGGAGCCAGGCTTGCCGATGGGGGAGGCGAGGGCGGAGGGCCGGTGGGGGGGCACGCTGGAGCTTCCCCAGAGGTCCTGGCCTCCCCCACTCACGGCCACCCCTCCCCCAGGTGTGGACCTGTTGCATCGCCCACGGCGCCACCTTTCTGGCCCACAGCTCCCACCACCACTTCCTGTACGGCTTCCCCGAAGGGCAGCAGGGGGCGACCTCTGCCTCTACATGACCGCTACCTCTGCCTCTACCTCCCCACCCGTCCGGCTGGGAGGTGGAAGGATGGGGCGGCCGGCCTGCTGGACAGAGGGGCTGAAGACAGCAAGATGGAGTGGCGGGGTTTCGGAGGCCGGCCAGCCCGGGGTCCTTAGGGACCTGCCGCTGTTGCCTAGTTCCCACAAGCGCTGAACCTCGGGTCTGTAAGATGGGCACACCGACTTTGCCGTGGATGTTAAGCACTTTCGCACAGCGCCTGGCGCTTGGGACTTAAAACAGTCATTCCAAAGACATGTATTGATCGTTACAGGGGTGACCTGTGGTGGAGAGGGGTGAGGGCAGGACGCAGGCTCCAAACTGGTACCTAAAATAGAGCCTGATGAATGCGAGGTCACTTCTCGCCCCAAAGGGAACAGAAACCCAGAAGGCACGAAATTTTGAAACATCAGGAAGACCTCGCAGCTCAAACATCTGGCTCACGCCTGTCCTCCGCAGCCTTTCTGTTCCACCTCAACCCATTTTCCAGGCAGTAAAGCGGAGGCGCGGCCCTCCCTCCTTCGGGCACCAGGTCAGAAGGCTCCCCAGAGCCAGTGCCTCCGAGGCCCGATTCATTTGCCATTTCCTCCGGGGACCGGCGGCCAGGACTCCCACGCCGCGCTGCGAATGCCGCCTCTCCGCTCTCCCTCCGGGCAGGGGCGGTCCCGAGCGCCGAGCGCATTCCAGCTTCGGCCTCACCCTTCCCGGCCGAGCGGAACGACGGGGGCGGGCGGGAGGGGGGATCAGGGAGGGTAGGCAGGCGTTCAGGTCTGCGCTCTGGGGCCCCGGAATCCTCCTGGCTGGGGGGGGATGTGTGGGTGGGGAAACCCCTCGGCCGCAGGGAGCAGCCAGGCGCCCCTTCGCCCCGTGCGGGGCTGCACTTTACAGACACTCCCTAGACTGTTTCTAGGCTCCCCCCCAGTCCCTCTTCCAGCCGCCTCCGGTCCCTCGGACCCCAGCCCGGGAGCGGCGGGGAGCAGCGCGAGGAGGGGCTGCCGTGCATTTTCCCGGTCGAGCCTGGGACCGGTGCCGCACCTGGAAGCGCCCCCCGATTTCCCACGGACCCAGCGGGGCAGGCGACCTGGCTTCGCGCTCAGGTCGGGGCGCTTGTTTATGAGAAGAATTTCCTTTCTTAAAAGGGCAACGGTGCGAGTGGGGCCCGCGAGGAGAGAAGGGATAGGACAGGTCTGGCGCAACCGGGGCAACTGCCGCCGAGGGTGCCAGGGCGAGACAGCCGGCCACCCCCTACTCCGGGCTTGGCACTGGAGAAGATGGGGCCCTTTGCGAACTGGAGAACCGGATGGGTGGGGGCCGGTCGTGAAGAAGGAGCTTTCTCCGGCTTCCCGGAAGTGCCCCCAGCTGTACCCCTGCACACCCCCTGGTCAATCCACTCGGCTTTACGTGGGGCCCAGTCCCGAGGACGGTTGGGGGAGGGAGGCAAGTTCCAAGTTAAAGATGTCAGCTCTCAAGGAGTGCGGGAGACAGCCAAGTAAACAAGTCACTGCATAGCAGGATGCGGTGGAGGACAACGCCAGGGAGGCCAGGGCTGGAGAAGGGCACTGACTCTTGCACAGGATGTTGAAAGCCAAATGGGCAGTCCAGGGTGCATGAGTGTGCCAGGAGCCGGGGGGTGGGGGAGGACCTGTGTGTGTGCAAATGCCGAGACATTAAACCTTCCTGGGTGTTCTTAGACCTTGTGGGTAGACTGGGGGGCCCGAACCCCAGAGGCACGGGCAGGCTGGTCCTGTGGATTGTTGAGTCTGAGCCTTAGAACCTGGGGGCAGAGGAGACTCCTGACGGCCAGCTAAGGTGCCACCCCGGGCCTGGTTGAGGGGTGAGTGAGGAGGTCAGGCCAAGGTCCGTCATTTCTGGACAGGGAGGCCCCTGCTCAGCTGCCCCAACCGACCACATAGCAGCTCTGGTCCTCCCAGCCCCCAGGCTCAGAGCTAACTTTAGGGGGGAGGGGATGCAGTTTTTTGATTCCTGGAAGTTCCATTTAGCCCCCTCAGGGAGGAGCTGCCCGCCCCTCGATAGTCCCCAGAAATCTCCCCAGAAATCTCTGCAGAGGGAACGCTGTGTCTTTCTGCACTGTTCCCCGACCCCCTGAGTTGGGCTTTTTACCAGCCCCATTTGGCAGATGGGGAAACTGAGGTGTTGGATGGAACACACGCTTAGGCAGCCACAGCTGCCAGACAGGACCCCACTGAGTCCCTTCCTAGCACCTCCCTGTTTCTGACGTGCAGCCCCCAGGACTTTGTTCTTCCTGGGGAACAGACCCAAGACAGATTTTTGAATTGTGTAGGTAAGCCAGGTGCAGTGGCTCAAGCCTGTAATCCCAGCACTTTGGGAGGCCAAGGCGAGAGGATTGCCTGAGTCCTGGGGTTCGAGACCGGCCTGGGCAACATGGTGAGACCGCGTCTCTATAATAAATCAAAAAAACCAGTCGGGTGTGGTGGTATGTGCCTGTAGTTCCAGCTACTGGGAAGGCTGAGGCCGAAGGATCATCTGAACCCAGTCAAGGCTGCGGTGGCGGTGAGCATGCTACTGCACTCCAGCCTGGGCAACACAGCGAGACTCTGACTCAAAAAAAAAAAAATTGTGTGGGTAAAGCGACCTCCAGCTGCTGGGATAGAGGGACACAGCAGTTGGGGATGGACTCCCATCCTACTGGCTTCCCGACTCAGCACCAGGGGAGGTCAGGCCTTGGAGCTGCTGGGAGGAAGGAAGGTCTTCCAGGCAGGAGATCTGCGCCAGCAGAGGCCAGAAGGGGCCATGGGGATGGGAGGGTGGCGCGATCCCCGAGGAATCCCAGGAGCGCAGGGTGGCCCGTCTGGGAATGGTGGCCCGGGGGCCTGCGACCCGGCCACGCCCTGTGTCCCGTCCTCGCGTCGGCGCCTCTGGCCCCTCACCGGCAGCAGGCCGGGCTCCAGCCCTCTTCACGGCGGGAGAAGGAGGCGAGCCGCCCGGGTCACTGGCGAGGCTCGGGCTCCACTCAGTCCCTCGCCACCCATTTCCTTTTGGGGTCAGCGCGGGCGCGCATCCGGCGATCGGGCGAGGCCTCACCCCAGGGCGGCCGAAGGGTGGACGCCCCGTTCCCCGGCCGCAGTCCCGCCCCTGCCCTAGCTTGGGCACGTGGCTGCCCTCCTCTGGGCTTGGTGTCTTTATCTGTAAAGTGGAATAAGACTGTGGTCGCTCCGAGGAGATAAGGGGGCGCAGCCCGAGAGGGGTCCCCACGAAGCGCCGGCCGCACGCCGGCGATGAAGAGGAAGAAGTGCGATGGCGGCGGACGCCGTGGGAGCAGGAGGGGGGCGGGTCCGGCCGGGGGGAGGCCCGTCCCCGGCCGCCCCGAGCCCGCGCGCTCCCCGGTCGGCGCCGCGCCCCGCCCTCCCCCCGGCCCCGCGCGGCGCCTCCCCTCGCGGCGCCCCTCTCCGGGCCTGGCGGACGTGCGCGGCGCTCGCACCGGCGGCCGAGCGGGACGGGACGCGCCCGCCCGCCGCCGCGGAGGCCCGCGGGGGGCGGGGGCGCCGGGCGCGTTGGTCGAGGCTTGGCGTGGTGCCTCGTTTTAGACCGGACACAAAATAGTAACGCGTGGCAGGCGCCTCATAAGCGGGAAAAACAGCCCCCGGATCCACGGCACGCACGACGCTGGGCTCCCCGCGTGGAGCACCGCGCGGAAACGCCGACCCGCGCCGTGGGGAGCGTGTCCCCACGGACCCGCGTGCCGCGGGTGCTTAAAGCAGCGGATGACTGCAGCCCCACGCTCGGGCTGGGGGCCCACTGTGCGTGGGCACTTGGAAGGGGACCGCGTCCCTGCGCCGCCCGCCCGCCCATCATCCCAGAGTGGCCGGTGCGCGGGGGCAGAGGAGGGTGTCTGGGCGGGCCTCCGGAGGAGGCGGCATTTCTTCGAGGCTGGTGGGATTTGGCTCCGCCAAAGGAACAGCGCGTTCCAGGCGGAGGGAACAGCAGGCACGAAAGTTCCTCCGGGCGGGAACGCAGGTGGCGCGAGCATCGTGGGTGCGCGTGCAGTTGGGAGAGCTGGGCGGGGGGCTTCCCGGGGCGGGGGGCTTCCCGGGGCGGGGGGCTGGGACTTCCGCGCCTTGTATACCCGGGAGGCCTCGCCCCGAAACTGCGGTGTGTGTTGGCGGCCACAGTCGACAGCACACTTCTGCGGATTTGCACGGCTGTTTGGAGCTAGCGGAGAGCCCTCGCTCGCTCTCGACGTCCCGCCAGGTGGCCCCTGCGACCATCCGACGGGAGAAAAGTCCCCTTTTGCAGAGAGGTGGCACTATCCCCAACTCCTGGAGGAGGAGCCCGAGAAGCCGCTAGTCCCGGGTCCTCGGAATGCGCAGGGGGGAGCCGCCCCGCCCTCGGGCACTCCCCGGCGGGGACACGGTGGGCGGGCCTTGGCCCCGGGCGCCCGGCGGCCTGGAACCGTGGGCCGGGGGCCCGGGGCCCGCCACGCAGCCGCAGAGGCTCAGCCCAGCCGGCTGGCGGCAGGAAGGGAGGCGACGCCCCCTGGAGCGCGGCAGGAACCCGGCCCGGCCCGCCTCCCAGCCCGCCTCGCCGCGCCGGCCCCAGAAGTGATGAAAGCCGCGGCCGAGTCCAGGTCACGCCGAAGCCGTTGCCCTTTTAAGGGGGAGCCTTGAAACGGCGCCCGGGTTCCATGTTTGCATCCGCCTCGCGGGGAGGAAACTCCATGTTGTAACAAAGTTTCCTCCGCGCCCCCTCCCTCCCCCTCCCCCCTAGAACCTGGCTCCCCTCCCCTCCGGAGCTCGCGGGGATCCCTCCCTCCCACCCCTCCCCTCCCCCCCGCGCCCCGATTCCGGCCCGAGCCGGGGGGGAGGCCGGGCGCCCGGGCCAGAGTCCGGCCGGAGCGGAGTGCGCCCGGCCCCATGGACAGCTCGGCCGTCATTACTCAGATCAGCAAGGAGGAGGCTCGGGGCCCGCTGCGGGGCAAAGGTACGGGGGCCGCGGGGCGGGGGTGAGGCCGGGCGCCGTGGGAGGAGAGGCCGGGCGGGCTGTGCTCGCCCGCGGCTCGGCCGCCGCCGCCCGGGGCGCTCGCTGGGGCCGGGCCCGAGGCGCCCAGCCCGAGAGGCGGCGGGGAGAGTTTGAACTCAAAGGAGACTCGAGACGCGGGGCGGGGCCTGGCGCCGCTGGGGCGCTCCCGTCTGCTCAAGGTGTGGAAACTGAGGCAGGAGCGGGGGGGCTTCTTCGGGGGCTCTCGGGCTGGCCGCGCGCGGCACACGGGCGTCGCCCCCCCATTGGCGCCAATAGGGCCGGGAGGTGGGGGTGCCCAGGAGGGCGCCTTCAGGCCACCCGCTGAGACTCCGCCCCCTCTGGGCTGCGGTCTGGTGGGGTCTTGGGAAGGGGCGCCGCGGTGACAGCGGGCCGGGACGCTTGGAGGGGTCTCCCGCCAACACTCCGCCAGCTCCCGCAAACTTCCGCGTCACGCGTGGAGGCGCGGGCCCCTTGGAGGCGCCAGGAACAGGGCCAGCGCTTCTCAGAGGCGCCCGCGCGCGCGGGCACACCGTGTGCGCGGCTGCAGGCCCGTGGGCGCCAGGCTTGTGCGCACACGCGCCGCTCCGCCGAGGCTGCGCCCCACGGGGCTGGCCGGGCCTGCGGTCTGCCTCTCCCCGTGTGGACTCCGGGGCCTGGAAGTCCCCCCTCGATCTGTCCACCTCCCGCCTGGGCCTTGCCCCCCCAGGGCCGGGGGGCAGAGGTGGAAAAGCCAGTGGAGGCTGGGTCAGTCAGCGGGTGCCAGGCTCCAGGGTGGAGGTCTGGGCAGGGCGGGGGCGGAGGCGGGGGCAGACAGATGGCCGCTGGACACTGGCCCCAGGCCCGGGGACTGCACCCCCCGCCCCTGGGCCCAGTCTCGGTGAGGACTTTGAACCCACGGGAGAGGCCGAAGGCAAGGCAGGAGTGGAGGGAGGACAGTCTTGGCTCCAAGCCCGGGCTTTCCCGAGCAGGGGCTGCTCAGGTAAGGTGGGATCAGGAGGCACCCTAGTGGGGTCGACGGGCAGCGATGGAGACCCTGAGAAAGAGAGAAAGCACATGCCCAGGCAGCCCACTCCCAAAGACGGCAATACCCACACGAGGGCCACTCAGGGGCTGCAGGGATCTGGGGCAAAGACGTGTGGGGACCCTGGCAGGCACATTTCAGGAAGAGCTAGGAGCCACTGTGGCTTGTCTCCCTTGATGGAGAGAGTGTGACCAGGTCCTACCTGCTCAGAGGTTCACTCCTGAGCACCTGTGCAGGCCAGGGTACACACTGCCCCCAACTCAGACCTCCCTCCTCCAGGTGACCAGAGGTCAGCAGCTTCCCAGAAGCCCCGAAGCCGGGGCATCCTCCATTCCCTCTTCTGCTGCGTCTGCCGGGACGATGGGGAGGCCCTGCCGGCCCATAGCGGGGCGCCCCTGCTTGTGGAGGAGAACGGCGCCATCCCCAAGGTGCGTGGGAGCCGGGCAGGGGCTGGCCGCTGGGGTCCGTCTGGAGGGGGCTCAGGGAAGCAGACTTCCAACGGAGCTTTTCATGACATACCTGCAGACCCTGGAAGGCTCTGAGAAGGAGGCGGGCGGCCGCCTCTGCCAGGCTCTATACTCCCCCACTAGGCCCTCCCTGTTTGTTCTGTCTGCCCCAAGACTGCTGCCCAACTGAGGGAACCCTGAATTTTCCCCTCATCGTAGGAAGCCTTTCCTGCCTTGGCTTTCCAGGCGGGGAGGTGAGGCCCAGGGGGCCAGGTGGCCTGCCCCAGGGCCCAGAGCTGGCAGGGGCAAAGCTGGGAGTGGGGTGGCGTCGCCGCCTGGTCCTCAGGGCTCCTCAGGCGGAGGTCTCCACAGAGGAGCTTCAGCCAGCCCTGCTCCTCCCACAGCAGACCCCAGTCCAGTACCTGCTCCCCGAGGCCAAGGCCCAGGATTCGGACAAGATCTGTGTGGTCATCGACCTGGACGAGACCCTGGTACACAGCTCCTTCAAGGTGGGCCCTGCCCAGCAGCCTCAGCCCGGGTCTCTCAGGGGGCCCACCCTGGCTTGGGAGGGAGGTCAGGGCCGGGCCCCGCCTCCGGGGGTCCCCCCAACTCCAGCAGCTCTTTCCCCCCACAGCCAGTAAACAACGCTGACTTCATCATCCCCGTGGAGATCGATGGGGTGATCCACCAGGTGAGGGCAGGCGGAGGCGGCGATGGGCTTGGCATCTGCCTTCCGGACCCCAGCTTCTTCCCACCCATCCGGAGAGCCCCAGAGGGGAATTCGATAGATGCGGAGTGTCAGAGACCCAGGCGGAGTGTCAGAGACCCAGGCGGGTTGTGAGACTTACCCAAGGCCACACAGAACCTCAGGGACTTGGCCCGATTCCAGGCCTGCGGAGAGTGGGTTTCTCCTCTGGGCCGCCCTTGCTGGGCCCCTCGCCCCACCCTGCCCGGGACCCAGTTCAAGTAATTCAGGATAGGTTGTGTGCTGTCCAGCCTGTTCTCCATTACTTGGCTCGGGGACCGGTGCCCTGCAGCCTTGGGGTGAGGGGGCTGCCCTGGGCTCCGGCATCTGGTTGAGGCTGAGGTTGGGGGCGAGACTAGGAATTAGTGACTCCCCTTGAGGTAGAACCTGAAGTTTGGTGGAGTCCAAGTTCATTGTGATTCTTCTCTGGGGGGGGGTTCCCCAGCAGCGGTGGGGCAGCAGGCCTAGTGGAGCCTGCAGACCCAGCTACCTCCTGTGCTCTGCCTCCTCCACCCGTGCCCTCCCAGCCCTCAGCCACCCCACCCCGCTGGGCCTGTGGCCAGCAGTCCCCTCACTGGCCTGCCCCCCAGGTCTACGTGCTGAAGCGGCCTCACGTGGACGAGTTCCTGCAGCGAATGGGCGAGCTCTTCGAGTGTGTGCTGTTCACCGCCAGCCTAGCCAAGGTGAGCCCCCAGCGGGTGAGCCCCCCGAGGCGACCCTGCCCTCCTGTCCGCCTCCAGCATGCAGCCCAGTGGACCTCCAGCCACGCTCGGCCTCAGGATGACCCACCTCCCGTCCCCAGTATGCAGACCCAGTAGCTGACCTGCTGGACAAGTGGGGAGCCTTCCGGGCCCGGCTGTTCCGAGAGTCTTGTGTCTTCCACCGGGGCAACTACGTGAAGGACCTGAGCCGGCTGGGCCGAGACCTTCGGCGGGTGCTCATCCTGGACAACTCACCCGCCTCCTACGTCTTCCACCCGGACAACGCCGTGAGTGAGGGCTGGGCCGTTACAGGGGCTGAGACGCAAGAACCAGCTCTGTCCAGTCAGGCCGCCTTGGCCTCCCCGGTCCCCAGTTGGGCGGTGTCTGAGGGCTGGTACCCTGCCTGGTCCTTTCTGTGCCCACTCCCCTTTTCTACTCATCACTGCTGCCATTCTATCCATTCTCCTTGTGCACAGCAGAGCGCCTGCTGCGTACAGGAGTCCATACTGGGCAACGAAGCAGTTTCGGCCTTTCAGACGGCCAGTTGTAACCTAATAGCCCACAGAGAGTTTTGTGGGTCCTGACTGGGATTTTGAGCAAAATGAAATCGAATAGAAATTAGAGTGTTTTGCACATAATGTTAAGAATTGTTTTGTGAAACTTTTTTGAGTTGGAGTCTCACTGTCGTCCTGGCTGCGGTGCAGTGGCACACTCACAGCCACCGCAGCCTCAATCTGCTGGGCTCAGGCGATCCTTCTGCTTATCCTTCCAAGGAACTGAGCCACAGGCATAAGCCACCATGTCCGGCTAATTTTTTTGATTTATTGTAGAGGCAAGGTCTTGCCAAGTTGCCCAAAGTGGTCTTGAACCCATGAGTGCAGGCAGTTCTCTTGCCTCTACCTCCCAAAGTGCCCAGCTGTTTTGTGAAACTTGTCTTAGGCTGGGCATGGGGTCTCACGCCTGTAATCCCAGTACTTGGAGGTTGAGGTGGGAAGATTGCTTGAGCCCAGGAGTTCAAGACCATCCTAGGCAACAAAGCAAGACAAAAAACCAAAACATTAGCTGGACATGGTAGCATGTGCTTGTGGTCCCAACTACTCAAGAGGTTGAGGCAGAAGGATCTCCTAAGCTCAGCAGTGAGCTGTGATTGTGTCACTGCCCTCCAGCCTGGACAACAGTGAGATTCTAACTCAAAAAAAAAAAAAGAATTGTTTTGTGAAACTTTTGCTTTGTTAGATTGTAAATGTGTTTTACTGGGGGTTGCTGTTTAAAAAGTTTGCACACTGTGGGTGCAGGGCTTTTTCAGGAGCTGGGTGAGCTGAGTGGTAAGTGTGCGGAACAGGGCTAGACATGCTGCTCTCAGAGTCACCTGCCACCCTCACCTCCCTCGCCCATCTCCCTAGGTACCGGTGGCCTCCTGGTTTGACAACATGAGTGACACGGAGCTCCACGACCTCCTCCCCTTCTTCGAGCAACTCAGCCGTGTGGACGACGTGTACTCAGTGCTCAGGCAGCCACGGCCAGGGAGCTAGTGAGGGTGATGGGGCCAGGACCTGCCCCTGACTGAGGACGCCCCCACTTCCTTCCACGCAGACTCTGCCCGGGCGTGCTCTTTAAGAAAACCCATGGGCAGCTGCCACACTCAGTGCCATGGAGGACCGGGTGTCTCCCCTGCCAGCCCCTCCAGGCTAGGTCGGGGCAGCAGGCCGCACCGAGGACGATGAGCTCCCGGGCCCCTGTGTCAGTGCCTTTGAACTTCTTCCCTTTCTCAGGGGACCTGGGGAGCCCTGCCTGCCGCTCCTCCTTTCTCTCTCCTCTCTCCATGCTGCCAGGTTTCTCTGCTGCCAAATTGGGCCCCTTGGCCCCTTCTGGCTTTGCTTTGGGGAGCAGGGCTTCTGCTGCCCCCTGCCTTGGACCCTCCAGTCGGGAACGGTGGACACCAAGTGCCTTGCCTAGAGCCCTCTTCCCCGCCCAACTCTCCCAGGGGCAAAGTCTTTTCACCTCTAGGTTGGTGGGGGAGAATCAGTCCTCTCCCCCACCTCCTCTTCTGGGACTGATAGAGGCCCCCACCAGTGTCTTTCTCTGCCTTGGAGGGAAGGGAGGAGAGAAGGTCTCTTACCACTGGGGAAGGGAGCAGGGGTCTAGCCTTCAGGCCCGACGGTCCTGCTTCTCCAGGGCTGAGGGTTGTTTCCCACATCACCCAAGTCCCCGCCCCTTCCTTCTGCCTTAACCAGCCCACAGCCCAGGGGCTTGGCTCCCCCAGCTCTGAGTGTGGGGCACAGGCAGGACCCCCTTGTGGTGCCATATAAATATGTATATGTGTATATAGGTTTTTAGGGAAAGGAGAGAGGGAAGGGTCGGGGTAGAGACCCCCATCCCTCACCCCTTTCCTGGGCCCAGAAGTTGGGGTGGGGGGGGGAGGATTTTTACATTTTTTAAACTGCTATTTTCTGAATGGAACAAGTTGGGTCAAGGGGCCCCAGGCCCCGTTCTCTGTCCCCCATACCCCTTTTGCTCCCTTCGTTCATTCAAAATTTCTTGAGCACCTTCTGTGCCCAGCACTGTGCCGGGCCCACCAGCTAAGTGTGTGGGGGATCTCTGCACCCCCTAATCGGTGCCTCCCCACCCACTCCAGACTTCACCGGTGCCTTTGGGGGATCTATAGGAGGTGGGACCTTCATGTGGGGTTTGGGGGTCTCCAGGAAGCCTGGCCAAGCTGTCCCCCGCCCCCGTGCCAACCCCGTCTCCTGCAGCCCCCTGTCTCGCCCCCTGCTGGCTGGGGGCAGCTCCCAGGACGTCTGCTTTCCAATTCTGACTCGTTTCTGAAACCCCTTCTCATACATGATGAGTCTGGAGGTCAAGGCCTTGGGCTCTCCCCAGGGCCTAACGGTTAAGGGGACCCATGTACCAGTGCCAAGGGGGAGGTCAAGTGGAGATGTTGCCCTCCCACACCAGAGCGGGTAGGGCGGGGGAGGAAGTGATCGGCCTGAATCGGGTGGCCTTCCCGCTTAAGTGCCTTCTCTGAGAGCCCCGCAGTGTGATGACTAAAGAGAAAGCCAGACCCCCATCCTGCTTCTGTGGTTATTGGGAGGAGAGGGTTTGAAGTGGAGTGAATGATTGTGTGCCTTACGCCGACTGCAGCGTGGCCCCGCTTCAGCTAGCCGGTTGGAGGGGCTTGGTGGGGGAACGGAGGGGTTGCCCCTTCGCGCATGGACCCGCAGAGTTCAAGCTGGAGCTGAGTGCGCCTCCGGGCTGGACTCTTCCTTCTGCCTCTCTCAGCCTCGGTGGTGTGATCTGCAAAATGGAGATATCCGCTCTGCAGACCTGATTAAAAGCCTGGACGCAGACGACTCGACGCTATTAGCCATAAAGCGAAACTAACGCCTGGGTAGGGGCGGCCCCGGGAGTGCACTGGGGGAGGGGGTGTGGCTTCTGCCCTGGGGAGGGGGGCCGGCGAGGCCCGAGAAGACAGAGGTGGGGGGAGGGGCGAGGCAGGGGAAGTTCAGCGAGGGACGCGAGACCTCGCTGGCCGCCTGGGAGGGCGCGGTCAGCCCCGGCGGCTTGCAGGCCGCGCGGAGGTCCCGCAAGCTCTGGCAGCAGAGTCTGTCGCGCAGCCTGGGTGGGGCCGGCGCCGGGGCTCCGTCCACCCCCGCCCCCTCCGCGGCCTCTTAGTTCCGATTGGCCGCACCCCGGCCCGAGCCCCCGCCCCGCTTCCTGCCCCCGCCCCCGCGGCCCTGGCAGCACTTCCTCCGCGAGACCGGACAACCCGCGGCCCTGGCAGGAAGTGCCCTCCCGCCCCTCCCCGGCCGGCCCTCGCCTGCTCCCCGCGCTGGCCGCTAGGGGCCTCTCTGTCCTCGCGGACGCCCAGGCTCTCCAGGACCAGCCCCCGCCCCGGGCGTGGCCCTGCCCCCCGACCACACCCAACCTCCGGGGCTGGAAAGGGGAGGGTCGCCTCATTCACCCCTCCCCCGGGGGGTAGGAGCTTTCGCTCACCCTCTTACCCGACCTCCGCCCCCCGCTCCTCCCATACCACGGGCCTCTCCCAAATGTTGGTCCCTGTGCCTCCAGCTCCACCGCTTCCATCCCTCCGGCTCTTCCTCGTCTTACCTCGGGAATCCAGCCCCAAGTCTGCCTCCTGGTGCCCCAGATGCTGATCGATCAGGCCTCCAAGTCTGTGGGAGGAGGATCTTCGGATCTTTGCTGTGTGTGAAACCGCTGGGCCGCCCCCCACATCTACCATCCCTCACCCCTCCTCCCCCCAACCGCTGCCCCTGCTATTTTTCTCTGGTTAAAAGGAGTCGGAAGGCACCCACCTGGAGAAGCCTGCAGTACCTTCGCCTACGCTCAGGCCTGGACTGAACCACAAGAGCTCTTGACGAGATAAATACCCAGCCCTCCCTGACCTCTGCCCTTGTCCCGGGCCCTGCTTTATTTCCTGCTCTCCATGCAAACACTGGTCCCCCCCAGATTTGCATCCCAGAGGCCAGACAGGCACAGGAGCCGCCAGGCCTCCCAACTTTGAATGAGACCACAATGAGGCTTCTCCACCACCATCACCTACGCACCTTCTTCCCACATAGAGTTCAACTCAACCACATGTATCAGGTGCTTACTGTGGGCCAGGCACCGTGCCAGGACCACATCATGACTTGGCTCTCGGAACTCACACCCTAGTGTGGAAAGAAAGAAACACGAACAGATGATCTGAATGCTCCAACAATGCAAATGCAGTTCAGGAGAACAAGGAAGGTGGGAGGGGGTTAGGGAACACCTAGCCTCTCCTGGTCAGCCCTGGGGGATTGGAAAACACTCCCTGCAGGAGTGAGGCTCAGAGGAGTTGGGAAAGGATGAGTCAGGGGACAGATGCCTGAGCAAGAAGAGGGCACCAGGAGAGGAAGGCAGAGAGCAGCACCTTGGGCTGGCCACATCAGGGAGTTGGGAAGTGCCCACAATGAGAATGGCACACGTGGTGGGTGAATCTGGCTTAGGGCAAAGATTTTCTTATTGGTAGAATACAGGAGGAGGCCAATAGTGCAGATCTATAGCCAGACCAAGGGAGTGACATTTTTCTTTCTCTCTCTCTTTTTTTTTTTTTTTTTTAAGTTAGAGTCTCACTCTGTCGCCCATTCTGGAGGGCAGTGGCACTCTCACAGCCTCTGCAGCCTCGACCTGCTGGGCTCTGGTGATCCTTCCGCCTCAGCCTTCCAAGTAGCTGGAACCACAGGCGCGTGCTACCATACCTGGCTAATTTCTTGATTTATTGTAGAGACGAGATCTCACCAAGTTGCCCAGGCTGGTCTCACACCCCTGGACTCAGGGAATCTTCTCGCCTCAGTCTCCCAAAGTGCTGGGATTACGGGTTTGAGCCACTGCACCTGGATTTCTAGTGAAATTATAGATGAGTTTTTTTCTTTTTTGCTTGTCCATAAGTTGAGTGAACATATACTTCTTATTCATAAGAAAGGGTGTTATATATTTTTTCTTTTTCCCTTGCAAAACCTGTGATATAGAAGTCAGGGTGGTATAATTTATTAAAACAAAATAGCACCTGCAGTGTGTTTATTTTGCTTACCAGACTATTCGTGAGTACACACACACACACACCACACACGTGTGCACACACACATATACAATAGTCCCCCTCAGCCATGGTTTCAGTTACCTGAAGTTAACCGTGGTCTGAAAATACGAGAGGGGATGGCAAAAAAACCCGGAATTGATTTATAAAAAATTGTGTATTTATCTTTACATGTTTAAACTTCATTCACCTTTGGTCGGGTGCGGTGGCTCATGCTATAATCCCAGCATTTCGGGAGGCCAAGGTGAGTGGATTGGCTGAGCCCACAGGTTCAAGACCAGCCTGCAACCTGGTGAGACCTCATCTCTACAATAAATTTTAAAAGTTAGCTGGACATAGTGGCACCTGCCTGTCGTTCCAGCTGCTTGGAAGACAGAGGCGGAAGGATCACCTGAGCCCACGTATCGAGGCTGCAGTTGCTGTGAGTGTGCCCCTGCCCTCCAGCCTGGGCAACAGAGTGAGACTGACTCAAAAACAAAAACAAAAAATTCAGTCAACTTCAAAGTACTCCTATTTGGTGGCAATACACCTATTGTGACGCTTTTTCCACTGCTCTAAACAGGTTTTGAACTGCTCTGTTTTGAGACCTTTTAGTGCTTCTGCTATTTTTTGTTATTACCTCTTCCACATCGAAAAAACATTTCCCTTTGAAAAAGATGTTCTAGCCGGGCTCGGTGGCTGAGCCTGTAATCCCGCGCCTTTGGGAGGCTGAGGTGAGTGGATTGCCTGGGCTCGCGGGTTCGAGACCCGCCTGGGCAGTGAGACCTCATCTCTACAATAAATCAAAACATCAGCCGGGCATGGTAGCGCGCGCCTGTAATTCCGCCTACTCAGAAGGCTGAGGCGGAAGGATCGCCGGAGCCCAGCAGGCGAGGTTGCGGTGGCCGGGAGCGGCCACTGCACTCCAGTCTGGGCGACAGAGTGAGACTCCAGCTCAAGAAAAAAAAAAAAAAAAGAAAAAGAAAAAGATGTTCTTCATCCAGGGAAACAAAAAGAGTGAAGAGATCGAATGAATAGGGAGGGTGGGGCACAGGGGTCATGCCATGTTTGGTCAAAAACTGCTGAACACTCAGCGTAGTATATGGGCAGGTGCGTTGTCATGGTGGAAGAACCAGTCATCTCTTTGCCACCACTTGAGATGTTTCTTCCACAAATCATGATGCAACCTTCTCAAAAAATTAGCCAGGCGTGGTGGCGCGTGCCTGTAGTTCCAGCTACTTGGAAGGCTGAGGTGGAAGGATCACCCGAACCCAGCAGGTCTTGGCTGTGGTGACCGGGAGTGTGCCGCTGCCCTCCAGCCTGCGTGACAGAGTGAGACTCCAATAAAAAAATAATAATAATAACAACAAAAAAAACTTCCAGATAAAAACTTTGGTTGACCATTTGATCTGGGAGAACAAATCCTGAGCCCACCCTCCAAAAGATAATTTCAGTTTTGGGGGGGTCTCCTCTCATTTTACGTGGATAATTCCAGAAATGAACCATCCCTAAGTTTTAAATTGCATGCCGTTTGTTCTGAGCAGCATGAGGAAAACTCTCGAAGTCTCACTTTGTCCCACCTGAAATATGGATCATCTCTTTGTCCAGCACCCCTACACGGTGCACCTCCCTGCCACTGGTCACTCAGTAGTCCTCTCAGTGATCACGTCCACTGTCATGATATTGCAGTGCTTGTGTTCCAAGTAACCCTTATTTTACTTAACAATGACCCCAAAGTGCAAGAGTAATGATGGTGGCAATTAGAATATGCCAAAGAGAAGCCGCCAAGTGTTCCCTTTAAGTGAAAGGATGAAAGTTCTGGACTTAATAAAGAAAAAGAATCATCCGGGATGCTGCTCAAATCGACAGTGGGAATGGATCTTCTACCCACAAATTTGTGAAGAATGAAAAAGAAATGCATGCTAGTTTTGCTGTCTCGCTGCAAACTGCACAGTGTGTGATACATGTTTAGTTAAGATGGAAAAGGCATTAAATTTGCCAGTGGAAGACGTGAACAGAAAACTGATGGCAATCAGGTTCGGTACGATCTGCAGTTTTTTTGTTTTTGTTTTTTTTACTTGGATTCTCACTCTGTCACCCAGACTGGAGTGCAGTGGCTGTTCCCGGCCACTGCAGCCTCGACCTGCTGGGCTCTGGCGATCCTTCCACCTCAGCCTTCCAAGTAGCTGAAACTACAGGCGTGCGCTACCACGCCCGGCTAATTTTTGATTTATTGTAGAGATGAGGTCTCGCCAAGTTGCCCAGGCAGGTCTCGAACCCATGGGCTCAGGCAATCCACTCACCTCGGCCTCCCAAAGCGCTGGTATTACAGGCTGAGCCACCGAGCCCAGCCTACGATCTGCAGTTTTAAGGCATCCACTGGGGGTCTTGGAAGGTGTGTCCTGAGAACAGGGCGGGGGGCTACCATACTTTTGGTCTCCAGAAGTCTTGGGAGGGGTCAGGGGGAAAGACTGCCTTGTCCAGCCCACTTCAACTCACCCTCCTAGGGACCAGGCTTCAGAGGTTCTGAGGTGACAGGAGAATCTCTGCAGCGCGGGAGGCAGCTGCCCAAGGTGCTGAGTTTTTGTGTGAAGCTGGTCTCAGTGAGACCCACACCAGAGAGTGCTGCTCCCCCTTCTCATCCTGAGCCAGATGGGTCCCCTAGGGTCAGGGGTCGGAAATGGAAGCCTTGGCTTCTGGGAGAGAATGGCAGAGCAGAGTTCAAAGGCACTGGTTTATGGCAACTCATAAAAACTCCAGATGGAGCCAGTGCCTGGGGGGGGCAGGAAAAGCACTTGTGCCTGTGGAGGACCTCTCTAAGCAAGGGTCATGCTGAGAAGAAACCTCTAGGGGTGCAAGCCCCAGATATCCTGGAGGGGCCCCAGGTGTGAACACCTGGCCCTATATCCCCGGGTTTGGGGCTCCTAGAACCCAAGAGTCCTGTCCCTTCTTCCCTATGAACCATTCTTCCCAGGGAAGGCGGGAGGACAGCTGAGCCTCCTTTTCCTGGGGGATAGGAGGCAGTGGCCCTGTGCCCCTGACCTTCCCTGGAGGGTGCTTTCTGCCTGTGGGAAGAGCCTGGGCCCTGGGCAGAAGAACATGCCATCCCTGAGTGTTTGCTCAGGAGCCAAGGGTGGGGCACATCAGCTCTGGCTGTCAGGCTGTCGCTGGGCTCCAGGCTCCCAGGGACCCAGCAGGCACCTGTCTCCCTACCCCCTCACCCATTCTCTCTCTCTGGGGCCCTATCTTCCCTTATATGGTGAAGGCAGGTCCTAGAGGAGGGGGGGTGGGGACAAAGGTCGCTCTCCTGCAGTCAGCTTACCACAATTCCCTGAGATCTCCTAGGTGGTGGCTGCCTCCCTGAGACAGGTAAGGTAACCTGTGGGGACACATGGGGACCGTAGGTGGTGGGAGGGAAGAGGGTCCCCTGCTTTTTGCTGGCAGTCTGGGGCCTCCTGTGCACCTTGGTGTGGGCTTGAGGAAGAAGTTTGGCACTCTGGAGAGTCTGGGAAGAGTCAGGAGTCCAGTGTGTCTGTCCTGGACCTCCACGGAGAGAACTGAGCAGGCCCTGTCCTGGACACCTGCTCCTTCAGGCCCCCCGCCTGTGGCTAGCCACCACCCCACTTTGGGTGTCAACGATCCCGGATTGCCGTGGACCTTCTAGAGCGAAAACCAGGACAGCCCTGGGCAAGCCGGGACCAGCTGGTCACCCTGACCTCACTCTCTGATCCCCCACCTTGTCTCTTCGCCCATTGCTTCCTCATCTAAAAGGTTTCCTTCTGTGTGTCACCGTTTCCCTAACTCTCCTGGGACCTGCCTCCTGGGTGCTAGGGGTGAGCAGCAGCCACCAGGAATGGAATGGGCAAAAGCAGGCATGGGCAGCCGGGGGCTGGAGGTGGCAGGGCCTCGGGTCCTGGTCCACACCGGGTCACCCTAGCATGCACCTCTGCCCCACCTCCCCTCCACCTGAACCTGTGCCCTTGGCCTGCCCAGCCACGTGGCCCCATTTGGCTGAAATACAGGTGGGAGTCAGGTTCAGACCAGGGTCCTGGGACACACCAGCCACTGCCTTCTCAGGAAATCATTTGCTCAGGCATCCTCCAGGTCATCGATGGGCAGAGCCTGTGGGCCGGAGGGTCTGGGCAGGTCCACTCGCTGTGCTATCGTGGGCCTAGGAAGCGAGAGGATGTCCTCTGCCAGAGAAGTGGAGCCTCACTCCTGTCTGGCCACATCTCTGTCCAGCTCAGAACGGCATGACTGGGAACTAAGAGCCATGGCAGCAACTTGGAGCTGTCTGGAGCTATACCCCACGAACAACAGGGTGCAGATAAGAAAGGCACCTGTGGAGAGCAGGAGCCTGCACACCTCCAGGGTCCTGAGAGGGCTCTCCCTTCATCCCACAGTTCAGCCTGTCATCATGAGTTTTTTGGGGTTTTTTTGGAATTGGAGTCTCACTTTGTCACCCAGGCTGGAGTGCAGTGGCGCACTCACAGCCACTCCAGTGTCAACCTTCTGGGCTCCAGCGATCCTTCCACCTCAGCCTTCCAAGTAGCTGGAGCTGTGGGCACACACCACCACACCCGGTTAATTTTTATTTTATTTTATTTTATTTTGAATTGGAGTCTCACTCTGTCACCAAGGCTGGAGTGCAGTAGCACGCTCACGATCACTGCTGGACTCAGGCGATCCTTCCACTTCAGACTTCCAAGTAGCTGAAACTACAGGCGTGTGCTACCATACCGGCTTTTTTTTTTTTTTTTTTAAATTTATTGTGGAGACAAAGTCGCACCAAGATGCCCAGGCTGGTCTCAAACCCGAGCTTAGACAATCCTCTTGCCTTGGCCTCCCAAAGTGCTGGGATTACAGACTTGAGCCACTTAGCCTGGCCTCTAATTTTCAAAAAATGAATTGTAGAGACAAGGTCTCGCCAAGTTGCCCAGGCTGGTTTTGAACCCATAGGCTCAGGCAAGCCTCTTGCCTCCACCTCCCAAAGTGCCGGGATTGCAGGCGTTTTTTCATCACCATGTAGTCAGGGGGTCCAGAGATGGATCAATCCAGGACAACTTGGAATCCCCAAGGAGGGGCCCCTCATCGAGCCTGAGGATTCTGGAAACATCTTCTGGAAGAAACAGGACCAAAATTGGGCCTAGAAGAGCATGTTAGTGTCAGGCAAGTGAAGAAAGGTGGGGAGCAATTTGGTGGAGGGATGGTACCGGTAGGCGGGGAGTGAGAGGTGACATGGGTCCGGGGCCGGAAGGCAGCCTGGCATTTACAGAAGGCAGAGTGCCAGCAGACAGGGGCAGGGGTGTGCGTGTAGCAGGAAGACTCCAGAGAGTTTAGGTGGATAGAAGGGCAGGAGAGGGGAAGGGTCCGTGATGTTGCATAGATGGCTGGCTTCGGGGTCTCGGGGTGACTGTGCCCTTCCCTGGTCTGAGGACATAGAAGACAGTATCAGGAGCCAGGGGAAACCAGTGAGTTCAAGTTGAGGGAGAAGATAGCTTAGATCCTAACCAGGGCCTGTGCCGGCGGGGTGGGAGAGTGAGGGGCCCATAGTCCTCCCTGTGGTTCTGGGGAGACAGCAACAATGGGGAGGCCCCACTGAGGTGTGAGGAGGCTTCTTCTCTGACCAACATGGATCAAGAGCTGCTGGAGAGTACCCACAAAACAGGGCAGGCCACTTCTCAGAGCTGTCCCTCCCCAGAGTCCCGTTGCCCACCTTTGGCCTGTGGAGACTGGTCCTCTTCCCCTTCAGGCTGTTGCAGGCCCCAATCCTGGTTTCTCTCCAGGGAGGGAAAGCACTGGTTTTTCAAGTCTCTGCTTCCCCGAATCCCTTCTCTGATGGGCAAGAAGTGCCTCGGCTTGTCTACCCTTGATTCTTCTTGCTGCTGGTTTACTGCTGAATCAGAGCATGTCCCCGGGTAGGACTTTAGAGATCATCTTTTTCGTTGACCTCTTGCAGATGACAAAATTGAGGTCCACATGCATACAGCTAGTGAGTGTCAAAGGAAAAGGGACATGGAGACAAAGATGGTGATTGAAATACAATAGAAGGATTCCTGTCTTTTGTACTCAAATTTGTTCAGCTGAGCCGGGAATCCTGGGAGCCCTAGGGACTCTGTGGGTTGAAACATATCCGGTGGAGGATGCCACAGTCACCTAATAGTGGAGTCCAAGGTTGCCTGACGGAGAAGCCTATGGCTAACAGGCCATCAGACAGGATCCAGGCACAAGGGGCTCCTGCACACACACAGCAATCTGTCAATGATCAGCAGGTGGCCTAGACTGGCTGGAAGGGACATTGATCTGACACTGGGCAGTGCCTTGCCACTAACTCCAGAATGCCAGGCAGAGTGGCCACCCTTGGGGCTTAGAAAAGGGAGTTTCCAAGGAGTAAAAGACCAGGTCATTAATTATTCCGGAGGTGACTCAGAGCCCAGGTGCAAGGAGAGATTAGATAAAGGGATTCCAGGCTGTCGGTGTGCAGAGCCCGATCAGGGGGACCACTCGACCTTTCACTCGTTATTCATCAGTCCAAGGAGCATTCATGGAGGTAGCCGCATGCCAGGCTGAATGGTAGGCTTTGTGGAGATTGGAGTGGCCTCAGCCTGATGAGGAGGGGCCTCAAACCACTGAGGGTTATAACTAGGAACAAGTGACTCTCTGCCCTCACTCAGGATCACTGGGGAGTTTTCAAAACACCCATATCCCGCCTCCCAGAAGAATATCCTTGCCTGGGTCCCACCCCAACCTAATTAAATCAGAATCCCTAGGGCTGCGGCATGAGCGTGGAAGCTTCAGTATTTTTCAAACACTCTCCAGGTGATTCTGATGAGCAGCTGGAGTGAAGAACACAGCTACAGGTCAAAACAGAAAGGGCAGATAGAAGAGAAGCTTGGGGAAGGGAGACTTCTTCCAGTTCAATAGGTGGAGAGTTGTTCACTGGGAGGCTTCATTCACTCACTCATTCATCCATCCATCCATCCATCCATCCATCCATCCATCCATCCATCCATCATACCCCCTTTCTTCCTTCCTTCATCCAGCAAAGTGCTGGCACTGTCTAGACCCTGGGGATTCAGTACTGAACAAGCAGAAATGCCCCCAACCCTTGTGGGATCTACATCTTGTGGGCCACCAGAACAGTACCTCAGAGATGTTTTGGGGGGCAGACTGGGGGGAACAGGAAATTGTTGCACGTACTTTCGAAAACTGTGGTAATATGGCCGGGTGCAGTGGCTCACGCCTGTAATCCCAGCACTTTGGGAGGCCGAGGTGAGAGGATTGCCTGATCCCATGGGTTTGAGACCAGCCTGGGCAACTTGGCGAGACCTCATCTCTACAATACATCAAAAATTAGCCGGGCATGGTGGCACATGCCTGTAGTTCCAGCTACTTGGAAGGCTGAGGTGGAAGGATCACCCAAGCCCGGCAGGTGGAGGCTGCGGTGGCTGTGAGCATGCCACTGCCCTCTAGCTGAGGTGACAGAGTGAGACTCCAACTCAAAATAAGTAAGTAAATAGATAAATAAAATAAAATTGTGGTAACATACACGTAAGTTTTACCATTTTAGACTGGTGTGGAGATAGTGAGCTATCTCAATTGATTGCCCAGTCAGTTACAGATCAGCTCCTTATTTTGTCTTTTTACTACTGCACTTGACTAGTCTTGACAGCTTTTTCCCCCTATTTTATCTATTTTAAAGCATACAATTCAGAGGCACTCAGCACATCCACAGTGCGACTATCACCACCATCAAGTTCCAGAACTTTTTCAGCATCCCAAATGGACCCATTAGCTGTCACTCCCCATTTTCCCCTCCCCCAGCTCCAAGCAACCACTACTCTGCTTTCTGTCTCTAAGGATTTTGCCTGTTCTAAGCATCTCTTACAACACGTGGTCGCTTGTGACTGGTCTCTTTCACGTAGTACAGTGTCTTCAAGATTCATCCATGTTGCAGCATCCATGTTGCAGCATCCATGTTGCAGCATTTATCAGCACTTCATTCCCTTTTATGGCTGAATAGTTTTCCACTGTGTGACAATACCACATTTTGTTTATCCGTTTGTCTGTGGATGGACATTTTGGCTATTGTGAATATTGTGAATAGAGCTGCCATGAACTTCAAGAACAAGCTTTTGTTGGAAAACCTGTTTTGAATGTTTTGGGTGCATACACTATTAAGCTTTTATTTATGCTTTCCCTTTTTTTTTGCTTTTGAGTCAGAGTCTCACTCTGTCACCCAGGCTGGAGTGCAGTGGCACGCTCCCTCAACCTGCTGGGCTCAGGCTATCCTTCTGCCTCAGCCTTCCAAGCAGCTGGAACTACAGGTGTACACCACCATGCCTGGCTAATTTTTCTTGATTTACTGAAGAGCTGCAGTCTTGGCAAATTGCCCAGGCTGGTCTCGAACCTGTGGGCTCAGGCAATCCTCTCACCTCAGCCTCCCAAAGTGCAGGGATCATAGGTGTGAGTCACTGAGCCCAGCCTCTTTTCTATTTTTTTTTAAAACTCTATATAAGGAAAATTTGACTTTTGAACTCGTAAGGACTTCCTTTTGCTTTTTCCGGAGACGCTGTGTGAAGGCACTCAGAATGGTCCAGCGTTTGACATACCGTCGCAGGCTTTCCTATAATACAGCCTCTAACAAAACTAGGCTGTCCCGAACGCCTGGTAATAGGATTGTTTACCTATATACCAAGAAGGTTGGGAAAGCACCAAAGTCTGCGTCTGCAGACTTCAAGGGGTTCGTGCTGTGAGACCTAATGTTCTTATGAGGTTGTCCAAAACAAAAAAACATGTCAGCCAGGACTACGGTGGTTCCATGTGTGCAAAATGTGTTCGTGACAGGATCAAGCGTGCTTTTCTTATTGAGGAGCAGAAAATCATCATGAAAGTGTTGAAGGCACAAGCACAGAGTCAGAAAGCAAAATAAGGGAATGAAGCTTTTTTTTCTGTAATAAAAATTAAAAGCTGCAAAAAAAAAAAAACACAAAAAAAACTCTATATAAGTTTTGAAGAGATAGTCTTGCTATGTTGCCCAGGTTAGATTCAAACTGAGCTCAAGCAATCCTCCTGCTTCAGTCTCTTGAGTAGCTGGGATTACAGGCATGCGCCACTGTACCAATCTGAATGATTTTTTTCACCAAGTATGACTTTGATAAAAAATAAAAAAAGCCAAAATGCAAAATTATTTAGGGCTAGATAAAGAAGGGCCTTGGCTGGGCTCAGTGGCTCAACCTGTAATCCCAGCGCTTTGGGAGGCTGCGGTGAGTGGATTGCCTGAGCCCGTGGGTTCGAGACCCGCCTGGGCAACTTGGCGAGACCTCATCTCTACAATAATAAAAAAAAATTAGCCAGGCGTGGTAGCGTGCACCTGTAGTTCCAGCTACTCGGAAGGCTGAGGTGGAAGGAGCCCAGCAGGTCGAGGGTGCGGTGGCCGGGAGCGGCCATTGCACTCCAGTCTGGGTGACAGAGTGAGACTTCGACTCAAAAAAAAAAAAAGAAGGACCTTGATTGTCAGGATAAGGAGTAGGGACTTTATTCAGCAGATGACAGGGAGTTGGGGCAGGCATTTGAGCAAGAGTGTCAAGCTCAGAGCAGGGTAGGGGGCTGGAGGCTAGGACCTTGATGAGCAGGACTCAGAATGGGGAAGTCAACCCCTTTTCCTCCCCGGACCTGAGCCTGCGGCCTCCTGGCACTGCTGGGCACTCTCTAGGACCAGGCTGGAAGGGCAGCACCTGACACCCACGTTGCTCCCAGCTCCTCCGCCCTTGCTCCCGTGTTCCTTCTCCCGTAGGCTCATTCACCATGACCAAACTGAGCGCCCAAGTCAAAGGCTCTCTCAACATCACCACCCCGGGGCTGCAGATATGGAGGATCGAGGTGAGGCCCTGCCTGGGCGTGAGGGGCTCACAGGCCTGGGGTGGAGCGAGGGAAGGCAGAGGCCTGGGATTGCTCTTGGTTTCCTCCAGTCCTGCCCTGCTGTCTGCCCATGAGTTCCTCCCCTCCCCCACCATCATCTATACCTGCTCTTCCTTCTCCCTTTCCTTTCCCTCCATTTCTTCCTCTTCTTTCATTCTTTTTTTTTTTTTTTTTTTTTGAGTTGGAGTCTCACTCCATCACCCAGACTGGAGTGCAGTGGCCGCTCCCGGTCACCGCAGCCTCGACCTGCTTGGCTCCGGCAATCCTTCCGCCTCAGCCTTCCAAGTAGCTCAACTATAGGCGCGTGCAACCATGCCCGGCTAATTTTTGATTTATTGTAGAGATGAGGTCTCGCCAAGTTGCCCAGATGGGTCTCGAGCCCTCGGGCTCAGGCAATCCACTCACCTCAGCCCCCCAAAGTGCTGGGATTACAGGCTGAGCCACTGAGCCTGGCTCCTCTTCTGTCTTTCAACCTTCCGCTCTACTTCCTCACCTGTCTCTTCTTTTTGTCACTTTTTTTGAGTCGGCGTCTCACTCCGTTACCCAGGTTGGAGTGCAGTGGCATACTCACGGCCACCCCAACGTTGACCTTTTGGGCTCAGGTGATCCTTCTGCCTCAGCCTTCCGAGTAGCCGGAACTACAGATGTGCGCTACCACACCCGGCTAATATTTTGATTTTTATTGTAGAGATGAGATGTCATCAAGTTGCCCAGGCTGTGATTGAACCTCGGCCTCCTGCAATCCTCTCACCTCAGCCTCCCAAAGTGCAGGGATTACAGGCTTGAGCCACTGCGCCTGGTCCCTTTTTTTTTTTTTTTTGGAGTTGGAGTCTCACTGTCGCCCAGGTTGGAGTGCAGTGGCACGCTCACAGCCACTGCAGTCTTGACCTGCTGGCCTCAGTTGATCTTCTGCCTCAGTCTTCCAAGTAGCTGGATCCACAGGCATGCATCGCCACACCTAGCTAATTTTTTGATTTATCATAGAGATGAGGTCTCGCCAAGTTGCCCAGTCTGGTCTCAAACCCGCGGGCTCAGGCAATCCTCTCACCTTGGCCTCCCAAAGTGCTGGGATTACAGGCTTTTTCCCTCTTTTTATTTCCTTTCTCCCTCTTCCTTTTCTATCTTTTCATTCCTGGATCTTGCTCATTTTCTCTGTTCCTTCCTCATAATAATTCTGGTCTCCTCCTGAATCCCCCCTTCCCCAGACCTAGGGAATCCTGGGTGTTCCAGGACAGCCCCTCTGACCCCCTTTCTCTCTTTAGGCCATGCAGATGGTACCTGTTCCGTCCAGCACCTTTGGGAGCTTCTTCGATGGTGACTGCTATGTAGTCCTGGCTGTGAGTTGGGGCCCGGCCAGGGAGGGGACTGAGCAGACAGCAAAGGCCACTGTGGTGTCAGGGAGAAAACAGGCTGGGGGCCAGTGGAGAGAACAGGCCTGGCTTTGCCCTGAGACAGGATGTGCTGAGTGTGCCCAGGTGTCATCCCTGTGGTAGGTCTACAGGGGTCAGAGGCTTCCCCTGCCCTTGAGTCGTTGAGCTCCCAGCTGAGGTAACTGTCTATGGATTCACAGTCTTGGGGGACCTTCTGAGTTGATGCCATGTCACCCTTTTTTTTTTTTAATTGGAGTCTCACTCTGTCACCCAAACTGGAGTGCAGTGCCCGCTCCCGGCCACCGCAGCCTCGACCTGCTGGGCTCCGGCGATCCTTCTGCCTCAGCCTTCCAAGTAGATGGAACTACAGGCACGCGCTACCACGCCCAGCTAATTTTTTATTTATTGTAGAGATGAGGTCTCACCAAGTTGCCCAGGCAGGTCTCGAACCTGCGGGCTCAGGCAATCTACTCACCTCGGCCTCCCAAAGTGCTGAGATTACAGACTGAGCCACCGAACCCAGCACGTCACCCTAACTTGAGTCTATGTTTCCAGTACCCATAGTCATCTTCATATCACCTTGATTTTTGCCACACCCTGGTACCACCTGTACACTTGTGTTTTTCTCTTTCTTCATATTGACTCGCTTTTTTTTTTTTTTTTTGGAGTAGGAGTCTCACTCTGTCACGCAGGCTGGAGTTCAGTGGCATGCTCAGGGCCACTGCAGCCTTGACCCGCTGGGCTCATCCATCCTTCCTCCTCAGCCTTCCAAGTAGCTGGAACCACAGGCACACGCCATCTTGCCCGGCTAATTTTTTGATTTCTTGTAGAGACGAGGTCTTAATAAGTTGCCCAGGCTGGTCTCGAACACCTGGGCTCAGGCAATCGTCTTGCCTCCACCTCTCAAAGTGCTGAGATTACAGGCGTGAGCCACCATGCCCGCCTTGACTCACTTTTAAATTTCAAATATATACATATTATTTTTTTTTTGAGTTGGAGTCTCACTCTGTCGTCCAGACTGGAGTGCAGTGGCCGCTCCCAGCCACCGCAGCCTCGACCTGCTGGGCTCCGGCGATCCTTCCGCTTCAACCTTCCAAGTAGCCGGAACTACAGGCGCGCGCTACCAAGCCCAGCTGATTTATTGTAGAGATGAGGTCTCGCCAAGTTGCCCAGGCGGGTGTCGAACCTGAGGGCTCAGGCAATCCACTCACCTCCGCCTCCCAAAGGCGCGGGATTACAGGTTGAGCCACCGAGCCCGGCTCAAATATATTCAACAGTGTAATTCTACATCATTACTGAGAAGTGGCGTCCCGCATCACAAACAGAAAGGGGCTATAATATATTTGCATAATCATTTCATAAGTGCATTTGTTGGTATACCACCCAGTCCCCTCATGGACCTCTGATGGCCCATGCATGTCACTTTGGGAAATACTGTAATAGTCCAAGCAAGTTATTTCAGAGATGGGGAAGCCACGTGCCCCTCGTCCAGGTAGTCAGTGGCAGAGTTGGGCCATGACTCAGGGCTCCTGATTGCCAGCAGTGCCCTTTCCGGGTGCCAAGCTCGCCCGCGGTCCCAGATGGCATGTATGTGGGAAGTTACACAGAGCAGGAGGGGCTGCGGGAGCCCAGACCCTTGGGTACACTGGACCCCATCTCCCTAGATCCACAAGACGGGCAGCACCCTGTCCTATGACATCCACTACTGGATTGGCCAGAACTCGTCCCAGGATGAGCAGGGGGCAGCTGCCATCTACACCACGCAGATGGACGACTTCCTGAAGGGCCGGGCTGTCCAGCACCGCGAGGTCCAGGGCAACGAGAGCGAGGCCTTCCGAGGCTACTTCAAGCAGGGCCTTGTGTAGGAGGGGCGCGCTGCGGGGCGGGGGATGAGGATTAGTGATGGAGGGGGGCAGGTGGGGACTGGGCCGAAGAGGAGGGTCAGCCAGACCTGAGGGGGGTGGGAGAGAAGACCCTGGACTGGGGGAGGTGACCTGGGGCCAAGAAGGGACTGGGAAGTTGTCGGGGGAGCCTCCAGGGGGACCCTCACACATTTTGGGTGATCTTCCTTCACCTTTCTACTCCCCCACCCTTGTTTCTGCCACTTCCTTGTTCCGGAAGCCACTCTGACATTCCGCAACTCTCGGGTGTTTCTGTAAATCAGCTCCGATCTGAATGCCCCAGGGAGCTCCGTGTTTAATCAAGACCCACTCCTTGATGAACCGGCACATGTCCGCTTCCTCTTCTTGAAAGCTGGCCTACCACACTACAAGCCCAGGTTGCCGGCTTTTCTGTACAAGTTGAAGTTCCGGTCTCTTGGCTTTCCCCACAGAAACACATGCTCTGGAGCTGGGTTGCTACTGACCTGTAGGATAGGCCAGGAGCTCCCCAGTTGACCATGGTCCCCACCCCTCCCTTTTATCTCGCTTCTCTCTTCCCGCATACAGCCGCAGTCCTCTCCTGTGGGCATTGGTGTGACTACTCTCCCTTCCTTTCTTCCGCTTCGATCCCCTGCCCTCGGGGCCCTGTCCTCATCCTACCCCCCACATACCACAGCCCCATTTTTGCAAGCCCCTTTGCAGGGCAGGGACCAGGGTGAACTGAGTGAGGATCTAGGGCGTAGACTTTAGATGGCTCTCACCCTCAAGGTCATACAAAGGCATGTCGCAGGCCCCCCTGCACTTACAGGACCCTGACTGTGAGTGCCTCCTAAAAGTCTGTGCCCCAAGCGCCTCATTCCCCTCACCCCATCCCAGCCTGGCCCTCAAGTGGACCCAGTGGCAACCAGGCAGCCCAGGACCTGGGACAACGGGGGCTTGCACACCTCCCAGCCCTCTCCCTTGGATCAGCTCACCTCTCTTCTCAGGATCCGGAAAGGGGGCGTGGCTTCTGGCATGAAGCAGGTGGAAACCAATTCCTACAACATCCAGCGGCTACTGCACGTTAAGGGCAAGAGGAACGTGGTGGCTGGAGAGGTGGGCAGCCCCCACTGGGGCATGGGCCAGGACTGCCAGGCCCGGGGTGGAGGGCAGGGCCCGAGGGATGAGGGGTAGCGGGGAGCGGCGAAGATGATGGATGATGGGTGGGCTCTGAGTGGGGTCTGTACCTCCTCCCCGATGGCTCCCTAGGTGGAGATGTCCTGGCAGAGTTTCAACCGAGGGGATGTATTCCTCCTGGACCTTGGGAAGCTTATCATCCAGTGGAACGGACCCGAGAGTAATCGCATGGAGAGACTCAGGGTAAACCTGCCCATGCACCAGCCTGCCCCATCTGCTCCTGCAGACCTAGCACCTGCCCTACTTGGCCCTCACCCCCCCAGGCCCCTCTCGCCTGACTGTTGGGAACGGTGTGGGTGATAGTGGATCTGAGTCTCCCCGTGAACGGGAGAGGCATGCATGTTAGAGCTTGTGTGTGTGCACTTGTGGCAAATCCACTAAGACAAAGGAATGCCCTTGCTCTGACCTCCAGCTGGCTGTTCAGTGGGGGAGACAGACGTGAAAGAGATAACTGGATAAGTGACATGGGAGGGGTAGCGAGCAAGGCGCTGAGGGGTTCGGGGAAGACTCCTGGGACCTGATGGGGATGGGGAAAAGGCCCTCCCCATCAGGAAGGAAGGTGGCTGCTCAGGGACCTACCAGGGCAGCAGAAACTTGGGGAGCAAGGTGGGCGAAGCTCACAGGGCAGGTTGTGTGGCAGAAGGCTGTGTGGGAGGGTTGGGATTTATTCTCAGGACCCCAGGAGGCCACTGCAGGTCATTCTGACTTCCAAGTGGAGATGGGGCAAGAAAGGCCTCAGGGAGCAGGAAGCCCAGCGGCCATCTAGGTGAAGGCGAGGGGATGGTCATCTAGGCCCAGATGGAAGCCATTGTGAGCCTTCCTTGTGAGATAGATGAGGGTGGAGGGAGAAAGTAGTGAGGCAGAACTCAAACCAGGGTTCTGATGGAGTCCAGAAAGCCACACATCCGGGGAAAACATGAAGCTGTGTTCTGCTCATCTTAACATGGGGCTGTCTTCCTGGAAGTTAGATAAATAAAATGAGAGCAGAGAGCTAGGAAAGATGGTCATCAGCATCTACAGAGACCTGGGCCTGAGGAAACAGCCTGGGGGGCAGTGTTGAGAGGAGCCTAGGATAAAACGCAGTAACTCAGCTGAGTGTGGTGGCTCAAGCCCGTAATTTCAGCACTTTGGGAGGCCGAAGTGAGAGGATTGCCTGAGTCCAGGGGTTCGAGACCAGCCTGGGAAACTTGGTGAGACCTCGTCTCTACAATTAAAAATAAATAATTGCCGGGCTCGGTGGCTCAGCCTGTAATCCCACGCCTTTGGGAGGCTGAGGTGAGTGGACTGCCTAAGCCCGCGGGTTCGAGACCCGCCTGGGCAATTTGGCGGGAGCTCATCTCTACAATAAATAAAAATAAAAATAAAAATAAATAAATATATAACCGGGCGTGGTGGCGGTGTGTGCCTGTGGTTCTAGCTACTTGGAAGGCTGAGGAGGTGGAAGGATCACCTGAGCCCAGCGGGTTGAGTCTGCAGTGGCTGTGAGCATGCCACTGCATTCCAGCCTGGGTGACAGTGAGACTCCCCCCGCCACACAAAAATGTAGTAACTGAGACATTAGCCGTGCTAAGAAGGGTGAGCCATAGTGGGTGTGTGCATGCGTGTGTGAGCACATGAGAGACTTACTCTGGGTATGTGAGTCTATGGGTGAGTGTGAGCACATGTAAGGCTGGGCTGTCTGCGTGTGCACATGTATGCACATGTGTGTGAGGCTGTGGGTGTGCTATGAGTGTGCAAATGTGTTTTGGGACAAAGAGGCTGAGTACCGTGATCATTGTGGCTCAGCTCTTGTGAAGTCAAGTCACATATCCATCCACTGTCAAAACGGAAGGCCCAGAGAATCTGCCTGAGCATCCCTCTGCCAGTGGGGAAAGCTGTTCTCCCGACTGCTTTCCCTGGTCTCCTTACACGCCTTAAAAGCCTGCCCCTCCTAGGGGAAAGCAGGGCAGGCTGCCATGAGTGAGCTAGGCTTGCCCAGTGGGGTGTGAGGTGGTGGTCACTGCCTTGTCCTCCACCATCCCCCACGGGTCACCTGGGCCTTCCTGCAGGGCATGACCCTGGCCAAGGAGATCCGAGACCAGGAGCGTGGCGGGCGTGCCTCTGTGGGAGTGGTGGACGGGGAGAATGAAGCAGCATCCCCACAGCTGATGGAGGTGATGAATCACGTGCTAGGCCAGCGCCGGGAGCTGAAGGCAGCCATTCCTGACACAGTGGTGGAGCCGGCACTCAAGGCTGCCCTCAAGCTGTACCAGTGAGTACCCTGCAAGACCTTCCTGGATGCTGGGGACTGGCTGTACCTTGGAACCCCCCCATCTACGCTTTGCCTTTATTCTACAGTGTGTCTGACTCCGAGGGGAAACTGGTGGTTAGGGAGGTCGCCACACGTCCACTCACACAGGACCTGCTAAGTCACGAGGTGAGAGGGTCTGGAGCCTCCAGGCCCACTGCAACCAGGCCCCTCTGCCCCAAGCAGGAGAAATTCCAGGGTGCTGGGGTGGGTGTGGGAGGGAAAGAGACTTTCTTGTGCTGGAGGCTGTCCCAGCCCAGCATCCCCAGCTCCCTCAGACTCTCACATCTCCCAATTATAGGACTGTTACATCCTGGACCAGGGGGGCCTGAAGATCTACGTGTGGAGGGGGAAGAAGGCCAACGAACAGGAGAGGAAGGGAGCCATGAGCCAGGCACTGGTAGGGATGGGGGTCCGAAAAGAGGGCCAGGGCAATGGGAGGGCCAGAGCAGACAGCAGCAGGGGGAGGGCAGGGGCTCAGACCAGGGCACAGAGGCAGTCAGAGGCCAGAGAAGACCTGGAGAGGCAGGGGGTCTGAAGGCGCCATCTGTAGCCATCTTGGGGGTTCCCTGCACACCAGGGAGCTGCCAGGGAGCTAATCACCAGGCCCTGGGGTCCTCCTCAGGGTGTAGGCTTGAACCTCCCTGTGCTCTGGGACCTGGGATTAGAAAAGGGAGGGAGAAGCCGAGCTCGGTGGCTCAGCCTGTAATCCCGCGCCTTTGGGAGGCTGAGGTGAGTGGATTGCCTGAGCCCGCGGGTTTGAGACCCGCCTGGGCAGCAAGACCTCATCTCTACAATAAATTAAAAAATCAGCCGGGCGTGGTAGCGCATGTCTGTAATTCCGGCTACTTGGAAGGCTGAGGCGGAAGGATCGCCGGAGCCCAGCAGGTCGAGGCTGCGGTGGCCGGAAGCGGCCACTGCACTCCAATCTGGGTGACAGAGTGAGACTCCAACTCAAAAAAAAAAAAAAAATTAGCCGGGCGTGGTAGCGTGCGCCTGTAGTTCCAGCTACTTGGAAGGCTGAGGCGGAAGGGTCACCAGAGCCCAGCAGGTCGAGGCTGCTGTGGCCAGGAGCGGCCACTGCACTCCATTCTGGGTGACAGAGTGAGACTCCAACTCAAAAAACTTGATGGCTCAGCCTGTAATCCCGCGCTTTGGGAGGCTGAGGTGAGTGGATTGCCTGAGCCCGCGGGTTCGAGACCTGCCCGGGCAACTTGGCGAGACCTCATCTCTACAGTAAATCAAAAAATTAGCCGGGCGTGGTAGTACGCGCCTGTAGTTTCAGCTACTTGGAAGGCTGAGGCGGAAGGATCACCGGAGCCCAGCAGGTCGAGGCTGCGGTGGCCGGGAGTGGCCACTGCACTCCAGTCTGGGCGACAGAGTGAGACTCCAAGTCAAAAAAGAAAAAAGAAAAGGGAGGGAGAAATGGAGGCTGGTCTTCCTACAAAAGGGGGTTAGTCAGCTTGGGGCCAGGGCCAGGTCACAGTTTAGAGTCATTGCTGCAGCTAGAGTCAGTCTCAAGGATTTTTTTTTTGAGTTGGGGGGGTCTCACTCTGTCTCCCAGGCTATAGTGCAGTGGCACGATCACAGCTCACCTCACTAGCTTCAGCTTCCCGAGTGGCTGGGATTATAGGCATGCACCACCATGCTCGGATAAATCTTTTATCTTTTGGAGAGATGAGGTCTGGCTATGCTGCCCAGGCTGGTCTCAAACTCCTGAGCTCAAGCAATCTTCTTGCCTTGGTCTGGAATTATAAAATGTGTGACCATGCTCGGCCCAGTGACTCTAAGTGGTTGGAGCCAGTGTTGGATTGGGATTGGCTTTAGGGTTATAGTTGGAGGTTGGGCGTTAGGGTTAGCATTGAGGTGGGGTTAAGCTAGGGGCCAGATTTGGCCTTGGGGTTGAGATCAAAGTTAAGTTTGGAGTCAGTATTAGATTCAGGGTTGAAGTCAGAGGGAGGATTGAGGTCAGTGTTTGGTTTGAGGTGGTGTCTGGTTTGACCTTGAGGTTGGGGTCAGAGTAGGGTGAGGTTGGCATCAGCACTGGGATTGGGGTTGGGCTCAGGTCTGGGATCAGGGGTGGGTTTGACAGTGGATCTGGCTGGGATTTAGAGCCAGGCTTTGGCTTGTGTTGGGGGTTGGGGCCGGGGAGGAACACAGCTTCCAGTCACCTGCGTCTCTTCCCAGAATTTCATCACAGCCAAGCAGTACCCACCAAGCACACAGGTGGAGGTGCAGAATGACGGGGCCGAGTCAGCCGTCTTTCAGCAGCTCTTCCAGAAGTGGACAGTGCCCAACCGCACCTCAGGCCTGGGCAAAACCCACACCGTGGGCTCTGTGGGTGAGGATCGGGGGGGTCAGTGAGGGAGCCGGGGTCCAGGAGGAGGGCCAGGAGAGCAACCTGGCCCATCTGCTGCCCTCCTTCTCTGATGTTCTCCTTCCCTGCACACTTTCAGCCGGTGGGTCGGGATACAAGAGAACATGAACGAACTCAAGAGTTGTCCCAGGAACGGATCCGAGAAGGACCTACTTTTCATTTGGGACGGGGTCGGGCTTCCCTGGGAACCAGACAGCTTCATTCTCTCACCAGACAATATTTGCTGAGGGCGAGCTCGGCGCCAGGCACCTGGGGGAGGATAAAAGGATAGTATACAGCCTCCCTCGTCTGGGGGCTCCCTGCTGAGCTCGGAGACAGGTTCAGTGCTTGCAGTCTGAATGCTGCAGGGACAGGGTGGGGAAGACAGCCGAAGCTTTTCTCTTGTGCCTCTCCTGGTTTCCCTGAGAGGCACGGATGAAGCAGGCATCTTAGGAGCAGGCTGGTATGGTTCTATGTGATAGCTCTAGCTGGGCAACCTTGGGTAGGCGACTGAGTCTTTCCAGCCTTGGTTTCCTCATCTGTGAAACGGATCTAAGAATTGTAGTCATCTCTCAGGGCTGTTGTGAGGACCTAGAGGACCTCAGCTAGTGACGACTGGTGTCACGATTCCCCCCACTCCAGCCAAGGTAGAGCAGGTGAAGTTTGATGCCACGTCCATGCATGTCCAGCCGCAGATGGCTGCCCAGCAGAAGATGGTAGACGACGGAAGTGGGGAGGTGCAGGTATGTGAGGGGGCAGGCCCATGCTGGGTGGAGCAGGGATGGTGGAACCAGTCTTGAACCTCATGCCAGCATGCTACCGGCCCCAGGTGTGGCGCATTGAGAACCTAGAGCTAGTGCCTGTGGATCCCAAGTGGCTAGGCCACTTCTACGGAGGCGACTGCTACCTACTTCTCTATAGCTACCTCATTGGCGAGAAGCAGCACTACCTGCTCTACATTTGGCAGGTCAGACCCCTCCCTGTCCCGCCCAGAGCACAGCCCGCTCCGCTCCCCTCTTCGCCATTCTCCGGCCAAGTGGATCACCCATGGGTTGCATACCTCTGGAGATGGGGAGCTCACCCCTTCAAGAGGCAGCCTGTTTTATCTTGGGACTGCTTTGGCTGTGGGATCCCACGGAATCCTCCCAGCCACAAACCTTCTGCTTTTGGTCCTGAGTTTCCCTTCCCATTTCCATCATCTTCTGCACCTTCTCACTGCCTGCTGTGTCTGTGGGTTTTTGTGTCTAGATGTGAGGGATCAGGGAGGTGCTTGAGTGCTGGGGGTGAGTGGTGTGGTGCCCATGGTGACTCCCTGAGGACGGAGCAGAAAGGAGGAGAGGAGGTTTGGGGGGGGTCAAGGCTGGGGTGGCAGGTGGGGCTGGGCTGGGGCTGAATAAGACAGGTTTGGAGCTGGGATCAGAATTGAGGTCTGGGTTAGGTTGGGGTTTGGGCTGTGTCCAGGTTGGGGGAAGGACAGTTGGGTTTGGGGCCAGGTCAGAACTGGGGAGGAAACTGTTGCTGAGGCGGAGGGTGGAGTCAGAATGGGGGGCTGACCCCCTCCCACCCCTTCCCTCCTATTCCTCCCCAGGGCAGCCAGGCCAGCCAGGATGAAATCACAGCCTCGGCCTATCAAGCTGTCATCCTGGACCAGCAGTACAATGATGAACCCGTCCAGATCCGGGTCCCAATGGGCAAGGAGCCGCCCCACCTTATGTCCATCTTCAAAGGACAAATGGTGGTCTACCAGGTGTGGCTGCTGGACTGAGTCATCTGGCAGTACTTACTGAGGCAGGGCGACATCCAGGAGACAGGGAAGGGAACATGTGGTCGGGGTGGGGCTTGGGGTGAAGCCCATTCTTCATAGGAGAGGACATGGGAGGCTCCATTACCTGTGAGGAACTGGTAATAGAAACAGCCACTGGGTTACTTTAGAAATACATGTAAGCTGGTTGTAGTGGTTCACGCCTGTAATCCCAGTACTTTGGGAGGCTTGAGGCGAGGAGATTGCCTGAGCCCACAGGTTTGAGACCAGCCTGGGCAACATGGTGATACCTTGTCTCCACAATAAATCAAGAAATTCGCCGGGCATAGTGGCGCACACCTGTGGTTCCAGCTACTTGGAAGGCTGAGGCAGAAGGATCACCTTAGCTCAGCAAGTCAAGGCTGCGGTGGCCGTGAGTGTGCCACTGCCCTCCTGCCTGTGTGACAGAGTGAGACTCCTACTCAAAAAAAAAAAAGGCTGGGCTCAGTGACTCAGTCTGTAATCCCAGCACTTTGGGAGGCCACGGCGAGTGGATTACCTGGGCCTGCGGGTTCGAGAACAGCCCGGGCAACTTGGTGAGACCGCCTACAATAAATAAAAAAATTAGCTGGGCGTGGTAGCATGTGCCTGTAGTTCTGGCTGCTTGGAAGGCTGAGGTGGAAGGATCACCAGAGCCCAGCAGTTCAACGCTGGGGTGGCCATGCGTGAGTGTGCCACTACACTCCAGCCTGGGCAATGGAGTGAGACTCCAACTCAAAAAAAGAAAAGAAAAGAAATACATGTAATAAATGCTCACCATATTGCAAGCACTGTCTGCCCTCCACATCCCAAGTCCTTGAATCTTCTATATGAAAAGGGAAGTTATTTTGACTAGATTTGCCTAAATGATGCTCCTGTACAAACCACATGGGTGCCTTCTAACATAATGAAATAGACATCTCATTTAGACAATAATCTGCTTATTGAGCACCTACTAAGTACACAGTCCTTTGCAATTCCCCAAGCAAGATAAATGGCATACTAATACAGTTTACCATCTTGTTGGGAGAGGACAGTTGCATCACTGTGCGTGAGCAGTGAACTAACTGTCTAAGGCAATGTGTGGTTAAATGCCAGAGATAAAAGCGGGGTTGAAAGGGGAGCCGGAGAACAACCATCTAGTAGAGTCAACAGAGTTCATGGAGGAAAGAGAGTTTGGGGGAGGTCTTGAAATTTGGGAGAGTTGAAGAGCTTAGCCTAGGTAAAATGAGGGCATACAATGCAGGGGGCCAGCCAGGACAAAGGCGGGGGAAGCCTCTGTGGGGAACAGCGAGAAGCCTGGTTGAGCTAAGCTGGAAGTTGGGGTTATGGCTGTGTCCAGGGTAGGGTGAAGACAGTGGAGGCTTTGGAGAGAGCAGTGAATCTGCAAAGGCAGTTTGCATCTCATCATGGGGGGTCTCAAATACTCAGCTGAGGAGCTGGGTTTTAGGCCGTAAGCAGCAGGGAGCCACTGAACGTTTTTGAGCACCAGAGTGCAGTGGTGCCAGCAATCTTTTGGAAAGATCATTCTGGTGATGGTGCCTCAGGGAAGCTGTAGGGGCAGGCAGACCCCGCTCTGATCTCTCTCCCCTCTGGTTCTCTTTATGCCTTTCTGCTCCCCCATGGTCCTGTTGACTGACTGACGCCTGCGCCCCTCTCCCTACCTTCTCCCACACCTGCAGGGAGGCACCTCCCGAGCTAACAACTTGGAGCCTGTGCCCTCCACGCGGCTATTCCAAGTCCGGGGAACCAGCGCCAACAACACCAAGGCCTTTGAGGTTCCAGCCCGGGCCACTTCCCTCAATTCCAATGACGTCTTCATCCTCAAGACCCCATCCTGCTGCTACCTATGGTGTGGGAAGGTGTGCGCAGGGCCTAGAGGCCTCCCCATCCCCAAGTGGGTCCCAGGAGCCCCTCAGTCTCAGAGATCTGGGTCGGGGTGGGAGCCTCTGGCTGGCTGAGTCCTGCCTGCTCAGTTTTCAGCTGCCCTTGGAGCCTAGTCTCTCCCTCCTCTGCAGTTCTGGGTCTGTCTCTCTGTCCCATCGCTGACCATCCGTAGACTCTCTGCCTGTCTGAATTGGTCTCTTTCATTCTGTTTGTCTCTGGCCACCCCTCTGTGTTCCAGTGTTGGTCTGTCTTTACATCTTGGGCTGTCTCTCACTACCCTCTGCCTGTCACTGCCTCTCCCTTTGTCTCTTTCATCGGCCTCTTGGAGTCCTTCTCCCATGCTCTAAGAAGACTATAGACTCTCTTATCTCCTCCACAATTTTTGGAGTGTTAAGGACAGAGGAGAGGATGGGAGAACTGTCCCTGAATGGTCTGTGTGCAGAGGGTCCTGATTTGGGAGGGCCCCCTCAGAATCCAGAACTCTGGGAAGTTAATGGGACAGAAGGATGGGGGTAGTGGTGACACTAGAAACGGTCCCTCCCAGCTCAGCGGGTCCCCCCCACCAACCCCACTTTTCCCAGGGCTGCAGCGGAGATGAGCGGGAAATGGCCAAGATGGTTGCTGACACTATCTCCCGGACGGAGAAGCAAGTGGTAGTGGAAGGGCAGGAGCCAGCCAACTTCTGGATGGCCCTGGGCGGGAAGGCCCCCTATGCCAACACCAAGAGGTAACTCTCAGGTCCCTCACTTGATGAGGCTGGGGAGCCTCCTAGCATCTCCACCCCCACACCCAGCGCCTGCAGTAGGCATGGGTTGAGGACTCTGTGTACCAGGCACTGTGCTAGGCCCCCCGGGCTACAAGATGAATAAGGGGCTGCCACGCCCTTGGAGCCTTTTGGCACAGGGGCTGTGTCTGTGTTGTTCACAGTATGCCCAAGGCCCGGTGGGGGTTTCCTTGGCAAAGGAAGTTCATAGCCATAGGAGACAGCTCAAAGAGAAGGGCAGGGCCAGAGGTGGTGTGCCTTTCAGAAAAAAGCTACCAGAGCTCAGCCCCTGCCTATAGGTGCTGACAGAGGCCTGGGATGCTGGGGAGCACCAGCCATAAATCCTCTTTCACATGAAAGAGGACACGGTGGCTCACACCTTAATCCCAGCACTTTGGGAGGCCGAGGTGAGAGGATTGCCTGAGCACGTTGGTGAGACCTCATCTCTACAATAGACTAAGAAAAATTAGTTGGGTGTGGTAGTGTGCACCTGTAGTTCCAGCTACTTGGAAGGCTGAGGTGAAAGTATTACCTGAACCAAAGTCGAGGCCGTGGTGGTGCATGCCACTGCACGCCAGCCTGGGT
The DNA here is from genome assembly GCA_027257055.1 of Cephalopachus bancanus. Classification (NCBI taxonomy): domain Eukaryota; kingdom Metazoa; phylum Chordata; class Mammalia; order Primates; family Tarsiidae; genus Cephalopachus; species Cephalopachus bancanus. Next base: position 1,887,654 of record JAPVLO010000080.1, read on the forward strand.
GACAGAGTGAGGCGCCAACTCAAAAAGATAACGAAAAACAAAAACCAAAACCAAATTATTTTTCTAAAGAATATCCATGATCCACAATTCCCCAGTTCAAAAGCAAAAAGGGCATCAGGAAGAGTAGAGGGAAGATATCAGGAAAAACTAGCAGGGCACTGGAATGCTCTGGGGATTTCTCCCTTGGAGCACTCTTGGCCTTTCCATGCCAGAGCCCTGTCCTCAGAGTTCTGTGTCCTCATCCTCCTTTCCCTGCACCTTCCTCCAGTCAACGCAATCTTCTCTCCATCCTGCAGACTGCAGCAAGAAAACCTGGTCATCACTCCCCGGCTCTTTGAATGTTCCAATCAGACTGGACGCTTCCTGGCCACAGAGATCTCCGACTTCAGTCAGGATGACTTGGAAGAGGATGATGTGTTTCTGCTAGATGTCTGGGACCAGGTAGGACCGAGGGCTTGGGGATCCTCCTATCCACCCATCTCTATCCCCAGGGCCAAGAAAGAATGGCTTCAGGGTTAGGTAAGTGTCAATGTGCACTTCGCCCCCATATGCTTTCTCCCTGGGAATGGTATTATGCTCACCAGGAGCCTAAGAAAGAAGGAAGGTGGGGAGGAACATGCTGAGGGCTTGCTGGGCAGGATGTGTTCTTCATCTTCGAAGTCTTATTTATTTATTTTTTGAGTTGGAGTCTCACTCTGTTGCCCAGACTGGAGTGCAGTGGCCGCTCCCGGCCACCGCAGCCTCCACCTGCTGGGCTCCGGCTATCCTTCCGCCTCAACCTTCCAAGTAGCTGGAACTACAGGCACACGCTACCATGCCTGGCTAGTTTTTTGATTTATTGTAGAGATGAGGTCTCACCAAATTGCCCAGGCAGGACGTGAACCCACGGGCTCAGGCAATCCACTCACCTCAGCTTCCCAAGGCGCAGGATTACAGGCTGAGCCACCGAGCCCGGCTCAAAGTCTTATTTATTGCATGTGTCAGCAAGAGTGTTTTTGAGGTTCTTGGGCTCTGGAAAGGTGAGGGTGACACATTTGCAGAATATCCAAGTAGAAGGCGTCTATCCAATCTCCTCATTTTCCAGATGCAAAAGCAAGGCCAGATGGGGACTGCCTTAGGTCATTTGGCTGGGTAGTGGCAGGGTCAGGGGCAGTGAGGACAGGAAGGACTGACTGAGCTCCTGGGATTCCCAACAGGTCTTCTTCTGGATCGGGAAACATGCCAATGAGGAGGAGAAGAAGGCCGCAGCCATCACTGTGCAGGAATATCTCAAGACCCACCCTAGTGGCCGTGACCTTGACACCCCCATCATTGTGGTGAAGCAGGGACACGAGCCCCCCACCTTCACAGGCTGGTTCCTGGCTTGGGATCCCTTCAAGTGGAATGTGAGTGGCCCAGCCCAGAACGTCCTTCACGAGGTGGCTTCTTCATGGCATACCCGGGAGGACAGGGCTGACTCCCACAGGCTCTTCTGTTCTTTTGGGATACATGACCTGCTGATTTATAAAGGGGTAGAGAGAGGCGGTTTAGAATAAAAAATACAGCTGCAGTACGATCGTAAACCCCCTGGGGAAGAAGTCTATCAAAAACCAAGGCTAATTACAGTGCTTCTTTGTGTGCTCCATTGAGCTCAAAACTGCTGGATATTATAGGTAAGAGATGTATCGACTATTTGAATTATTTTTTTTCTTGAGTTTGAGTCTCACTCCATCGCCCTGACTGGAGTGCAGCGGCACGCTCCCAGCCACCGCAGCCTCGACCTGCTGGGCTCCAGCGATCCTTCTGCCTCAGCCTTCCAAGTAGCTGGAACTACAGGCGCGCACTACCACGCCTGGCTAATTTTTGACTTATTGTAGATAATGAGGTCTCGCCAAGTTGCCCAGGTGGGTCTCAAACCCGCAGGCTCAGGCAATCCACTCACCTCGGCCTCCCAAAGTGCTGGGATTACAGGCTGAGCCACCAAGCCAGGCCAACTATTTGAATTTAAATTAGGCTTGATGCAGTGGCCCACACCTATAATCCCAGCATTTCGGGAGGCTGAGGCAGGAGGAATGCTTGAGCCCAGGAATTTGAGACCAACCTGGGCAATCTACTGAGGGCTCATCTCTACAGAAATAAAAAAATTAGCATGTGTATGGTGGCATGTGTCTGTAGTCCCAGCTACTTGGGGAGGCTGAGGCGAGAGGATTGCCTGAACCCAGAAAGTCAAGTCCACAGTGAGTTGTGATCCTGCCACTGCACTCTAGCCTGGGTGACAGAATGAGACTCCAACTCAATCAATAAAAATTAAACAAAATTCAGTTCCTTACTAGTCATTTTTTTATTTGAGACAGTGTCTCACTTAGTCACCTGGGCTGGAGTGCAGTGGTGTGATTATAGCTCACTGTAACCTCAAACTCCTAGCCTTAAGCAATCCTCCCTTTTTAGCTTCTTGAGTAGTGAGGACTAGACACATGCCACTACACCTGGCTAATTTTCAACTTTTTTGTAGAGATTGGGGGGAGTCTTGCTATGTTGCCCAGGCTGGTCTCGAATTCCTAGCCTCAAGCAATCCTCCTATGTCAGTCTCCCAAAGTGCTAGGATTACAGGTGTGAAACACCACACCTGGCCAGCTAGCCGTAATTTGAGTGCTTAGTAGCCATATGTGGCCAGTGACTACTGTCTTGGAAAGCACAGATAGGAACATTCTCATCACCACACCAACTTGGTGGATCTTGGTGTCGGTGGAAAGGAAACATGTCTGTTCAAAAGGACTGATAAATATCTTCCTGGCACTCAATTCTAAACAAAAAGGGTCATATATGCAGTCCTTACTTGAGGGACAGCACACCACATTTCCACAGGATGCTTCCCTAGACAGAAGCAGAGGGCAGGGACCCAAAATGGAACTCACCGAAGTTTTCTGCAGGAAGGGGGATGGCCAAGGTAGTATGAGGCTCAGTCTGGTGGTTCCAGGTGCTCTAAATTGACACAACAGATGGGTTTAGGGAAATAGCTTAATTTCCTTAAATCTGGTGTTTGTTTTTTTGTTTTGTTTTTTTTTTTTTTTTGAGTTGGAGTCTCACTCTGTCGCCCAGACTGGAGTGCAGTGGCCGCTCCCGGCCACCACAGCCTCGACCTGCTGGGCTCGGCGATCCTTCCGCCTCAGCCTTCCAAGTAGCTGGAATTACAGGCATGCGCTACCACGCCCGACTGACCTTTTGATTTATTGTAGAGATGAGGTCTCGCTGCCCAGGCAGGTCTCGAACCCGCGGGGTGTTTGTTTTTTTAAAATTATGTGGTTGATGGGCTGAGTTAGCCTTGAGGATGGATTCAAACAAATCTCAGCCGGGCACAGTGGCTCATGCCTGTAATCTCAGCACTTTGGGAGGTGGAGGCTAGAGGATTGCCTGAGCCCAGGGGAGTGAGACCCCATCTCTGCAATAAAACAAAAAATTAGCCAGGCGTGGTGACTTGCACCTGTAGTTCCAGCTACTTGGAAGGTTGAGGTGGATCACCTGAGCTCAGCAGGTGGAGGCTGTGGTGGCCGTGAGCGTGCTACTGCACTCCAGCCTGGGTGACAGAATGAGACTCCAACTCAAAAAAACAAAAACAGCCGGGCTCGGTGGCTCAGCCTGTAATCCTGCGCCTTTGGGAGGTTGAGCTGAGTGGATTGCCTGAGCCCGCGGGTTTGAGACCCGCCTGGGCAACTTGGCGAGACCTCATCTTAACAATAAATCAAAAATTAGCTGGGCGTGGTAGCGCGCGCCTGTAGTTCCAGCTACTTGGACGGCTGAGGCTGAAGGATCGCCGGAGCCCAGGCAGGGGGGGCGAAAAAAAAAAAAAAAAAAAAAAAGAAATCTCAAGGCAGTAAGCCTAGATGCCAGGTTTTTTCAATCCACTTTATTTATTTATTTATTTTTGAGTTGGAGTCTCACTCTGTCGTCCAGACTGGAGTGCAGTGGCCACTCCCGGCCACTGCAGCCTCGACCTGCTGGGCTCCGGCTATCCTTCCGCCTCAGCCTTCCAAGTAGCTGGAATTACAGGCATGCGCTACCACGCCCGGCTGATTTTTTGATTTATTGTAGAGATGAGGTCTCCCTGCCCAGGTGGTTCTCGAACCCGCGGGCTCAGGCAATCCACTCACCTCAGCCTCCCAAAGGCGCAGGATTACAGGTTGAGCCACCGAGCCCGGCTTCAATCCACTTTAGTACCCCTAAGCCAACAACTGTGGCAGCCCTACCCTCACCTCAAGTTGGTACTGGCTTCTTTCTCAGCCTCATTCATTCATTCATTCATTCATTCATTCATCATAAGTGAGCTTCAGGTATGGAGGTGGGCTCCTCAAGAGCCATGGCCCCTTGTCTCCCCTGCAGCAGGCTCTGATCCCCAGGGCCCCTGCATTACCCAGAGTTTACACAACATAGACTGGACTCTCAACACTGCCTGTAGCTGCTGGCATTGGGCTATGTGAGTAGGAACAGATCCTCATCCTTTTCAGTCCCACGTCAGGCTGAGCTGGGACAGATCAACAGCCTGCCCTGCCCTGCCCTTTTTTGATCTGGCAGCTTTGTTGGCAGCAAAGGGGCTCCCAAACCTCACCATCTAACCTCCTTCTTCAGGGCCCCTACTCCAGTCTCAGCTGGAGCTTGCTCTTTTTCTTCTTACTAGGCCCCAGACCAGCTTTCCTTTCATCCCTGAGAGAAAAATGGCCTTTCATGCCCCTTGCTGAGACCCATTATTACTTTATATGCAGGAGGACACCAAATCCTATGAGGACCTGAAAGCGGAGCTCAGCAACTCTACGGACTGGAGCCAGATCACTGCTGTGAGTCCAGGGCAGGGTGGTTGGGCCCTGCAGTGGCCAGCTGGCAGTCAGACCCATGGGAGCCGAGAGCCCTTGAGAAGATGCCAGTGTTCCGTGCTTTCCTTCCCATTTCTCCCCACTTCTCATGGAAGCTCTTGCTGTTAACTCCAGTGCCTGTAGCAGCTGTGTTTCCTTCATTTCCTGGTGAAATGGTTCCCAAATTGTATCACGTATAGGAGTCTGGGTGACAGGGGAAGGGAATGAGGGAGAAACATATTAAAATGCAGATTCCGCCAGATGTGGTGGCTCACACCTGTAATCCCAGCACTTTGGGAGGCGGAGGCGAGAGGATTGCCTGAGCCCAGGGGTTCGAGACCAGCCTGGGCAACATGGTGAGACCTCATCTCTATAATACGTTTTAAAAAATTGGTCGGGCTTAGTGGCTCAGCCCGTAATTCCAGCACTTTGGGAAGCCGAGGTAAGTGGATTGCCTGAGCACACAGGTTCAAGACCCCACCTGGGCAACTTGATGAGACCTCGTCTCTACAATAAATAAAAAATTAGCCGGGCGTGGTAGCTCGTGCCTGTAGTTCCAGCTACTTGGAAGGCTGAGTTGGGAGGATTGCCTGAGCCCAGCAGGTGGAGGCTGTGGTGACCAGGAGAGTGCCACTGCACTCTAGCCTGGACAACAGAGTGAGACTCTGACTCAAAAAACAAAAACAAACAAAAAACCAAAATAAAACAAAATGCAGATTTCAAGGCCCTGCTATTTTTTGAGTTGGAGTCTCTCACCCTGTCACCTCAATAAACTCAACAACAAAAAAAACTCAACTGACACTCAATAAACCCTTCTTGGTGGACTGACAGTACAGACTTGCAAGTATAGATAGGTCAAGGCTAAGTGAATTTATGCATGATAGTTTCACAACAGATAAGAGAGACAGGGTCATAAATATCCAGACTAGATCTCGAATTCTGAGGAAGCCATGAAAAACTTCATAAGTCATTGAACATAATAGTCATTTTGCACCAACTGACTGGCTGGATACAGACCGCTAAGCAAGGTGTTGTGTTCTTGTGTGTGTGGCAGGTGGGGCAGTTTCGGGGAGGCTTCTTGAAGATGGTACCCGAGAATCAATGTTGACCTCAGAGAGAAAGGCAGCCTGGAAGGAAGCCACACAGTAGCCTAAGTAACCATTTGTTTCCTTTTCTTCCCTAGGAGGTCACAAGTCCCACAATGGACGTGTTCAATGCTAATACCAGCCTCATTTCTGGGCCTCTGCCCATCTTCCCTCTGGAGCAGCTGGTGAATAAGCCTGTGGAGGATCTCCCTGAAGGTGTGGACCCCAGTAGGAAGGAGGTGGGTCAGACTTTCACAGGAGAAAGAAGATACAGCTTGTCCATTTGTAGGACAACCCTAGTTGGCCCCCAGATTGGGCTACGCATGTGATTAGGTTCTGGTGATGCCCTGGTGAACAAGACAGACCAGGTCCCACCTTCATGGCTTCTTACATTCTGGGAGGACAGAGATCAGAGATGCCTGATTACAGGGTTATTTAATCTTAGAGACAATAAGTGACAGAAAGGTGAAGTACAGGAGCCATGAAGAATGTTACTAAAAGGAGCCTGATTTAGCCAGAGATTTCCTTTTGAAAGGTGAATAGGAATTACTGAGGCAATGTGAGTTAGTCCTGGAGAAGGGACAGCAAATGTGAAGCCTGGAGGCAGGAATAAGCACAGCTGAGGGAAGGGGTTGCTGATGGAGGTGAAACTGCAAGGTGGCCAGAGTGGCTGCGGTGTGGCCAGCTGGGGAATGAGCGAGGTTGAACTGAACAGTGTCTTTTATCCCAGGTATCTATCCTGACAATGAAAGGGAGCCATTATGGGTGAAGCCAGTGTGGTGGCTCACACCTGTAAAAAAAATCAGCTGGTGTGGTGGCTCATACCTGTAATCCCAGCACTTTGGGAGGCAGAGGCAAGAGAATTGCCTGAGCCCAGGGGTTTGAGACTAGCCTGGGCAACTTGGTGAGACTTCATCTCTACAATAAATCAAAAAATTAGCCGGGCCTGGTGGTACACACCTGTGGCTCCAGCTACTTGGAAGACTGAGGCGGAAGGATCATCTGAGCCTAGCAGATCAAGACTGCGGTGGCTGCGAGCGTGCCACTGCACTCTAGCCTGGGCAACAGAGTGAGACTCCGACTCAAAAAAAAAAAGTCACTATAAGTGCAGTGGTTCAGTCTGTACTCCTAGCATTTTGGGAGCTGGGGCAGGAGGATTGCTTAAGTCCAGGAGATCAAAACCAGCCTGGGCAACATACTGAGACCTCGTCTCTTAAAAAAAAAAAGCTGGGAGTGATTGTGTGTGCCTGTAGTCCCAGTTACTCAGGAGGCTGAGGCAGGAGGATTGCTTGAGCTCAGGAGTTTGAGGCTGCAGTAGGCTATGATAGTGCCACTGTGCTCCAGCTTGGGCGACAGAGCAACATCTGTCTCTTAAAAAAAAAAAAGACAACTATAATTGCTCAGTGAAGAATAGACCAGAAGCTGGCAAGAGCAGCCATAGGGAGACCAGTTAGGAGAGAGTGTTGGTGCTGTCAGACTGAGAGGTAGGTGGGAACCTAGTATAGGTCAGGGTGGGGGAGGTGGAGAGAAGACGGCTTAGAGAAATATTTTGGAGGTAAAATCAATGACACTTGGTCTTTACTGGATAGAGAGTATGAGAGAGAGGAGTTTTCATTCTCCAAGAAAGAAAACTCAGGGTCAGACTGAGCTCAGGGAAGGACAATCATGAGTTGAGTGGTAGCTATATCCTTTGAGGCACCTGGAAGACATCCAGGTGAGGTACATGTTCAATGGGCAGGCAATTCAGAACACTAGGGCGGAGGTACAAATCCAAGACCCATCAGCATATGGTCCTCTGGTTAACTGCAGTGGCAGGCCTGTATGGATCGCTTGGGGAGAGAGAGCACAGCAAGAAGAGCTTGTTAAAAACATTTCTTAGCTGGCTCGGTGGCTCGGCCTGTAATCCCGCGCTTTGGGAGGTTGAGGTGAGTAGATTGCCTGAGCCCGCGGGTTCGAGACCCGCCTGGGCAACTTGGTGAGCCCTCATCTCTACAATAAATCAAAAAATTAGCCGGGCGTGGTAGCGCGTGCCTGTAGTTCCAGCTACTCGGAAGGCTGAGGTGGAAGGATCGCTGGAGCCCAGCAGGTCGAGGCTGCGGTGGCTGGGAGTGTGCCACTACACTCCAGCCTGGGCGACAGAGTGAGACTCCAACTAAAAAAAAACCTACATTTCTTTTTTTTTTAATTGGAGTCTCACTCTGTCGCCCAGGCTGGAGTGCAGTAGTACAATCGTGGCTCACTGCAGCCTTAACCTCCTTGGGCTCAGGTGATCCTCCCGCCTCAGCCTCCCAAGTAGCTAGGACTACAAGCATGTGCTACCACGCCTGACTAATTTTTTTCTGAGTTGGCATCTCACTCCTTCGCCCAGGTTGGAGTGCAGTGGCACGCATGCTCATGGCCACCCCAGTGTTGACCTTCTGGGCTCCAGCGATTCTTCCGCCTCAGCCTTCCAAGTAGCCGGAACTACAGATGCATGCTACCACGCCTGGCTATTTTTAAATTTTATTTTATTTTTTTGAGTTGGAGTCTCACTCTGTCGTCCAGGCTGGAGGGCAGTGGCACGCTCCCGGCCACCGCAGTCTCGACCTGTTGGGCTCCAGTGATCCTTCCGCCTCAGCCTTCCGAGTAGCTGGAACTACAGGCGCACACTACCATGCCCGGATACTTTTTTGATTTATTGTAGAGATGAGGTCTCCCCAAGTTGCACAGGCGGGTCTTGAACCCGCGAGCTTGGGCAATCCACTCACCTCAGCCCCCAAAGGCACGGGATTACAGGCTGAGCTGCTGAGCCCGGCTATTTTTAAATTTTTTATTGTAGAGATGAGGTCTTGCCAGGTTGCGTGGGTTGGTCTCGAACCTGCGGGCTCAGGCAATCCATTCGCCTCAGCCTCCCAAAGTGCTGGGATTACAGGCTGAGCCACTGAACCTGGCCATTTTTTTTTGTAGAGATGGGGGGTCTCACTATGTTTCCTAGGCTGGTCTTGAACCCCTGAGCTCAAGCAACCCTCCTGCCTCAGCATCCCAAAGTGCTGGGATTACAGGCGTGAGCTGCTGTGCCCAGCCTAAAAACACATTTCTGATATCCATTTCCATTTAATGAAGATCCAAAATAGTCTGCAAATCTAGTTTAGGAGTACTAAAAGGAGAGAAAGTATACTGTGTGTATAATAAGTCATAAAGAAGTCTTACAGCTGGGTGTGGTGGCTCACGTCTGTCATCCCAGCACTTTGGAAGGCCAAGGCGAGAGGATTCGTCCACAGATTCGAGACTAGCCTGGGAAAAATGGCAAGACCTCGACTCTACAAAAAATAAAAAAATAAGCTGGGCATGGTGGTATGTGCCTATAGTTCTAGCTACTTGGAAGGCTGAGGTGGAAGGATCACCTGAGCTCGGTAGGTCGAGGCTGCGGTGGCCATAAGTGTGCCACTGCACTCCAGCCTGGGCAACAGAGTGAGACTGACTCAAAAAAAAAAAAAAAAAAAAAAGTAGTCTTACAAATGAATTAAGAAATCTACAAAAGAGAGATGCCCAGTTTCTCCCAGAACATCGAAGTCTGTTAAGGGTTTGGGCATAATATATGTACAAATGCATTGTTCCCAGAGCATTTCAATCCTGCCTTTTCCCTTAGAGAACATGTTCATGAATTCTCTCCTGGATTCTCCTATCTGTGAGGTGGCTGACAGGTCAGGAAGCACCTGTATCCTTACTGTAACATAGGCATGATCCAGTATGAGTAATGAGCTTAGCCCAGCCCCTGGTATATAGAAAGTACACTACAAATGAAAGCTGTTATCATCATCGCCTGTTTATACCTGAGAAAACTGAGGTCCAGATCAGCTTGGGCAACATAGTGAGACCCCATGTATTTCATTAATAAAAAGACAAGATTAATTTTAAAAAAGAAAAAAAAAAAAAACCCAAAACTGAGATACAAAGAGGGGAAGTGATTTGTCCATTATGTAACTAGTTAGTTGCAAAGCTGCAGCAACAGTCAGAGTCCCACTGTTACCATCATGTCATGTGGCATAAAGGAAGCATTTCTAAAGGAAAGGGCAGTTGATATTATTGAACCAGCGGATTGATGGGACTAAAATGGATTGCTCATTTTGAATGGACGGACTCAAGACAGTCCCACCATGGTCAAAGCAGTCCAAGAAGGCTGATTAAAAAAAAAAACAAAACCGTTGTCTCTTGCTGATTTCTTAATTATGGAAGTAGCGAGCATTCTTGTGGGAGGGCTGAGAGTCCCATGCCAGGTGGGGAGGGTAGGAGAGGCTTTCAGACCTCTCTGGTTGCTCCATTCTTGGAAGGTGAACCAGTGACAATAGTAGGATGGTGAGTCTGGTTGCAGGCAGAAGCAAAAGGGTAATCTGAATGTTTGAGCACTGATGAGTAAACAAAATGGCAGGGAGGCGGATGTGGGCATGGGTAGGGCTGGTAATCAGCTGGGAGGAACACAGGGTTCAAGAACAGGACCAATGGAAAGATAGAAGTCCGCTGGGATGGGCAGTCCATGCTATCTAGCCTGAGGGGTCAGAGTCCAGCAGTCTTGACAAAGCTGAGGAGGCAGCCTGGCTGGATCAGAGAGGGCACTGAGGAACTACTTGCAGAGACCTAGGGCACAGCAACCACAGCTGTGAGGAACCTGGGGAGAGGGTGCTGAAAACACACTTGGGATAGGGCAGCTCTTCCCCATCCACTGATGCCTAAGCCATTCATATTTACTCTCTTCTTTCACAACTAAGTGCTCCGCTGCCCTGCCTGGGGGAGTGGGAAAGTTCTTCCCAGAAAGCTTGAGAGAAAGCCCAGGGTGGGGGGCAAGTCTAATGACAGGTTAGACAACTGGAGCATCAGCACCCCCTTGAGCTTGCAACTCATCTTTAGGTGCTTACCAAGCTGTTCAATTCAGGGCTCTCTGTGGAGTCAATAAAACGTTCCCTAGGATGGAGGAGCCAAGTGCTAAAGGAAGTCCAGTGCTCTGATCTCCACCTTGTTCACCTCTTGGTGCTTGAGGGAGCAGAGATGAAGGCCAGGAGATGCTGTTTTACAGAAACTTTAATTTGGGACTCTTAAATGGTATGGCTTGAGGGTATTTAGCTTGCCTTAAATAGTATTATCACGTCATATTAGAACTGGAAGCAAAGATCATTTGCTAATTCCTCCATCTTATGGCTGAAGATACCTAAGCCTAGAAAGGTAGTGACTCCCAAGCCAGGCACGGTGGCTCACACCTGTAATTCCAGCACTTTTTTTTTTGAGTTGGAGTCTCACTCCATTGCCCAGGCTGGAGTGCAGTGGCACACTCACGGCCATCCCAGCATTCACTTGCCGAGCTCTGGTGATCCTTCCACCTCAGTCTTCCAAGTGGCTGGAGACAGAGACACATGCTACCACACCCGGCTAATTTTTTGATATATTGTGGAGACAAGGTCTTGCCAAATTGCTCAGTTTAGTTTCTAACCTGTGGGCTCAGGCAATCCACTTGCTTCGGCCTCCCAAAGTGTTGGGATTACAGGCTGAGCCAGTGAGCCCGGCCTACTCCCACATTTTGGGAGGTGGAGACGAGAGGGTTGCCTGAACCCAGGGGTTTGGGACCAACCTGGTAACTTGAAGAGACCTCATCTCTACAATAAATCAAGAAAAACTAGTCGGGTGTGGTGGTATACACCTGTAGTTCCAGCTACCTGAAAGCCTGAGGCGGAGATCGCCAGAGCCCAGAAGGTCAAGGCTGTGGTGGTCCTGAGGATGCCACTGCACTCTAGCCTGGGTGACAGAGTGAGACTCCGACTCAAAAAAAAAAAAAAAAAAAAAGGTAGTGACTCCCAGTCGTTATTTCCAAACCAAGAGTAAAAAGGTAAAATTGTGCTAATATTCTAGCTCATTCACAGGATGGAAGGAGCTGGTACATGTCACTTATCCAAGTATTTTTTTTTCTTCACCTTTTGTCACTATAATCAGCATAGACTCTTCTGCCTGGGCTTTTTTTGGGGGAGAGGATTGGGGTCTCACTAGGTTGCCCAGGCTGGAGTGCAGTGGCATGGTTATGGTTTACCAAACAAGTGTTTTGTTTTCTATTCAAATAGGCAAAATATGACTCTGAATTTGTCCTTTAGCCTTTTTAGCTTCTTCTCTTGGAATCCTTCCTCTACCTCAGTTTTACCTTCTGCTTCTACCTCCCACTATCTCTAAGCAAAACCTGCTCCTACAGAATAATCTGACTACATTCACAGAATATAAGACAGATGAAGTTTAACATGTGGCCTTTTAACTGGAAACAAACAATGTGAACCAAAAGGGATGAAGCTACCCATAATGGTAAAATTCCAGTCAACTAACTGAGCATTAACAGTAGACCTTGCAGGTCTGGGAGGGAAAGATGTCAAGAGGACTTTACAGTATGTCTAAAACCACTCAAGAAAGGGTCAGTGTGGTGCAGTGGAGCAGGCATTGGAATCAGATGACCTGGACTTTCTTGAACTTTATCACCCCATATTGGGAATATTCAAATCTGTCTCAGTGTCTTTGTGTTACAGCAGTGTATAATGTAAGTTAGACTGTTGCTTTGTTCTGTCCCATTAGGGCCAGAATGGGCCCTACTTCCCTTGTGGCAAGTTTGCTCACTTGATCCAAAGCAAGGTAGGGCCTGGGAGGGAGACCACTCCTGAGGGTGATGGGCTCTTGCTGGAAGAGCCATGTGTCCTATGATAGCAATAAGATCTTACATATCCAGAAATGGGCAGATACTCTCCCAGGGCTTATCTGCTTACTTTGTGGGCTAGGCTTGGGTTTACTGTTTAAGTGAAGGTAGATGAACAATATACCTTTTTTCAAGACCCTTTCATATGTAATATTTCATTCTCATAAAAGTGAAAATTTGCCTTTAATAAATGTTTTCCATTTTACAGAAAGGAAAACTTGAAAGCAATTCCTTAACCAAGCAAAGGAAAATGTCCTAATTCTTATTTCAAGGCTAATGTGAACTTGACTCTGGTAGAAAGGAAAGCGCAATCTACCATGTTACCATCCTTGTCATTATGCTACAAGTTCAGGAATCAAACCTGGAATCTCAAAATATCACACCCCCCTCCTCTCCATCCCTTTCCTACCTCTGCTGACAATGCTTTTTACTTTTCATTTGATCAACTATACCCCACTCCTATGTGACTCATCAGAGCAAACCCTGGGGAAGAATGTGACCTTTGGCTCTCTGGTTCCTCTCCTTTTCTAGGAGCATCTGTCCATGGAAGATTTCACTGAGGCCTTCGGAATGACTCCAGCTGCCTTCTCTGCCCTGCCTCGATGGAAGCAACAAAACCTCAAGAAAGAAAAAGGACTATTTTGAGAAGGAAGAGTAGCAGTGGCTGTAAAACAGTACCCTCTTCTGCTTGGGGGCTTTCATTTTGTTTTTATCAATTACTAGCCCTATGTCAATTGAAGCGAAATTTTACAGTATGTGCCTATGAACAGTTCTGTGGCAATGTCACTTTTGTTAAGTCATCTACCTATTTTCTGCAGAAAAGATTATACCCTCTCACAAGGAGCCTGGGGTCCCAGTTTCAGCTCCCAAAAAGATAGCTGGTTTCTATCCTGAGGTGTTGCATCATTTTTAACCATTCTGTTCTAGAGCTTTCCCTTCTTAGAAGAGCAAACACTCCATGGAACGTTATAGTTCTAAGGCACCACTCCAGTTTTTTCTCTATCACAACTCATTTTTATCTATAGCTGGTGGGCTGAAGCATTTTGCAGGTTTACGTCTTTCCCAGAGTAATGGCTTTTCCTTTTCTCATAATACTTTCCTCACAGCCTTACTCACATGATTCGTTAAAGGGTTGAAGGAGAGCTGAATGGCCCAGGAGACTTCTCTCTTAGGTTTCAAAACATTCTCCAAATAGTACCCAGCAACAGCAGCATATCCACTGGGTCTAGGCTTGAGGCCTAAAAGCAAGTATGAAATGCAAACGCTATTTCACCATCCCCCACCCAACTCTTAATAACAAGGCAAAGGAAGAGCCTTATGAAGACCAATGCTGGGTTTACAAACTATTACCCGGAAACCTTTGCAAAACTCCACAGGCTCCTCAGATGAAAATAACAGGAATCAGTGGTGACCAAGGCCAAATGCTAGTCTGCCATTCCACTTCCTTTAAGATGTAGCTGTGCTGCAAGGAAATCCGAGTCAGAAAGTCAACAGAAGGCGATTTCCACAACTTCAAACAACTGGTTGTTAAAAGTGTCTGCAAGAATGTGTCCTTTGCAGAAATAACAGTCAAACCAACAGAAGGTTAATAAAGGCTTTAATTTCACACACACAAAAAAACTCTATGCATAATTTAAAAAGGAAACAAAAACTGTAAAGAATACAGAGGAACAGTTCTGCTAAAACACAGAAAAAGTGCCGCTCCATACAAAACAACAGAAATCAGAATCAAGTCACTCTGAACACACACACAAAAATCGCCTCACAAACAACGTGGCTACAGCTGCCTGCAAGTCTGGTAGTGGCACAATTAGGCAAAGTGTAGGAACTGCACTTCTGTTTTCCTCTCCCTAAGCATTAAAAAAAAAAAACAAACACTGACAATAGGCCAGAAAAGTTGGGAAGGAAAAGCTTGGAGGGAGGAAAATCTGGGGACAAGAAGTGTGCACACCCACATGTGGTCTCACTCTTTGCACAGGCCCGCTCTATTTTTCAAACAGACCAGTTCGGCTGATTGCGCTTCTGTTCTGGCACTTGACCCAACAAACTTGGATCCTGATCCAGACCCTCATCTACTCTGTTCGTATGCCAGTAGATTACTTATACTTTGAACCTCTGTACTTGAAGAATAAAGTTCAATGCTACTAAAATCAAATGCTCATATTTATACTGGCACACTTTTTAATAACTTCAAAACCTCAGACACATAGCACACATGAAAAATAAGCAATTCACTAATACTGTATAAGTATGATACAACACAAGAGACTGCCTGAAGTCTAGTAATCAACACATGCCAAAAGATGAATGACTGGTGAGACACAGCAAAATAATTGTCATAAAACTCTCAAGTCCTAGTAAACCATAGTTTTCCAATAAAAAATATATTTTTCAGATGTTAAGACACATCAACAGAGACAAAATTAGAATTTTGGAAGTAATGCAATAGGAAGATGTTACAGGGCAGAAATCTATTTAGTTTTTATACACGCTTGCGAGAGAGCTTGGTGTAAAGCAAAATGGAGGGGAAAACGACATATCCATTTTATTGGGACACTTTTTTGTGACTTGCAGCTGGTGTTAGGCTGTTGATAGCTTTTCTAAAAATTCCCCTATATTATATACACAAGATCTACTTGGAGATCTACCTCTATTTCTCTGATTTAAAACAAAAGACCACTTAAGGGGGTCAATTAAATTAAACAAGGCCAAAAGAAGGGGAGGGGGTTAGATAACTAAGAGTATCCACTGCAGTTATTTCAGAGGACAGAAAAGAAAGAGGGAGAATAATATTCTAATTTTTAAAAATATAACCTCTTTTAGTAGATCACAAATGAACTCACAAACTTTCTTTTTTTCACTTTAATTTAGGTGTTTCCAGATAATTTTCATTATACTACTATATATATGGCTGTACGCGTGTATAGTTACACAACGGTAACTATACACAGCAAGGAAGAATAAGTAAATTCATAGATTATTTTGCTGAGATTTAAAATTTTAAAGCCTCTCTTTCAGAATTTTACACTTGATCAAGGAGAAAAAGAAATGTGTAGTCTAAAATTTGCCTTCCAGAATAAATTAACTGATCCCCACTGCATACTTCCTGAAATGTAAACACATTTACATTTACTATATTTGTAAGTGAGCCTTTAAAATTAGGCCCAGAATTAACAGATCATAGCAAGTAAACAAACAGCTTTTGGAATCAAATATAAATAGAAGATCAATTCATGGATTTGCTTCTTATTCTGTCCCGCTGAGACAAAACTCATGAGTGTGTACACACAAATTAAATATATCCCTATGACACAGAGTCTATCTTCTCATAGGCCTAAATTGTAGTCATGGCTACTAATGGGATAATAGCATTGAGCCACATGCAACTTTCCAACTTTTATTTTTCCCTTCCAAAAAATTCCAACAAAGATAAAAAAGTTGTATCCAGAACCAGTAGCTATCAAGTTTCAATTTAATGTCATTTGTAGTAATATAAGCACACATTTGGTATTTTCAATAGGAAGGTTAATTAGGTATTGTGAAGACCGCCTACAACTGAAGCACTCTGTCCCTGTCTAACTTGTACCTTCCTGGCCCCAACAACATGCTAACTGCCCATCCCCTGATTCTGGGTAAATGGATCACATTGTGCAAAAAAATAATATATTATCTATTTATAATTTTAAATATATACAGCCAGCTCAAACAAACAAGTAAACAAACAAAAAAACAAACCCCATCAATACAGTCCAACCGAAACCTCCATTTGTAGTCAAAGAAGCAAGTTAAAGGAGTGAAGAAGAAAGCTGCTGACAAGGCCACAAGATGAACAGACATCAAGTAAAATTCAAGTCCCAAACTTGCAAGTACATGAGCAGTGAGATGACTCATATACTCGTTACCTATTTTCAACTAACAAATCCTACCTAAGACATCAAGATCAAAATCAGGTTTCTGAGGTAAGTGTACTTCTAAGCCATACACACGTGTAAGCTGTGAAAGCAATTCAAAAGAGGCTGCTTTATGAGGCAGTATTTCTATTTTTTTTCCTCAATGTGTCAACACAGTCCTCACTTCAAAACCTTTCCCAATAATTTTTAATAGTGCTTCTTGAATGCACAGGTAAGAGAAGTAATAACTAGCCAAAGAATTTGATCACCACTTCACTCACTTATGAGAAAGCGAGTTATTTTCAAGCAAAACAAAACCAAAAGAGGCTCCTGGTAGAGAGAAAAAATTAAAGCTAGTTTTCAAAACAAATATTTTCCTCTGCTCTCAACTACTACTACTTTTTTCTACCACTGTACCATTTTGGAACATACATTACAATAATGTGGTAGGTAGATGGTAGGAGGCAAAGGATTTATCAGTAGTTAACCCAAAGTGCTGAGGCCATTTACAATTCAAAGACTCAAAATTTTAGGAAAGGGTATGTCAGAACACATTTCAGTTCCAACAGTGGGGCTGGAGCTCTCATAAGGCAACAATATTCTAGAAAAGATGTTGCAGCTTCTGTGATGATGGGTTTTAAAATGTTTTTTCTTCCTGAAAAACCTAATGTGGTTTTGTCCCTACCTCTCAGAACTGAGTATATAATAAAAGCAAAAAAAGAAAGGAAGGAAAAGAAGGGAAGGAAAGAAAGGGAAGGAAGGAAAAGAAAGAGAAAACAAGGTTTCATTTTGCTTGCTATACTTTGCGATCCTAATGCTATCTGGGCTCACAAAATTATTTTGTGGACAGAATACTACCCTCAAACTCATTCTTTATATGGTTTCATAAGCTGTTTAAACAAGCTGGTTATGTCAGCTAAGTAACTAGTGTAGCACTTAATGTTGCATCCCCACTTGGCCTCAACTCAAGTACCTACAAAGTAAGATAAATATATTATGCACCTCTGTTATTTGTTAGTTCTTGGGATTACCTAAAACAACTACATTTTAATTCCCATCCTATTTTAAGGGCAAAGCCAGAGAGCAAATGATTAAACACTCAAGGTTCATCCTATAACTAAAGTACTTAATTTCACACTTCTGGTTGGGTTTTTTGTTTTAGTGGTCCAGAATTTTAGCTTTAACAGAAGACTCTTCTTATCTCTCTATGCTTGAGAGACAGAGATGCTAACATTCTTCCTTATCTTTAACTATTCCTGCTAAGGAGTCCCAATTGGAGAAATATTATCTTTCTACACTTTTAAAATTTTGGTTACAATCCGTTAGGGTAATGTTGCTCCACGAAAAAATGATACAGAAGAAAAAGGATTCTATTTTTGCCACCATAATAATATAGGTAATATATGAAGAACATACTGTGTAAAGAAATTTCCAAGAAAACACAAAATGTACAAGGAATACCAAATGTGGGACCATAACACATTCCAAAGCACCAACAATCCATTTCTTGGGACTGCATGTAAACAGCAAAGACATTACAAATTCATGAAATTAAAACAAACAAAAAAGCAAACCAAACAGCTCCTCAAGTCAGGCGACAGCAATGCTCCTCTCTTGCAAGGAGAACAACTGTCATTAGTGTAACATGGAGAGCTGCCTTTCCAGTGAACTTTACTGATAAGAAAACACACACGAAAGGCTACAGACTTGAGTGAAACTACTCAAGGAACATAAAAGCTAAAAGCCAACTGACAGGTATATCTTCATATATCTTAAGGTGAATGGACTCTTTGACACCTTCATTTCTTCTCCAAACTGCTGTGCTATTAGCAGGCGTACTCTAGTGGCTCATCCTAACTCTTTAAGGCTCCATTCATCCTGTATGTGTATGTGTATGTACATATATATATATTTACAGCATGTACTCCTAAGACAAAATGAAGTGCCACTCTTGTAGGAGAAAAAGAGGATAATCAGCTACAGATGTGAGACCAAAGTTTCCATAAAATAGTTAGCATGGAGCATTCTGCTTAACTCCAATTTTTGTTTTTTGGTTTGGCCCTGAGCTGTTTGTTGCTCCCGCATCAAGCAGAATTTCAAATTCTTCTCAGGCAGAGAAAAGGTGAGGGGGGCAGCAGTAAGAGAGAAAATGCAGTGCACACTGTCAACCCAGGAGTTTGTTCCTCATGAGGCCTGACGGGTAGCCTTCCCCATTTCCATGCTAAGTGCCTGAGAGTTCTTTTCTGTTTCCAGCAGCTCATCAAAGATCTCCCTTAAAACAAGCAAAAAAATAAAACAGAAAGTTTAGTGAGCAGAACCAAAGTACAGGCAGGAGAAAAAGCAACAGAAAACAGACAATGATAAAGCTTGCACAATCCCATTTAGTACCCAAATTCTGTTAAATAAGCAGGTCGGCTAGGTGTGGTGGCTCATGCCTATAATCCCAACACTTTAGGAGGCCGAAGTGAGAGGATTGCTTGAGCCCTCAGGTGTACAATAAATTTAAAAAATTAGCCAGGTGTGGTGGCACGTGCCTGTAGTTCCAGCTATTTGGAAGGCTGAGGCACAAGGATCAACTGAGCTCAGCAGGTCGAGGCTGCGGTAGCCAGGAGCGTGCCACTGTCTTCCAGCCTGGATGACAGAGTGAGACTCCAACTCAAAAAAAAAAAAAAAGCAGGTCATTCATCCATTTATTATTTTAATTCTGGGTGCTGATTTTTGAGGATGGAAGCAACTGTCAATAGTTAGCTTTAATGAAAATGCTATGCAATTCTCATCCATATAACTAGGATCTTCTAGCTGATAAAACGAGAAGATCAAAAAGGTTGGTGATAGGACAGCTTCTATATAAAACAGTCTAAAGTTCTAAACCTAGATACTACGGTGTGATGAGTAACCAACGCTGAGTTAAGATACTCTGGACTTACAAGGCAATATCCAGAGATGAATCCTATCAATGATAACAAAAAATAAAAAACTAACTGGGTTTGGTGGCTCAGCCTATAATCCCAGCACTTTGGGAGGCTCAGGTGAGTGGATTGTCTGAGACTGCGGGTTTGAGACCCGCCTGGGCAACTTGGCAAGGCCTCATCTCTACAATAAATCAAAAATTAGTCGGGCATGGCAGCACGTGACTGTAGTTCCAGCTACTTGGAAGGTTGAGGTGGAAGGATCACTGGAGCCCAGCAGGTCAACGCTGGGGTGGCCGTGAGTGTGCCACTGCACTCCAGCTTGGGCGACAGAGGAAGACTCCAACTCAAAAAAAAAAAAATAATAAAGTAATAAAAAAAACATTTGGCAGCCAGTCAAGTGATGGGAAAATTTTATCCTCAAAGGAAAGAGTTCAGGTAATTTTAACAACTTTAAATATGGTAAAGTTTCTTACTTGTGCATATAAAAGAAGATGTAACCACTCCGATCCCGATCACTTTGCACAGCAGCCTCTTGGATTTTAGATACCTCCAGGTCATTATAAGTAAACCATGCCTGCTTCTTAATGTCATAAACATCACTAATGTAATGACCTGAAACAAATAACATCTTAGAATTGAGGTTTTAAAAAACATATTGAAATTTTCTCAGGTACAGGAAGTTTGAGAAAGAGAGAAACAGTCACATCTACCTTACTGTCAACAACGTATCTGAAAACCATTAAAAAAAAAAATATAGACCGGGCTTGGTGGCTCAGCCTGTAATCCCGTGCTTTGGGAGGCAGAGGTGAGTGGATTGCCTTAACCCCCAGGTTCGAGACCTGCCTGGGCAACTTGGAGAGACCTCATCTCTACAATAAAATAAAAAAAAAAATTAGCCGGGCATGGTAGCGGGCACCTGTAGTTCCAGTTACTTGGAAGGCTGAGGCGGAAGGATTGCCGGAGCCCAGCAGATCGAGGCTGCGGTGGCCGGGAGCGGCCACTGCATTCCAGTCTGGATGACAGAGTGAGACTTCAAGTCAAAAAACAAAAAACAACAAAACAAAAACAAAACATATATATATATATATATATATGGTGTGTGTGTGTGTATATATGTATGTATGTATATACATACAGAGAATTAGGAAGGAACAGACTATACTGGTACTATACTGGTATACCTTTTGGCTCAGGAATTTAGTTCATCTGTGGATCAAATCAGTTACACCTATTAACACAATTCACATTGAGTGTGATCAAAGAAAAGCTTTCCAAGTTTTTCCTAATGCATTCAAATTATACCTCAGAAAGCCAGGCAAAGGCCAGTGTACTAAGGAGCAAATGCTGACGACTGCATTTCCATAGTGCTGAAATCATGATGTCCACTTACCTGAGGAAGAAGTGCTACCAATGTGACTGACAACACTGATGAGCCGATAGGAATGAGGAAGACTTCCTGTCTGAAAAACAGAAATGACAGTTATAACTTTTAATTCTTTACATGAAAAAAAGCAAAACGTTGAATTTAAGTTCATTATCAAAGCTCACAAGGATAAGCACCCAGTGTGTGGTGCAGTCAGACTCAATTAAAAAAATCCAGTGGTTCATACTCTTTGAGAAAAAAATTCCACCCCCAACTAAGAATTTATTCTAAGAAAATAACTCAAGCCGGGCTCGGTGGCTCAGCCTGTAATCCCAGCACTTTGGGAGGCTCAGGTGAGAGGACTGCCTGAGCCTGTGGGTTCGAGACCCGCCTGGGCAACTTGGTGAGACTTCATCTCTACAAAAATCAAAAGATTAGCCGGGCATGGCAGCGCGCGCCTGTAATTCCAGCTACTCGGAAGGCTGAGGCAGAAGGATCACCGGAGCCTAGCAGGTCGAGGCTGAGGTGGCCGGGAGCGGCCATTGCACTCCAGTCTGGGTGAGACTCCAACTCAAAAAAAAAAAGAA
Organism: Cephalopachus bancanus; assembly: GCA_027257055.1. Classification (NCBI taxonomy): domain Eukaryota; kingdom Metazoa; phylum Chordata; class Mammalia; order Primates; family Tarsiidae; genus Cephalopachus; species Cephalopachus bancanus. The sequence goes on from JAPVLO010000080.1 coordinate 1,909,011, forward strand.
AATAACTCAAAAGAAGAAGAGTATATATATATCAAATTATTTACTGTAGCATTATCTAATGCAAAGTTGGAACTAAATATGGCCAATAATAGTTGACTGGTTAGTGGTATATCAATGCAAGACAATATTTATTCAGTTATATACATAAAAAATTAGGCCGGGCATGGTGGTTCAAGCCTATAATCCCAGCATCTTGGGAGGCCAAGGTGAGAGGAATGTCTGAGCTCATGGGTTCGAGACCAGCATGGGCAACTTGGCGAACCTCATGTCTACAATTAAACAACAAAAAAAAATTAGCTGGGCATGGTGGTGCGTGCCTGTAGTTCCAGCTACTTGGAAGGCTGAGGCGGAAGGATTGCCTGAGCCCAGCAGGTCGAGGCTGCGGTGGCGGTAAGCATGCCACTGTCCTCCAGCCTGGGTGACAGAGTGAGACTCAGACTCAAAAAAAAAAAAAAAATAACGTGGATCATGTTACAACATGTTAACTTGTTTTTCAAATGCACATAATAACAACAGCTCTACAAAAATAGTTATGTGTTAACAGGTATTGGGCAATAGAATGAAAAATGAAAAGTTGCTGTGTTGCTATGGGGATGGGGAGTGAACTTTTATGTTTTAAATATTTTTTTAAACACGATTTAAAAATTGTTAATAGAAAAAATAAAACAAAGCTGAAAAGTGATACTCATGCACTATAGGTAGCACTGTGAAGTAAATTTTTGGGAAGGAATATAGCTATATATATAAAACCCAGAAACTATTAAAATGTTCAAAAACTTTGATGCGTAATTTACTTGTATAGAATCTATCTTAAAAAAAAAAAATCCAGGCCAGGTATGGTGGCTCATGCCTATAATCCTAGCAATTTGGGAGGCCAAGGTGAGAGACTCACTTGAGACCAAGAGTTTGAGACTAGCCTGGGCAACATAGTGAAACCCTATCTCTACAAAAAAAAAAATTAGCTAGGCATGGTGTTGCGTGCCTGTACTGTCAGCTACTCAGGAGGCTGAGGTGGGAGGATCTCCTAAGCCCAGGAGGTTGAGGCTGCAGTAAGCCATGATTGTGCTACTGCACTCCAGCCTGGGTGACAGAGTGAGACCCTGAAAACCAACAAAAAATAAAGAAGAAACTCCAAAATATAGAAAAAACTATAATCATACTATTTCTCAATGTATTATTTATCATAGTGAAAAAATAGAAACTACTTAGACAAATGCTTTATGTTAGTTAAAAATTAAATAAATGGGATGTTCATTTGAGGCAGAGTACAGTCATTAAAAATAAGATGCTGAGCTGGGCTCAGTGGCTCAGCCTGTAATCCCGCGCCTTTGGGAGGCTGAGGTGAATGGATTGCCTGAGCCCGTGGGTTCGAGATCCGCCTAGGCAGGCGAGACCTCATCTCTACAATAAATCAAAAATTAGCCGGGCATGGTAGCGCGCGCCTGTAATTCCGGCTACTCGGAAGGCTGAGGCGGAAGGATCGCCGAAGCCCAGCAGGTTGAGGCTGCGGTGGCCGGGAGTGGCCACTGCACTCCAGTCTGGGCGACAGAGTGAGACTCCAACTCAAAAAAAAAAAAAAAAAAAAAAGATGCTGGCAGAAAACAGTGGCAAATGCCTGCAATCCCAGCACTTTAATCACACCACTGCACTCCAGCCTGGGGGACAGAGTGAGAAACTGCCTCAAAAAAGAAAAAGAAAGATGCTTATAAATAGCTAGTCTTTAACCAACAGGATAACCTAGGTGGGGCAGCATGTGCCTGTAGTCTCAACTACTTGGGAGACTGAGGTGGGCGAATCCTTTGAGTTTACGAGTTCAAGGTCAGCCTAGGCAACATAGTGAGACTTTGACTCTACAAAAAACACACAAATAGCTAGGTGTGGTGGTGTGCTAATCTTAGTTACTTGGAAGGCTGAGGTGAGAGGATTGCTTAAGCCCAGGACTGGAGACTGCAGAGAGCTATGATTGTATCACTGCATTCCAGTCTGGGTGACAGTAAGATGCTAAAAAAAAAAAAAGAAAAAGGAAAAAACCAAACAGTATTAAAAACTATATTTATATTATTATGACTTTTAAAAAAGCATATGAGGAGGTGGGGGTAACAAAAGAATATGTCACAATGCTAACAAGAACTGTGTTAGGATAGTGGGATCCTAGGTAATTAAAATTTTGGGGAAAAAAGGCAATTATTTAAGGGGAAAAGGGGTAAAACTTTATTAATTTAACAGTTTTCACTGAGCAACAGCCAACTGGTTTTGGTATTTAACTATAAAGATAATATAGTTATTTGGTAGAACTAAGGGTAGTTTAATATACATACACCTTTACTCAGTTCTTT